>CM028681.1:32701152-33368482 GCA_016760335.1 Gastrodia elata
AATAGTGATTCATTTTACTGAGTATATAGATATAATTTTGTTGATATCAAATGCATAATCTATTCTGCAATGCTGATGTTTATTGTATTTTGTTTTCCCTGTTCAAGTTATTTGCAGCAAGCATGCTAGTTAATCTTTTTTGTTAGCAGTATGACAATGTGCTCTTTTCTGTTTTATCATTCAGATAGTTGTACTGATCATAGTACCAAGATTAAAAGAGACATCTCCATGGGATGCAAAAAACTTATTGACGATTATTGTCTTATTCCAGTATGTCCCTAGACTAATAAGGATCATACCCTTGTATATGGAAGTAACTAGATCTGCTGGCATAATCACTGAAACAGCTTGGGCTGGAGCTGCCTTCAACTTGTTGCTTTACATGCTTGCAAGTCATGTAAGTTTATCGTTTAGGCACTACTGTCTTCTATATCTTGTATGAAAAACAATTCTTTGAAAATTCTAGATTTCCTTATAAAGGCTTGTGCACTTGTTATGATATTAATCAGATGCTTGGAGCATTCTGGTACTTGCTTTCAATTCAACGTGTGGATGCATGCTGGAGACATGCTTGTTCCATAAATAATTGTAAGATTACCTCCTGGTATTGTCGAAAAGAGAATGACCAAGACAATGGCTTTGTAATTGATGCATGCCCCATTCAAAATTCCAACAGTTCAGTTTTTGACTTTGGAATCTATCTATCAGCTCTTCAAAATATTGTTCAGACGGAAAATTTTCCACAGAAATTCATTTACTGCTTTTGGTGGGGGTTACAGAATCTGAGGTTTGTGCTAATATGGTTATATTTTATTTTCTGGTTGGTGATTTCATTTTATGCGATGGTTTTCCCTAGGAAAATTACTTAAAGGCTCAAAGTGTGGTTAGCAAAAGTTGAGAATTGATGTAGCCTCATTTTAATAAAACAAAAAAAGAGTTGTTGGCCAAAATAACCCCTAGACAATTTGGAATTCTGCGAATTTTGTTCTAACTACTAAATATGATTGTTTTAGTCCCAACTATTTATGTTGAGATTTTTTGTTCTAAATGTTAATTTATTCTACTTAGTTTATCATGTATAATATAGATAGTAATTTGTTCATACTTGTTCTAAATTCATGTTAATATCCTGTCTGTCCATATTTTCTCATTTGTTTTCATGCACTAGCTTCTCATCAATTTCAAGTTCACAACAATCCATGGTTGTAGCAATCCAAGACAAGAAAGGTGGCAACTGTGCGTCAAGTTTGTCGATTATAATGCTATCTGGATTGTACCACAGCAAGGTTGACACTTTCTCTGCAGGTTTGGCAACTATGTAGAGACCGACAACCCTGCAACCTTAAGCGAACGACAACATTTCAATTCCTTTCAAAAACCAACCAGCCATATAGATGCAAGACAAACCTTCATTGGGATTGCAGCCAGCAATAATATTTTTTGAGGTGCGGGCATGGTTAGTTACAGGATTACGCAAGATTTGCACGTGTTATTCTTCAAATTCTCTAAACCGCATATGAGGATAATTGAGTATTTAATGTAAATTCAAATCCCTTGTTAAGAATCAAAATAATGCAAATGTGAAGATAAAAGGTTAAATCACTTAAATTTTGAGATCCCCTGTTCTAGAAGTAGTGATACAAAAGAGAAGATCACTAGAGTTCTTAAGAAAAAATAGTGAGCTGGCATGAGAAGGGATCATGGAGGTAGGGAAAATAAATCGTAAGAAAAAGGAAAATGATCACGGAGTTCTTATTAAAAATAGGAGTCTTAAAATATAAAACACCTGTATATCAACATATGTATTATTTAAAGATTGGCGTTCTACGTATGTGAAAGCTTCTTTCAAATGTTGGTTGGTTCATGTTAAATATCTTCTTATGGTATACTTTGCATACTGGTGCATTTACTTATTGATATAAATCATTGTTAGTGTGTTTGATTTTTTTCTTATAACTCGTCATGTGATCTCAATCGATATAACCATTAAAAATCATAGAAGAGACATTTAGAACCCACTTCAAATGCCATGCAAATTTCTCAAAGGTAAGAATTTTTGAATTTACTTATTTCAAATAATTTAAAATTTTTTTAATTTAGGGTACTGTTAATCTTATGAAATTAGTAAATATGGAGAACTCATCGACTTGATTGAAAGTTCTCCTGAGATTACGGGGTATTGTTAGCCATTATCTTGATGACACGATTTATTGAATTTATGGCCGGTGTTAGAGGTGATGTTTATAATGTTTGGGAAGTCAGCATTATTAATAAAAAAGTTTATGCGAGTGATGGAGGAGATGAAATATTATTGATTAGCTTTATGATGAGAGTGACTTTAACTATGTTAACGATGGTGCTTTATTTGATAAAAATGTTAATCCATTGAAGGATATGATGGCTGTTGTAGATAATGAAACTATTAATAGTGTTAAAGACGATTACATTAAATCCAATGATAATGCATGTTTGCATAATAATGATGAAGATGTTTCATTAGATGACCAATATTTAATCCTTCAACTGAACTGAGTTATCCAGCTGTACAGTTGCAATTGGGCATGAATTTAGTATTAAAAATAAATTACAGAGATAATGAAACTCTGGTTTTATTTTGATAGGCAAGTCTACAAAATGTATAAAAAATACGAAGTTTATGCAGATTAGTGTATTGTCCTTTTTGTTTACGGTTCAAAGCAAAAATAGGGTTGGTGAATTTTTTCCAATTAAACTTCACTCTTGTTGTGAAGTATATAGATAAACACTGTATCAGTAAAAATAAGACAAATATCCCTCAAGAAATTGTGCACGATTTAAGGCATTTAACAGAAGATTATGTGAGAAAAGCTATCGAGAAGATACTTTTGATAATTCATTTGAACAATTCAACAAGCTATGGGATTGCTGTCTAGAGCTTGATAGAACTAACCCTGGGAGAACATTATTGGTCCACACATCATCTGATTGTAAATTAGATTATAAAAATCTAATTATTCGGATGTAGATTTATTCTTTGGCTTGTAAAGACGGCATCAAATCAAGTTGTTGACTACTATTTGTGAAGTAGATGTATGCTTTCTTAAAGGGACATGGAAAGGAGTTGTTATCTGTTGGAACTCTTGATAAATTCAATAATATTTTTTCTCTTGCTTGGGCTATTGTGGAAAGGGAAACAAAGAATTGCAAATAGTTTTGCAGGTGCTTGGCATTGATTTTGCAATTTTAAAATTAGAATGCAGTCATGTTCATTTCTTATCGACAAAGTTGGGTCCTGCATTTCATAATATTTTCTTTTATATTTAGAATAGATATTGCATTTGTTATTTACATCAAAATTATAAAATGGCTGGTCTTAAGGGAAAGGCGCTGAAGGTTGCTTCTCATGCAGCTACTGTTAGTTAATTTTATCACATGGAAGAGATGCAAGTGGTTGATGAGACATTTCCATTGATTCGATGAGAAGCACTCTAGTGAGTGGTTTATGGTCGACTTCAGCTTCACATCCAAGTGTGATGTTTTAATAACATGTGTGATGTGTTCAATATTATGATAGTTAATGCCCGTGAATTGTCTTAATTTTATGATTTATAGCATTAGAACTATGGTGATGATGCACATGTAAGATAATCATGGCAAGGATAAAAATGAACTTTAATGTGTCCCTGTCTGTGGAGAAATTAAAACCTCATGAATGCCACTTTTGCATATGCTTGAAAACTTGTGAGTTCAACTATCAAATCATGTTTATGCAAAGTGAACAATTTACAAATAATCTTGAGTTGAGGTTAAAGATGAGAATTAAGTGGAAGTATATGTGCTCATGCTTGTGCCATAATAAACCTAGATGAAATTTACTATTTGCTATTCATGTGGAGATTGTGAGCTCATGTACATCCTTGCTGGTCATACTATATTTTTGGAAAAATCAATGGTTTATTAATCATGCTAATTAACAAATCTTTCTCAGTGATGGGGTGAAGTTGTAATTTTTTGTTTATTTATTGTTGAAGGGGGATTTTGGAGTAACAAATGATGGAATATCATAGAAATACGAAGGTGAGGAATGACAACGGACACAAAAACAACTATGCCAAGATTTGATGAAGAAAAATGTGGAGGAAACGATGAATAACATAAAAGAACACAAACACATACTTTACCAGGGTTATTCGTACCCTGGTAACCTTGCCATTATGCACATGCACAAGATTCAACTGGTTATACACACCATCATCTTCAATACTGTTGCAAGAGTAAACTCTCACAAATTGTGGGAATTGAGTTTTCATTCATCATCCTTCAAAATGAAAATATAGGGGCTATTTATTGAAGTAGCCCAAATCCTATGGAATGACTATTGGTCGTTACTAAGAAAGAAGTTAACATTCACGCCCAATTCTAAATCTTCATTAAATACCCGCTATAGTTATTATCACCCATGAATTTCTATTTTTCTGTTGATTTTCTCGCCAAATTTTGTTGTATGTTGACATTCAGCCAATCTTGATTCACACTATAATCCATTTATATTCTTTAACCTCAGTTTAAGTATATATAAATATATATATATATATATATATATATATATATATATATATATATATATATGGAAAGTGACAAACGAATGAGAAGGCCAAGAGAAATGCCATTTATTTTTTTGCCATCATATCGTTGGAGAGACATCTCCAGTGGGTGCAACTGCTCCTGCGGAAGAGTGCGGCGTTTCACCAAAGCTGGATGAAGTGTATTTAGGCAAAGGAACCGTACGACACCTGAGCTTCAGCCGATCGTAAGCTCTCATGCTCTGCGGCACTCCTGCCATTCCCTGTAAGGCCCTTCCTAGCCGACTAAGCTAGCCGCAGCCCTCGGGAGTCTACGACGCTTGTGAGGACGAGTTGGACCCTATTTAACGCCTTTAATATTTCATCGACCTTCCGTCATTTTAGTTCTCGAGCGACAGAAAGCTCACTCCCTCGACTTACCTTTGTTCTCAACAACGTGCGAAGATTCTCTTCTCGAACCCTTTTCTACACTCTGGAGAAGAATCGATCATAGGAAAGAGATCTTCAGTGCCTTTCGATTCTTTCCCAGTTCTGTTCCTGCTCCATGCTGAGACTCACATCACATAGGTACGTATCCCTTTTATTTTGCTATTATCTGTTCTCCATGATAATTCATAATTAAAGTTGTTTCATTATTTAGAAACTTTATATTATAAATCCAAACATTTTTTAAATATTAAGATAATTTGTGTTCTGATAATTTGAAAGATTATCTTTGGGAAATTTAGCTGAATTGTATTCCAAAGATATTTTAGGATCTAGTTTTATTATCATAATTACTTGCAAGAGCTTCTAATCATATCCTATATTTGGAGGGTGTTCATTTATTGCTTTCTTAGACATTATATTTGAATCTGGATAACCGATAATTATTTATATAGTTAGATCAACCTCCAATAATAGTAAGTATTTTTTTGTTAAAACCTTAAGATTAGGCTCTAGTAACTTATCTTGTTGATCAAAAATTGTTTCGATGGCTATTATTCAAGCTATTGGTAATTTATTAGAGAGTTACAATGGCTGCCATTTGATGTTATCTAAGCTGCTATTTGGAGCTGCACTAAGTAGCCATTTGGGAAAAACATAATGATAGTTTGAATCTCAAGTTGGTGGTTGATTAAAGGTTAATTTTGTGCTGAAAATATCCTCTAGTTTGAGCAATTTATGGGTCATTTATGGGTTTAACTTATCTATCTTAAAGAAAATGGGGTTATTCATTGCTGTAATAGAAACTGAGTATGAGATTTGTTCTTGAAGTTGTTTTAAGTCTTTAACATGGAAGAAAAATAATGTATCGACAAGTATATATTTTAGTATATCAAGAGAGTTATTTGAATGTTGATTTAAAACATGATTTTTGCTAGAAGGTTGGAATAGGCTATAGGCTAGTCAGGGAATATTAAAGCAAACCTTATAAAGAAAACTTGTGGAAAAAAGCTTAAAACGCATAAGATAGTTAATTCTAAATTATACATAATACATGTTAAACAATAAAACCGAGTTTCGAAATCTTAAGAGTTATTTTTGATAATACAAATCACCACATCCAAGGATTAATAAAATTATGAAAATAAATTTCTGCAGACACATCAACCTTGTGAGTACTTCTTGATCATTGTCGAAGTAAAGGTACATAGATATTATTGTTTGCACTTAAATTTCTTTGTTGCTGCTTAGCTTCTTTTGAGCTATATACTTGTTGATGTTGAATGAAATGCTTATTTACTGCCATGATAATGTAATAGAATGGAATGTATTTGCTGTCTTGTGAATGTTTGCAAGGTTCCAAAATGGTGGTGGATTTAGGTTATTGGCTGGGCTAGTCCATCGGGAGTTTGTATGGGTGCCATATAGAGTCTTTGGGGGGGCCTAGGTGATGAACATGTGTAATTGAACCTAGCCTTGAGGTTTTGGATTTGCCCAACAAAACTGTCAATGTTGCTTCATTAAAACAAGACATTTATGGAAGTTTTTATATTTTAATAAACTAGCATGTGACATAATTATGGCAAGAAAGATATCTTATTTGCATGAAAATTTCAAACTTATTTTTGCTCTAAAACTTTGACTTTTTACAATATTGTTATCTACTTTCGCTTGCGGCTTTTGCTAAGTGTAATATTTAGTATCTCTTGCACTTAGAATGTGCACTAAGGCATTATTCTTATAATACCAGATCATGTACAATTGAAAGAGGTTGACATAGCCTAATGATATCTAAGGAAATTATGGTGCAGAATTGATGCATTATGCTTTAGTTTTTATCTATTTAAGAAGCAAATTTTTATTTATGTATGTTATTAACTTGTAATGAATTTGGATAATGTATTATTTAAATTGAATGAATAACAATCTTATATGTTGTTTGGCTCTAAAAAATTTGAATAATGTGTGAATGTTATTTTCTCTTAACCATCAATATGATTTTGCAGAGATGTACTCAATAGTACTTTGGTTGTTATCTAACTTAACATTGGGTCATCACAGTTGGTATCAGGGTAGAATTGGACGTGATTTAGATATAGTAGCATTTGACCTAAAGGCCATAAGGGAGAATTCATTCAATTTAAAGCACAAAAGATTGAGACAAATCGTTGTGTAGAAATTTAGTGACATAATAAGGATTTTTCAACATTTATAGGTTGTGTTTTCATTTAAGCAGATGGATTCTCCCAATCATTCAGTGGAATGCTCGGAGGCAGACTTTAGCCAAGAGGGGTCATGGCAAGCAAATATTTCCGAACCTAACTTTAGCTTTCTAACAATTGAAGATCAGATACGAGTGGCTAGAAGACAAAGAGGAGGCCCGCTATGAAAGTATGACAAGGTTCATGTGCGTCTCATATGAGAAGGTCACTAGCCTCCAAAAGGAGGTGCAGGAATTCAAAGAAGTACTACGGACCATACTTCCCATGCTGGCTGAATTCACCATGGAGAAAGAAGAGGAATATGAGGAACACATCTCATAACTGGAGGAGGTAAGGCACCAGGCTACACACCCCACTCACCAAACCATGGATGCGGCCACCATATCAGGGACCAAGAAGAGGAGAATGATCACCAGCAAGTACTAGAAGCTTTGGGCAGAAAGCCTCAAGAAAAGCATATAAATTGCTCTTATTCATCTATTTATTTATGTGTCATGATAGACTATACTTTTAAATTATGCATTAAAATTTCTTTTCTTTATGATAAACAGTAAATGCTATTTTACATGAAGAAGTGTTGTTTTATTTTACTTTAATGAATATTAAAAATTTCTTTACTTGTAGATGAATCCAAAAGAATACTCTGTTGAGCTACTTATAGAGACTCCAGTGAAAGTCTCTACCCTTGGGATCTTTTGAAAGTAAGATAGATAGGATATTAGAAATGATGACACAAATACTAGCCAACCAAAATAAAGCTACTGCTTTTGTGCCCATGTTTATGCCAGTACCTCCAGAACATCAGCACAAGATTAATGGGGCCTTGAACGCTTTCTTGAAGGTAAACCCGCTGTCTTATGACGGGTCAGTGTTGTGTTGTGGAGACTTCATTGTCCAAGAACAGCACAGGCGCTACAGCGCGCCACAGCGCGCTGCAGAGGAACCAAGCTCGAAGCTGAGGCGCTACGGCATGCCTCAGCGGTCAGCAATTGAGAAGCGGGCGCTGCAGCGCACTACATCGGAATCAAACGCGGGCGCTACTGTGCGCCACAGCGCGCCGTAGCGAGCTAGAGCGGATGCAAGTTTGAAACGCCGGTGCTACAACGCCATAGTGCGCTATTGCGAATGCAAATTTGAAAGTCGATCGCTGCAACTCACTGCTGTAGCGACTGAAGAAGTTCTGTTTCATTTCAGGTCTCGATCTGTAGAAATTAGAAGGGTATTTTGGTCTTTTTGGGCCCAAAATGGAGCTAGCTACTTAAACTTAAGTAGTGGAGGAAAACCTAAGGCTTTTGCAATCAGTTTGGAGGCTTGAAGGCTGTGGAAGGGAGAACCCTAAGCTAAACCATAGGGAGCTGCTGAGCAAGAGAAGGCTTGTTGTTTGAAAAAGAGACTTCAGGAGGGAGTAGCTTCTTCTCTTCTCCATTCTAAGAGTAGAGCTACAGTTGTGTATGCTGAGGTGATATAACTCTTGTAACTCTGTAAACTTTGAAGTTTTTCATAGTGGATTCTCTCGTTGGTGTGGCTCCGTAGTTTTTCCCAATCTTGGGTTTTTCACGTATATGTTTGTGTTTGGATGATTTGTATGTGCTGCTAATTTCTTGCTATGATTTTGTAATTTTTAAGCTAGCTCGGTAACCGTCAACGCACCCTGATCATCAAAGTCTTTGGACTTTGGTTTGTTGTTGCCATTACAAGTGCCATTCTGCATTAGGTATCTTGTGTATTGCTGGCGTTTAACAAGTGGTATCAGAGAGAGTTACGTTCTTGTGTATCGCTGGTGTTTGTTGTTAAGGATGGTTTGCTTGTTTGAGTGGGAGCTATGGCCGAAGAAATGAGACACAAGATTGAGAAGTTCAGCGGGACGAACTTTGCATTCTGGAAAATGCAAATTGAGGATTTGCTCTACCAAAAAAGTTGTATCTTCCATTGAAAGGAGCCGACAAGAAACTTGGAACTATGACTGATGAAGAATGGGAGGTTCTTGATAGAACCGCTTTGGGTTTGATTTGTTTATCATTGTCTTCTTCTGTTGCTTTTAATATTGCTAATGAGAAAACTACTGTAGATTTCATGAATGCTCTGACGAGAATGTATGAGAAACCGTCTGCTTTGAATAAGGTTTTCCTAATGAAGAGATTGCTTATAATGAAGATGATGGATGGGTATTCAGTGACTGAACACCTCAATGGGTTTAACTGTGACGAGCCAGCTGAGCTCGGTTGGCATCAGTTTTGATGACGAGGTCCGAGCTCTGTTGTTTTTATCTTCGTTGCCGGATAGTTGGGATGGGCTGGTTACAGCCATCAGCAATTCATCTAGAAATGCGCCGTTGAAGTTCGACGACATCGTTGAGCTAGTGCTGAATGAGGAGGTGCGGAAGAGATCTCATGGAGAAGCATCTACCTCAGCACTGAATGCTGAGAGCAGGAGAAGACATGCTGAGAGGAGACATACGAGAAATAGGTCTATGTCTCGGTGAGGTAAATCAAGACCCGGAAAAGCAAAGCCGAATTGCTGGAATTGTGGGAAGGCAGTTCACTTCAAGAAGGACTGCCCTACTCTAAAGAAGCCAAGTGGTGGTGGTAAGATGTTGAACCCTATTGTAAATGTTTCAGCTGAGGAGGATCAGGATGCTTTGATCCTCTCACTTGTTAACACAGAGTTCTGAGTTGTGGACTCGGGCGTCTCTTTTTATGCCACTTCGTCGAGGAGTGCCTTCAAGAACTACACCAAGGGTGACTTGGGGAAAGTATATCTTGGAGATGATAAGGCGTGTGATATCATCGGCAGAGGTGATGTGGATGTGAAGCTACCAAGCGACGCTGTTTGGAAGCTTAAGGATGTCAGACATGTGCTATGTCTAAGAAAAAACTTGATCTCAGTGAGCCAGTTAGCCAGAGAAGGCTACAACATTTGTTTCACAGGAGACTCATGGAAGGTCACCAAGGGTGCACTCATTATTGCACGGGGCAGTATGCAAGGTACATTTTACTTGATCAATAAAGTGTCTTATACTATTGCAGCTGTAGAGGAGATAGATGCAGCTCTATGGCACCGGAGGCTTGGCCATATGAGTAAGAGGGGGCAAAAATCTCTACAGTCAAAAGGGAAGCTCCAAGGGCTGAAATCAGTGAATTTGGATTTCTGTGAAGATTGTGTGCTAGGCAAATTGAAGAAAATTTCTTTCTCCAAAGTTGGAAGGGAGCTCAAAAGCAAGAAGTTGGAGTTGGTACATACAGATGTATGAGGCCAGCTCCTACATCTTCGTGCAAATCCTCAAGTCATGAGCCTCCTTTCGTGAGTTCCTTATCCTACATCATATTCTCCCTCATCACATGAACTTTACTCTGTAGAGTTGAAGTCATTATAGTTGTCAAGTAAGCCCAGGTGGAGTTTCTGTAGTTCCTCATGTGCTATCGGATGGTGGCATGTCCTTCCATCGCTCTGAGAACTTGTGCTTGCCCTATTTTTCTACAACAATCTCATTAGAAATAATATCAATTTAAAAAAAAAAGGTTGGAAAATTTTTGTGAATGATTTATCATCTTCCATTTTGGAGAAATACTTATATTTTATTGTAAAAGCTCTTTAGAATATTGAATACATAATTTGTAAAACATATTAGAAGATAAGTTAATCAAGTAAATATTCAGCCCAATTCTCTTAAGGATCTTGAAAGGTTTAGCAATAATTTTCTATATTTGATCATAGAATATCTCTTTGGGTGAATGCATGCTTTCATTAAAAATTCTATTAGACCTAGTCATGTTATCTTTTGCAACTTAATAATCATTAGTTTTTTTAATTTTATTTCTATGTTTATGATGCATTTTATGAAAATTTATAGCGCAAGTAAAGGCATCTAGTTCTCCCCAACCAAACACTTTTATGAATTTCCAAAGGAACTATTTAATACTTTAGTTTGACCGTTCTGTGAGTGGAATGTTAAATAAAATGCAATGCCTAGTAATCACCATAAGATTTTCCAAAAATAATATGCAAACTTCACATCTCTATCAGAAATTAGGTGCTCAGTAACTCTGTAGCTTAATTTCCCTCCCTAAATAAGAGTTTTCTTTTTGAGGTATGTTATTAGTTTTCATTAGGTTATAAAATGGGTTTTCTTGAAGAACTTATTGACCACTACATATATCCTATCATGATGTCGGATGATTTTTAGGAGTCCTAATACAAAGCCCATAATGGTCAGTATGGTACTGATAAAACAACATATTTTTTAGGCCTTTACTTTTTAGTGTTGGCCTTCTTGCACATTAAACACGGGGAGACAAATTTGCTCACCTCTCTTGAGTGAAGGCCAATAAAACTTGGTTTCAACAAGATGAATGGTTTTATCTCCATTGGTGACTTGCTATATCACCATAATGTCTCTTAAATAAGAAGAGTCCTATAGGAGAGGTACAGGGAATTAGAAGTAGTGGCCCTTGAAGGAGTATCAAGGGCCACTACTTCTAATTCCCTATACCTCTCCCATAGGACTCTTCTTATTTAAGAGACTATGGTGATATAGCAAGTCACCAATGGAGATAAAACCATTCATCTTGTTGAAACCAAGTTTTATTGGCCTTCACTCAAGAGAGGTGAACAAATTTGTCTCCCCGTGTTTAATGTGCAAGAAGGCCAACACTCAAAAGTAAAGGCCCAAAAATATGTTATTTTACCAGTACCATACTGACCAAAGAGAATGATACATGTTCTTTCTAAACTTAGTATAGATCAAGTGAAAGTTGGAATAACTAACATATTCATCTTTCAAGTAATCAAAACTAGTAATTTGACATGTGAGTGATGTAACCCCTAAAATTACCTTAGACAATGCATTTGTGGGTTTGTACTTAGCATAGGATTTCTGCTTGAGAACTAAGGTAGTCTTGTTAAAAATTCTCTCCCACTTGACATGTGCAGGTTCAATTTCTTTTGCATGTTAATATATTTAAGTGCATGGTGGTCCGTGTGGAGGATGCATTATCGATGTAATAATTAATGCCTTCAATATTTCAGCAATTGGACAATCACATAAATGTCATAGTTTTAATTGGAATTGCGTTGTTTTGCTTCATCTTAGTTTCTCACTAAAATACACAATGGGATGGTTGTATAAGACAAAACTCCCTCTATCCTAATATAGAAGCATCATGCACCGCTTCAGATACCTTGGAGAAGTCGACTAACCTAAGTACAAAATCTGGGGTCATCAACTTCTTAATTTGGCTAAATGCCCTTTTGGCACTAGGGGATCACTCAAGCTTTTCTCTTTTAAGGATATCAGTATTAGGAGTCATTATTGAACTAAAGTTCATAACAATCCTCCTATAAAATGTAACTTAACTATGAAAACTATTGATATCATGAAGGCTCTTGGGAGTTGGCCTGTTAATGATAGCTTGAATCTTGAAAGGATTTGGCTTAATCCCCATAGCATAAATAATGAACCCTAGAACATCATAGCGGTTTGCATAAATAGACAATTTTGCTTATTAATGAAAATCTTCTCCTCAAGCTTTTTAAGTTTTAGCCGTAGGTGACTCAAATTGCATTTCTTATTTACACTAAAGATTTGAATATCACCAAAATATACTACTATAAATTTTTGCAAAAATGAACGTAAAACAATATTCATTGATCGCATAAAGTTCTAAGTGCGTTGGATTAAGTCAAATTGCATCCCAACCTCTCATACAACCCCTCGGATGTTTTTAATTTTGTTTTCACTTAGCTTCTGGTCTTAGCTTCTAGTTTTATCTTGATTTGGTGGTAACAACAACCAAAATTGGTATTGGAAAATAAGCGGGAGTTGGTTGCCCGATCTAGTATATTATCTAGCATTGGGATGAGAAATCTAAGATTTATGGTGATCTTATTGATGGCGTGGCTATCAACACACATCTGTCATGCACTATCCTGTTGGAGCTCAGCTTGCTCCATAGGATTAAGGAGATAGTGTGGTAAGTTGCAAAAGTTAAGAACTTGGTATTAAATCAATCATGTGTTGAATATCATGTAGAGGTGGTAACTCATCTAGAAGGTCCTCAAGTAAGGCTTATGAAACTTCCCAAAGGAGATCTAGAATAGATGGATGAATGTCAACTTTTATGTTATTAGGGGTGGCTTCTTTGACATTTAAGATCTGAGCTCCTTCAGAATTTTCATACTCTCGACATAAGATCTGGTATCCTACCAAATCTACAGTAGGTGCAGGGAAATGGCTCTCAGGCTCCTTAGTTAGGGTAAGTGTAGGTGGTGCATTGGAAGTCAAAGGTGAGGAGGCAATTATAGTATGCTGAAGTTTTAGCCCATTTCTTTGGCTTTGATAGGATGTCGTTTCAGTATGTGATCCTTTTGTGATGAAGCAAATGGAATTGTCCTAGGTTAAGGAAGTGATCCTGAAGTTGTACTAGAAGATATGGGAGGTGCTTTAGGATTTGGCTTGGTAGGATAGAGATTTATGGTCTTGTTATTATATTTGAAGGTGTATGTGCTTTTACTACCATCATGGATGATGTTCATGTCAAAATGTTATGGTCTACTTAATAATATGTGTGCTATAGGTAAGACGTCACACCATATTTTATCTTTGTAACTACCTAGTTTTACTGGCACTAAACACCTTTGTGTAACAGAAAAGGAGGTGTGGTTCACCCAACTTACACTGAATGAACTTGGATGTGCCTCAGCTTGGAGCTTAGTCTTAATTAAAGTACCTGTAAAGACTACATTCAAAGTACTACCTTCATCTATCACAAGCTTGCATATAATTCTATTGCATGTTAAGGATGTGTGCTAAATATGCTTCTAAATCTTCAATCCTCTTCAATATAAGATGTGCTCAAACAACGTACCACTCCTAATTAAGTCTCATCAATCTTAGGATTAGAAGTCTTTACAGCATCATTGCTATGAATTTGTTCTAAATTTTTCATTAGTTTCTTTTCCTCTTCAGCCACAACTACAGCTAAGATAGTTTTATAC
Source organism: Gastrodia elata (assembly GCA_016760335.1). Classification (NCBI taxonomy): domain Eukaryota; kingdom Viridiplantae; phylum Streptophyta; class Magnoliopsida; order Asparagales; family Orchidaceae; genus Gastrodia; species Gastrodia elata. The sequence goes on from CM028681.1 coordinate 32,715,356, forward strand.
TCATCATTTAGGTGTTCTTTGCTTGCGCCTATAACATACAAGGTCTTTTACAGATCTGCTTGTATAGGCACCTAGTGTCCTAATTGGTGTACCAAGAGAAGGGATGGTTTAATCTTAGTGGATGAGGCCTTAGTCCGAGCTTCAACAAGGCAAATGGATCATCACTCACATCCTCTATGGTCCTTGGATCATTTCTCTCTACTTGGTAATGAATGTCCACCCTCAAGCCTAACTCGAACTTCATTGTTAGTTGACAATTTATGTGTGCAACTAAATTTTAAAAGTGTTTAATTAGTTTGTGATATTCATTAAACTTTATTTCTATGTGAAAAATTTTGTGTGCAATTGTTTGTGCTGATAACGTGAACAATATTGATCACACAAGATCTCTTGCATCTCTACCCATGTGACTCCTACTGATAGTTATCTAAATCATGCCACTCGAAAAGCTCCTACAATTGGGTTGTTCAAACTAAAAATGTGTCAGGATCACGAGTGCCATCTTACATTGGAGCATCTACTTTGATCTTGCACAATAGGTCTCTCTCGCCACATGTGCCCATTCTTACAAGTGTATCAATTCTAGTCCTATCATAACCTTGATCTCCTCCTTAGATACACATCACCAAAGTCACCCTCAAAGCCATTCTCAGGAATTTACCTCTTCAATAATTTGGGCTACACTTAATCTCATAGTGGTAGTCATTCCTAGCATTAGGTGAAAGGTTGTTACATCATGGCCTTGATCTATGTTGAGGTGATAGATGTTCAAGTGGTGGATGAGGATGTTGCTCGTTCCTCAAGTGAATTACTTCTAAAGCTTGCCTTAGTTGAGCTTCTATCCAAGCCATAGGGGTCTATGAACCCTCAACTCGCTGATTTAACACATTCCCATGTGGTTCTTGGTTAGCTAAGATGCCGTTAAATATGCTGGAAAATTTAAAGAATATGTAACACAATTTGAAACCAAACATGCTGAAAAATAACAAAGAAATATAACAAATGATTAAGACAAATTAAGTAATTATTCAAATTTTAGATTCAATGCAGCCAAATCACTCTCTTAGAGGGCTATTTTGGCGCCGCACAAACTCACAATGAGGTCGCTCAAAAATTAGGGTTGGTTCGGGATCAATTGGTGGCCTTTATAAGTGAAGCTTCACTCAATCATGCAAGAATACACTACTTGTACACAACTTGCAATTGATATGAAAACACCTATAAACAGTATTGACAACATTCCAAATTCCTAAACTTAAATGCAATACTAACATGGATTATCACATGTGAGGGCAAATGGATCATCACTCACATGTTATTTCTTCTCGACAGAGTACTTAGATTCTTTCAAATTTGTTATTGGAGCTTAGACGTTACTTTCAGAAATCCAACATTACAAATACCACTAAAATTGAAGCTTTGGATTGATCACAATGCTTCTCGGAAGTTTGTCACGCGTAAATGGGCTTCACCGAACAAAATTAGGCTCTAGCATGTCAGTTCTTGTTTGCGGGCCAGACCAGTAACTGCAGATCGGGCTGGCTTGAAAATGAATAGGGATTGGTCAAACCTGTGTTGGTGGGCTGTAAAGCAAAATGTGGGATGGTGGGCCATATAGCGGTCTGTTGAACAACATATTCGAGTTGGGCTAGTAGTTGTGACCAGGCTCACAGATCCTCTTTACAGTGAGTTCAGTGAATCATCGGGACAGCATCTTGCAGCGGTAGTGACGGCGGTTGCTAACGGTGGTTGTTGGCTGCGGTGATGACGACATGAACAATAAAACTAAAAAAAATTCAAAAATTTTAAAAGTGTTGCGGTAAAGAGATCTTGGAATTCAGAACAATTTTTAAAAGGTCAAGGGTATAAACTTGAGCTCTCATACTAAAATTGATGTGGTGAAGTTGTAATTTTTTTTTGAGGCGGATTTTTGAAGAAAAGGAGACACTTTAGAAATACAAAAGCGGGGAATGTCTGCAAACACAAAGATCTAACATGTCAAGATTGTCATAAGAAAACTATGAAGAAGTGGAAGAAATGCGTAGAAAATGGAGAACGATGTGAAAGAACACATATTTTACTAGGATTATATGCACCCGGTATCTTTGCCGCTATGCATGCTCATAAGAGAATGTAGTTATACGCACTACTGTTTTAAACACTCCTGCAAGAGTAAAATCTCAAAAATTGAGTTTTCTTTTATCATCCTTTAAACTTAAAATACATGGGCTATTTATAGAAGTAGCTCAAACCCTAGACGGCTAACTCCAGGCACCGAAACAAAGCCTGCCATAGAAACAAAAAAAAATCTAAAATAACATAAGTGCACATTTAATAATAAAACAATTCTCATTAAAATACAAAACACAAAATCTCAAATGCAACAATACACCACACTATAGACATGGGCCAAACAAAAAATACATAAAAACACAATCACAATACAGTGCAGCTCCAGCTCAATATCCGGCTAAACTCCGTGCAAATGCCTGAGCCATATGCCTCCTCATGTGCACTCTCTATCCTGCATAACTCAGTCACTCACATTTAAAATCTATCATTTTAAAGTTTTAATGCAAATAATAAACATAAAATGTATTTTCAATGTAAGGGAAAATTTTTAAAAAATGTAAAACCAACAACTTTTTAATAAAAGATGAATGAGAATATATTTGATTTTTAAAGATGTTATTATCTATGCCAAACAACTGCAAAAACTATCTTTAACCATATAAGAGAAAAATATTGCTACTTCTATTAAAAGTGTAACAACAAATAACAATTCATCTACATCAACAGTCTTTTGGTAACTTGATTTGAAGTTTTCTTTTCTTGCAGAAAATAAATGTGTATCCATATAAATAGCTTTTCACCATCTAAATTAAACCCTAATGATGTGTGGTTCAATTGTGTGGTCCAGTGGCTAGTTCCATCAAGCCTTAAACAAGAATCTCACCATTTGCTTAATTTATCCTTTGTTGAATGAATCATCAATGCATTCTAGATAATGTTTCTCACTAAATCTTTTAATAAATGCTGTTTTATATCATGCATCATTTATTGATGAATACTACATGTTTTATCCTTTGATAGACACGAAGTTTATCTGTGTATGTACTTTACAACAAGAGTGAAATTTGGTATGTTTTTGTAACATGCCATGTACGATTATATTTTCGATGAATCTAGTTAAAATTCATAGATCTATTTTTTTCTTTGAACTGTTCACAAAAGGGCAATTTTCTTGTTTGTTTGTACCTTTGTTTATCATTCTTGACAAAGTTTACAACTTGCCTGTCAAAATATACTAATGTTTTATTATCTTTCTAAATCTTTAGTATTACAAATCATTCCAAATTGTAATTATATATCTGCCTTATCCATTTCTTTTGAAGGATTAATGTTGGCCAGCTCAATTAAGCTTTTTCTTTGCTGTCATGCAAACTTGCATAATTATTGGATTTAAAGCAATCCTCTTCAACACTCTTATCATTGGGGGTATTAACAAAATTCCCTATCTCGTCAGAATCACCATATTCTTCAATATGATCAATATATTCAAATAAACATCATCCTTCTGCTACAACAATTCATTGTATGATTTTTGATCATTAGATATAGCAATTGAGGTTACATGAGAGATTGTCAAGAAAAAGATCAATCAATCACTTTCATTTATTTATAGTAATGATGAATTGCAACTAATATATAAATTATGCTTAAAAATAAAATTAATTGACTGGAATTAAAAATATTTTAAGGGATTTTTGAATGCATAATGCTCAAAACTTTAAATAAAGCATATTTAGAGATCGAGATGTTATATATGTAAAGAGCTTATTTTTTAAATTAGAAAGATCCCTTTCCTTCTTATAGATATTTTTTTCAAACTCTTCTGATTTTTTTCTTGGAGCTTAGAGAGACTTAATTGATCATGCACAATGAAAACAAATGATTCATGTAGTTGACCCCATTTAGTGAAATTAAAATTGGTTGTTTGGATCCCCAACTATTGTTGTGCTCTCTCTTCTCCTACTAACTCAGGTTTTTTTCTCTTAAAAACTTGTGTGATTTTCTCTCATAGCACCATTTCTAGAACAGTGGATCTCAAGATTTGCATGATATAACCTTTTTTCTTCACATTTGCACCCTTAACGATGGATTTTTGTTTATGTTAAATCCTTTGCTGTACATATATATCATTTGGAGGATTTAGGATTTACTCAAGAAATGTTGGGTCATCTTGCAATCGAGTAGGTTTCCCACCTTTAGAAAAATAGAAATTGGTACATCACCATTGAAACCTTATCTTGTGTCAATAAGGCTCATTATTTTCTAAAAGAATAGAGGCATTGTCAATTGCCTAAGGTTGAGGGTTGCTGGTAGTTGCCACGCTTGCTGCAAAGGTGTCAACCTTGCTATCATTGAGGCAGCTTCTAAATCGAAAACTTGCTGCTAAGTCATCACGTCTTTCCTTGGTTAGCTACGATAGTGGATTGTCAGGTGTGATGTTAGAACAAGAAAGTTAGTGTATGAAAAAGATGAGAAAATTTAAGCATATGGGATATTGACATGATTTAAAAATTTATGATAAGGTTATTTAATTACTATATTACCTTGATAAGTTAACTATAGAATAAATAAATTATTAGAACAAAATACCCAAAAAATGTCTAGTTGGGGATCCAAACAACCAATTTTAAGAGTTGGGGGCCAATCTTACCCACATATCAAAAAATCTAAGGACTAATGACCAATAATCCATGCATTAATTATAGACCCTTGATCAATTTGAAACCTCATTTTCTTAACCGTATGAATGCCCAACCACTTCACCGTGATATAAGTGTCGAGCTTAGCTTTGAACGCTACGGAATGTGATGTGGAAGAGCCGGTAAATTCGTTGCGGAAAAGTTGTATGTTTGCAACAAGCTCCATATCAGAGGCTTCATACATTGCACAAAATTCTCTGAACTGTTATAAAGGGATTTTAATAGGCTTAATGTTTTTGAACAACTTGTGCTTGGATTCACAAACATTCATTGTGAAGTAAATGAGATGAGTTTTAGTAATATTTATTTGGCTTTTGTAGTATATGAATTGAATGCACACAAGCATCATCTAATTGTGTGCAAGAACTAACTCTTTTGTTGCTTTTGTATATTACTATTGCAATATATATATATATATATTTATTTATTTATTTTATTTTTTTCTTATGTGTGGCAGGTGGGATTTGAACCCATGACTTGAGATAAAAAATCCTGAGTCTCAACTACTGGGCTGCAATACCATTCACACACACACACGCGCACACACACGCACACACACACACACGCACACACACACATATATATATATATAATATGTGCGTGCGTGTGCGTGCGTGTGCGTGTGTGTGTGCGCGGGCGCGTGCGCGTATATGTATGTATTGTGTGTGCTTATATATACATATTTATTTATTTATCCCCCATAAACCCCTCCTTCCCTCTTGCATGCATTGCTTTGTATGCATTGCTTGGGATTTGAACCCCCAACATTTATGTTGGAAACAAGGCTCCTTATTACCAAACCACACTTTCGTGCATATTTGTATTGTGTTTATACATGTATATATGTATATTTTCTATACATGTATATATGTATTTATGTGTATATATATGTGTATGTGTGTGTAAATTATGATATTTAAAAGTTGTACTTTGAATTTCACAACATATTTAATACTTACAATTTACTTATCCATCACTCAATATTTAATTTGCACAGTTTTAATAGAATTATGTAATTAATGCTATCTAAAGTGACTAAAAATTGAAGAAATTTTTGGTCTGAGAAATCTAAAGTGTCATAGTGTTACAGTTATTTTATTTAACAGAAAGAACATTCTAGCCAAATCTCTTTTGCATGAACCTATTTTGATGTGTCTATCATTTCCATTGTTTCATGAAACGGGAAACTTGAGTTTCAAAGAAATCTTTATGCTTGTGAACATACATGTCTGTGAAGAATTTGCAAAACGTTTTATAATTTTATTGCTCTGAGTTAGATATCTTTAAAACCCTATAAGAATGTAGCTCTGAGCTCTCATACCATACTCAACACTTGCATAAGATATATGTTGTTTACATGATCTTGTCTCACTAATTTTGCTAGTTGCGCCTTGTTTTAACAAGTACCTTATTAATTGATACTGGGCCATATTATTTTATGAATTAATCTTGAGTTTTGATATCACCTTTCAGTTCTCTCGGGCAAAATCTAAACACAAGTACTTATGCATGGGAGGTTCTCTATGCTGTTTTTGTTTCTGTCTCAGGCTTGGTACTTTTTTCACTTCTTATTGGCAATATGCAGGTAATTTGTAGCATTTTACTTTCCTTTAGTCTCTCTCTCTCTATATCCATTATTTATTTTGTTGCTGTTTTAAATTGCGGTTGAGTTGTTCCTGCCACCATGTTTGTACATCTGGAAATATGTACAAGGACTATCTACTTTTGTATTCCTCTTGTAAGTTATATTTAGCATATACATATATACTAATTTGACTTCTAGTGCTTTCCAGAAAAGAAATAATTTGTCAGCTCATGTCACACAGCTTTTAATGTATTTTGAAATTCTAATACGGACAGTTTTATATCCTTAATAAAGGAATTTAGATTGCAAAGACTTTGATGTGAAGTCTGGCAATTGTTGATCTTTAATTACAAGATTTGCTGAGAAAATAGAGGAAACTGAGTGAGCAAAAGGGAAGGATTTGTGTCAAGATATGATTAAATTGGAAATTTGTTTGTGTTGATGGAACAAGAGATCTAACAAGTACTGGAAAACTACATTAGTAGGTGATTTTACTTCCTTGACCTTATGAAATCGGATTAAGGAACCAGAGAGTGCGGGAGTGGGAAGATTGAGAGAGGGGAAGTTTGCAGGAAGCGTTGATTTTGGTGTGAAAAATCGATTGACTCAACATTGATGACAGCAGTAGGCCCGCATGCCAGCAAATATGAGTTGAGCGAGAGTAGTTGAGCGATGCAGCTTTGATGATAAAACAAGGTAGAGGTTTGAGCTAGGTTCAGTTATATGTATGCTACGGATGGTTTGCAATCTGGTTTAAAATTTGTTGGCATTTAGTAAATTTTGTTGACTATGCTGATATATGTTTCGTGGCATCATAAAGTTACTGTTGGAATGGCTGATGATGAAATTGCGGACTGGATGCTCCATAACATCTGGGCATCATTACTATTACCACAACACATGCCGGTATGACAATGCTTACATTTTCAATGATTAGTTCTTTGGTGTTGCTATTAGATTTGTTTTCACATAATGAGGTTCCTATTAAATTGACGAGTATTGGGGTTCTTTATAATGAAAATAGAGCTACCAATAAATTTGATACAGTTAGTGCTTGGCCCAAGAATTTGCACGACATTTATTTTAAACTAAATTTGGGGAGTTTTTCTTTATTTTTTTGACTAACAATCTTCGAATTTAAAAGCTACTTCTACTCTGCTCCATCACAGGTTAACTTGGTTTTTCTATATTCATCACCAGGCTTCCATACAGTTGTCATACTTAGTTGCATATTTAATGGCAATGTTCATACTCTCTAAATATTTAGGCTGTTATTCAGAATGCTAGTTCATAGTTTTCAGCATGCTATTTTGTATTTGTATTGCTTCCACTGTCCTAATTATTCGCAGCACCATCTATGCCGCATCATCATCACTGTCAACATCTTTAGCATCACCAGCACTATTTTGAAAAATTATTGTTATGTTTATTTATATTTTTATCAATTACACGAGCACATGTGATTTATCCTTATGTATTATTAAATGAGCATCTTAACTTAGATCTCTGAATGGACGACCACAATTTCTATGTATGATAAATCTAACCTTATGGAATTGAGTTAGATGAACCTGTTTGCTAAAATTAAGTGCTTAGGAATTTGTTGGAGAAGCATGGCGGCTAATCTGAAAGTATCTTTTGGTGGAGAAGCTCCAATGCAGAAGCTTAGTTCCTAAGGCCTTATCTATTTCTTCCTTTTCTCATTTAGAGGTTGTATTCCTCCATTTTGGAATTAGATCTGTGTATGTTCCTTCAAGTTTTATATTAGAGCTTTTTGGCAAATTTTCCTCTTCAATAGAAGGGTTTTTTGATGGCCTGATACTTGCAAACAAAGATCTTGTGCGTTGTTTGCCAATTCCAATATATTTGCTGATCCATCGATCTATTATTCATTCATTAACCTCCACAAAGTGGCATCCTTAAAATTGAGAATTTCTTGGTGATTTTGCACAAAATTGATGCCTGTAGTCAACTTCCATGGCTTTAAAATGCCCAAACTCATTTAAGGCTATTGGGGTCAATTGACCTGTTTAAAAAAATTCATAATTTTAGTGTTATTATTATCATTTTTAACAAAATTTTCAGGAAAACAGTTGGATTGCATGCTCAAACTAAACATGGAGTCTCCATGCTACAATTTATAAAATTATTTGTTGGTTATATTTCATGTCTTCTAAATAGATGTTGAATTGCCATTAAAAGTTATTGTAATCTAATTCTCTATCTCTGACAGCACTTGCATGAACCAACTTGATATTTATGGTTAACCCAACTTGTGTCTCGGCAGCATATCAATGTTTCATGTTACGTTCCAACAGAATAGGTAACTATGAAGAAGCAGTGTGGCGTGATATTATTCTCATAAAACCCTTGCACATTATACCAAGTAATACATTGTTGAGATTCAGTAGATACTCATTTTGATATTTAGCTGTAATACTAAAATTTTTAAGCACAATCTTATAGGCTCCATTTAGTTTAAATTGAGTGTTCAACATTCAATACAACTCTGCATATGATTCTATAGTTTATATGATCAATCCAGTTATCACTCAAATATTAATAAAGACCCTGTTGCCTCATTATCACAAGAGTTTGTTTTATCTTTATTAATACCCTTGAAGTTTGCTGAACCTGTGATTGAGAGACCTCATTCTATAGTATTATGTGACCCACTACTATTCTACAGGCTACAATCGCCATAATAAAACCTTATGTATGACCAGAGTTTTATGAGCTTGTCCTACCTCTTCTGATGATTGACAAGTGTAGATTCTTCAGATCTTTTTCAACTGCACGGTTGTAATAGATCCACATATCAGTGTTATTTCTAAGAAGAATGAGCTACTATTACCCCAGTAGTTTGCTGAGCCTGTGATTGAGACACCTCATTCTTCTTATGGTACCATGTAAGCCACTACATTCTACAGGCTACTATCGGCATAATAACACATTTTTCTTATGGTACCATGTGAGCCACTACTATTCTACAGGCTACTATCACCATAATAACACCTTCTGTATGACCAGAGTTTTATGAGCTTGTAGTAGATCCACATTATTCTATAGTTTTTTGTAATATTGTAATTGTATCAGTTCTTTTATATGGAGTTCTTATTGGATATTTGTAGCTGATTCAAACATTGAAACATGAACACATGCTTTTACTTGATTAGACTCTGCTTGATGCTTTGCAGTTTTTGTTTCATCTCTTTTTTAATTACGTACGCTTGAACCCTTTAGAGAAAAGTTCTTTTGGGCTTGAAGGAAACGATGCAGGACCACTTATGCGACATCATCATCACTATAAACATATTCATTATTAGCATTATCAGCATCACTAACACTAATAATGACTTCAGTGCTGCATATATGACTTATTGTTACAAGATCTGTGCACACTACTTGAGTAATTATTGCATTTGAGCATGTGATTTATCTTTATGTATTAATTTAATGAGTACGGAGATTAAGGAGTGGATTGTCACAACTCAATTTTTGGGTATTATAAACACTACGCTTATGAAATGCAATGAAAAGAACCTTGTTTGATGCAATTTAGTGCTTGTGCATTTGCAAGAGAAACTTAGTGGCTGATCCAAGGGGTTTTGTTGGTGGAAAAGCTCCAACTCAAAGCTTGGTGGCTGAGGGCTTTTTTTTCTCTCTTCTTAGCAAGTGGTTGTGTCCTCCATCAGTTTGGATATAAATTTGTGTGCGCTTTTTTGTACACTATTTAAATATTTCTCTTCATATTACTGATCTTATTTATGATGTATGTTGATGTTAGTTTTGATGTTTCTACTTTCTGCACAAGTTCTAGACACTGGTAGTTTGGCTTTGCCTCCTGCACAAGTTGATATGCCATCATCTTTTTCTTTTTTTATTTTTATATTTTTGGTATCCATATGCTTTCCCTGTCAAAATCATTCATATTATAAAATTAGGACAGAGTGCTGCTTTATTCAAACGATTGTTTTTACATAAAAATCTTGTCTTCTATGAAGAATTCACATTTTAGTTACTGAATTTTCTTTTACGATTTACTCACATGTTTGCTAGGAGAAGCATGTAAGAGAACTTCAAACTGTGACTATTAAATGATTGTATGCAAATTACACACTTATCTTTATTTAGCTATAGTGTCATTGTGTTCCAGGCATCTCTATTCATACACTTTTTTGTATGTAATATAAACTGTAAATGAAGTTTTGCTTCTTCTTATCATACATTTTCTGCGTGCTTTTTTTTTTTCTTTAAAGTAGTTATTTAAGAATCTTTGCCATTGCGCAAATAGATAGCTCAAGATTTACTTTTTCACGTTTACAGACTTACCTTCAGTCCACCACCGTAAGAATAGAAGAAATGAGAGTAAAAAGGCGGGATTCAGAGCAATGGATGTATCATCGATTACTTCCGGAGAGTTTGAGGGATAGAATCCGTCGGTATGAGCAGTACAGATGGCAAGAGACTAGAGGTGTAGATGAAGAGAGCCTACTTCGAAATCTCCCTAAAGACCTTAGAAGAGACATCAAGCGACACTTCTGTTTGGCTTTGCTTATGCGGGTATGCTTGTTTCAATTTTGTTCTATGCAATCATACAATATCTTTACTGTATTATGTGCTTATGATATATAATAGTATATTCTCTCTTAAGTTTTAAGCTGAGAATAACTGTGAAACTATGATATAGTAGTTTATTCTTGTCACAAGTTTTAAACTGGCAATAACTGAAAAATTATGGTGAACAAGGATTCATACTCAATGACAAGTGACAAAGTAAGTTTTCTTTTATCACCACTTTAGTAATCATACTCAAGGCTGGGGGGCCGTTGCTTATTTTTTTAAAGATTAGTTCAGTTTAAATTTTGACCCAACTGATTGTTTAGTTAGGGAAGTATGTCGAAATAATAACTAACTATTTCTTATTGGCTGACTTAGTTCAAGCTTTTTGTGACCCAATTTCGTTTCAAGTTTTTGTAATTTGGGCTAAATTATAGTTTGCGAAAAATTGGATAGTTTCAGATTGAATTGGTCTGGAGAAAATAGTTAATGAACTGTAGTGATAAATTTTGTGCTCAACTTTGATTGTCATGGTTTCAGTTTGGATACTTTTTGTTTAAAAATCTCAATTTTTCGTTGATTCAAAAGGATGTCTTCTTTCTCTTCTTCTGGTCATCTCAAATGATTCTTTTAATCATCTAAGATGATCTATTTGGTTTGGATTAGAGATTGCATTTATAGAACTTGTTTTTTTGTTCAAAACTAACATTTGGAATGAATATTGCTAGGTCTCATGCTTGATCAAATAATTTTAAACATAACATTTATCCTCCACAGAATAATCTCTAAATTATGAATTCAGGTAAAACTTGTACAAATCTTGTTGGCGTTGTTTATCACGTGCATAAAAGGATAAATTTATGACACGCTAATTGTTATTTCTCAGATTTTTCTTCCCAAAGTTTGTGATATTTTTGTTCATGCAAAGCAATCACTAGATCATATGGTACCGAATATATGCTGCTTGGCATATTAAATCAAAATGAATTTTTATCTGAACTCTGAATTCTATGCATGCACACAATGAGATTCTAAAGGCTAAACCAAAAAAGGTACAATATTTGTTGGGTTAGACTTTGACTTATATTAGAAAGCCTTTAGATTGAAACAGAGGAAAGAACCACACCAAGCACAGTTCCAAAACACACCTCCATTACATTTTAGAGTTCCTCACAATAAAAGGGAGCAAGGTATCACATGTAGATGAGAAAGATGAGAGAATGGATACGAGAATGAGAAGAATAAGGTGATCATTAATGAGTTAAGGTGACTGGGAGTTACTTTTGAGATAGACAGTTGTTCCTGAGATATCATATTGATTATTGTACACGGTGCCAAGTTGGTGTTTACTCTGCTAAAGATAATCATCACACGAATACTTGATTCTGGGATCAGCAAATCAGTTACAATGTTTAGTAATTTGTTGTAGACAATACTCACAACTTCTGGACAACAAGAAGGTCACAATGCAACTTTGTTTGATGTTAAAGCTCTAAATCAGATTGATCATAACTTTGTGAAGTTATGATGGAGGAAACCTGACCACAATACTGTTCCATCCTCAAAGGTTATTAAAATTATGAAACTCAATTTTGACTTCTATGCGTCATGTGCTATATGCTTCTCGTCATTATTTGTAGTAAATGTTGGATCATAGCTGTTGTCCAAGGCAATGTAATCTTGTAGAATAAAGAATGTATCATTGAACAAACCATTTCTAAATTTAGGCCTCATTTATGCTGTTGTGACAATGAAGGCTCTCAATGAAATGCTGTTGTGGTTGTAGGTTTTCTTTCTACGGGAGTCATCTCACAATTGAGGCGATCTTTCTTTAAAGAATACAACTATAGTCTCTGATTGATTTCAGGCACTTCGATCTAGGAGGAGCCTTTTGTTCTGTCTTAACTTTTTGTTTTGCTAAATTGTTTATAGTCACTTCTATTCAGAAAACACTTTGTTGGCACTTAAACATGCTGAATGCTATCAAGTTTTTTTGAGTTTGCTGTGGACAGAAAGCCTTGTTCTTTTTTTATTGGCTCAATGTTTTGTAATTCTGTTAAGTTTTATTGCATGTAATACAAATTATGAATATAGATAAAATCGAATTTTCAGTTTGTCCCTTAGAGCAAAATTTGCTTGAGGTTTGGGCACGGATTAATTAGTATTGCTATTAAAAGTTCATCATTTTATTCTAATGCACTGTATAACCCATTTAAAAATTCAATATATGAGCGTGTATATATTCTCAAAATCATCTTGGCCATGCAGTAAGGTTTAACCATGGAAATTGAATTAGCAATTGAATCAACTTACTTATCAAATACTATAGTATAAGCTACATAGTGTTGTTTGGATAAAGTCGTTTCATTCCGAAGAGCGTTCGTAGGTTCCGATGTTTGAAAAGATGGATGATCAGCTGATGGATGCCATGTGCGATTGCTTGAAACCCGCTCTGTACACCGAGGAGAGCTGCATTGTACGCGAAGGTGATCCTGTTGATGAAATGCTCTTCATCATGAGAGGAAAGCTGCTCAGCGTGACCACAAATGGGGGTAGAACTGGTTTCTTCAACTCTGATTACCTCAAAGGAGGTGACTTCTGCGGGGAAGAGCTTCTCACTTGGGCTCTGGATCCCCAATCATCCACTAGCCTTCCGATCTCGACAAGGACAGTCAAGGCATTATCAGAAGTCGAAGGCTTCGCCCTCTCTGCTGATGATCTGAAATTTGTTGCTGCCCAATTCCGAAGGCTGCACAGCAAGCAGCTCAGGCACACGTTCAGGTTCTATTCACAACAATGGAGAACGTGGGCTGCCTGCTTCATTCAGGCGGCTTGGCGCCGTTACTCGAGAAAGAAGCTTGAAGAATCCCTTCGAGAAGAGGAGGACAGGCTGCAGGCTGCGCTTGTGAAAGAAAACAGCAGCACACCCAGCCTCGGCGCGACGATCTACGCCTCGAGGTTCGCTCTGAATGCTCTGCGCGCCCTGAGACGGAATGCGACGCGGAAGAGCCGGATACAGGATCGGCTGCCGGTGATACTGTTGCAGAAGCCCTCCGAGCCCGATTTCACCTCTGAGGAAAGTTAGCGGGAGTCCGTAGCTTTTGTAAGTGGTTTTGATTTGTGATCCCCACAAAGCTTGCATATATTTTGCTGTGACTTATTGATTCTACTTTTATTATGTATTGTTATTGTTTAAGCACCCACATTTTTTTATGACATTACCTTTTTTGTCCTATGGTGATTCTGCTGTATATACATTAAACAGAAGGGAACTCATTTATAAGTTCCATCTGTTTTTTTTTTTTTTTCAATGTATTTGTGAATGGCATAATTGATGTTGACCATGTTTGAATGTAGCTAAAATGATAATGTGGATGTTATGCTAGCTATTCCTGTTGTTAATGATTCTTCTGATATGTATACTTCTGCGATTCATTCTCTGTTGCAGGAAATTATTTCGAATGTTTGCTTGCAGGAAGTTCCATATGTATCCGGTCTCCTGCAGTTCCAAGGGAGTCGGAAATAAACATAACTGTTCTTGGTAAAGTTTGTACTAATTCTCTTATCCATGCTCAGTTAGGTGCTATTGTTAATGAAAGTGATACAACTGATTCTGGGAAATATGTTCAAAATCATGTGGCCTCTATTCCATCCCCGAGATCAGGTATTCCTAAATTATTAAGAGATTGTTTGTGGAGGCTCTCCGATAAAAAAGGTTATAAATTTGTTATGCTGGATTTGGAACCTATGAGAATTACTAGAACCAAATCTAATAGCTTATCCCTCAAAGGTTGTGTTCTTTAGATTTGGGGAATAAATTCTCAAAAAATAGTTTAAACATATTTTTTGGGAACACAAAATTGAAATTGATGCTATCATTGAACCAAAAATCAATCATAGTGTAGGATTGATCATCATTTAGTCAATTTTGATATAGTTTTTTCTTCTTAGATTCGTAACATTTGAAATTTTTGGAAAAATGGTTAGAATATTGAAATTCTAGATGAATGCAACGAAGCTATTCATCTAAAGCTCATAAAGATAACTTCGTATGGTGTTAACCTTTGATCCTTAAAATTGCAATGATTTTAATCTTCCTTGAATGATTGGTAGAGATTTTAATGTGGTTTTAAATTCCTCTAATTATAAAGGGTTATGCTTGTAATTATAGTAGATCTATAGCTGATTTTAACTCTTCTTTACCTGATTGTGGTTGGAGTATTTTTGTTACTCTGGAGCTCAATTCACTTGGTCAAATAGTAGGAATTTTGCCAAAATTAATAAATTACTCTTCAATAGTTGTGGTTTTTTTTTTAAATTTCTCAAACTCTTTAAATTCCACAAACTCTGAACATCAATCTCTGGCTTTCAAATCTTGGTTGGATTTTTTTAAAACTCTTAAATCTTCCAGATTCTAGTTATTCTAGCTTTTTAATAGAAAGGATTGTTTTTAACATTATTGTCAATTCTTGGAATGAGGATTGCCAAGTCTATGGTATGTATTGATTAGTGCAAAAGCTCAAGAGACTTAGAAAGGCATTATCCGTTTGGAATAAAAACACAATTGGTAGCATTTTTTAATATCACTCTTTTAGAGAACAAAGTGAACTCTTTTGAAACTCTTTATGAGGTTGACCCTTTGACTCTAATTGCACCAAGCTTCATCTTGCTAAAGCCCACCTCATTTAAGGGCACAATGATAATTAAATTTGTTTGAAAACAGAAGTGTAATCTTAGTTGGAAGTTGGAGGGGAAAGAAATACAAAATTCTATTACCCTTGGGTTAAAAGGAGAAAATTCAATAAAATTGAAAGCATTACGATATTGAATGGTAGTTCTATTTTCGATCAAGAGAAAATGGCCTCTGCCATATCTTCTCTAACATGTTTAAATGTAATGAGGGAGATATTAATAATTTATGTCATTCTTCAAAGCAGTAGGTGGTGACTGATGATATCAATTCTAATATCTCCATTGCTCTTGATGAAAAAGAAATTTGGCTAGTCATTAATAATCTTAAAGATAATTCTACCCCGGGGCCTGATGGCTTTCTTATGGAGCTCTATAAACATTTATGGCCTATCATTAAGAAGGATGTTTGCGATGCTATTGTTGAATTCTTCTGTTTGGTCCGTCTTCCCAAATTCTTCACCCACACTGCCCTTACTCTCATTTTCAATGAGAAAAATAGTAACTAGTTGTCTAAATTTAGACCTATTAGCCTTTGCTCTTATTTTAACAAAATCATTTCTAAAATTATGGATAATAGGCTTAACTTAATTCCCCCATATCTTATTGAAAAAATAAATTGCTTTCATCCCCAACAGAAACATTAAAGATAATATTATTTGAACTCAAAAGTTGTATCATAGCCTTGATAGGAAAATTAGAGTGAATAATCCTTAAAATTGATTTAGAAAAAGCTTGTGACAGTTAACTGAGATCTGGTGGATTCTATTCTTGCTAATATGAGATTCAATCATCGTTGCATCCATTTAGTTAGAAATCTCATTGGTAATGTTCGGTACCTGATCTTACTTAATGGTCCTCTTGAAGGGTTCTTCAACTCTCAAAGAGGTCTTCGCCAAGGTGATACCCTTTCTCCCATACTCTGTGTCATGATTCTTGATCACTGGTCCAAAAAGCTCAATCAACTCGTAAATATAGATCAATTCATAAAGTATGAGGCTGACAATAAAATTATTGTTACCCACCTTGCTTATGCTGATGATCTCATCATTTTTACTAAAGAATCACATAAATCAATCAAAATTATTGCTGGAACATTAAATTCTCTTGAGAACTCTACTGGTTTGAGTATTAATAAGAAAAAATCCTTATCTTTACTAGTGTGAATCAAATTTAAAAAAGGAAAGTGGCCACTATTTCACCTTGGTATTTTGACTTTTAAAGGTCATGTGAAGAATGATTCTTTCTCTCCTTATTGAAAAATTATAAATAAAATTAAGGGTTGGGAAGCTTATTATCTCTTCCTTGGTGGTAGACTAACTAATTAACTCTATTCTAAATTCTATTCTTATATATTAGTTAGATGTTTCTACCATTACTAAATAGACTATAAAAAGAATTAAAAGTCTTATCACTAAAATCATTTGGGTTAGTTGGAACACTATTGTCAAGCCTCTTATTGAAGGAGGTTTGGGTATCATAAAGTTTGAAGATTTTTATGATGCTATGACCATTAAGCTCTTGTGGCAATTCTGAACGGGTGATTCCATTTAGGGTTCAAATAAAACCAAATATTGCATCACTAAGCACCCCAATCGTGTTAATTGTAAGGTGCCTAACTCTCTCTTATGAAAAAGAATTACGGGTTGTAGGGACTCTACGGAAATTTCATTATTTGGGATAAAGTTTCTATTGATTCCTCTTTCTAGTATGACAATTGGTCTAACCTTGGGAATCTTGGTTTTGACTTTGTTTGTCCTGCCCTAAGTTGAAAATTACTAGTTGATTTGAGCCTAATTTAGGCTGGAACTGGAATATCATTGGCAGCTCCATTCATAATCTGATTAATTGCATCTCCCCAACTTTTGATCATAAGGCTATCTCCTCCTCTGATTTTATTGTCCTAAATAAGTTTAATTTTAAGCTTGACAGAAATTTTCTGAGAATGCATAATTATCATGTTTCTGATCCTTGGTTCTGGAATCCTATCATTTCCACCAACATCAGCATCTTCATGTGGTGCATTTACAATGGTTTGGTGAGTATTGATAAGATCATGTAGCTGCAGGGTTTCTATCTTATCTCCAAATGTGGCTGATGTTCCCAAATTGAACCTATTGACCACATTTTTTGGGAAAGTAATTTTACCTATTTCGTATGAACTCAGTGCAACGTTCAAACTCACTACTTTAATAGCAACAACATGCTTATGTATCTTGGTTGATGATATTATATGAACAAGTCTAAAAAGAACAAAATTTGGTGTACCAAAAATAATTATAAGTATCATATCACTTCTTATAATCCCAAGAGAGCTTTATTGAGAATTTATTTAGAAATGAAAATTTTTCTCAAAGGTATTCCTACCTTTGGTATTAAATGCGGTGCTGTCGACAAGACTAAGCTTGATAGAATTTTCAGTATCTCTTCCTGATCTGTGCGGTTTTTGGTTTGCTGCTTTTGTTCCGACTTTTTGCTCCATGTGGGTTTTTGAACGTGGGGTTTTTCGCTCAATTTTGGTTCAACTTTTATTTTATGTGTATACATTTTCTGTTAGCTGTAATTATATTTCAATTGATTTGTAGGACTAACTAGGGTGGAATTTAGTTGTTGTAATTTCTGAAATTGTATCGCAAATCCTTGTGAATGCTGAAAATTGTGTGATCTTAATTGCTGAACTGTCTTTACTGTTTGTGAATTTACCTTGCTGAATTCTGTGAGATCTTGTCCGCTATACTGCTGTAATTGCTTATATCTTATGATAGTTTTAATTGGCTTAAATGGGGTACTGGAATATCATGGACATGTATTACAATAATCAAAATTGTTGTATGTGGTGCGGGGGAACACATTTAAGTTCTATATGTAATACAAATAACCCGATTGCACATTCAAAAACATAAATTCAAGTTAAAAATTATTTTTCTTACCCTTAAGGTTAACATTCAACTTAGTTGAATATTAGTGTTCTTTCCTTAGCTTGACCCATAGTAAGTGATGATTATCGCTTAGTTTGTGCAATTCCTTTATAAGCTTAAAGCCAGCCTAATTGGGTTTGTAGATGAACTGTGAGGGTTTAGTCTTAACCCTTAGGTTTGATATTAGTTTCTAAAGATAAAACCCTTGACTTATTAAGTACCCTTAGGAGTTTTTGTAATAACCCATAGTTTTTACTTAGAGTTTTAGATATCCAAATTAGATTAAAATCTTCACTAATAAAATTCTAATAGCATTAAGTATCTACACTTAATATTTGGTGTATTTTGGAGATCATTTATTTTAGACACTTTTTGAGGAAATTTGATATATCTTTGAAATTGATAAACTAGTAGATCTTAAAATTAAAATCAGAGTTTGCAATTGAACTCGTCACCCCCAAATTAACCAAGGGTTATATATTTGGGAGATTTTGGAAGTCGTCAAAACTTCATCGAATATTTTAATATATTTTAATGCTCAAAAAATTATGATAATTAAATTGATCTCCGAACAAAAATTCAACTTCATTTTTGAGTTTCACACCTTGATTTAGTTAAGGGTGAATTTTTGAGATTTTTCAGAGCTCGTTCAATCATTTTATTTTGATTAACTAAAATTGTAATAAATATTTGAATATTTTTTATATTTTTATTATTAATATCATTATTCTATTATTGAAACCCTCGATGCGCCTTCTGTCAGTCATCTGTTTGATCTAAAATGCTGATTGGGTAGCCAGTGCGGTCTACGTAACTCGGGTTCAATCATATCCCTCTGTCGCTCGATTAATCAGGATTGGGCGGTTGTGCATGGGAGCTACAGTGAATATTGTACGTCTCCTACACTGAGCGATCGTGCACTATGATGCATAGGACCCATGCTACAGTTGCTCCTCTAAGTTAATTAAGACCGTTAGCTCCCTTATTTCTGCAGGTTTGATCAAGGGTTGGCTATGGGCAAGGCTGGGAGGAATTTGTGTCCTGGCATGAAACATCTACGGCATGCCCTAAATTAGTGAATTAAGGATCAAGGTACCTCCCGTTCTCCCCCATTTTACTTTGCAATTCTCATAATTGAAACATTAATTGGCTATATTCCAATATCGCTTCTAATTGTAGAACCCCAAACGAGCTCGGTCAGAGCCTAATCCGAGCTTATTCTGCAGTATGTGACAGTTTTGCTCGCTTATGTCTATCGTATAGGATTTAGGGTTCGACTTCATCGGCAGTAGGGGCGACACCCTTGGTGGCAATCAAAATGTCTCAGAGAGACCTTTCGAATCTTGGGTGTGCTGGCCTCCGGCAACCACTAGAACCCCTTCGATTTTGATGCCCTAGTTCGGAAATTTCGGTTCTTACCATGACCACGCGCGATTCAGGTCATCCCGGCCCAACCCTTGCAGCCCAGCCCATGCAAGCTCGAATAGCAAATGTCCAACCCATTGGCTTGGCCTAGCCTATGTGCGCGCGGCCAAGCCCATGAGCAAAAGTTCTGCGGTCATGTGTGGTAGACAGGAGGGTTCAGTAAATGGATTAATACTTTAAACAATTTACTTATTAGTTAATTAATTCAAATCTTATTTGTTTAATTACCTTAAAAGTATTTACCCAAATTATGCAAAATTATATATCATTTTGATTTGGAAAATGCGAGGAATAATAATATGATATTAAATTTTTAATTTGATGCTTAAATTTGCTAATCACTATTTCAATTAATTAATTAACCTAGTCTTGCAAACATCGTATCTTAGCTAATTCTCGTCCAAATTCAATGATCCAATAGTCCATTTTGATCACAAAAATGTGTAGGACAATAATATGCTATCAAGTTTCCAATTTGATACCTAATTTTTCTAATGACTTTTTAAGTGTTATTAAGAATCATTAAAACCCGAATTGGTCATTTGATGTTCAATTTGGCCTTACTTAGTGTCATTATACTTATTATGCTATGGGGAAGTCATAGCCACTATGTTTACATCATTTTAACATCAAATGGAAAATGTGAGTTTTTGACCCTTGAATAAAATAATATTAAATTCTCAAAATTGGGGTTTTACATGTTTAGGCCTCCTAAAGGCTAGGACATTTTAGAAAACATTTCTTAAGTCATATTACAACATTATATGGCTTTTTGAGTAGGAAAATGCCTGGAATAATCTACTTTTAGTTTAGTGTTAGCAAACTAAGCTAGAGCATCTTCATGAAAATAAATTAACCTTCTATGGTCCCAATGCTTGATTTAGTACTTAAGGATTGTGGTAGTCCTTAACTCTATAGTGGATTATACTAGTTAGCTCCTTATGATTGTATGAACCATTAGTAAGGATATTAATGACTAGATTGGACTTAGGCTTGTTCCTTACATTTACTAAGTGTAAGATTGACTCTAGTTAACCCATTTTGTAACTTAATGGCATTAATTCACTTTAGCAGCCTAAATACTTAGATAAACCCTAGGATTCCTAGTGCCTTAACATGAACTTAGAAATTATAGATTTGAATGCCTTCACATAAGCATCTTACTAATAAGCCTGCATTAGATTGTAGCTAGCCAATTTATTTGGTTATTAACTAGAATCTTCTAACCCCGAGATTCCTTGATGAACTTAAGATTAGAAGAACTCCTAAACTAATCTTCTAGCTAAGGATATTAGTACTAAGCTAAGGCTAGTAACTTGAAGAGATTAAAAAGTTAGTTTTGAGTTAAGCTCCCAACTCAACTAAATTAGTACTTACACCTTTATTGCCATTTAGATAACTTAAATGTATCCTAACTTGTAGGATAGTGCATTATAGATTATACTTAGATCATGTGAACTACTTAGAAGGATGTTAAATAATCCTTAGTGTAGCCTTTTAACTAAAAAAGAACTTAGAAGATATTTAGAATTGTAACATCTTAAGAAGTTTAGTGCCTTCTAGTTAGACTCAAATATTAAGCTAAGTGACTAAGTGCAACCTAGTTAGGATTATATAATAAGTCTTAACATACTGAGTCTATTACTTAAAGATTGATCCATATTTTTAAGTGAGATCTTTATAAGTGAAATGTAGTTTGCCATTCTGAGTGTGAAGCTTAAGATTTATTTAGAAAGATTAAATACCAAGCTAAGTTCAAATAGAGAATTAGAATCATAAGGGTTTAAGCATATAAGTCAGAAATAATAGACTTAGAATCCCTTAAGTGAAAATTATCAATTTAAGAAGTAAGACCTAGTGTCCATATCAATAAGATGTAGAATCCCTTAAAATGACTAAGTGATTAAGTTAAGGCAATATATTTCCTTTAGTCTTAAAAGACTTAGAATCCCTAAAGTTTTTAGTAATGGGACTAAACTTAGGATCTTAGTAATTGTAATACTAAGGTTTGGAAGCTTAAGATCTAAAAGGATAACTATGATATTATAATAAGTAACTTAATATGAGCTGAAGTTAGATAATAATAACTTAAGTAATATTAACCCTTAAGTCTTACAATAATAGACTTATATTCCTATAAAACCCTTAAGTCTAGTATCATAACTAAGACTAAAATAATGTAAGTAATAGATGACTGAACCTTCTAAAGCTTCAAACCTCTAAGATGGTATTAAAATAGAATGCTTAGAATAGAAAGTAATATGAGTAATAAAATATAGTAACTTAGGCAGTGTACTAGTGAAATCTTTAGTATGTGCTTAGGTTGCCCCAATATGGTAGAAGTGTTATTTATAGTTTAGATGATTATAGTGTTAAGAATAGGATAGGATGCTTGTTTGTAATAATATAATTATATTTATACATTGTTTTGTTACATCAATAAGCTCTTAATCAAATCATTATCTTTAAACCAAATTTTTAAATAGTATATTTTTATAGTATCAATTGATGAGATATTTGATGAATGTCTAAGTTAATTGAGGAGCTTAATTAGCTCCAATCATAGGATAGATAACTAAAGTTGATAATAATGGATATCACATAGTTTATAATTAATTTTGAAACATCATTGAATGTTGAAACACATTGAGATAAAATCCTTGAATACATCATAAAAATATTGTGCATAAAATAAACTTATAACATTTACTTGGGGTTTCAAATGGTGGACTATGCTATGGCAAGAAATAGTGTAATAAGGAGACCTCACATATCATAGAGGGGGAATGTGAGTGTTATAGGAGACCCCACTTTGTTTACTTAGTAAAGCAGATGTGCCTAACTCCTTATTTGTTTCTGCGTCCACAAAACAAGACTTGCAAGATAAATAACTTAACATATTATATTCCTTTGTGATTGTTCTTACTTTTCCCATATTCTTCGTGATTGCTGATACTTTATCATAATATTTTGACTATGTTTACTCAGTCCCTTATGACTGCTTTTACTTTATATTCAGTCCTTGAGACTGAGACTTTACTTTACTTGCATATATTATAGGTTTACCTATATTTACAACTCCTTTCTTACTTACTTGTAGTGCATGTTGTTACTTACTTACATTTATGCTTACACTGATTTCCTCCTATGTTACTTAGCGTATATTCATTTGTACATATCCTCTTACTACTTTTATTGCATGTTTGTTAGTATAGATGTACCTATTTTCCTTGCTTGCATAGATGATGCTGGTTATACAGCTTTCATATTTTACTGCTTTACAGCCTTTTTGTTGCTTACAGTCATTTACTTAGCCCAGTTTACTTATCTTTTTACTACATTGAGCTCTACTTAAATAATAATTTTAAATGCCTAAATGGATATCCACTTAACTTCTAAATAGATTAGTTTCCCTTAAATATACTTAGACTTTTTAAGTCTAATCATTTATTTTTCTTTTATTGGTTGTGTCCTACCATATTAAATACCAAATATGGTAGATCAGGAGCTTGGAGTGAATCTTGTACCCAAGGGAGATCAGATCTTGTAGTTGCAACTTTGATGACCATTTACTTTATGCTATCTTTCTATCCTTATTTTATGCATCCAGTGAGGACTAAGCGTCGTTACATCTAAATATTTATATAGCTTTAATTAATTAACCTTGGATGTTTTAATTTGTTATTCTATATTGTGCTCTTACTCTCTTTTCTAGATGGCTGGAATGTTTTATATTTACTTAATGTTTATGCATCTAATTTTTCTCTTTAGAAACCCTTGGCTCCCCGTAGTGCTTAATAGTGAGTTAAGACTCATTAATCTAGTATTAAGCACTACAGTAATACCTAATGTTGGATTGGGTTCTTGATCCAATATTGGGGTCGTTACAGCCATAGCTTCTTAGTTTTCTTCCCTTGAAAGATTTAGAATTCTATATTAATGGATTTGATCCTAAGTCTTGAATTAGTAGATATCCTTAGAACCTTATTTAGGTAGTTCTAAGTTAGATTATTAAGGACTTAGAATAGGCTATTTTCCAATAAATTTAATTTGATATAATCTTAAGATGTTATGCTTTTATAGCTGAATGATTGATTAAGTTGAATCAATAAGATTGATAGGCTAATCAAAATCAGATCTGTAATGATAAGATTAGACTAATAAATGAGATAAAATCATAACATTAATTTTAAAGCTATTATTAAATTAATCAAATTTTGTTAATATTGTATTTAGGCTAAGACTTGCTTATGTTTTAACATTTGATTAGGCTATTAAGTTTAGGATAAATACTATTAAGTTCAGGCTAATTAGATTTTGTTAGCCTTGTCTTTAGGCTAAGACTTGCTTATGTTTTAACATTTGATTAGGCTAATAAGTTCAGGATAAATACATAACAAAAGGAATATTATTTTGTGCTTTTGGTGATTTCCAGTTTTACCATGCTTTCAAATTTCATGTGGCATTTCAGCATATCATGTGTCATTTCAACATTGATGTATGCATGTTTTAGATGGCATAGTGGGCATAGCATATTGTTATTGATCATGTGCCAGTTGGGCACAATTCTTGAATTTGGTCTATTAGGCACAACTCTAATATTATATATATATATATATATATATATATATATATATAGCGGTTGGGCGCAAACTAAGGAGTATTATGGGAGCATTGGGCTCATACTATAGTGGTGTATTTGGCACAAACTAAATACTATTATTGGAGCATTTGACTTGTATTATAGCAGTGCATTAGGGACAAACTAAGAATTTATTATGAGAGTGTTGGGACTCAGATTATAGTGGTGTGTTGGGCACAAACTAAGACCTGTATATATGGGAGCATTGGGCTCATATTTTTGTTATATGAGAATGTTTGGCTCATTTGTTTCAGGGCATTGGTCACATTCATTTGATTTAGGGCCTTGGGTACAATTAGCTTTGTATGGGTATCATTATGTACATTTATATGGGTGCTATCGAAGCACATTTCTATTACATATTGTAGCATATACAATTGAGTTGGCATATGTATTGAAGTTTCATATTGCATATTATAGCATTTAGTTTTGATTTTTACTGCATCTATTTTCAATTTCTGCATATTAGATTTTTTGTTTTATAGTAGTTACAACTACTTGCAGTAGTTTACTTACTTTTTAGTTACATTCCTATTTATTTAGTGTTTTATGTTAAATATCCCTATAATATAATGTATGCATTTTAATGAACCTAAAATGTATTTAGACTCATTATCTAAGTAAGAATTTTTTTTTTGTTGGAGCCCTGACATTGCAAAACTGCAATCTAAGATTCAATTTGCTTTAAGGATCCTTTGCTAGTGGAGCTACAAGAGACTGAAGTGGAAGTAGGTGATGCTGAGTAGTTGTGGTGGTCTTCTCCCTTAGTTTTTTTTATTTTAGTGAGATGAGAGTTTATTTTTATTTTTCATTAAAGTTTGTAATAATTAAACTTGTCTGGATGTATTTTCTGCTTTATTTTTTAAGATGTATATCTTTGCTTACTTTTGTTGTATGTATGAATTCATGGATGATATGTCTTTAGCTTCTGCACTCTGTATTATGTATTATAATATATGTATATTTTGGTTTGATCATCAATTTAATAGGCTTGAATTATTAATCACGTTGATGAAATACTTAACTTGAGCATTATATTTCTCTCATTTCATCTCCTTTCGTTAATGCCTCAGGTTAACTATCATTGTCTAACCCAAAGCATTAAGTTAGGTGGCTTCCATTTTCTGTAATGACTCGTTATGTTGCTAACACTAATCTATTGTGTGTAGCAGCGAGGAGGGGCACTACAATCTGTGGAGGTTGGGTCACTGCACGACGCATGCGCGAGTGTAGTGCCACACGTGACATGCGTCGTGCTCACATGAAAGAGACGAGTCATGGTCATTTGATCAGGTCGTAAAGGATTTTGGATGGTGTGGATTGAACTCGTCATTCGATCGAACAATGGGTCAAGAGCTATTAACACATCAGTTAATTTTTATAATTTAATGTTATAATTAATTAAATTCCCTTTCTAATTAATCAAAATTAAATATCTAAATGAACTTTAAAAAATCACAAAAATTCTCCCATAGCTAATTTGGAGGTGAGAAACTTAAAAATAAAGTTTAAAATTTTAATCGGATGTTATTTTAATTATCTTAAAATTATGTTCTAAATATATTAAAATATTTTAGAAAATTTGATGCCTCCAAAAAATTTCAAATATTTCACACCCGGTTAATTTAGGGGTGAGGAATTCAATGGTGAACTCATATTTTGATTTCAAGGGATAATTAATTATCTTATTTTTGTTAATTAAATAAATACATTAAAATAATCAAAATATTCAAATGAGCTTTTAATTGCTCCAAATTTTTAGGGTTTCTTCTAAACACCATTTGGAGACTAATTGAAATGATTATAAATTGATTTGATTGATTATTATTTATTAACAACACTGGGTTGTTACATTTATGCAATTCAATTTTACTTAGTTTTTAACAATTTTCTGTTATACTTTCAGTGCTTACTTTTAATTTTGTTTTATTTACTATTTTTTGTAAAATATCATTATAACATAATTAATGCATTTTAGTGAGCCTAAAATATACCTAGACTCATTGTCTAAGTAAAATTTTTTCTTATTTTTGTTAGGGTCTTGGCATTGTGAAACTGATAATATCAGATTCATCTTCCTTTGTGGAGCCCATGTTTGTGGAGCTGCATGAGACTCAAGAGAAAGAGGAGCATTGTGTTACTGAGAAACTATTATTGTCTTATTCCTTAGTTAGATTTTTTGCTTTTATGAGATGAGAGTTTATTTCAGCATATTATTATGTCTGTAATAATTAATTCTATTTGGATATACTTTATGCTTTCCTTTATGAGATATATGCTTTTACTTACTGTTTCTAGATAGATGAATGCATGGATAATTTATCTTTTAGCTTATGCACTCTGTATTCAACATTATATTATACATATATTGTCATGTGATCATCAGGTGTGTAGATTTGCAACATTCGTTAAGTTAAGAAAATACTTAACTTGGCTAATGGTGGGAGATTACAGATGCTATCAAAGATGTCTTAAAGGGCATCTAGAGTACCAAACTCATGTTATATACTAATAGGAGGATTGTTATTCTTGATTAATCACCCATCCTTTTTCTAATATTATTCTCCTTGCGCATAGTGATGGGGTGGTGCATTAGAGATGGTACCAGAGATATCTTAAGGGGCATTTAGGGTACCAACCTCCTATTATATACTAGCAGGAGGATTATTATTTTTGAGTAATAACCTATCCTATTGCTGATATTATTCTCCTTGCACATAGCGATAGGGTGGGGCATTAGAGATGGTATTAAAGAGTACCATAAAGTGCCAAACAAGGATTCCATTCCTATCAACCTAATGGTTCGTACTCTAAAAAAGTATAACAGCAGCAAATAGAGTGTAACAGTAATATTATCCATTGTTCATTTCATATACTATTCTCAGAATACAAATGAAATAATATCAAAAAAGTCATTCTAGGACCCTTAACGAACGGATTAAGTAAAAATTAAAATTTGCAAGTTCTTGAATAGTAATAATGCAAGTAGCAGGAATTCAGTTAAGTAGAAAATTCTTGATGATAAAAGTTTAAAAAGTAAATGGCTAGTTTCTTAGGTTGATCTTTCTCTCTTTCCAAAGAGTGAATTTTTCTTTCATTAAGTATTCATTCTTAGCACATATTCTGAAATCATTATTCTAGTAATAGAGCTTAATCATAAATCCTGAATCACATTTTGGTCCTACACCAATAAAGGCTCTCTTATCTGCAAGCGATATATCGGAAGATGTTAATTCCATATCAAATCATGTTAAAGTGTTAATCGAGAGTCAAGATCGGCAAGCCCAGCATTTCCAGCAAGTATTTGATTCTCATCAATGTGCTTGCTCCATATGCTCCATACTTATAAGTAGATGGAATTTTTTACAACTTTCTCTGCTTGCGTACACCCACATTTAATTGATTGTTGTTCCCAATGGATACCGTCAGTTGGCTCAAATTGGTGGAGAAGAACTTTTCCACCATTAGGTGCCCAAATTATGAAGTAATTTGCTTAGTCACCCATTTGTTTCAATACAAAGCAGAATTTTAGTGGGAGAATGAGGGTAATTCCAAGTTTGCTGAATTCGAGATTGAAGATATTTCATGGGAATTCTTTATCAAAGCTTTTAAAGGAGAATTCATCCCCTCAGATACCCAAACAATTTTGGAGTATGAATTGTTACAACTTTCTCAAGGTAGCAAAACCATTTTTGAATATGAAATGGAATTCAGAAGGGTATCTAGCTTAACACCTGATCTAGTAAGATCTAAAGCTGCTCGTTGCGATAGGTTCTTGAAAGGTTTAAATGAAGAGATCAAAGGACATTTTGTGTTCCATATCTAGGAGCATCATCAGCTTCATATGAAAAAAAAAAGGAAATTCCAATCTGAGTCCAATCAATATGAAGTGCTCAAAAAGCCTCATGCAGCACAAGTCAATCAGATGAATGCTGAACCTCAACTTGTCCAGACCCAAAATTTCCAAAGGCCACATCCTTAAGAAAGGTGTTATCATCAGGGCAATGTGTGTTATACATGTGGAAGGCCAGAGCATAGAATCTACAGGTGCATTCAAAAGGAAGCCATAGATGGAGTGTCAATTACTCATTCTATAAGGAATCAAGCTTTTACATACTATGCTTTGACAAAGAAGCTCCTGTGGTGGCATAAGTGCCTCCACAATCCAAAGCTCCAGTTCCAAGGAAAGTTTAAATTATCGCGCCTAAAATGTCAATTCAGAACCTGCAAAGAAGAAATAATTTCAGTAATCGACCTTCGGCTCTAACAAGAGTCTATATGCTGACTCATGTCATTGTTCCTAAAGTCAATAGAATTGCTTCATGTACCACCTTATTTAATGCAATTTCAATTTCTATTCTTTGCTTTAATTTTTATTATCATGATGTTGATGATGACATCATTCTTGAGTGTGGGAGTATGTAACAACCCAAGATTATTACTATATTTAACCTAGCTTAATTAATCTAAAACTAGTTCCTGTAGTATTTAATCATCATTAGAAGCCAACCCTGAAGTTTTGGTTCAATTTGAGATAAATTAGATAATTTAATTATTTTAGCTAATTTATTTAATTTAGAAAATAAGATAATTATTTTAATCTCTAATAAAAAATTTAATAGCATTTTTGGATTCCAAACACCCAAATTCGCTATATATGAATTTTTGATATTTTTCAGAGTTCATTTGGTCAAAATGGCTATTTTAAATATATTATATTATTTAAATTTTGATTCCAATGATTAATTGATTCTTGTGCGAATCCTGGGCTTGTGGCCGAAGATAGGACAATCAAATCCTGTGCTGAGTCATCCAGCAATTCATCAAGATCAGATCAGAGATCATTTGTCCACATGCCACCTGATCTAGATCCATCAGTTGGATCAGAGGCTATATTTGTAACGCCTTGTTATTAGATTAGGCATTCTAACCCAATAGCGGGTGTTACTAACATCCCGTCCTGTTGTCGCACACAAAAGAGATAATTTTAGAAATAATAATTGGCGGCGGAATGGTGTGTTACTCGGGAAGGACTGTTGAACCTCCCCAAATATCTGTTGTAACTGAACTGCTGAGACTCATCCCCAAAAGAGGGCTGAGAGCTAATCCTTAAGGTAAGTGTAAAGTCCTTATCTTAAGTATTAGATAAAACTTATGTACATTGGATTATGAGTGGTGTTGAAATAATAATCCAATATACATGATTATTAGCATTTCATATATGCTGATCACATCACAATACTAAGTATAAGTAGAAAATATAACAGAGTACAGAAGCTAAAAGCACTCATCCAGATCATTCATCACATAAGCTAAGTAAAATATTCATCTCAAAAAGGAAAAGAAAATGCATCCAAAATTTAATTTTTACAGATTATTTGTTTAAATAAAATAATAATAAAAGAGTCTCTCACTTGAACTGAAATAAAATTAAAGAAGAAAAGTAAATGCTAATGCTAAGTCCACTAATGCTCCATGAACTCCTCTTGAGTCTCCTACGAAGCCTCCTGAGGTTGCTCCACAAACTGATATGGATTTAGCAAATTGCTAGATCCCAAAAGTACCATGTGTTAGACAATGAGTCTAACACATCTAAAGCTACTTTAAATAGTTATGGTTATCTAAAGTTTAACATTTAAGTAATTTAACCAATATTGTAGAAAAACACTAAATAGCTAAAAAGTTTAAAATGGCATAAAATTGAAAGTAAAGTAAAATAGTAACTAAAAACAAAAAAAGGAAATTGAAATTGAATAAATACTAAAATAAAATTGTGTTGTATGCCACTGAATATATGTACATGATCTGAATATACCACAAAACTATATGCCACAAGTATGTCTGACTCAATGTCACATGACATCTCAAATAATCCTAGGAGAGCAAATGCTCCGCTAACAGATCTTAGGTAAGCACACGCTCTACTAATGTTGATATGACATGTATTTCATGTTATGACAAGGCTTTAATAACTATATGCTTTAAGCCATTAAAATCTAGAAAATTGAACAAAACTAAGTCATAAATCCATTTGTCTCCACTATTTAAAATTCATCTAAATGAATTCTTATTTTTATCTTAATCATACTGAATTCATGGTTCTTACTATAACTACATTCTAAATCATAGCATAGGTAGATTACATATATATGATTTAACAAATCCTAGGAAGGGTGACTTTAACACTTAGTTTGTTTAACTGCACTTATCGATACGCACAAAGAAAAGGGACATAGTTGTTTTGTAGTTTATTCTCTCAAACTAAGTTGTTGAATCCCTAAACTATAACTCACTTTAGGCTTGGGATGCTTATCTTTAATTGAGTTGTACTTATCTAGTTACCTAGGATAAGACCATAACTTTATAGCTCTATTTGGGGTAAATCAACTAATTATATTTTATGATGAGTAATTCAACTCTACGGATATACACTATCATCTTCATCTGATAACATTTCTAATTCTCATTCTAATAATTCTATTGGAGTAACAAACTAATGAACCCTTACTCTATTATGGGTACTAAGCAATAAGGTTTTAAGGTTGTGACCTAGAAGTCACTCAATATAGGTGTTCTACCATAATTAAATATCATCAAACTAATGTCTCTTAGGTTATCTTACCACAAGGATATAAGGTCAATTATCTAATATTTAAGAGGTTCATCTAAGGCATACCTCAAAATAAGATAATTAAGGCATTTCCTATCTCAAAGGTAACTCTATTAAGGGTATAGCATTTACTTAAGCTTAGAATTATCTTTGTACTTTAAAGGTCAAAAGCTGCTAATCATCACAATTACATCATAAGCTAAATTCTAAGAATTTAAGATAATGAGATCCCATGTAGGCTTAAGAATTCAATCACATGATTTAAATGCAAAAGTCAAGTATACAAATATTTTATAGTCAATTTCAACCCAACACCCTGATTATGGGGTAAAATCATATAGCCAATAGGAATTATTTGGTTAAAAATCAATCATGTTTTATTAATATTAATTAATGCTAATTATCTTACTTAAGAGGAAATCAAGAAGATCTAAGGTTTTAATTAATATAGTTAAATCACTTTTATCATCATAAGGCTTAATCTTCTAAGATCACATGATAAATTAGTAATTTTAATTAGAAAGTAAATGCTAATATTCATTAATTATGAGCTAAAGCAATTTGTACTTAATTAATAATTTAAAATTTTAGAATCTAAATATAATTGAAAAAATTAATCTCTAAGCATCCTAATAACTTATCACAACGTTTCAAGCCTAACGTTCCATAATTCAAGCAATAAAAATGAATTCATTTAACATGGTTATCTTAGGTTATAAAAAACTATAATACATTGATTCAATAAGAAAAAATAGCTGCAAGTACAAGTTTTTCATACATGCATATGTTCAAAAACTTTAAACATCCTAAGCATGGACTTCATATTTAAAATTTGCTTTATATTTATTTTGGTATTATTTTGTAATATTAGGGTTATAGAGTCATCAAAATACGAAAAATATGAAATTTGAGCAAAATTGGGCAGTTCTGCTCGCTATGACGTGCTATTGCACTTGCCTGGCCGAGAGACAGGCGCCATAGTGCCCTGTGGCTTGTCATTGTGTTGAGACATGCCACAGTGCTTTCAGGTGCAACTGCGCTCTACTGTGGATTTATGTGCTGCGTCGTGCTGTAGCACCCTCTTGGTCGAGAGCCAAGCACTAGGGCGCACTGCAGTGCTAGATTTCTCGATGTGTGGGCGTTGTGATGCACTGCAATACTTTCAAGTTCTACAACACTAGATTTCCTGAGACATGGGTGCAACGGTGCACTGTAGTGTTTGCCTGGCTGAGATCCAGGTACTACGGCGCGTTGTAGCGCTCGATGGTCATTTTGCCTAGATAAAAAATGGAATGTATCCCCTTCTGCACCCATTGATTCAGGGAACCTCAAGTGTGGTGTCATATACTGATAGAAATGTCTTTCCAAGACCTTTCTATTGATACCAAAATCAATACAAAAAAGTTATTTTAACATCACAAACAATGATACCCTAGCTACCAATAATGATTCCCACTATAGAACAATACTCATTTTCTTTTAAAAATGGATTCTGATCAAGCCCTATTGAGCACGATCCCTCAAATACAGGTTCTTAAGGATGTGAAATAAGCATGTGAGTAATAAGAAGTAGCCATTTGGATCAATCCAATAGGGGAAAGGAAAGGTATGATGAAGGATACAAGAAAGGTACAAGAAGAGTACCTTAGCTTACAACTAGAGATTCCAACAAATCTATTACAGGAGCTTAAGAGGAAAGAGCTTCTTCTTCAGCTTGGGAAAGAAGAAGCTTCTTCTTTAGCTTGGGATGGAGCTTGGGGGGGATAAAGAGCTTCAGTTGACAGCAAAATGGAGAGGGGAGTTGAGGGAGCTAGATTTAAGGAGAAGGAGGAGATATGGGCTGGGAGAGGGGCAAGTCCTCTCCCATCAGCAGTATGGGGAGGAAAAGGGAGAAGCTTGCATGTGCAAGCTTGAGGAGAGGTGCCAAAATTGGGGAGAGGGAGTGGGTCCTAGTGCAGAAGGAAAGAAGAAAATGGAGAATTAAATTATTTAATTGATTAATATTTTCTATTTTAATTAATGCTTCGAATTAATTAAAATCAGAATGATAGACGAGCTCTAAAAAATCCCAAAAATTTACCCTAAGCTAATTTGAGGATGATGAACTTAACGGCGAAGTTGAATCTTAATTTGGAGATTAATTTAATTATTTTAAATACATTAAAATATTTGAAAAAATTCGACGACTACCAAAATTTTCTAAAACATCACCCCTAGCTAATTTTGGAGTGACAAGCACAATGGTGAAGTTGGGTTTCAATTTTGAGATTAAATTAAATATCTCAATTTTCTAATTAATTAAATATTATTAAAATAATCCAAATATTCGATTGAGCTCTGAATCGCTCCAAATCATCAGGGCTTGGTTCTAATGACTAGATGAACACAATGGAATGATAATTAGGATGCAATTAAGCTAATATTAGGCTAAGCAATAACCTAGGGCTATTATAATTATAATAGTACTTAATATTAAATTAGTGTATGTTAATTAACTATTAAGCACCACCTTTGATCATGGATCTATGGGTAAAAAGAAAATCAACACCCTATGCATAAGTATCTATCATCCAAAACATAGAGGCATATATAATACAAAAGAAAGAATACAATCATTGCAAAAAAAAAGACAACCATCCATAGCTTAAGTTTATTTATAAAAACTAAAGCAAATGACCCTCATATACACATAAAATAAAGAAATATCAAGCTACAATCTTCAGAAAAGCTCCTATAGTTCAGGTTCCACTTTAGGATTTAGCTCCGTTCCAAGCTCCTGACTCCCATATTTAGTTTTTAATACAGTAGGGCATAGCCAATAAAAGAAAAAAGGTGATTATATTTAAGTTGTCTAAGTACAATTTGTAGTTTAATAATGATATTTGTTTTCATTTATTGGATATCATAATAGTCATTTACAATTATTATAATAGCAATGCATAAAGAGAGGAAGTAAAATAAGTAGTGTAAATTATATTAAGAGCTAAAAAATATGTAAATAAAAGAATACTCATAGGGGGCTAATTTAACTTGCATAAAATGAGTAATAAAGTATATATGGACTAAAGTGCTTATGAAAAATTAAGGAAATTTGTATATGTACAATGATACAGATGCAAAATAATAGTAATAATAAAGATAATGTTAAGAAAAAATATAAGTGAAAGTTATGAAAATCTACACATCATAGACTATAAGTAAGACTGTATGATAAAATGCTAAAGTAAAGAAGTAAGCAAGACAATTTCAGTCTCATGGATTAAACAAACTGTAATATATAGCCACAAGATTATAGTAAACATTCACAATCATTAAGATTATGAGAAATGCAATTTTATATTATTTATCTTGTTTAAATAAGTTATGTGGGCGTGTTACAGAACAAAATAAGAAGTCAGGCACGTCTGTCCAACTATAAGTGGTGGGGTTTCTTGTAAAACACACGCACTCCTCCTTTTGGATATGTTGGGTCTCTTGATCTCTCCATAGCTTGCCCTAGCTCAAATTTGTCTGTACAGACTGACTCTCCTATAAAAAAAAAAAACCCTAAAGTAAGTTTTGAATTATTTGATGTATTTTTATTATGCTCAATGTTTGAATGAATGTTCAAGGTTATATAAAGTGTAGCAGTGATCATGGTATTCAAAATTTATTATAAACCATGTAATATCCATTATTGTCTAATTTAATTACTACCTTACGATTGGGGCTAATCAAGCTCCCGATTAGCTTTATAAGTCATCAATCTCTAAGTTAATTGAAGTAATTATAATATATAATAATGTAGCTTAAAAATAGTGGTTTGATTAAGTTTTATTTAGGTGACAAAATAATTTAAGCTTATATATAGATGCACATTATTATTTAAAGTTCTATCTTATTCTTAGATCTACAAGCTATTATACCTTATAATTCTTAAGCTACTAGGTTTAGGCTAGTACTAGGGTTTTCAACAAAAAGGTTCCTTAAATATCTTACTAAACCTTAAGTCTAATAGAATTGATATGGTTTAAACTTCCTTAATTCTATCACTACATCAACATACTTTCTAAATACTTACAATTTACTAAAATTGGTTATATAGTGGAGGTCTTATTAGTATTAGCCTCTAAGTCCTAATCTTTCTAAGTGGAATCCTTAAGGTTAGCTATTTGGTTTGACTTCTAATGAACTCTTATAATCTCTAACAATTCAACTTTAAAACTAGCATAGGTTATGTCATTCCTAAATCAAAGGAAAGGATGGTTGGACTTGGTTCAAACTAGCCTTTCTAGACTTCTCTAATTGAATTTAATGGATTTTAATCATAGAATACTAACCATTCTATTTCTATCTAATGAGTTAAATTATTCGCAATAATCAATTTCTAAATCCAATTCTAGGATTTCTCATTTTCTTCTCATATCTAAGGTTGTGTCTCACTTCTAGGTTTACTAGAATTAAATCAATACAAGACTAACCTAAGTATATTCCCTACCAAAGGCATGTCCTAGGATTCAGTCAAGTCACATCCTAGGCCAAGGCTTGTCATCCTATGGCTTAAGAAGCTAAAAATGAGTAAATTCTTAATCAGATAAAGTTAATATTAATTAAATGAAGTGCCAAAAATACATAATCTTCAATAGATGTCCAAATGCATTAAATTTAGTACATGTGGATTCCTTATAGCATAAGGATCAAAATGATAGTAAAGAAGAGTCAAATTGTACATCATTTGGTTAAACTAGGGTTTAATTACTCCTAATAATAATTAAAAGGTTATTAGTAAAATTAATAGTCAAAATTAAAATTTAATTCCATAAAATATTCTATATATTTTTCTGATCATTTTGGTGTATAATGTTAATATGTTTGGATGAGTAATTAAAAAGTTATTCAAATGATTTAAATTGCATTAATTTTTAATTAAATTTTACTAATCCCTCATTGATCCCACACACACGCGCTTGGGTCCTTTGGGCTTGCGACTACGGCATGCGTGCGGGCCATCCGCATGTGCGAGCCCAATGGATATTTCCGTGCGGGTCGGGGTCGACCCGCCTGGCACTATTCATCATCACTAACTGTTGGGAAGGGATTAGGGTTCCACAGTTTTTCCCTAATTTCTCCTCAGCCAGGCCATCCCATGGGTCAAGTCGAGTGCCAAATTTCACCCCATGAGATGGCCTACACAGGGGCATAGAAATCCCCATATCATGATTTATCGATCGACTACCTCCCTAACTCTATACTCTTAGGGTTAGGGTTTAATGTGGGGTAAGAATTTAACCCCCATAATAAACCCTAATGCCAGCGACCTTATCCGACGTGCTCCCTGGAACTAGGCCTACAAATTGAGCATATTTTTGTTGGTCCCAGACTACAAACAACAGAGGGAATATATTAGGCTCTCACTGTGGCTTGGGTACTATTGAGCACTATAGAAATCCAAGCCACGGTGAGCCTAATGCACTCATTAAATTGACCATATCGAACGATGCCTATCCTAAGGCAATACAATAACAAATAAGTAGAAATGGAAAAGTAGAGATCTATTGCCAGGAAACATAGAGTGCATTTCACCGAGGAGATTTTCCTTTTGAGAGCTCTATCACCATTATGGGGATATAATTAATTAAATAATTATTAAACTTATAATTTTTTAATTAATCACAATTAGATAACCAAACAAGCTCTGAAAAATCCAAAAAATTCACTCCTAACAAATTTGGAGATGATGAATTCAAAAATGAAATCAAATTTTTAATCAATGGACAAATTAATATACTTAATTTTATGATTCATTAAATGCATTAAAATATTCAATAAATTTAAATGAGCTCCAAATTGCACCAAATTTTTGGGGTTTGCTTTAAACATCATTTAGAAACTATTGGAGAGATTTTCATATTGATTAAACTAATTAATGATGATTAACAGCCATGGGTTATTAGAATATTTAACTGCTAGAATCGGCCACACCTTAAATCGGATCCCCGGGATCATATTTGGATCACCATAGTTGATCCAGGGCCGAGATTGACAGGGCGTTGTGCCTATCATTACCAGCTGCATGGCCAAGCGTGCACCCGTTCTAGCGTGCACAAAGGTCCCCCCCTTACTGATGTTTCCCACTATTTATCCTTCCCTCTGCATCACTACATGCTATCTCCTAACTGACTCTCCCTTTTCCATCTTAACCCCCTCTCACTACCATTCAAAGGACATTGAGCTTTTGAAATTCCCTCTCCATCTCTTTCCTCCTTCTTCTTTTATGCAATGGTTTGGTGACCTTCAGGCACTGAAATCAAAGCCATTTGCCTTTAGCAAGCTGTCTAGCAATCTCTTAGCCATTGGTAGCAGCTGCAAAGATCAATAGAGAGTAGTCAGCAAAGGAAAATTGAACTCAGGCGTCGACATTTGAACCTTGGCTGCATCTTGGCGAATCGGCAAAATTGGATGAACCCAAGTACACCCTTACTCGAGTACTCTGACGGATTCATGTTATGAATGCTGTAATTATTATCACTTATGAAATTAGGATGATTGCCATCGTCAACTATGTTTGATCAAATCCGATCGAATGGCATCTGACTCGGGCATGTACATTGGGGTTACAATGCCCGAGTCCAAATAGTTTTTCGCAATTTCTGTTTTGCCTCCTATCCTGTTAAGGCATTCTTTGTGTCAGCCTTTACCCAAGGAACATACTGTGTTTGAGCTCTGCTTGATTGGTGGACTGTAGAAGGAGAATTCCTCCACCGTAGTAAACCCTAGGTTTATGAATCGTGGACTAGGGTTTAGCAGTCTAGATGCACCCCAGTTGGGGCTTGATACTCCTCCATATAGAGCTCCTCTATGTCTTTATTTTAAGCCCTTAAATGACTATTAAAGAACTATGTAAACTAAGAATTTAGGGTTTCTCCAAAACCATAAAATCCCAATCTCACCTTACCACCCGCGTCAAGATAAAGAAGGCGAACAGTGCTGGTCAAGCTGACCCGTGGCCCACGCTATTCTACAGCGCAGATCTTTCAAGTCCCTGTCGACCCATGTGGTTCTCTTTTGTGCTAGGCCGTCAGGTCCCGGTCGAGCTGACAGAACCTGAGAGTAAATAGAAAATTATTTATGAACAATGTGATTTAACCTAAAGTCCAAACTTTTAAAAATATTAAAAACTAGGGTTATATTATTTTCATTCATATGATATTCAAATTTAGTGTTCTTATATACCAAATTGATTAGGAAAATGTGTAGAATCTGATTATGCAAAAATATTTAGGCTTCTGTTAATGCATTTCTTAATTTTGGGCAAATTAGCTTAAAAATAGTTTAGTGGATAACTTGCTCATCCCATATCTAATTTTGTTGATTTCATTCTTGTTATGTTCATTAAGCAGTGTGGAACCTTATTGTGTTTTTAAATGTCACTTCTTGCAATTACTATTGTTAATTATACTATAATGAATATTTAGGATGATTAGTATAATTGAAAGCTATAGAACTCCAAATTTAATGTTCTTGAAGTCAATATCTCCATTATGATGTGTAGATTAGTAATGCGTGCTCTTATGTCTGATGTGAATATATTATAATCAAAATTAGCTTCCATTCCTATTAAATGACATTTTTTCCCCTATGATTAGGTTAAGCTATTCCTTATAGTTTAGACCACCAATCCTACTACCTTATATGTTCTTAGGAGCATAGCATATGTTAAGTTAACATATAGCTATTTGAATTGATCCAACCTTAATTTGGAAGGATTAAGCCCTAATGAAGGTTAGAACCTATTTAGTGATTATGATTACTTCTGGAGACTCCATTTGAATGTTCAAGGTGTTTTTATACTCCTTGGATAGTAATTTTCATATTAGAATAGTTTATTCTATCCATAGAATCCAAATCTGCTAAGTCAACTTTGGTGACTTAAGGTGTTAGCACTACCAAACAATTAATCTTAAGTATCCAAACCAGTTGGATAATTCTCTTAATCCATTAATATGAACCTTAGTAAGTAATGAATATCATTCAATTTATTGGCTTCTCTGTTAAATCCTTTGAATAAGCATCATTAACCTTATGATCTAGATAAAGTATATCTAATTGCTAGTGCACCTTACCTTTGCATTCAAGATACATGTGAAGATTTAGTGGTGAAAACCTTAAGATTTAGAGTTTGTCCAATCTCATAAGGAAGAGCTAGAATCCATACTATCTAAATAACCTTGTGAGCTTTAAATTCTTATTATTAATACTTTAGAAGTTTAGAATCCTAAACCTATGGATTAGATCATAAGTCTTGATCTATTATATTATCCTTAGAACCTTACTAAGATAATTCATTAGAGTTCTAAGTTAGATTTATTAAGCACTTAGAATAGGAATGTTTCACTATAAAATCTGATTAGAAAAAAGCTTAAAATGTTAAGCTTGTATAAGTGAATAAATTGATAAGATGAATCATTAAGTCAATTCAGATCTTTTATGATAGAGTCATAATCTATTAATGAGTTTTTCAGAATACTGGCTAAGATGTTAATAATTTATTCTATTCTGTGAGCCTTATTGTTAGTCTAAGACTTGATTATGTCTTAGCAGCTATTTAAGCAAATAATTTCAAGTAAATAGATAACAAAGGGGCATATGTTTTATGTTTTGATGTTTTTCTATTTTATCATGTTTTTCAAATAGTTTAGTGGTTATGAATATATTTTAAAATAGTATTTTCATTACTTTTAAGAATTAGTTGAGTTACTAGCATATAGTTTATAAATCTTATAGATGAAAATCATGCATAGCTTATTGTTGCTTATCGAAGCATTGGGCACAACTTTTATTGTATTTGGTGCGTTTAGCACAACTCATTTCTTGTATCGGTGCGTTGGGCTTATTCCATTTCATTTATTAGCATGTGTTGGGCACAACTTAAGTATATATTAGCGGTGCATTGGGTACAACTTAAGAACTTATTAGCGGTGTATTGGACACAATTTAAGAATATATTATCGATGTGTTGGGCACATATTTTATATTGGTGCGTTGGGCACATATCCTTATTTCAGTGCATTGGGTATATTTCTTGCTACCTTATTGTGGCATATGCATTCTTATGTTAGCATATGCATTAGAGTTCCATATTGCACATTATGGAATTCAGCTTATTTTAGTACATAACATATATTTCAATATTTTATGCAATTCAATTTTAGTTAGTTTTCAACAATTTTTAGCTATACTCTTAGTGCTTACTTTCAATTATATTTTATTTATTGTTTTTTATTAAATATCCTTGAAAAATTAATATATTTTAGTGAGCCTAAAATGTACTTAGACTCATTATCTAAGTAAGATTTTCTCCTCTTTTTTTTTGCTGGGACCCTAGCATTGTAAAACTGATAATGTCGAATTCAGTTTCCTTTGAGGAGCCTATGCTTATGGATCTACGAGAGACTTAGAAGGAATAGGAGCATGGTGTTGCTGAGTAACTATTATTGTCTTATTCCTTAGTTAGATTTTTTGCTTTAATGAGATGAGAGTTTTTTTTAGCATATTATTAAGTCTGTAATAATTAATACAGTCTGGATGTACTTTCTATTTTCCTTTATGAGATGTATATTCTTACTTACTATTTCTAAATGGATGAATGCATAGATGATTTACATTTTAGCTTCTGCACTATATATTCAACATTATATTATACATATATTATATTGTGATCAATAGATATGTAGACTTGCATCATTCAATAAGTTAAGAAAATGCTTAACTTGGCTAATGGTGGGACATGATAGATAATATCAAAGATGTATTAAGTGAAATCTATGGTACTAAACTCCTATTATATACTACCAGGAGAATTGTTATTCTTGAGTAATGGCGCATCCCATCACTAATAATATCCTCCTTGCGCATAGCGACGGGGTGGGGCATTACAGATGATATTATCAAAGATGTTTTAAGGGGCATCTAGAGTACCAACTTCTTGTTATATACTAGCAGTAGGATTGTTATTCTTGAGTAATCTCCCATCTCATCGCTAATATTATTCTCCTTGTGCATATCAATGAGATGCGGCATTGCACTAACTGTGGTTTTATAAATCTCATATTAATATAACAAAAATCTAAATAATAATCTAACAAATATAAGAACTTGAACATATGATTATTTATCTTTATATAAGCAAGATTTATATTTTATCCTAAGATTAGGTGTAATTTTGCAAATCTCGTATTAATATAAACATAAATCAAATATCAATTTAACACAAATAAGAATTTGAACATACTATTATTTATCTTTATGTAGGCAAAATTTAAAGCTTCCAAATTTTATCAGATTTCTTATGTCAATTTGATTGGCAAATCTCTCATGACTTAGTTATTATATAGATTAGCCTTATAAAAGATTGATATTGAGTCTAAGTCATCACACATGACTTAAATATGAGTTTAAGCCTCATAAAAAATAGGGAAGGGGGTAATTTTAAAATTTATTGTTCACCTTGGGAATAAAATGAGGTTGGAGGATGTTGATGGCTTGCTAAAGTTCCTAACACCTTAGCTACGTATGGAAGCTTGAATTCTTCATTTGATGCTCTTTTAATCTTTGGGAAGACGTAGAATGAAAGGTCCTAAGTTTGAGGAATAAGTTAAAGAGAGAGAGGGGAGGAGGTAATTCACCTATTCATGAAGCTCCCAATTCAACTTCAAGGGTAAATAGGATTCCTCCAGTATTCATTAGGATAATCCTTTAGGCAAGTGGATAATAAAATACAAGTCATGATAGACCTTCAGTGGAAGAGATCTTCTCATGCAAGGTTTGAATGATAGGGATTAAAAGGTGGAAATTTTTTGTTTTTCAATGGGAAAAATCTCTATTCCAATCTATTAAGAATATTCTATTATGGGCTTTTTTTAAAAAAAATATTCTGAAAATTTTTAATAAATTTTTTCTAAAAGGTTTAACAACCAAAATCTACATTCCTATTAAATTATGAAAATATACTCCACAAAAATACAAATTAAAGTATTCAAATGAAAGGTCTCTATGAGAGGATTCCATAAACACTAAAATCACCCAATTTGGTTAAGTGGTTGAGTCAAATTTTGCATTTAAAATTTTCTATTTTTGAGTTCGCTCATCCGTTAATGGCCTATCGTTGTCGTCATAAACAGCATCAAATGTAGGTTCAATCGGCGTCATCCACCTCAGTGGTAAATGATGGAATTCATCCAATCTGATCCAGCAGTCGAGATCGATAGGGCATTGTGCCCTATCGTTACCAGCTACGTTGCCAAGCGCGTACCCGTGCCCACGTGCGCAAAGGTTCTCCCCCCCCCCCCCCCTGCGAATGTTGCCCGCTGTATGTCTTTCCCTCTATGCCACTACCTGTTATCCCCTAGTTGATTCTCCCTTTACCTTCTTAACCCCCTCTCACTGCCAATCAAAGGCTATTGAGCCTTTGAAATTTCTTCTCCATATCTTTCCTTTTCTTCTTCTATGTGAGGGTTCATTGACTTCTAGGCTCTGAAATCAAAGTGATTTGCCTTCAGCAAGTTGTCTACTAGTCTCCTGGCCATCGGTGGTAGCTGTAGGATTGATAAAGAGCACTCAGCAAAGGAAAATTGAACTCAGGCGTCAGCATCTAAAGCTCGGTTGCATCTTGGAGAATTGGCAGAATCGAATGAACCCTAGTACTCCCTTACCCGATTACTCTGATGGATCCATGTTGAGAATACTACAATCATTATACTTTATGAAATTAGAATGATTTCCACAGTCGACTAGGTTCGATCATACGTGATCAAAGGGCATCTAACTCAAGCCTGTACAGTGGGGGTACAATGCCCAAGTCCAAATATCTTCTCACAATTTTTATTTGCCTCCCATCCTTCTTGACCTAAGGAACATGCTGGGATCAAATCCTACTCAAATGGTGAACTGTAAAAAGAGAATTCCCCCACCATAGTAAACCTTAGGTTTATGAATCATCGACTAGGGTTTAGCAGACTAGTTGCACCCCTGTTGGGGCTTCATACTCCTCTGTGCAAAGCTCCTCTATGTCCTTCTTTAAGCCCTTAAATGCTTATTAAAGTGCTATGTAGATTAAGAATTTAGGGTTTCTTTGAAACCCTAAAATCCCAATCTCATCTTCCAAGTCCACGTTGGGATGAAGAAGGCGAACAGCGTGGGTCGGGCCAACCCGTGGCCCGCACTGTTCAACAATGTGGATCTGTCAAGTTCCTGTCGACCCGTGTGGTTCTATTTTGAGCTAGCCCATCGGGTAACGGTAGACCCAACAAAACTTGAGAGCAAATAGTGAATTAATTATGAATAATATGATTTAACCTAAAGTTCAAACTTAGAAAAAAAATTGAAAACTAGGGTTTAATATTTTTCATTCTTTTGGTATCCAAATTTAGTGTTCTTATATGCCAAATTGATCAAAAAAATATGTAGAATCTGATTATGCAATAATAAATAGGCTTCTGCTAATACATTTTATAATTTTGTGCTATTTAGCTTTAAAATAGTTTAGTGAATAACTTGCTCATCCCTTATCCAATTTTTTTGATTCAATCTTGTTATGTTCATTAAGCAGTGTAGAACAATATTATGTTGTTAAATGTCATTTCTTATAATTAATATTGCTAATTATACCTTAATAAATATTTAGGATGATTAGTCTAAATTAAGAGCAAGAGATCTCCAAATTTAATGTTCTTGATGTCAATCAATTCATTAGGATGTGTAG
Organism: Gastrodia elata; assembly: GCA_016760335.1. Classification (NCBI taxonomy): domain Eukaryota; kingdom Viridiplantae; phylum Streptophyta; class Magnoliopsida; order Asparagales; family Orchidaceae; genus Gastrodia; species Gastrodia elata. The sequence goes on from CM028681.1 coordinate 32,759,296, forward strand.
ATTAGTAATGCATGCTTTTATTTCTGATTTGAATATGTTTTAATCAAAATCAGCTTCCATGCCTTTTAAATGACATTTTTGCCCCTATGATTAGGTTAAGCTATTCCTTGTGGTTTAGACCACCAATCCTACTACCTAATATATTCTTAAGAACATAGCATATGTTAAGTTAACATATAGCTATTTGAATTGATCCAGCCTTAATTTGGAAGGATTAAGACCTAATGAAGATTAGAACCTATTTAGTGATTATTAGTACTTCTAGAAACTCCATTTGAATGTTTAAGGTGTTCTTATACTCCTTGGATAATATCCTCATATTGAAATAATTTATTCTAGCCACAAAATCTTAATTTGCTAAGTCAACTTTGGTGACTTGGCATTAGCACTTCCAATCAATTAATCTTAAGCATCTAAACTAGTTGGATAATTCCCTTAATCCATTAGTATGAACCTTAGTAAGTGATGAATATCATTTAAGTTATTGGCTTCTAAGGAAATTCATTGAATAAGCATCCTTAACCTTATGATTTAGATAAAGTAAATCTAATTACTAGTGCACCTTACCTTTGCATTCAAAATACATGTGAAGGTTTAGTGGAGAAATATAACAACCCTAGGTTATTACTTAGCTAATTATAAGCTTATTTATGATCTAATCTTAGCTAAATTACATTCAATAGGTCATTTTAAGCTAACCCTAAAAATTTGGGGTCAATCGAACCTCTCTAGGTTAAATAGACATTTTTGTCCAATATGATACCCTAATTAATAGCTAAAATATTTTGATCCCCAATAAAAATTTTGATTGCATTTTTGAATTCCTCAACCCCAAATTAGCTAGGGGTGCAAGTTTGAGAATTTTTGGAGGTCATCTTGGGCCTAATTAAACTTAATTTAATTAGGGAAATTTGCACATAAGGGTTCATAACATTCCATACTTGCAATCTTTCCTTTAACTATTTTACCCATCCAGGGCGGTCCGCTGCGGAGCTTGGGTCCCACGACAATGATGCTCCACGGAATCTAGTCATTCCTCTACTCAATCCAATGGACGGGATCTCCCTCTCGAATCTAGAGCATGGATCGAGCGATGGATCTCCCTCTCGAATCCCACGATCAAGATCATTTTGGATCCAACCCTTAGGAACTAAAAGATCAGGACCGTATCACCTTTCTGATCGATCGATCATATGACATTGAAAGGTCCCTGCACTATGGACATTCGTCTCCACTCGCCAGTGTCCCAAATTGAAGGGATTTCCCATGCGCCGACAGTAGACCCTGTCCCCCACTCCCTTGCCACCTCATCAAGCCATTGGGGATATTCCCTCAATGGCATGGCAATCCAATCGAGGCACGTGACTTGGCTGAGCTCAAAATAAAATTTGAAAGCTCGACCATGGCCTGAGCTCTCAGGCTACTTCCAGCTAACCCTATGCCACCCAACCCGTCCCTTGAGGCTATAAATAGCTTCAGGATCCTTTCGAGAGTTGCATGCTCTTTATTTTAGCTCAATTATGATTCTTCCTTAATTAGCATTATCGGACTGCTCAAGCTCTCTCAGGTAATCCAGTGCTTATGTACCATTGATAGAGGGTAGTCCTAATGTTCAAGACCCCTAGCGCCATCTAAGATCACAACTGGCCTCGGAGTCTCCTCTACTGATCAATCTGTACTCCTCCATCAAACCAGGTACCTCAATTTGCTTTGAAAAGCCGGTGAAGCTTGATACTCACCTTCTATTGATTTTCAAATGTGCAATTAGGGTAGACGAACTCAGCCTGATCATTTCCAGGGTCTAAGCTAGTCCCAATCGATCATATCGATCGATCAAGCTAGTCTCTTCCACCATTTCTAGGTTCGAGTAAGGACCCACTAATTAGGCCATTGCCAAACCCAGTGGATGGAGGGATTTGCTTCTCCATCACCTAGGGATGTAGTAAGGATCGAGAGGGGCACCAATAGTGGTCTGTGGAAGAAGAATTGTCCCTCCGTAAAGGATCCATGGGCTGTGGAATATTCATTTAGGGTCTTTGGGTTAGAGCCAGCCTCTGAAGAGGATTTTGGGTACCATCGGTGCATCTCAACCTAAGGATGGAATGCCGATCAACTCAATGTCACGGCATGGTCTATAAGCAAAGAATTTTGCCAATTAGGGTTACCCTAATCGGCCTCTATCAGGCTAGGGGCGTGGTGGGGATAACATAATTGGGCGGCTCGGGCCGATCCGTGACTCGTGCGGTGCGACAGTGGTGGGTCCCCGAGTCAAGCCGACCTGCATGTTTTGAGAAAATATACCCTTAAATCTTTGATTTTCTCTTAAGTAAGACCCTTAGTGTGGCAGCCGCCCCTTAATCGAATAAGTGTTAAGAGGTGGTCGTCACTAGTACCACGGACATTATACTAATAACATATCTGTGATACTAATCAAGAGCTTGAGCAAGACTTAATAGAAACATACATATAGTATAGCAGTGCAAAATAGGTAGAAAGGAAGCATCCATACACAATCCACATTAATTCATTCACATACAATACATTTAATGCTGAATAGTAAGAATAAGAAAACATAATTATTACAATTTTACTAAATGCAAGCCAAGGTGATGGAAGCATGTCTCTTTCAGAGAGTTGCACTTTACTTTAACCTGCTAGCAACTAAATCCTCAAGCGCTGGATCTGACCTATACTCCTGATCTGCTATATGTACATATATGACAGGGCACAGCCAAAAAAAGAAAATCTGGTTAGACTTTAATAAGTCTAAGTACAATTTAAGCTATTAAAGTTGCATGAATTTAAAGATATCACAATTAAATTATTTTAACATGCAAGCGTTTAAAAGGTGAGACAAGCTGTACAAGAAAAGAAATTACTATAAACTATCCATTTATAGCATTCAACATGTATGTGAAATAACATACCAAGACACAAAAGTAAGCAAGGTAAAGCTAAAGCAAAAGAAACTGCAACTACTGAAATAAATCTGATCCTAATATAATTATGATCACAGTAAACATGCTGAGTATAAAAGAACACAAGTACTGAACATAATCTAGAAAATCTAACATCCTAAACATGTCATTTATGCTTATATAATTCATAAGAACATATATACAACATGCATATTAATATAAAAGAAAGGTCACTAAGATATGTGACAAAAATGATTGAATCTGAAAATAGAAAACCACTGAAACATGTGGTAAAGCCAACTGAAACTGCAAGTAAAGCCACTGAAACATGTGGCAAAACAATACAAGCTGTACTGAACTAAACTAGAGTAGCAACAGGCCTAAGCTATAGCACTGCCATCCCAGCCCGAAAAATCATCAAAATACCCAGCCTATAGGCCATCCCCGTTCCTCTCAGAGGCCTGGGTAACTTCCATACTGTACTGAATACTGGAGGTGGCAATACTATACTCATAACTTAATCTACTAACTGAAAGCACTACAAAACTTGATGAAATGAAATATGCTTTATAAATTCTAACTTATGATGTATCATCCATATCATAAGTGTTCCTATTATGCTCAAGGAATAACGCTCAAAATCCAAGGTATGCAAAGCCATCTAGTTAAAGTAAGCAAGAGACTCAATCTAAACTCATGTGATATCTGATGTTATCTATATAAGTCGTTCTAACTATCCCAAGTTATACAACTTAGAAGCACAGCCTTATAAGTTTAAAAACAATCAGGACTGATCAAGTCCCAATTTAGTTCAATCAAAGTCGACTATAAGTTAAATAATAAATCATCACGTCCTACTTGATGATTTGAGACGTTCTCAGCTAAGATCTGATCCAGATCTACTAAGCTAAGGATTATGAATTGAACACCATAACCTTGGGTTCAATCACATGATCCAAGGGTAAGTTAAAGTTCTATGGTTCAATCTACAAGTGAACTGATGATTAAGGCATATTCTATTAAGTAAAATCAAGCTTAATATAATAGATCTCTATTCTTAATCTAAAATTGAAAGATAAACTAATCAAAATGAAATTAGGAAAATCTAGAAAACTACTAAAACCAAAGTTTCATTCATTGAATAAATCACTTATTTAACGAATGAGATCTAACTTAGTGTCTAATCCTAATCTTAAGGAAAGAGCCTAAGGTAAAGTGAAGTTCCTAAGGAAGCACCTTAGTTTGACTCTAGGTTATAATCCATGTCCGCATAATTTACAGTTTTCAACTAAGTTGATGATTACAACTTAGTTAGCAAAAGCTCATATATCCTAATGTCATGGTTTTCAAATAGCAAGCAAATCCCAATGATACTAAGATCTATGCAAATGGTGTACATACTGTACATAGAGCTCAAGAAAATAACATAATTAAAAGAATACAGAACTTCAATAAAGTTCTAAGTATGAAATGTACCTTGCGCTTACGATGTGAGCTTGCATTTTATCACTTGGTTGGGATGAGGCAGCACTCACAATACCTGCACCAATTGGGGTAGAAAGCGACTAAAGATATTTACTTTGAAAATCATGAGATCTCAACCCAAAATACTCTACAACTACAATTAGAAGATTTGAAATACAACATGCTAAGGAGGGATCTAGAGGATGGCTTATGAATCAATTAGCATGAGTAAAAGTAATTATTTCTTATGTTCATGGAGATACATTGATCATACTAAGAAAATGATGGAAAAGAATTTTGACTCATCAGTAAGCTATCTTCCTCATGCAAATTTTAGTGATAACTAAGATGTGAAACAATGAATAGAAAATCATGCAACTGATTAATAAATCATTTAACTAAACTCCAATGATTATCCATTCGGGACACTTAATTTGGATTCACATACAAGCATACATATTCAAATAATTACTTATTATATGGTTGGCCAACTAGTAGACATCGCCAATAAATCAATTTATAAAATTGATTAATTCCTTAAACATAGGTTGGATGCATATGAATTTACAATTACCATAGCAAGCAAGCCAATAGAAGATAAAACAACATTTTAGTGAGCAACCATTAGACATACATCTTAACATATCAAACCATCTAAGTTAGCAACAATTAATCCATAGGATTAATAAAGTGAATCTCAAGATTTTTCTTGGGTCTTATTGAGTACATCAAATCAATAGAATTTTGTAAATAACAATCAATATGTATAGCAATTTTAACTCTAGCCAATGCAAAAGAAGGCTTAAATCATGCACATACATAGAACAAATGAACCACTAATTGAACAAGTAATAAATTGATAAATTACCAAAAATGGTTGGATCCATAAATTTCAGATTTATAGGGATTTCATACCTTGCCAACAACCAAGAGGGTTGCTGATTTTGGCCTTGGAAGAGGAGGAAGGGCTGCTCCCAATTTCGGCCAAGAAGGAGGAGGTGCTCGGCCTTCCAAGAGGAGAAGGAGAAGAGGTGCTTGGTCGGCCAAGGAGAAGAGGAGAAGCTTGGTCGGCCAAGGAGGAAGGGCTGCTCGGTTTGGAGGAAGTGGAGAAGAATAAATTCGGCCATGGAGAAGGAGATGGGGTCGGCCATGGAGAAGGAGAGGAGGTGCTGGTGGCTCGGCCATGGAGGAAGAAGGGGAGGGCTTGGTCGGCCAAGGAGGAAGAAGGAGAGGGCTTGGTCGGCCAAGGAGGAAGAAGGAGAGGGCTGCTTGGTTGGCTGAGGGAGAAATAAAAATGGGCTTGGGGCTGCTAGGTTAGGGTTAGGCACTTAAGAGGCAAAAAGGTAGATCCAATCGCAGCCATTAGATCAAAATCCAATGGCTGAAACTTCACAAGCCTTGATCTAAGTCAATTAAACTCCAAAAATTACAAACATAGTATCGAAACGACCGTCTCAACGAGACAAACGCAAGCATCTAAAACTTATTGAATTTGAACTAGTATTTTATTTTATATTAATTTTTAAGTGAAAAACTTTAAAAATTCACTACAATTAATTCGGAGCTCAAAAAATTACAAAACTTAAAACATAGATTTCTCTCATAATGCTTAACTCAAATATACAAAAATTTCTAAAATCCAACTTTTATTTTATCTTTTATCGACTCCGGAAGTTTAAACTTTTCGAATTTATTTAGGACGATCCGGAACTCAAATTGCGCTCAAATTTTGGCAAGAGGATCCCCTTAATATGTTTTATTTGAAGATATTTTTATTTAATTTTTATTTGACTAAAATTAGGATCTTATATTTTCTCTTAATCTGATTAGGTTTAGGCCTAATCGGCTCAGTAACAACGTCGGGTTGTTACACTTAGCATGAGATGAACCATAAAATTATAATGATTTGCAAAATGATCAATCCTTAATCAATTACATGATTATATCCCATAATTATAGTATAGGTTGTGATCAGATGGGTTTACCATCTGATTTGTAGAATCCAGTCTAATAAAATAAGAATTGTAAACTTAATATAATTCTTAGATCTTAAATTAGAAATTGTACATTTTAGTACTAGATCTTTAATGATATGATATAGTAGTAATAATTCAATAATTATTAAGCCTTATCAATTGAGGAGCTATTGAGGTAGGAAGAATTTATTATAAAATTTTGAGGTAGGAACTTAGATGCACCTTCTTATCTTTAGATACTTGATTCATCGCAATAAAGTGTGGATTTATTAGTCTATTATTCCTTGGCTATTAATTAGATTTGTTAGAATCAATAGAACTATCAATTGGAGGTGATAGTGTATATCCATAAAATTGAATTTATTTAAGTAGGAAGTAGATTTGTGGATTTAGCCTAAATAGAACTGTAAAGTCTTAGTCTAATCTTAGGTAATTAGATAAGTATAGTTCAGTTCAGAATAAATATCCCAAGTCCAAGAGTGTTATAAGTAGGGGATTGAATATAATAAATTGTGATAGGGTCTTGCCCCTTATCATTATGTATTTCGATAAGTGCAGCTAAAAATATTGAGTACCTTAAGTTATCTTTCTTAGGACACTATAAATATGCTTATAATTAAGGTATTTAATAGCTTAATTTGAGAGAACAAACTATGACTGGGTTATGCCCTTATCGTTATGCATTTTGATAAGTGCAGTTAAATAAACTAAGTGTTAAAGTCACTTTTCAAAGAAACATACCAACTATGTGTATATAACCTCTTCATTTGATAAGTTCAAGTATAATCCTAACTAAATACCATGCAGTGGATTAGAAATAGGAGTTAAAATTTATTTAGATGAATTCTACACAATGGAGATAAATGGAATCATTACTTGATATTGAATTGATTTCTGGATTTTGATGATTTAAGGCATATAGTCATAAAAGCCTTAACATATCATAAAATGCATAAGTCATGTAGCATTAGTAAAGCGAATGAGCTCACCTAAGGACTCTGTTAGCAAAGCGTTTGCTCACCTAGGATCTATGGGGTGTCATGTGACACCAAGTCAGCATATCAGTGGCATTCAGTTCAGTGGCATATTCAGATGCATAATTATAAATTCAATGACATGCAGCATAGTTTTAGATCATTATTTACTCAGTTTCAAATTACTTACTATTTCTCTACATTTCAGTCTTCAGTTTGTAGTTTCATTTTTACTTTACTTTCAGATTTGCACTAGTATGAGTTTTTAGCTATATTACTATCTTTTCTATAGTTTAATTTAAACTATTTAAATGCTAAGTATTATATAACTATAACTGTTATAGTTGCTCTCAATGTGTTAAACTTATTGTCTAATACGTGTTACTTTTGGGATCTAGCAAAATGCTAGATCCAAAGCAGCTTGTGGAGCCAGATCAGGAGCCTTCACAAGAGTTCTAAGAGGAATTCGTGGAGAATTAGAGGACCATTCATCAGCATTTACTTTTTTATACTAGCTACTTTTAGTTCAGTACTTAGATTATTTTTTGTATTTTTTATTAATTAAGTAATTTATAATAATTCTATATTTTTTTCTTTTTTGAGATGAATGCTACTTAGCTGTTATGATAAATATTTTTGGTTGTATGCTTTTGCTTTCGCATTTTATGTTTACTACTACATATACTTAATATTGTATTGTGATTATAGTATATATATGGAATGCTTGTATTAGTGAAACTTAGATCTTAATTCTATTCATAATCTAAGGTACACGAGTACCCTATCTAATACTTAAGATAAGGATAATACATTTATCTTAAAGATTAGTACTCTGCCCTCTTCCCTTTGAGGTTGAGTAGCAGCAACAGCTCTTTGTTTTTAGCTAAACTAGTTTATTCAGGGAGGTTCCGTACCCCTCCTGAGTAACGTACTGTTCTACCACCAATTGTTACTCCTTAAACTAACTCAATAGTGCGCGATGACGGGACGGGGCATTATTGTTGGTATCAGAGAAGTATCATAAGGTGTCAAATAATAAAAGTTTTTCTATCTACTCTATGACCTGTTCTCTGGATTAGTTATGATCACAATCACTAAGTGTAAAAAAAGCAGCATCCATAACTTCATCAAGTCACATCTCAGAAATGAAAATAAAGAATGTCTAGAAAGGACACCTTAGGAATTGAACGAATATTAAAATGTACTTAAAAATGAAATACAAGTAACAAAGGACATCTTAGGACCTGAACAAACTTTAAAGAAGTAAAATATACAAGTAAGATACCTATAACTGAAATAAGTGGAAAGCGAGAACTAACATTTGAATGAAATTTTAGGAATAGAATATCAACAGTTTGAGTACTACTGCTACCTTAGATTATTCGATGAGTATTGGGTGAATGATTTCCAAGATGGCAAAGTCTATGGAAGGACCATTGAAGGAGTGTCTCCTCACATAGTAGAAGTACTAGATAAGATATTAGTCTGTTCGACCTTCAGAGGGATCAGTTTTCCTATTCTTGCCAAAGAATGGTTGGACCATGTGACCACTGCTTTCTAAGAGACAGCTTGTCTAGCTAACTACCGTCTTTAGATTTTGGAAACTCTACTTGGAGGTTCAGCTGATAGATGGTGGTGCTGGACTTATAGAATACTATCAAGGAAGTGCATAGTAGTCTCGTACAATGATTTTTGTGCTGCCTTTAGGACAGAATATTGTAATTGATATTCTTAAATTGTCTCTTATATTTCCCTTTCGCATTACTTTATCCTTTTCATTTATCTATGTAACTTTTTTATGAGAAGTAATGATTGAAATGGATAGTGGATTTTTTTTTATTCGTTGAATTCATACTTTTGGATATTACAGTCATGAATCCAAGTCCTCCCTCAGCTCCTACACCCATTAAGAACACGATCTTGTCCTCAGGTGAACTTGATGAAGTTAACTCCCTGGCTAGTCTAATGAGAGCCTTTAAAGAAAGCAATGCTCAAATAGTAGCTCCATCTACACCGTGCTCTCATTATGAACTCTCATCAATAGCCTAATGCTCAGATAGTAGCTCCATCTGCATCACACTTTTCTAGAGATGGAATTTTGCATAGTTTCCTGCATCTTCGGACACCTACCTTCAATGGCGCACTAAACCCAATGGACACTATTAGCTAGCTCAAGTTTGCTGAGAAGAACTTAGCTGTCATAAAGTGCCTAAACTCTAAGGCCATTCATCTGGCCACCCATCTTTTTTAAGATGAGACTAAATATTAGTGGGAAATGAGCATAACACTAAATTTGTAGACTATGAACTCGAATATATTTCATGGGAACAGTTCGTTGAAGCTTTCATGGAAGCCTTTATTCTAGTATATGCCCAAGCAATACTTAAAGATGAATTGTTCCATCTGACCTAGGGTGGAAGATCTGTGGCGGACTACGAACTTGAATTCCGTCGATGATCTCGTTCCACTCCAAACTTAGTTAAGTCTAAAGCCTGCTGATGTCAACAATTTTTGGAAGGATTGATAGATTCCATCAAGGCTCATTTAATCTCTCAACAAATTACGAGCATCTTTGAACTAGTCAAATCCGTCCGTCTACAAGAAAATTTTTAAGGGCAAATGGATCGAAAGAGAAAATTCAACTTTGTACAGCCCATAAGAGAAAACTTTGGTCATCGAAAGGTGGTTGAAAGACAGAAATACATGTCTGCATTTGCACGCAAGTGTACGTGGTCTGAAGTAATAAGTGAAAAGTTTAGTTTTCGAGATTTATCGAATCTCAGGGAATGATTATTTTGATACCGAGTTGTATTTTCTTTCACTAATGTCTAAATGCAATTTTGGTTAATTTTTGTTGGTTCCTAATTAGCAATACACAAGACTTGAGTAAAGATATGATTTGATTAAAAAGGAGAGAGTTGAGATTTTATTGTAATATATGCAAGGGTTGGTTATATAACTTCATTGTTTGAATGTAGACGTTTAATTTATTGCTTGATTAAATCATGTGAACACCATTTGGATTTGAAGTATCCTCCAAATACATTGGGTTCAAGTTTAGTGCACAAAGAGAACTCCTTTTGGGTTCCTCCTTAGCGCATAAACTCTTATGAGATATGATTCAATTTGTTAGATTTTGATTCCCTACGTCTAGATGTAACAACCCAAGTTGTTACTGTAGTTAATTAGGACTAATCCTAAGTCTTAAAAATAATTATAAGTGCTAATTAGGTCAATTAGAGTCAACCTCTGAGACCTAGTCCAAATCAGGAGTCAAATGGATCGAATCTTGATTTCTAGAAATCCAAAAACCCTAAAAATTTGACCTATCTAAATTGACCTCGGATCAAAAAATGGACACCGCCATTGCGTTCATTGACCCCAAATTAGCTTGGGGTGAAGTTTTCGTGTTAATCGGAAGTCGTCGAAATTTCGACAAATATTTTAATAATAAAAATACCCCGGAAATCAAGGAATCAAAATACTCGTCGGATCGAAAATCTGACCTCGCCATTGCATTCCTCACCTCTCAAATACCTAAGAAAAATATGTTCAAATTTTTTGGAAATAAAAAAAAATATATTATTTTAATACTTAACGGCGTGCCGTTAAGTATTTAACTTGCCGTCAACTGTAGCCGACGGCGCCGTCTATCCAGACGGCGCCCTTGCAGCCGTTGGACTGGGTCCGGATTCCAACGGCTACGAAGCCGTCGTCCTTGACGGCTCCATCCCGCACGCCACGCAGCGCTTCGCCGCCCCGCCTGGCCAATCGACGCCCTCCCGGCCTCGACGAGGTCTCCGGGTTCGCGAAACCGGAACCCGAAGCGATCCCCGACCCGAGCCGAACCCCCGATGCTTTGCCACCGTCCGAATCAGGTACCCCCAATTCCCCCCTCTCTTCCATTTGATCGCCATTTCAACACTTGATTATTGTAGATGTTAGGTTGGATTGTCGATCCATCGGACCTGATCGAGTTCGATCAGATCCCATCGACCCAAATCAAGGCTTGAAGCCTAGGGCCAAACCCCATTGCATCCGCCGAAACCCTGGAACCTAGGGTTACCTCTAGCCGCCATCTCCGGTCACCTCCGGCGAGGGTCCGTCGGCCGTGCGGGCCAAGGTGGTCCGGCGCCAAGAAGGCCGACAAATGTCGTGCCCTAGCCTGGCGCCCTCGGGATGCCCTGCGAAGCAGGTGACGTCCGGGTCGAGCCGGGTCGACCCGAGCCCGACCCGGCTGTTGTCGGGTCCGCGTAGGCCAAGTGGGGCCCACCGAGCCACGTGGCGCCTTCAGGGTCTGACACGTGTCCAGTGGGACCCACCAGCCGAGCTCACGTCGTTTCGGCTTCAGCCGGGGGGCCCACAGCGCCACGTGGCAGCCATCCAGCGCGCCACGTGTCACGTGCGGCCCACAGCCCGAGCCCGCGCGGCTCTTCGGCTTCCCCGTGGGGCCCACTGTGCCACGTGGCAGCCTCTGGGCCCGCCACATGTCAAGTGGGATCCACTGCTCGGTCACCCGTGACGTTTCAGCTCCCTATGGGGCCCACAGTGCCACGTGGCAGCCTCTGGGCCTGCCACGTGTTAAGTGGGACCCACTGCCCAGTCACCCGAGCCGACTCAGCTTTCCCGTGGGGCCCACAGTGCCACGTGGCAGTCTCTGGTAGGGCCACGTGGCAGTCTCTAGTAGTGCCACGTGTTTGGTGGGGTCCACTGTATATTAATTAAATTAAGTTAACTACTGTTAGTGATTAATTAATTATAGTTAATGGTTAATTAAATTAGGATTAGTGTTAATGACTTTGGAACAGTAATATTATAATTAATTAACAGTAATTAGTAATTAAGAGATTAATTAGGATTATTTTAATATTAATTAAACCTTAACAGTAATTAAAATAATTAATTATTATTAAAATTGTAAATTATAATTAATTATTCTTAATTAGATATTAACAGGAGAAAGGTTAATTAAATAGTAATTAGTGCTAATGACTTTGCTACAGTAAAATAATATTAAATATAATTTAATTAATTAATTAATGGATTAAATATTATTAATTACTAATTAAGCCTAATTAATCATAGATTAACTAAAGATTAATAAATTCAAAAACTATATATATAAACTTAGGAATGAACAGTAAAATTATTTAATTTAAATAAATAAACAGTAAAATAGTGCAAATTATATTTTTGAATAGTAAATCTTAAAAGCTTAATAACTTTATATAGAATGATCCAAACATAGCCAATATAAGTCTCAAAATACTTAAAAAAATGTAAGGAATCAAATAATATAGTGTAAAAATTAATTTGGGGTACGCATAACGAGGTAACATTTTAGGACCTCTTTAGAGCCTCATAACTTTTTACCCAATTATCAGAACATAGTCAATATGGGTCTTAAAATGCTCAGGAGAGCGGCCCCCTCACTGTGGTAGTATTAGTTTTCTCATTTGGACATCAGGACAAAAAGTCAACCCTAGAATTCTTAGTGAAAAATGACCAAAATGCTCTAGGAATTCAAATGACCATAACTTGGTCAAATCAACTCCAAATTCAAAAATTCAAGATGCTAACTAACTTAGAATTTCAATTTCATCAATAAACTGAAATAATATTTAGGATTTGAACCCTAAAAATTTAGGTAAATGACCAAATTACCCCTGGCCTTGTTTTGGTCATAACTTGACCGTTTGGAGTCCAATTTGGACGTACTTACTGTCTATCTTCAAGTTAGATAATAAGGAATCAGTTGAAACTAAGAGAATTCAATTCTGACTCATAAGTCAAAAGTTGACTTTTTGACCCTTAAAGTAGGGGCAAAATGGTCATTTTGCCCTAAGATTGGATTAAGTAACTCTAAACTTTAGTTAATATTCTAAAACACTAAAACTAATATTATAATCATCTTAGTGACATTTAAGTGAGTGAGATCAATTATTAGGTCAGATCCCATAATTTCTTCTAAGTCTTAAACACTACACCTTAAGGATCTTTCCTGAGACTAGGACTAGATCATAAGTTAGAGTTCATTCATTAGGTAAATGGGTTACTCAATAGGTGAAACCTTGGTTTTATTAGTTTTCTAGACTTTTCTTTTATTTTATAACTTATTCTGATTATTTTGCCTTTAAGCCTTAGATTTAAGATAGGAGATTCATCATATTAAGCTTGATTACTTAATAGGATTTGCCTTAACTAGTAGATCACTTATAGAATAACACCTAGAACTTAGGTCTTATCCTCTTTAGATTATGTGATTAAACCTAAATCTCGTAGTATTTAATCCATAATCTATAGGGTTAGAAGATCTTGATCAGATCTTAGTTAGAACGTCTAAATTCACCAAATTATGACGTTTGATTTATTGGTTTAACTCGTAGTCATCTATCTGATTGAACTAGATTAGAACCTGATCAGTTCTAATCCTTTTTAACTTATAAGGATGAATTTCTAAGTTACACTCGATAGTAGGAAAACGGTGATCTTGAACTTGTGTAACTTGGAATAGTTAGAAAGGTTAAGTAGAAAACAAATAATATCACCATGTTTAGTAGAGTCCCTTGGTTACTTTGATGATTGTCGCTTGCGTATTCCTTGATTTTTGTGCCATATTTCCTTGAGCATATCATATAAGATCTTTGATGCATGAATAAAATGTTATGAAAATATTGAGACTCCTTAGATTTCTTGTGAAATTATTAAAGTGATTGATTAAAGATAATAGCTATATGAGCTACCTCTCAGATATGTTCTTATTGCCTAGCCTCTTTACATCGCTAGGGGAAGGACCTGCTTTGTTGTGTGCCTAGTTTACTAGCCTCCTTATGTCGCTAGGGGTACACCATTGGTGTCTTAGCCATACTAGTGTTAAGGTTACTTTGTATGCTTAGTTTACTAGCCTCCTTATGTTGCTAGGGGCATATAATTGGTGCCTTAGTTGTACTGGTGCTAAAACCCTTCGATTACTTTTGTGCGCTTATTTGCCTAGCCTCCTTATGTCGCTAAGGGTACACAGTTTTATAACTTAGCTGTGATGGTGCTAAGCTCCTTTGATATTCGACGGGCTAGATTAGCTCTTTTCTATATGGCAGTCGATGCACGGATATTTATATGCAGTTATGTCATCTTATTTACTTTTCAGCCTTTTTATTCATTCAGCTTCTTCCTTGTACTGCTTTTATATATTAGGATATTAGAATCTTGCTGCTACTTATATGTACCACTGCTGAGTTATCTTATTTTAATTGACATGTTTCTTTTGATCACCAGTATATTTATGATGTAGCATTTTTCTTACTGCACTTGTTTGATTATGTATATTTCTGTGCCTTACCTTGTTTAGCTCGCATGTGAGGCATGTCTTAGCCTCCCTTTTTGCTTAAGTTATAAATGATGATTTATAGCTTTTCCTTTTCTCTTGTATTGCTTGCTGCTCCTTTATACATATGTTGCCTAGATGTTATAGAATGGTGATATTACTTAATACATATAAAAACTTATCAGCTTAAAATGTACTTAGACAATTGTCTAACACAAGATTTTTACTTTTTTTTTGCTAGGGCCCTACATTGTGAAATCGACAATGGCAGACCCTCTTCAGATAGATGAGCAGGAGTTAGGAGTGGAGCCATACCCAAAGGAGGAGCCCGTGGAAGAAGCTATTGTTTAGCCTTTTATTCTAAGTGAGGATGAGTGTCTCTTTATTTCTATTATTTGGAACTTTTAAATGATGTAATAATACAGGTACTGATGACTGTATATTTAGATTTTATACTTGTGTTTTGAGATACATTCCTTTATTCTCATGTTGTGATGCTTGGATGTTATGTATATTGAAAATTGCTTCCGCACTCTGTATGTTTACTTAGATAGTGACTGAACGTTCGATTCTATGCTTACTCCTTCCCTTATTAGGTGGATCGTGGATTTCATCCTAATCTAATTATAAGTGAAGGGTTAGCTAGAGTGACACGCCACCCCTTAACTTAATTCTTGTGGATTAAGGGGTGGGGCGCCACACTAGGTTACCAAAAACATCTTTTAATTATAATGATCTCACAAGCAAGATTCCATTTACCGTGCATCAAGCGCTTCACACGCAGTTTAGCTAGATAGGAGGATGCATTGGGTCAATGGATAAGTCACATCATCCATTGAAGTTCCCAATGTCCTCTCATCCCTTTTACTTTGCTGAGCAGTAGATCAAGGTTAATGTAGAACTTGGTTCTCAAGCATCAATCTTTTGAGAGAGCTACTAAGGGGAGGGTGTAAGTGAGCTTTGAGAATTCTATCACATAATTCTCAGCTCTACTCGCACTACCTTTCTTGCTCTTACCCAATTGATGAGCTTTGGAACACAAGCTCTTTTAATTAAAATAAATAAGAATTCAGTTCATCCAAGCATTCATTCAATATTAAAATTAACAATACACAAACAATTTTTCATAACAATTAAACAATATTATCATACACCAATTTTTTTCTTACATAATTCTATAACTACATCTCAACCCTCTCCAAGGGGTTCTTAAACTTCCATTACTAAGCAAGAAAGAACATACATGCAAGTAAAAGTGAACATCGCCATCAGTTCACGGTAAGAAATTAATCAAGGGAGTTTAGGAGAAATACAAGGAATCACCCAGAGGTTTTCTAGGGTTCTCTTTACTTTTCCTGTGTTGTACACTTGAAGCTTCACCCTTCATTCTTTGCTATCTTTTCTTCCTTCATGTTCTTGGTCCTCTCTTCCTCTTGGAGAGTTCTCCTTATTTCTCTTCTTGCAACATTTCTCTTGGTTTTTTGAGTAGCAAAGGTTGGAACCTTTTCAAGGTCTGAGATTGGCCCTTAAATAGGGATGCACTCAGCCTTAAAGCCTTTAATGTGGAACCTTCCTCTTCCTTAACTTAATTCCATTCCTTTTTAATATTTTCATCTGCTTAAACTTGTTGGGATTCAGCAGGGATTTAGTTTATCAATTTTCAAGAGGCTGGGGGAGGCCAAATGTCACATTTTGTGGCCTTCCCCATGCATCTTAATTTCTATTTTTAGGAAATTTTGGGCCATCCACTGCGGCGCGCTGCAGCAACGGTGTTTCAAATACTGTTTCGCTGCAACGCGCTGTGGAAACCGCGTTTCAAATCTTGTTCCGCTGCGGCGCGCTGTAGCAGCAGTGCTCCAAATGCTTTTCCTGCATATAAGTTAGTCTTCTTTTCGTTCGATCGCTGCAGTGTCTGGTGTGGCACGCTGCGGTGCGCTACAGCGAATAAATTTGCAGGATCATTATTCAATTAGTTTAACCATAGTCATCTAAAATGAAAATTTACCCATCGTGGTGTGCTACATCGTGTCTGGTGTGGCACGCTGCGACTTTATTTCTGCTCAAAGAAGATGAAAAGTTTCAGCTTTTCCCAACACATTTGGCAGTTCTGGAGTTCTAAGGCGCGCTATAGCGTCATTGACTGCTTTGGAAATTCAAGGCAGTCAATTCTGCTTCAGCTGAGCTTTTTCCATCGCAGCGTGCTGTGGCGCACTGCGGTGCGCTATGACACTCTTGAAATAATCGTGATGAGCGAGTCCACTGCAGCGCGTTGTGGCAATAAAATCGGTCGTGGCGCTTGTATCAACGAAATTCACTGCGACGCGCTGTAGCAGCAGTGCTCCAAATGCTTTCCCTGCATATAAGTTAGTCCTTTTTTTGTTCAACCACTGCAGCGTTTACTGTGGCGCGCTGCGACGCGCTACAGCTGATAAATTTGCGGGATCACTATACAATTAGTTTAACTATAGTTTTATAAAATTAAAATTTACCCGCTGTGGCGCACTACGGCGTGCTACAGCGAATAAATTTTGTAGGATCACTGTTCAATTAGTTTAACTATAGTTCTATAAAATGAAAATTTACCCGCTACGGCATGCTACAGTGAATAAATTTTGCAAGATACCGTTCAATTACTTCAACTATAGTTCTATAAAATGAAAATTTACCTATTGTGGTGTGCTGCGGCGCACTACAGTGGATAAATTTTGCAATATACTATTCAATTACTTGTTTATATGATTTTAATAAATCCACAAGAAATGATGCTGTGGCGCGCTGCAGCGCACCGTGGTGCGCAGCGGTGTGCAAGCTTGTGTATTACTGTTCAGTTACTCGTTTATATAATTTTAATTTATCCTTATCGATATGGCGCTATGGCGCACTGTGGCGGGCCGTGGCGCACTGCAGCAGTCTTGCTCCAGGTCTGCAGTTCTGCTTCCAAGTAAGGTGTTTTTAAGGGGACGCCATGGCGCGCTGCGGCAGTTTTTGTCCAGAATTTGGTAAATCAGCCATTGTAGTCTATTTTCTTCATTTTTTTAAAAAGACATCAATTTCTACTCAAAGTATAAGGAAATATATGGTGATATGAATGTTTAAACACTATATTTTTGCTGCAATTTCTGGATATATCTCACCCCACACTTAAATTTTTGCTCGTCCTCGAGTAAGCTCAATAAATGTGATTTTCTGAATTGTCTTTGTCTATGGATTCAATGTGTTAAGCTAATGTATCATGAATTTAGTTGTCAAAAATACTCTAGTCAACATTACTTCATGTCTCCAAGTTTCTACTACCCCTCGAATCGAGTTCATATTTCTACACTTCCTTTAGTTTCAATTTAAAATGTCGTGCTTAATGTTTTAATATGGGGAGGTGTTCCTAAAATTCTAATCCTTATTGATGCAATTGGTGAGTCTTTGAGTGATGTGTCATGTGTGCTCCTTCTTATGATTCACAAGGACAATTTAACAATTTAGGAGAGATATTTTATTCATCCTAAATATTCACTTGTTTATATTGGGAGAGATATTTTTCATCATCTCTTTATATACTGATTTTT
The DNA here is from genome assembly GCA_016760335.1 of Gastrodia elata. Taxonomy (NCBI): domain Eukaryota; kingdom Viridiplantae; phylum Streptophyta; class Magnoliopsida; order Asparagales; family Orchidaceae; genus Gastrodia; species Gastrodia elata. The sequence goes on from CM028681.1 coordinate 32,777,512, forward strand.
CTCTTATGTTTTTAAATTCCTTTTTAAAGGGAGAGCTATTTTTCTTCATCCCTTGATGTAGTCTTTGTGATCATGAAGTTATACAGGAGTTTAACACTTCAAATTATCACTCACCTCTTGCCATCTTGGTTTAATTTTCAGATTCCCCCCCCCCACACTTAAACTTAAGCACAATTCATTTTAATTCCTAGAAACCAAGCTTAGTAGACTTATGAACTCAATAGGTAGTGTGTCACTTGAATTCATTTTCATCTTTATCTTTTTATACTTGCATCTTAATTCTATACCATAATTTTTCTAACGCTGAATCCAAAACTTGATCATATTCAGAAAATTCTCTTTCAAGTTCAATTTTAGCAAAAATGTAGTGTGTGCAAAATATGGAATTTATTTTATTGATTGAAATCAAAACTACAACTAAAAATAGAAAATTAAAACACAAAAACATGAACCAACACAACCTTATTAATCCTCAATCCTCATCTTCCTCTCCCTCGTAGCGATATGAATAATCCGCCGGCCAATCATCTTCTGGAAATAGTGCTCCTGCAGGAGGGCATGGCAACCTTGACCCATCCTGTCCTCCACGCAAGCTCCACTCTTGGAACATTGTTTTGAGAGCTTTGTGAAATTTCGTTTGGAATTCACGCTGTCGGGCCACTTCTCCCTTGATCAAACGCATGTCACGTGCCAAGGAGACACCTAGATCTCGCTGATGCGCAAACATGTGGGTCAGCATTCTATCGATTGATGTTTGGCTAGCTGATGTGGAAGACTCGCCTTCTTCTCCCTTCCTCTTCTTAGCTCGCACCCCCTCTTGGGTGCGAGCGCTCAAGTTTGACAATTCTCGAGGGGCGCGAGGTGGTATCGCCACATCGATCTAGAGGAGTTTCACCCCTTGGGCTTCGCGAATTCCTTGAATTAGTGGCCCAAAAGTAATAGCAACACATGGCCCACTTAATGCATTATAGAGCTGCTCCTTTGTAACTCTAGAGATGAGGATATCTCCTTCCCTTTGTAGTGCACAAAGGAGCAGCGCTTGTGATCGGGTTACCTCGCTGAGATGCCCAGATGGCATCACAAAACTGGAGATGAACACATGCCAAGCATTGCTCGATTTCATGAGGAGTGATCGAGGAATGTTGGCTAGGTTCCCTCTCCAACCAGAATCGTAGCGAGTAATCTCGCTTGCTATTTCTGCTGGGTCATATTGTGAGCTCAGCAGGTTAAAATATATACAGCTCTCCACCTCACCTAATATATAAAAACTTTCGATGGCCTTGAGCCCAAACTCCATCGCCTTACCCCTAACAAAGATTTTGTTCCCCACCGCATTGATTGTGTTGGCGTACACTTCCTTCACTATCAAGAGGTATGTAGAGTTTGTGGGACTCACAAAGTGGGTTCATCATCGGTTCAAAATTTGGTCCAGGTTTATGGGGTAAGGGAGTGTAACGCCCCGTCCCGTCGTCATGCGCAAAGGACAAGTGTAACACATATTTCGGCGGCAGAACGGTGCGCTACTCGGGAACGGTGGGCCATACAAGCAAAACCCATCATCCCAAATAGGCTAAAGAGACGGAGCCATACTGAAGGCTGCTAACTCGAATCCTAAGAGTAGGTTCAAGAGCCAATATCTAAGATAAGAATGAAATACTTATCTTAGGTATTAGACTAGTACGTACACAGGGTTCAAGGAAGTGGGGAAGAACCCATGTACGTTATAAAATATATCAGCATTTCCAGCATGCTGGTCACATCACAATACTAAGTATAGCATTATAACAGAGTGCGGAAGCTAAAAGCAAAACATCCAGAATACATTCATCTCAAGCAGTAGTAAATATCTATCTCAAAAAATAAAAATAAAAGTACATCCAGAGTTTATTACAAACCATTTAAATGCAGAAATATAAAGAGTCTATCTAAAATGCTGAAAAGAGCTAGTAAGAAAAAGTAAGTGCTCGATCCGTTACAACTCCAAATGCTCCTCTTGGGTCTCCGGTACGCCATCCTGACCTGTCTCCAAAAATTGCTCAGGATCTAGCATATTGCCGGATCCCAAAAGTACCTCGTGTTAGACAAGAAGTCTAACACATCGAAACTAGCTATGCAAGGCCAAACTAAACATAACAAAGTATACAAATAAAGTAAAGTCATAACAAAGCTGAATAAAAGTATGTAAGCAAGAAAAACTGTAAGTGCTGAGTAAACAAAATAGTAAAATGGTTATGAAATGTGAAGCTATCACCGAATAAAAGTGAAAGTAAAGCAAACATTATGTTGAAAGGATGCCAAAGGCTACACTGTATGCCACTAAAATAATGCTCACAAATATGATGTATACCACAGAACTATCACTGAAGGTTTATGAGTAGTACGGTCCAATATAAGCACAACAGTTAGGAAGTCAGTATGGTGACGCAAATGCACCCTGAAATTCCCCAGTCTGTGTTTATAACATTCCGTAACTCATACTGTATTACTGATACCCATGTGTCACAACAGAAGGAATGAGTCCAGTACATGTTTATGCTTATGCTTATGCTTTTATGTTGAATGAAAGTAGATCCCGAAATCCATGAAGAATATAGTAAGAAACAGTAATGAACCCTAAGTCTCCACTGTGCAGAATCCTGCTAAGAGGATTCTGACTCAAAATCTCTAAAGCAGGGGTTGGTTAAAGTTGCTTATTTACTTAAAGATCACTAGACGGGGTGATTGTATACACATATTAAATATGTTGCAAGAATAGAATTTTTATCACTTAGTTTGATTAAACCACCCTAACAAAGCGATCTTCATTATGAGGCACCATCCGATGATGATTTTGTATCTCAGGCTAAGTATTAAGTCACTAAACTCATAATCATACTTAGTGTATTAAGAAAGGTGGATCCCCTTACTTAGTTTATTTGAGCCATACCTATTGAAGCGATCTTCGCTAGGAGGCATTGCCCGATGGCAACTTGTCTTTCAATTAAACTAAGGAATGGGCACCCATTTAATATACTCTTAGAATCGATTTATTTACTCTAAGCGAGGTTATATCCGCCTAAGCCTGTAGGATAGCAATAAAGACAAATCTCACTTAGAGTGACTCAACTAATCTCGGATATTACTGGGGACCAGTAATATGGGTATACTATACTACACCGCCCAATGTTCAGGGGTCAATCAAATCTAATTAATAAAATAAGGATTTATCAAAACTACAAGTCCTGAACTAATAGGCAATTCCTATACAAGGGTTCACCAATCAAGTGTGATCAAAGATCATTTAATATGGATTCTACCACAAGGAGAAGTATCTTTTCTAATGCCTTAATGGGTTACTACCACAAGGGGAGTAGATCAATTCCTAAGGTGATGGGATCTTCTATACTTCTACCTCAAGGAATCATACAAGGCTTTCTACTTCATGATATATGAATTTAGGTCTTTTAAATAATTCAAGATGATCTTATGAAGAGATACCCAAGATCTCCTTTCTAGATGTTGATATTAAGCTCTTAGGTTCTGTTTTACAATTAGATTTAGGATGATTAGATCAGATGATTAAGTCATCTGATCACTCTTGAACTAAGGTTATGGGATCTAAATCAACATATTGTTAAGGATTTGATCACTTATTCAATCAATATAGCATTAATAGTCCTTTTATGCAAATTTATGACTTAAGAGAAAATCAGGGATCTTAAGGTTTGATTCAGATGGTGAAATCACCAAAGATTGTTATTAACCTTAATTTGTCTAATTCAAATATTTAGAATCAATAATAGATCAAATGCATTATTGGAAAATGTTTAATCCATAATTTTGAAATCAAGTCAATTAAGTTAGGGTTCTTAAGGATTTAGATTCTTCTAAAGTAGATTAGGGTTTGATCCCTTCTCATGCCTTAAGTAAAACCAAGTTATGCATTTAAAGATTAATGTCAAATCAGTGAATTAATTATGTATTATTGGTGGCAACCTCAGACCTAGTTCAAGTCTTAAAAGCTTGATCCAAATCTTAATATTTCTTAAGTTAATTAAGATATTTAAGATTCTAAATCTTTAGATTTATTCAAGTATACTCAATAAACTTATCTAAATGAATTCACTATACTTAACTTACTGCTATAAGTTAGATTAACAATCAAAGTTTATAAAACAGAGGATACTAGTGCTAATCAAACCTTAATCCCAATCAAAAAGGATTAGCACATAAGTATAAATCCAACCATTCAAATTACATGATATTTGACATGCAAGTTCTAATTAATCATACAGGTAACCAGAGCCTAAGTTTGCTAAAATTTAATGAGCATAAACCTTATAATTTACTAATCATGATTTAGCAAGATTAGGGCATAACTAGATATATAGAACTCAGAAAAATATTCTACTTAGCACATGCATTCTAATTATCATAAGTGAACTAATGGCACCCTAAACATGCAATTTGAATAAGTAAATTTACTAAATTACCCTAATTAGGATACACTATAATTAGGCAATAATTAAAGATCTAACCATCAGATGTATAATTTTATTTTATATTTAGATTCCTGAGATTTTTTTGATCATTTTCATATATAATATCATAGGGTTTGGACCAGTGGATTAAAAGTTATTCAAATAATACATTCTGTGTTTTTATTTAATCAAAATCCTATGATTTGATTATTGGAATTATTTTCATAATTCCGATAATTCTAATTTAATTAAACGGCTCGGCCCGTTAACCAAACCACGCGGGTCGATCGGGGCCCGGGGAAACCCGGCACTGTCACACAGCGCAGGTCGACCGGGGCCCGGGGAAACCCAGCACTGTCGCACAGCACGGGTCGTGGGTCGACCCGGCCCGCACAGAGCCTTCGTCCCCGCTCCATCATCCCGTGCCAGGGACCAATTAGGGAAACCCTAATCGCCAAATTCCGGCGCATCCAGCCCACGGCTCGACTAGCTTTCAATCGCTACTCGATCACCATGGTCAGACACGTCGATTGGGACTCGAAGCCCCTTGTGAGATGGTTTGGATCAGCCATACCTTACTCACTCAAAGGCTCCTCCATTGGAGCTACTGTGGGGAGATAATTCTCCCCACAGAGGCCATTGCAGACCCCGGGCTCGATCTCTACACCATCATGGTGGTGAGGCGGATCGAAGCCCTCTGGTCTGAGGGTCTGGGATGGTCTAGATCGCCGGGTCCTTACTCGATCGAGGCAATCCTTAAGCGATTTAATCTGATCGATCGGAGATAGCCTAGATCTTAATCTCGATACCCTTGGGTTCGAGATGATAATAGGGACTCAGACGCATCAAAAGGAGCAAGGTTCGAGCCTCATTGGCTTGAATCCAGTAAGGGGGATACCTGGTTTCGTTGGGAGGGCTTGCAAATGATGCAGAGGGGATTGCAGGCTAGCCGAGCTCCCTTGAGCTTCACAGAGAGTTCCTGAACTCCAGGAGCCTCTCCTATCAGCGGTACGCGAGCTCGGGAACGCCTGGAAGAAGCTTCAGCACTTCAAAATTTCAGCAATGGCGGTGACTATGCAGAGGGCTCAATTGATCAGCAAAGGGTCCAGGGAAGGTTTGCTGAGGCTATTTATAGCCTTACAGAGGTGTGGGAAAGCTTCTGGAGGGCTGGCTCGGGCTGGAGAGGACCCGAGAGGGCGGGCCATGGCCGAGCTCTCGAGATTCCAATTTGAGCTCGGCCGGGCCACGAGGCCCAATTGAGGTACCTAGCCATTCCAGGGAAGTTGCTAATGGCCTTGTTGAGCTGGAGAGGGGAGTGGCAGACCGGATGGGAAGCTGGCAGTACGGGGATCTTTTCGGTTGGATACGCGAATGGGTGTGGATGAAGATCCACAGTACTGGGTGCCTTGGATGCCGTCTGATCTATCGATCAGATGGCGCTACGGTTGGGATCGTCCGGATCCTAACGACCAGTCGTGGGGAAGATCCTGGTCGTAAGATCCACGAGGTGGATCCGCAGTTCCGCGGAACCTGATCCTAGCCATAGGATCAATAAGGCACAACGGCCAGATGTGTGGGTTCTCGCCGTCGCATGACCCGGGCGCCGCAGCGGATCGCCAGCGGTCCGCCCAGCGGATCCCGACCATTTATTTAGTTTTTTTAGGGATTTAAATGCAATTTTGAATTAATAGGAACTCCTATATGCAATTGAACCATTTTAATTTAAATTGAATTATGGCCCAAATGAATTCCAAATTGCACCAAATTTTCATCCTTGGCTAATTTGGGGGTGAGGAATTCAAAAATACAATCAGAATTTAATTCTGAGTTCAAAATATTTTGGGTATAGACTAAGGCATCTAGACTGATCAAATTGTCTTTTTAGGCCTAGAGAAGTCCAATGGACTTCAAATTTTCTAGATATGCTTAGTTGGAGGTTCTATAAGCAATGGTGATAGAAATAAATGGGTTAGGTTATCTAAGCTTTTATAAAGTAACAACCTAGGGTTGTTATAGGGAGCCCGAATCCATACTCGGGAATTAGCTTCCTTTTGATAACTACTTGATTGAAGTGTTGTTCTGCTTCAACCATGGAAAACTATTTTTTGTTGAACACTCTACCGGCTGTGGAGGTAGAAGCTCCCTTGCTAGCAACGGTTTTTTTTTTTCCAAAGACATGATTCTCTAGATGATACTAAGGGTAGAATGAAAGAATTTAATTTTTAAGAACAATTGAAAGGTTCTAGAGCTGAAGAATTCAAGTTTTTAATGGAGTGCACCTTTTGCCCACCCCTCTAGGCCCTTTTATAGAGGGTTGATAAAAAAATCTAGAATGGTTAGTTAAGCACACTTATGGCACACTAAGACTTGGTCAAAAATGGATTCAATGCATGCCATAAGTGTGACTTGATTTTTGCTCAAAGAAGATTAAAATTTTCAGCTTTTCCCAGCATATTTGGCAGTTTGGGAGTTCCAAGGCGTGTTGTAGAGTCATTGACTGCTTTGGGAATCCATGGCAGTCAATGCTGCTTTAGCTGGGCTTTTTCCACTGCAGTGCACTCTGGCGCTTTTGGAATAATTGTGCTAAGCTAGTCCGCTGCAGCACGCTGTGACAACGAAATCCGCCGCGGCGCACTGTAGCAATGAAATCCACTGCGGCGCACTGTAGCGAATAAATCTGTTGTGGTACACTGCAGCGGTTTTCAAGCAGAAAATTTTCAAAAATTAAGATCGACTTCCAGGGAAAATAATTTCTTGGTTGTGATTAAATTTATTCTACTCCTTAAAATAGAATTAAGGTAAAAACAGAAAAGTAGGTTGGGTTGTTTCCCAACAAGCGCTTTGTTTAATGTCGTTAGCCCGACACATTCAAGGTCAACTTGAATTTTCATCCCTAGGAGTTTTTCTCACCCAAATTCGTAAATGAGATGAGTGAGCACCAACCGAGGTTGGGCTCAAACTCATTCGTTCGCTACTGAACTCGTTTTCTACCTCACCTACCTTGTTCACAATGGGGGTTCTTTTTTTCTTCTTTTTACCCCTCTGAGTTTTTCTTCCTTTATGTCGCTTCCTTCAAACATGATATCCTGGTGAATGGCAGAATCTACAATATTTTTTAGCTCATTCTCTCCTTCCAACTCCTTATTTACTTTCTCCCATTTTTCCTTTATAATTCTTTCCTTAAATAATGAAGACATTAGATCAATCACTTCCTCTAGATCCTTGACTCTAACTATCATGAGTCCCCTTTTAATATCTATGATAGCCCGAGAGCTAGCTAAGAATGGCCTCCCAAATATTACAGTGGAGTTTTCACTCCAGCTATCCCATTCGCAAACTACAAAATCTGTGGGGATCACAAGACTTCCTATTTCGACTGGGACATCCTTAACAATTCCCAAAGGGGTTTGTGATGTAGGATTAGCGAATTCCAGAATTATTGGTATCTCCACCATCCCCCTTATTCCTAGTTTTGTGTAAATGTGCCATGGCATAATATTCACCGAAGCCCTTAGATCACACAAGGAATCTAAAAGGACTTCGCCTATGATTATGCATGGAATATTCAATATACTGGGGTCACCTTTTTTTGTTGCTACAATCTCCCTTCTATCATTCAGCTTAGGAATCCTTATTGGCACCTTCTTTTCCTCATTATTATGATCGATGCAGTTTATCTTTTTAGTGTCTACATTTATAACACTCATCGTTTCTCTAGGATTTAATTCAATGGAGCTAGGGAGCATACCTTGCTGTTTAGTAGACAGTTGTTAAGAAATTTATCCTAATTGAACTTCAATGTTTCTTAATGATACCTCAATTCATTAAATGGAGGTTTCATGGCGATTCATTGTCAATTTAATTCTTTTCATAAATTGCATCGTCTCATTTTTAAACACCCAAAATGATTCTTCTAGACCGCCATCTTGTTTATTATTCTGATTTTGCTTATACAAATTGTTTCTATTGTGCATTGGCCAATTTTGTTGTGGGGCATTGAGGTTTCCTTGAGTATTCCCTCACTCTAAGAAATGTTGGGATGATTTCTCCATCCTAGATTATGAATTGGACTAGGGATTATTGTGGGAGTTATTGTTCATGTTGTTATTTCTCATAAAATTTACTTGTTCTATTAATGGATTATTTAAATCACAATATTCACTGTTGTGACTCCCCCTATATAACTCACAACTAGCATCATGAACAACACTAACATTCATCATCTCAATTTTATTAGTTAGAATTTCTACTTCCCTTTGCAAGGAGGCTAATTGGTTAAATTCATTTAGGTTGTTCACCTCCTTTTTGGTAGAGTTTATCCGCTCAGTCGGCCATTGGTATGCGTTGTTAGCCATTTCCTCGAGGAGATCAAAGGACTCCTTGAGGGTTTTACTACTTAATGATCCTCCTGCGGCTGCATCTATGAGGGTCCTTATGGGTGCATTTAATCCATTGTAAAAAGTCTGCACCTGCATCCACAAAGGAAACCCACGATGTGGGCAATACCTTAAGCAATCCTTAAAATGTTCACAGCCATCATACAAGTTCTCACCATGTTGCTGAGAGAAGTTTGAAATTTTATTTCTCAGCTTGGCAGTCTTGGTAGGTGGAAAATACTTGGCTAGGAATTTCCTTGCCAAGTCATCCCACATCCTTATATACTCGCCGGGTAAAGAACTGAGCCAAACTTTAGCTCGATCTCTCAGCGAGACTGGGAATAATCTCAATCTTAAGGCATCATCGGATACCCCACTGAATCGGATATTTCCAGAAATGTTAAAATATGTGCATTCGGGTCATCCGATGCCATCCCACTAAATTAATTGTTTTGGATCATGTTTAAAGTGGATGGTTTTATCACAAAATTATTTGCTTGTATAGGAGGTTTAACAATTACATTTTGAACTCCTTCTACAGTGGGAAGTGCATATTCTCTCAGCAATCTTCTCCTAGCATTTAGCATAGGTCCTACTGGGTTAGTATCTAAGTCTTCCATTTGCATATTTTGTTGGTTTAAAATAATTTGCTCCCTCCTAACTCTCAAATAACTTCTATCAATTCGAGATCATAAAAGAATTATGTAAGATTTCTCTTACTCATGCAGTTTAGGAGTGACTAGCTAGAATAATTTCAACAATCAATATTCAGCACAAATAACAACACAAAATTCAATACAATAGTATGCAATAAAATTCAACACAAGTTCTTTTTAGAAAATTTTTCTAATTTTTCTCAAGCAAGCAAATAAAGAAATTAATTATAGCTATGTAAAAATATGCACATGTTATATAGTTTTAAATCACTAGTTACTAGAGAATTATAATTGATACAAAACAAAAACTGTTCCCCTGCAATGGCGCCAAAAACTTGGCAGACAGAAATACACGTCTGTGTTTGCACGCAAGTGTACATGGTCTGAAGTAATAAGTTTAAAGTTTAGTTTCCGGGATTTATCGAACCTCGGGGAATTGTTGTTTTGATACTGAGTTGTATTTTCTTTCACTAATGTCTAGATGCAATTTTGGTTGATTTTTGTTGGTTCTTAATTAGAAATATACAAGACTTGAGTAAAGATGTGATTTGATTAAAAAGGAGAGAGTTGAGATTTCATTGTAATACATGTAAGGGTTGGTTATATAACTTCATTGTTTGCATATAGACGTTCAATTTATTGCTTGATTAAATCAAGTGAACACCATTTGGAATTGAAGTATCCTCCAATTATATTGGGTTCAAGTTTAGTGCACAAAGAGAACTCCTTTTGGGTTCCTCCTTAGCACATAAACTCTTATGAGATATGATTCGATTTGTTAGATTTTGATTCCCTATGAATAGGTTACTAAAACAATTTTTAATTATAATGATCTCACAAGCAAGATTCTATTTACCATGTGTCATGCGCTTCACACGCAGTTTAGCTAGATGAGAGGATGCATTGGGTCAATGGATTATGTCACATCATCCATTGAAGTTCCCAATATCCTCTCATCCCTTCTACTTTGCTGAGCAGCAGAGCAAGGTTAATGGCGAACTTGGTTCTCAAGCATTAATCTTTTGGGAGAGCTATTAAGGGAGGGTGCAAGTGAGCTTTGAGAATTCTGTCACGTAATTCTCAACTCTACTCGCACTACCTTCCTTGCTCTTACTTACCCAATTGATGAGCTTTGGAACACAAGCTCTTTTAATTAAAATAAATAAGAATTCAGTTCATCCAAGCATTCTTTCAATATTACAATTAACAATATACAAATAGTTTTTCATTACAATTAAACAATAACATCATACATAAATTTTTCCCATATACAATTTTACAACTACATCTCAACCCGCTTCAATGGGCTTTTAGCCTTCCATTACTAAGCAAGAAAGAACATATATGCAAGGAAAAGTGAACATTGCCATCAGTTCACGGCAAGAAATTAATCAAGGGAGTTTAGGAGAAATACAAGGAATCACCTGAAGGTTTTCTAGGGTTCTCTTTACTTTTCCTGTGCTGTCCTCTTGAAGCTCCACCCTTTGTTCTTTTATGTCTTTTCTTCCTCCCTATACTTAGTCCTCTCTTCCCCTTGGAGAGTTCTCCTTCTTTCTCTTCTTGCAGCCTTTCTCTTGGTCTTTTAAGTAGCAAAGGTTGGAACCCTTTCAAAGTTTGAGATTGGCCCTTAAATAGGGATGCACTCAACCTCAACGCCTTTAATGTGTGACCCTTCCTCTTCCTTGACTTAATTTCAATCCCTTTTAATGTTTTCATCTATCTAAACCTATTGGGATTCAGCATGGATTTAATTTATTAATTCAAGAGGCTGGGGGAGGCCAAAGGACACACTTTGTGGCCTTCCCTATGCTTCTTAATTGCTATCTTCTGGAAATTCTAGGCCGCCCGCTGCAGCGCACTGTGGCGCGTTGCAGCAGCGGTGTTTCAAATACTGTTCCGCTGCGGTGCGCTGCGGCAATCATGTTTCAAATCTTGTTCCGCTGCGGCGCGCTATAGCTGCAGTGCCCCAAACATTTTTCCTACATATAAGTTAGTCTTTTTTTTTGTTCGACCGCTGCAGCGTCCATTGTGGTGCGCTACAGTGGACGAATTTGAGGGATCAGTGTTCAATAAGTTTAACTATAGTCTTCTAAAATGAAAATTTACCCGCTGTGGCACGCTACGGCGGATAAATTTTGCATGATGACTGTTCAATTAGTTCAAATATATTTTTATAAAATGAAAATGTACCCACTGTGGCGCACTGCGATGCGCTACAGCGGATAAATTTTGCAGGATCACTGTTCAATTAGTTCAACTATAGTTCTATAAAATGAAAATTTACCCGCTGTGGCGTGCTACAACGGATAAATTTTGCAGGAACTGTTCAATTACTTGTTTATATGGTTTTAATTAATTCTCAAGAAATGACATTATGGCGCACCATGGCGCACTGTCACGTGCTGCTACGGTCTTGCTCTAGGTCTACAGTTCTGCTTCCAAGTAAGGTGTTTTTAATGGGCGTTAGGAATTATGTTGTTGCTCAGTGGAGCGCTGTGGCGGTTTTTATCCAGAATTTGGTGAATCAGCCCATACAATATGTTTTCTTCATTTACCTGAAAAAGAATCAATTTTTACGCAAAGTATAGGGAAATATATAGTGATATGAATGTTTAAATACTATATTTTTGCTACAAATTCTGGTTATATCAGTGACGAAGGTATATAATATGGAAGAAGAACAACCCCAAATTGAACCTTCTAAATGTAAGTGTCATCACCCATACTGAAAGTGTTACCACCAGGATAACGTGTGTTATACTTGCGGCCATCAGGGTCATCACTTTACCACTGCTAAGCTAAGGTTACTATCGACGGAGTACCCATCACCCGCTCTCGGTGTGATCAAGTGTTCCGTCCCGAGCCAATGAACAATTGAGCTCCTGCACTATCTGTAATGCTAGCCTCAACTCCTTCTGCTAATACCAAAGCTGCAGAACCTCCTCCTAGACTGTCTTTCAACTACCAAGGTCAAAAGCCTTAGAATAGGCAGCCAACAACTCCTACACGAGTATACATGTTAACTCTTGCTTCTGCGCTTGAAGATAATGATGTTGTTTTGGGTACATCTTGAATTATTTAAAATTTCTATTGTATTATTTCAGTATTTCTTGAATATTTCAATTTTTTTTATTCTTATTATTACTATAATCATAGGCAATTTATCAATTAATTAGAAAACCATATAATATTCTTTTCAATATTGGAGCATGCCACTCATGTGTATTAGAAATTGTGTTAAAGCCCTTAATCTACCATCATATTGTTTAGCAAGCTCATTAAGTATCAAGTTACCTTCTGGAGCCCGCATGCAATCTCAACAATTATGTAATTTAGAAATCCCTATCGGTGAACAAATGTTTGAAGCTAAGTTAGTCATGCTGCTAATTGCTAATTTTGATATAATATTGGGAATGAACTGGTTAAGTAAACATGGTGCTTCTATAAAATGCCAAAAGAAGAAAATCACCCTAGGCAGCGGAAGTCAATTAAAGTTATTTGTTGGTAAATTTAGTACTCAAGCTTCGTTAATCAATGCAATCAAAGCCGAGATGTTAGTCATGAAAGGATGCGATGCGTACCCAGTAACAATTCTAGGTGAGAAGAAAGAATAAATTTCTATCATAGAAAATTGTGTAGTGTGTGAATTTCCTGATATATTTCCTGAAGGCCTACCTGGTCTTCCTCTTGTTTGAGAAGTAGAATTTGCAATAGAATTAACTCCAAGAATACAACCCCTATCAAAAGTTCCTTATCACATGGCACCTATGGAGTTACAATAGTTGAATAAGCAACCTCAAGAGCTGCTCGAGACGGGTCTCATTCGACCAAGTTCATCTCCTTAGGGAGCCCAGTATTGTTTGTAAAGAAGAAAGATAGATTGATATGCATGTGTATCGATTACTAGGAGCTGAACAAAGTAACCATCAAAAATAAATACCCATTGCCTTGAATCGATGATCTCTTTGATCAACTATTTGGAGCCAAAGTGTTATCCAAAATCAATTTGCGATCATGCTATCATCAATTGAGAGTCAAGGATTATGATATAAAGAAGACATCATTCAGAACTCGATATGGAGATTACAAGTTCTGGTAATATCATTTGGTCTAACTAATGCACCATCTATTTTTATGGACTTAATGCAATGTGTTCTAAAGGCATACTTAGATAAATTTATTATCATCTTTATAGATAATATTTTGATCTATTTGAAAAGTAAAGTGAAACATGAGAATCACTTAAGAGTAGTATTAGAAGAACTGCGTGACCATGAGCTCTATGCCAAATATTCCAAGTGTGAATTTTGGCTTGACTCATTTGTGGTAGATGCCCAAGGATTTAAGGTAGACCAGAATAAGGTCAGTGCCATTCAAGATTAGTCGCAACCAAAATTTGTGGCCAACATCAGAAGTTTTCTGGCTTTAGCAGGCTATTATAGGAAGTTTGTACAAGGTTTTTCTCAGATCACCTCACCTCTAACAAAGTTAACTCAGAAGGCAGTATCTTTTATCTGGAGCCCTGTGTGCGATAATGCATTTCAATCGCTGAAAGATGCTCTTTCTTCTGTCCCAGTTCTTGCCTTACCTATAGAAGGTTTAAAGTATTAAGTTTATACTGAGGCTTCTAGCATAGGCTTGGGTTATATTCTAATGCAAGAAGGAAAAGTTATAGCATATGCTTCTCGTCAGCTAAAGCAGCATGAGAAGAATTACCCAGTTAATGACCTTGAATTAGCAGCTGTTGTATTCGCTCTGAAGATCTAGTGTTATTATCTGTATGGAGTTTAATGTGCTATTTTCACTGATCATCGGAGTCTAAAGTATATCTTCATTCAACGAGAGATGAATTATCGTCAGCATAGATGGCTTGAGCTGATAAGCGATTATGATCTATCTATCCAGTATCACCCTAGCAAGGAAAATGTGGTAGCAGATGCACTTAGTCATCATGCTACATTATCTGTCATGATGTCTTCAAGTTTATTAGAAGAAGAATTTTATAAACTTGAAATTTTCCCAATTTGTGGGGATACGCTAAGCTTGATGTTGACTAAAATCAATGTGGAACCCATATTCCATCGAGATGTCACCATCTCACAAACTAAAGATGATGATTATTTAAAGTTCAAAGTTGAGATTATAGGAGGTTACCATCATGATCTGTAGTTGCGCGGTAATGTAATCTATCAAGGCAATCATTTGTGGATTCCAAAATCTATGCACCAAGAGATTCTCGTTGAAGGCCACAATTCAAGCTATCAGGTTCACCCCGATAGTTCCAAAATATACCAGGATCTGAAAATGTCATTTTGGTGGCTTGGAATAAAGAAGAGCATGGTTGAGTCTGCTGCAAAATGTCATGCGTGCAATCTCGTTAAATCAGAACATCAAAAGCCCGGAGGACTACTTCATCCTCTGGCAATCCTAAATGGAAATGGTTCGACATTTCCATGGACTTTGTCATGAGTTTACCCAAGTTAAGGTCTGGTGTTGATTCTATCTGAGTCTTAGTTGATCGACTGACCAAGTCAGTACATTTCATTCCAATGTGTCAAATAGATTCCATAGAGAAATTGGCAAAGCTATATATTAAAGAAATTGTTAGGCTCCAAGGTACCCAAGATCTATCATTTCTCATCATGATAGCAGATTTACTTTTAAGTTCAGGCAAGCAGTGCATCAAGATCTAGGAACTACCATGGCCATGAGCGCTACCTTTCATCCTCAAATTGATGGTTAGATAGAATAAGTCAATGAAGTTCTTGAGGACCTTCTATGTTTATGCATTCTGGATTTCAGAGGTTTTTGGGAAGATCACATTTTCCTTGTGGAATTTGCTTATAATAATAGTTTCCAAGCAAGTATTGGCATGGCACTATATGAAACCTTATACAAAATAAAATACAGTACTCTAACTAGCATGGTCTGAAATAGGTAGTGTTTGGTTGTATGGATCAAGTATAGTGGAAGAAATAAATAGGAAAGTGCAAGTGATCCAACAAAGAATTAAAATAGTGCAAGATTGCCAGATTAAACATCACGATGCCTATCATCATCCTCTAGATTTCAATGTTGGAGATTTTGTTTATCTCAAGGTCAGTCTTATGAAAGGAGTATTCTATTTCAAAGTAACTGGGAAGATCAGTCCTCGTTACGTCAGACCTTTTGAAGTATTAGAAAAGATAGGCTCTGTGTACTATAAATTCAAGCTCCTGAAGGATTTCTCTACAGTCCACAATGTGTTTCATATTTTTTCACTGCAAAAATGTCTTCATGATCCAGCTCACTTAGTTTACTTTCCAGTAATATTTCTCTAGCCAGACCTTTCTTATGTGTAGGAGCCTACCAAGATCTTAGCCCGTGACCAAAAGTAGCTGAGAAACCACTCCATCCCTATCGTGAAGGTCCAATGGAGAAATCGTTCTCTTGAAGAGTCAACTTGGGAAAAAGAGGCTGATATGCAATGAAAGTATCCAAGTCTCTTTGAAATTTCAGGTACCCTTAAATTCTTAATCATATTTTTAAGATTTTTGTGTTTTCTTTTCTCTTCTTTGGATGATGTCGAGGATGACATTGTTCTTAAGTGGGAGAGTCTATAATAACCCTAAGTTGTTACTTAGCTAAATATAAGCTTAATCATGCTCTAATTTTATCTCTATTGCATTCAATATATCATTTTAGCTAACCCTAAAAATTTGGGGTCAATTGGACATCTCTAAGTTAAATGAACATTTTTGTACAATTAAGTACCCTAATTAATAGCTAAAATATTTTGTTTCCCAATCAAATAATTTGATTCTATTTTTGAATTCCTCACCCCCAAATTAGCTAGGGGTGCAAGTTTGGGAATTTTTGGAGGTTATTTAGGGCATGGGCATACTTGAAGTTAATTTAATTAAAGAAATTTGCACAAACCGCAGGAAATCCTCTGTAGAGCCCAGGTCCCACAACAGTGGTGCTCCGCGAAATATAGTTGTTCCTCTACTCTATCCAACGGTCGGGATCTAAATGCACGAGAACATAGATCGAGCATTGGATCTCCCTCTCAAATCCCACGGTCTATATCATTTCAAGTGTGGCTGTTAGGATCCAAAAGATTAAGACCATAGAGCCTTTTCGATCGATTGATCAGGCGGCATCCGAAGGTCCCGGCACTATGGACCTTCGTCTCCACTCGCCTGCGTCCCAGACCGTAGAGACCCATTTAATAAATAATAAAACTATTTAGGAATTAAATTCCTTATGAAAATTCCAATGGAAACTAGAAATGTAATTAAAATAATACATAATAAATTTTTTAAATAACTTTTGATCCACTCGTTAAAACCATTTAAAATTATATACCATTTTGTTCAAAAGATCATGAGGATTAATAATATACAAAAATATATAAGTTTCTGTGGTTGGATTTTAATATTTATTCTAATTACTCTAGAGCTTGATTAGGGTGGTTTAGCTTGTATACTTATCCAAAGTTCATGATTCAAGTTCCATTATGCTTCATATGCCTTGTAGAATGCATGTGCTAAGTAAAATAATTTTTTGATTATTATTTCAATAGTTATGTCTTAATCTTATAAATGCATGATTAGTGAAAATTAGGATTTATACTTAACCAAACCTAGTAATCTAAGTGTTTGATTGTTCATATGGATAAGTAGAGTCTAATTGCCAAGTTTCATATAATTTGAATGGCTATATTTGTAATTAAGTACTAATCTCTTTTGGCTTGATTTAGGGTTTGACTAGCCTTAATTACTTTTAGTTTTACTTAATTAAATGTTTATGTGCTTCAAAAATAGTAGTATGCATATTAGAGAATTTAAACTTTAATTTGGACATTAATAATGCACAAATAACTCACTGATTTTGTCATTGATCTTAACTAAATAATTAGTTTTACTTTGGTCAAGTTAGGAACTAAGTTCTAACTTGTCTAGATTAGGGTCTAAGCCTTAATCACCCTAAGCAAAATACTTGATTTAAAAAAATAAAGGACTTACATAGTTTCAATAAAATATACTGATTTGATATTAATCTTAATTTATTAAATTAGAAATATTAAGATCTATATGAATTCATGCGATTGATCATCTGAATATATACCTTCAAATCTTTGATTTTCTCTTAAGACCCCTAGCATGAGATGGATCATAAAATGATAATAATTTGCAAAATGATCAATCCTTAATCAATTACATGATTGTATCCCATAATTGAAATATAGGTTTTAATCAGATAGTTGCCATCTGATTTGCTTAATTCAGTCTAATAAAATAAGAATTGTAAACTTAATATTAGTCTTAGATCTTAGATAAAAAATTGTACATTTCAGTACTAGATCTTTAATATTGTGATCTAGTAGTAATAATTCAATAATTGTTAAGCCTTATCAATAGAGGAGCTATTGAGGTAGGAAAAACTTATTGTGAAATATTGAGATAGGAACTTAGATGCACCTTCTTATCTTTAGATACTTGATTTTAGATCCTTGAGGTGGAATAACCTAAATATTTAGGCTGAGATTATTTTCTTGTAGTAGTACTGTAAATTCAGTGACTTCTAAGTCGCATCCTTGAACCCTTTGTGTAGGATATACTGCAATGGAATGTGAATTCATTAGTCTATTATTCCCTTACTATTAATTAGATTTGTTAGAATTAATAGAACTATCAGTTGTAGGTGATAGTTTATATCCATAGAATTAATTGATTTCAGTATGAAGCAGAGTTGGTTGATTTACCCTAAATAAAACTGTAGAGTCTTAGTCTTATCTTAGGTAATTAGATATGTACATTTCAGTTCAGGATGATGATCCTAAGTCCTAGAGTGTTATAAGTAGGAGATTGAATACTTAGTTTGAAAGAATAAACTATGATAGGGTCCTGCCCCTTATTGTTATGCATTTTGATAAGTGTAGTTACAACAAATTGAGTACTTCAAGTTACCTTTCTTAGGACACTATAAGTATGCTTGTAATTAGGGTATTTAACAACTTAGTTTAAAAGAAAAAACTGTGACCGGGTCATGCCCCTTATCGTCATGCATTTAGATAAGTATAGTTAAACAAACTAAGTGTTAAAGTCACCTTTCTTGGAAACATACTAACTATGTGTATATAACCTCTTCATTTGATAAGTTCAAGTATAATCCTAACTAAATACAATGTAGTATATTATAATTAAAATTCTAAATTCATTTAGATGAATTCTGCATAAAGGAGATAAATGGAATCATTACTTTATTTGTAGAATTTGATGATTTAAACCATATAGTCATAAGAGCCTTAGCATATCATAAAATGCATGTCATGTCAACATTAGCGGAGCAAATGAGCTCACCTAAAAACTCTATTAGCAGAGCATTCGCTCACCTAGGATCTGTGAGGTATCATGTTGTAACAGCCCAAACTCTTAAGCACCAAGGTATTGTCCACTTTGGCCTGAAAGGTCTCACGATTTTACTCACAGAAGATAACTTCCCAGCAGGTCACCCATCCTGGGAGTGCTCCCACATGAGCACGCTTAACTTTGGAGTTCTTATCAAGAACTACACCGTTATCTGAAAAGGCGCTTCGATATTTAAGAGTTTCACTTATTACTGCTTAAGTGGGTCATCACAATCTCCCAAACTTAAGTAACTGACGTCCTCGTCAGTATCCACACACAGATCCAAGAACCATCCATTGGATAGATAGGACTAGAGGTGACCCCTACAGGCACAAGAGGTACCCACAACCATGTAGCACCTTAACCATCATGGGTTCAAGAGGCTGCTCATAACTTAGTTTAAAAGAATAAACTGTGACCGGGTCATGCCCCTTATCATCATGCATTTAGATAAGTATAGTTAAACAAACTAAGTGTTAAAGTCACCTTTCTTAGAAATATACTAACTATGTGTATATAACCTCTTCATTTGATAAGTTCAAGTATAATCCTAACTAAATACAATGTAGTATATTATAATTAAAATTCTAAATTCATTTAGATGAATTCTGCATAAAGGAGATAAATGGAATCATTACTTTATTTGTAGAATTTGATGATTTAAACCATATAGTCATAAGAGCCTTAGCATATCATAAAATGCATGTCATGTCAACATTAGAGGAGCAAATGAGCTCACCTAAAAACTCTATTAGCAGAGCATTCGCTCACCTAGGATCTGTGAGGTATCATGTTGTAACAGCCCAAACTCTTAAGCACCAAGATATTGTCCGCTTTGGCCTGAAAGGCATCACGGTTTTGCCCATAGAAGATAACTTCCCAGCAGGTCACCCATCCTGGGAGTGCTCCCACATGAGCACGCTTAACTTTGGAGTTCTTATCAAGAACTACACCATTATCTGAAAAGGCGCCTCGATATTTAAGAGTTTCACTTATTACTGCTTAAGTGGGTCATCACAATCTCCCCAACTTAAGTAACTGACGTCCTCGTCAGTATCCACACACAGATCCAAGAACCATCCATTAGGTAGATAGGACTAGAGGTGACCCCTACAGGCACAAGAGTTACCCACAACTATGTAGCACCTTAACCATCATAGGTTCAAGAGGCTGCTCACATGAAGTGGTACTTTGCCCTGTATGGCACTTAGCTCCTATCTGACACCCTATGGTTTGCTCTGATACCAATTGTAACAGCCCAAACTCTTAAGCACCAAGATATTGTTCGCTTTGGCCTGAAAGGCCTCATGGTTTTGCCCACAGAAAATAACTTCCCAGCAAGTCACCCATCCTGGGAGTGCACCCACATGAGCACGCTTAACTTTGGAGTTCTTATCAAGAACTCCACCGTTATCTGAAAAGGCGCCTCGATATTTAAGAGTTTCACTTATTACTATTTAAGTGAGTCATCACATCAAGACTTATGATCTAATCCACAAGTTTAAGACTCTAAACTTCTAAAAGATTAATACTAAGAAATTAAGGCTCACAAGGTTATTTAAATAGTAAGGATTCTAGCTCTTCCTTATGAGATTGGACAAACTCTCAAGCTTAAGTGTTTTATATAGTGCCCCGTTCCATCACCACGTACAATTGAGTTAGTTTAAGGAGTAACAATTAGCGGTGGAATGGTGTGTTACTCAAGAAGGGTACTGAACCTCTCTGAATAAACTAGTTGAGCTAAAAACAAAGATCTAATGCTGGGACTCAACCTCAAAGGGAAGAGGGCTAAGTACTAATCCTTAAGATAAGTGTATTATCCTTAACTTAAGTATTAGATAGGGTACTTGTGTACATTGGATTATGAATAGAAGTAGATCTAAGTTATAGGAATACTAGCAATTTATATATATATATACTCTAATCACATTACAATACTAAGTATAAAAAGTAGAAAACACAGAGTGCAGAAGCTAAAGCATATAACCATAAATATTCATCATAGAAGATAAGTAGCATTCATCTCAGAAAAGAAAAGAAAAGAAAATACATCCAAAATTATTATAAATTACTTAATAAAAAATACAGAAAATATTCTAAGTACTGAACTAAAAGTAGCTAGTGTAAAAAAGTAAATACTAATGAAGGGTCCTCTAATGCTCCATGACCTTCTCCTATAACTCTTATGAAGGCTCCTGATCTGGCTCCACAAGCTGCTCTGTATCTAACAAATTTCTGGATCCCTAAAGTACCACGTATTAGACAATAAGTCTAATATATCGAGAGCTACTCTAATAATTATAGTTATCTAATACTTAGCATTTAAATATTTTAAATCAAAATGTAGAAAATAAAGTAAAATAGCTAAAAACTCATAATAGTGCAAATCTAAAAGTAAAGAAAAATTGAAACTACAAACTGAATACTAAAATGTAGAGAAAATAATAAGTAATCTGAAACTGAGTAAATAATGATATAAAGCTATGCTGCATATCACTAAATTTATAATTATGCATCTAAATATGCCATTGATAAACTGACTTTATGTCACATGTGTAACAGCCCAAACTCTTAACACCAAGGCATTGTCCGCTTTGGCCTGAAAGGCCTCACGATTTTGCCCTCAGAAGATAACTTCCCAGTATATCACCCATCCTGGGAGTGCTCCCACCTGAGCACGCTTAACTTTAGAGTTCTTATCAGGAACTCCACCATTATCTGTAAAAGCACCTCGATGTTTAAGAGTTTCACTTATTACTACTTAAGTGGGTCATCACAATCTTCCCAACTTAAGTAATTGACGTCCTTGTAAGTATCCACACACAGATCCAAGAACCATCCATTGGGTAGATAGGACTAGAGGTGACCCCTACAGGCGCAAGAGATACCCACAACCATGTAGCACCTTAACCATTATAGGTTCAAGAGGCTGCTCACATGAAGTGGTACTTTGCCCTGTATGTCACTTAGCTCCTATCTGACACCCTATTGTTTGCTCTGATACTATTTGTAACAGCCCAAACTCTTAAGCACCAAGGTATTATCCGCTTTGGCCAGAAAGACCTCACGGTTTTTCCCTCTTAAGATAACTTCCCAGCAGGTCACCCATCCTGGGAGTGCTCCCACCTGCGGCAGTTGTGATGTGAAGGGAGGTGTCCCTTCATGATTTAATGAGCTGTTATGGCCTATTTAAAATATAGTATGGGTGATGTGTTTGTATGAAAAAAAAAAAAATCACTAATCACTCTCTAATTATAATAAACCCTAATTATTAACCCTACAAATTAAAATAGTTATAATTTAACCAATTTGTATCAGAATTTGATAATTTTGGACTCTATAGAAACCTTAGGATATAATCTACAATAAACTAATATAAATTTTATATTTTATTAAAAGTAAAATTACTAAAATGCTCTTATAAGATCAAATTCCCAATTTGACCTTATGAGGCATAAATAATTATATAACTTAATAAAAAATAATTCAAATAAATCAAAAATAAACATAATATTACAAATTATGATAAAAACATTAAATTGATAAATTTCATTATTTTGGCAGATCAAAGAAATTAAATTTGGTTGATTTTATCAAAATAAGTTAGGTATGCAAATTTACTTATAAGTCTTATTTCAGTATTCTTATTTGAGTCATTTTCCATTTGAGTATTATTTGCACTGCTCACCGCATTTTAATCTGCAAAAGAATTATATCAAAAAATATGTAACAAAAAGAATTTATATATATATTGTGGTGTATGTCTTTGGAGGGTGGAACGCAACACTGAGAATCTGTACAGATTGGGCCTGTTGGCAGCCCCTGTGAGTTATATGGAGGGATTTAGCCTCTTGTAAAAAGTAGGCAAATCCAGAGGAAAGATACACCATCAGTTCCTAATTTGAGTAAGCTACCGATGGGTAGCGAGATAAGCTTCCTACAGATTATGCCTATGGGTTTACCCATTTGGGCTTAAGGTTCTCCGGACTCGACTTATTCTTACATATGCTTTTGATAAAATTTATTTCGTATATGTTGATTTTCACAGCTATTTTGCAGGGCAGAAATTACATTTGGAAATTGCTTACTTTATTTACAGTCTTTCTGTTATTTTTATATGTGATTCATACCTATTATAGGATGCTAGATTTATTCTTATAAGAATAATTTGCGTACTCCTATCTGACTGGTAAACTGAATTTTTTCAAGTTTTGATAATTAAAAAGCTTAGAAGATCTGTCAAATTAAAAGAGGAAGAATTTAAAGAAGCAGAAGAATGTAGATATTTTATTTTATATTTTGTAAAAATTCAAACTGTTGTAACTTTTCATATATGTTTTGGCCCTATGTATAAAAGGACTGTGGAATATCATTTTATTTTATTATGTTTTCTTTTAAATTATAAAAAATGTATATATTTTCAATTGAGATGAATTGTTCTTTAAAGACTCTCGAACTTCGATCCCTGGTCGCCATAGAAATTGCACACTTGATTTATTATATTATCCTTAGAACCTTATTAAGATAATGCATTAGTGCTATAAGTTAGATTTTTTAAGGACTTAGAATAAGAATTTTTCACTATAAAATCTGATTATTTACAATCTTAAAAAGTTAAGCTTGTATAAGTGAATGAATTGATAAGATGAACCATTAAGTCAATTTAGATCTTTTAATGATTGAATCATAATATGTTAATGAGTTATTTAGAATATTGGCTATGATGTTAATAAGTTATTATGTTCTGTCAGCCTTTATTATTAGTCTAAGACTTGATTATGTCTTAGCATCCATTTAGACAAACAATTTTAAGTAAATATATAATAAAGGGATATATGTTTTATGTTTTGATGCATTTCTATTTTATCATGTTTTTCAAACAGTTTAGTGGTTATGAATGTATTTTAATACAATACTTTCAATACTCTTAAGAATTAGTTGAGTTTCTAACATGCAGTTTATAAATATTATAGATGATAATCATGCATAGCATATTGTTGCTTATCAATGCACTGGGCACAACCTTTATTGTATTTGGTGCATTTGGCTCAACTCATTTATTGTATCAGTGTGTTGGGCACATTCCATTTTATTTATGAGCAGTGCGTTGGGCACAACTTAAATATATATTAGTAGTGCATTGGGTACAACTTAAGAACTTATTTGTGATGTATTTGGCACAATTTAAGGATCTATTATCGATGTGTTTGGCACATATTTTATATTGGTGTATTGGGTACATATCCTCATTTCGGTGCATTGGGTATATTTCATGTTACATTATTGTGGCATATGCATTTTTATGTTAGCATAGGCATTGGAGTTCCATATTGCATATTATAGAATTCAGTTTATTTTAGTACATGGCATATATTTTAATATTTTATGCAGTTTAGTTTTACTTAGTTTTCAGCTATACTTTCAGTGCTTACTTTTAATTATATTTTATTTATTATTCTTTGTTAAATATCCATGTAATAAAATTAATGCATTTTAGTGAGCCTAAAATGTACTTAGACTCATTATCTAAGTAAGATTTTCTCCTTTTTTTTTTTGCTGGGGCCCTGGCATTGTAAAACTGATAATATCGAATTCTACTTGCTTTGAGGAGCCTATGCTTATGAATCTGCATAATACTTAAGAGGAAGAGGAGCTTGGTGTTGCTGAGTAGCTATTGTTATCTTATTCTTTTGTTAGATTTCCTGCTTTAGTGAGATGATAGTTTATTTCAGCATATTATTAAGTCTGTAATAATTAATAGTGTTTGGATGTACTTTCTGCTTTCCTTAATGAGATATATACTTTTACTTACTATTTTTAGATGGATGAATGCATGGATTATTTACCTTTTAGCTTCTACACTATGTATTCAACATTATATTATACATATATTATGCTGTGATCATCAGATGTGTAGAGTTGCATTCATTAAGTTAAGAAAATGCTTAACTTGGCTAATGGTGGGGCATTATATATGATATCAAAGATGTATTAAGGGGAATCTAGGGTACTAAACACCTATTATATACTACTAGGAGGACTGTTATTCTTGAGTAATGGCCCATCCTATTACTAATATTATCCTCCTTGCGCATAGCGACGAGATGGGGCATTACATATGGTATCAAAGATGTCTTAAGGGCCATCTAGGGTACCAACCTCCTGTTATATACTAGCAGTAGGATTATTATTCTTGAGTAATGACCCATCTCATCACTAATATTATTCTCCTTGCACATATTGATGGGATGGGGCATTACACTAAATGTAGTTTTACAAATCTCATATTAATAGAACATAAATCTAAACATTAATCTAGCACAAATAAGAACATGAACATATGATTATTTATCTTTATGTAAGCAAAATTTAAAGT
This sequence comes from Gastrodia elata, assembly GCA_016760335.1. Lineage (NCBI taxonomy): Eukaryota > Viridiplantae > Streptophyta > Magnoliopsida > Asparagales > Orchidaceae > Gastrodia > Gastrodia elata. The sequence goes on from CM028681.1 coordinate 32,802,772, forward strand.
TTTCAAAATTTATATTTTATCCAAAGATTAGGTATAATTTTGCAAATCTCATATTAATATAAACATAAATCGAACATCAATATAACACAAATAAGAGTTTGAACATATGATTATTTATCTTTGTGTAGGCAAAAGTTAAAGCTTCCAAATTTTACCATATTTCTTAAGCTAACATGATTGGCAAATCTCTCATGACTTAGTTTTTATATAGATTAGCTTTATAAAAGATTGATATCGAGTCTCAGTCATAACACATGATTTATATATGAGTTTAAGCCTCACAAAAATAGGGAAGGGGTATATTTGAAATTGATTATTCACATTAGGAATAAAAAGAGGTTGGAGGATATTAACTCAAACTCTTAAGCACCAAGGTATTGTCTGCTTAGGCCTGAAAACCTCACGATTTTGCCCTCAGAAGATAACTTCCCAACAGATCACCCATCCTGGGAGTGCTCCCACATGAGCACGCTTAACTTTGGAGTTCTTATCAGGAACTCCACCGTTATCTGAAAAAGTGCCTTAATATTTAAGAGTTTCATTTATTAATACTTAAGTGGGTTATTATAATCTCCCCAACTTAAGTAACTAACATCCTTGTTAGTATCCCCACACAAATCCAATAATCATCCATTGGGTAGATAGGACTATAGGTGATCCCTACAAGCTCAAGAGGTATCCACAACCATGTTGCACCTTAACCATCATGAGTTCAAGAGGCTACTAATATGAAGTGTTAATTTGCCTTATATGGCAATACTTAGCTCATATTTAATACCCTATGGCCTGGTCTAATACCATTTGTAATAACCCTAACACTTAAGCACTAAGGTATTATCCATTTTGGCCTGAAAGCCTCACAGTTTTGCCCTCAGAAGATAACTTCCTAGCAGGTTACTCGTCCTAGGAGTGCTACCACATGAGCATGCTTGACTTTGGAGTTCTTATCAAGAACTCCACCGTTATCTGAAAATGTGCCTTGAAGTTTAAGATTTTCACTTACTACTATTTAAGTGGGTCATTACAGATGATGTCTTGCTAAAGTTCCTAACACCATAACTGCCTATGGAAGCTTGAAGTCTTCACTTGATGCTCTTTTAATCTTTGGGAAGGTGTAGAATGAAAGGTCCTAAGCTTGAGGAATAAGTAAAAGAGAGAGAGGGGAGGAGGTAATTCACCTATTCATGAAGCTCCCAATTCAACTTCAATGGTAAATAGGATTCCTCCAATATTCATTAGGATAATCCTTTAGGCAAGTGGATAATAAAATACAAGTCATGATAGAACTTCAGTGGAAGAGATCTTCTCATGCAAGGTTTGAACGATAGGTATTAAGAGGTGGAGATATTTTGTTTTTAATGGGAAAAATTTATATTCCAATCTAATGAGAATATTCTATTATGTGCTTTTAAGAAAATATATATTCTAAAAAAATTTCATAAATTTTGCCTAAAAGGTCTAAAAACAAAAGTCTATATTTCTATTAAATTATAAAAATATACTCCACGAAAATATAAATTAAAGTATTCAAATGAATGGTCTCCATGAGAAGATTTCATAAAAACCAAAATCATCCAATTTGGTTAAGTGGTTGAGTCGAATTTTGCATTTAAAATTTCCAATCACTGTCTTCATGGATGACGTCAAATGTAGGTTCAATCGGCATCGTCCACTTCAGCAGAGATGACAGGAGTCGTCGGATCTGCCGCTTAAATAAATGACGTGTTGTCACCGCTGTTACGACATTAACTTAGCAGCGTTAATAGCATTTTTTTAATAAATTAAGTGATTTTTAATTCTAATTGTATTTTAAGCATAAATCATTTAATTAAGTGATTTTTAATTCTAATTGTATTTTAAGCATAAAAAATTACAAACTTTATACCGATTCGATCGTCTCAATGGGACGAATGTGCAAGACTAAACATTAAGAAATTTGGACAAGTATTTTATTTTTTATAAATTTTTGCAGTTAAAACTTCAAAATTTAATATATAACTATCTGGGATCCCAATTGCGCTCAAACTTTTGTAATAGGATCCCCTCATTGTGCTCTATCTATAAGTATTTTGATCTAGGGTATTTAAAATTATTAAATTAATCAATAATTATTCCCTAATCATTTAGATCCTGATTTCTAAAGGGTTAGGTCCTAAGGATGTTTATAACCTAATAATGACATGATTAGAGTTTGGTTGATCCTGATTAAGCAAGGCAATAAAATCGGGTTATTACAATGCTTCTCCAATTCCTTCACTTTCTTTCAAGTTTTCCCTCAAATCATTGTGTGAGATCTTTGTTTCTAGTTTCCAATCTCTTCTTATGTTTCTATTGTGCTCTAACACTTCCACAATCATTTCCCTTCCAAAATCCCCTTAAGAAGCCTTAAAAACTAAAATTTACAACTTCCCCATATCATCTAAGAACTTATAAGGTTCCTCATTATTTAGTTTATGTGTAGTCAATCCTCTACTCTTGTCATTTACATTAGTCATAAGTGTTATAGAAGTCTTGACCTTACTAGATCTTTTTTCACTTGCAAGTTAAACAGTTTGGGCATAAAATAAGGGCAATGTAAGAGGTACATAATGCAAGGCACGTCCTCTTAATACAAAGATAACAAAATAAAAAGGAATTATTTATTATTATATGAAGATATAATGTATGCTTGAATGTCTATCTTTCATGCTTGTAAACAAAACAATGTTTATTTCAATAGGTCAACCTTCACATGCAAATCGTAGTTCATTTAAGAATGCAAGCACAGATGTCTAATTTTTGGCACTATTGAATTAAGTGCTATTTTCATTTATTCATTCAATCATTTACATTTTAAAAATAGCACAAAATTAAATAATATATGAGAAAATTCAAATTAAGCTTACAAAATGGTGGAATTATAAAATAAAATTCTATCACCACAATACAATGTCAAAATAACACTAATACACTCAATGCCAATTTGGGAGACTTATCCTCTCCCTCACAATCACTCTTGCTGGAAATTGAACAAAAATGCTTATTTAATGCTTTCTTGAGTATTATAATACTTAGTATAACACAAGACTAAATTTGGATTATGAGTTAGGTATATGCATTAAAAAAATAATCTTGGTTTTACAATATGCAATAAATCACAAATATATCTACTCATTCAAATAATTGAATTGTATAGCGATGCATGTTAATATTTTAAAAGAAGATTATTAAAAGATTTGTAATATTTCAAATGATCATTCATTATCTAAACTAAAGGTAAGATGGTTCAAATAAATTAATTAAAAATGTCCAAAGTTTGTGTCACTTGTCACGCTAATTGGTAACACATCACACTAATTAGCAATTCGCTGCATAAGTGAAGTCACTTTGTCAGTTGCCAACTTGCGGCACTAGTGATTAAGACTCCAATTTTTTTGGGCATTATGCATACCATAAAATACCTTCTATATAACTTATCCAAAATCACTAAATCTACTTAAGAACAAATGGATTAAATCCATATAGCTATTATGTTAATTTTAGGTGAACACATGCATGCAATAAGAAATAAAAGTTTGGCTTTCAATTATAGCATGAAGCATGAAATATTCACAACCCCTTATACAATCTTTCACATAAATCAAATGGTCAAATATGCATAGAAAGATATTCTATAAAAATAAAAGAAATGTAAAATTGGAGCACAAAATTTCCTAAATGAAAATTTTCAAATGGTACATCAAAAATAAAGGAAAACTTAGGCAAATATGAGATCCTTATAAAAAATCAATCGATAAAAAGTTTGAGGGTGACTTGAACTAACCAACAAGGAGAAACTCAAAAAATGAATCTTGATAGCCTATCTTGATCTATCACTCTCCTATGATTTAGAGAAGAAAAGCTTAGATTCTAAAATAATTGGAAGTAAAAAGGATGGAAAAGGGAGGATAGTGTTAAGAGTCACATTATGAGTTGGGAACTCGCTTGGTGAGTTAACTTGTCACATTAGTAGGCACTTTTTTTTTGGTTGTTAATGGTGATCTCAAAGGTGCTAGCTAATGAAAATCAAGAATAAAATGCTAAAAGTAGTTAAAGTTGTTATCAATGATGGATGGCGATTAAAAGCAATTCTATACAGCATGTTAATAAGAAGACTTGACATGGGACACTTGTAATGAACTGAATAGCACGAATAACAACATAAGTCAACATACGAGCATGTATTAATGTAACAACCAAGTGTTGTTACCCAAATTTGGGTAGTCCAAATAGTTAAGAATCTCATCATTAGCTGTGAAGACTTAATATTTTTCTTGATTTTCTATATGGATGGGAGTTTTTATAACATTTAAAAAATTATTTGTAATAACTATAATTCTAGATGTTTTTGGTTTTCTTTTATGTGATGAATGTCTTTTCTTTCATTTACTCTAGATAGTTTGAATGATAGTTATAGTTGTATATGATTACTATGATCCAAATTAGGTGGATTAAATGGAGGAGCGCTTCTGGAGTGATGTGCGATCCAAAATCCCACTCAAAATAGAGACTTTTTATAGAACAGCTCCACGACCAACTATATTATATGGGGTTGAAGATTGGCCAAGAATAAGAAACTTATTGTTATATTGGTGAGGATACTTGGGTAGATGAATGAGTATTCTTGTAAGGATAGAATGAAAAATAAATTTATTTGTAACAAAGTTGGAGTGGCTCCCATAGTAGATAAGATCATAGATTTTTGGCTTTAATGGTTCAACATATTAAATGTAGATAACAACACCTTAGTTAGATTAATTGAGTTCAAGAATTTCACCCATATTCAGAGGAAGAAAGGCCAAAAAATGTGGGAATAAATTATTATGAAAAATCTTCTCTATTTAAAACCTAGGGGAGGGGCTTCCATTTGATCAAGCACAATAAAAACAAAAAATTAATGTAACTAGCCCCATCTAATAGGATTAAAGCTTGATATTATTATAATAGTTGCTGCATAAATAATATTATCATTTTGCATGCCAATTATTGATGTTGCACCCTTGAGGAAAGAAAGCATAGCTTAAATACTATTATAAAAATCCTGTTAATTTCATAAAAAGAAACCTTTTTTTTTTTCAAGATTAAAAAGGGGTGTTCAAATATCATTACTAGAAAAAATTATAACAATGATAGGATGAGCTTTTGGAGGAAGAGAATGATCTACTATTGACAAAAAATAGTGAACCTTTAACATGATTTATTAATGTTTTAAAGTGTTTTGTGAAGCAAATTTAGGCAAACCCAATTACCTAAATTGCAATTTTACATCAATGTTAATGCTATTGCTTTCTAATCAGTATCTTGAAGCTCAAGTACTTGCAACTAACTTCAAAGCACTTCATTTGTTGGCACTGCCCTTCAGCTCATGTTCCCATCTCATTCAAAAGCAAGTGTCCAATTGTTCTAGCATATTTCTTGTATTTATATAGATAAAAGTTGCAGTGAAAAGAACAGACTGAACCGTAAACACATCAATCTTAGAATCAACAACACCAAGCCTTAATACATTAATTTTAGAATTCATACTGCAAAATTAAGTGAGAAAATTAAATTAGTTTTTATTATGATTAATAGCTATAAAACTGTTGCTAAATTTTGAATTTTCTATTATATGATTAATGTATCAGATTTTTAAATGCTTAGGCATATCATCTATTTATAAATACATGTTTTTTCTAAATAAAATAAATTGAACCAAATAAAGTTCATGAGCTTTGTAACCATAATATACAGATTTTCTTTATTTTTTTAATTCAACAAGCAATAAATGATCACAGAACAATCATGCTGGCTCACTAATCAAGTAGATTTTCAATAAAAATAAATGAAACTGCAGCAATGGATTTTACTTTTACAAACAAAAATTAGCAGCAGATCCCTGAAGAGGTTGCTCATAAATGGCAACGCAATTGGAGATGGAAAGAAAGGCAAACAGTACAGTTCATTGCTAGGGTAAAAACGCTTACATGGTTTCATCTCATCTTGTAGTATTGAGTTCTGGATACCTGACAGCGCCGTCCATTCAAGGAATACTTGAGCATTATATCGATATCTCGGGGATTTTTCTTGTTTGGCTCCACAGACATATTCCCTACAAGAGCTTCTCCCTCGCAGATGGTCAGCACATCCTCCAGGTATAGAACTGTTTGCTTCCAGTGGGTGGTCTTCGATCGAGGCCCTGCATTTCAAAAGATGGAATCCTATTATCAGGTTTCAACATGTAAATTATCAGTGCGGGAGAATCATCCATGGGTTGTTTTTTCTAGTGGAATCTTAAGAAATTTTTAATTTTACTTTTTTAAAGCTAACTCAAATCAGTATCGAGTGGCAACTTAAATTGAATCTGAGTTCCAGTCAAGTTCTCTTGCTTATTTTGATAGCTCAAACATGATTCAAAACCAAACTTAGTCGTCATTTGGTTCAAGTTTTTTTTTTCTAAGTAGATTTTATGACTCCTTGAGATTGTATATAGTTTTCTGCATTTGCACACGAGATTGACCAAGTGGTATAGAAATGGTGGCGTTTCCCTTTACATTTCCAATCTTTAAGTTCAATTAAGTAAATGCAAGCATAATTTCAGGGAGAGTAATCTATTGGGCCAAGATTTTACTACTTCAGCAGCTTCTTTCAATAATCTTCCATCATTCATTTTTTCAGCTTTTGCTTTACCTTGAATCTTAAATTTTTTGAGAACTATACGAAGAGATTTCAAAATTTTTGTGGTTCTACGACTTTAATTGCAAGCAAATTTTAAATCGATATAACAACTACTTGATCACTCAAACTGGCTAATGACTCAGCACAAATAACTTCATTTTTGGCGAACTACTGCATAACTCAGCTTCAACTCTTCCTGTATCTATTAATGTTCATTCGAGCTGGCATTGATGAAATCTTCCGATGCATTCAATACTTTCATCGATTACAACGCACACAACATCCAAAACTACTTGATAAATCAACTGTTCTGGTTAGAAGGATGATAATATTTTGAAAAGATAAAGATAAAGATAAAAAACTAACCAGTTGAAAATCCCATTAACTTGTGACATTTTGTAAACGTTACATCAAAATATGCCACAAGAGCGTGTATAAAATCATTGCGTTCTGCCACAAGTTTGAAAGGTACTGTAAAGGAGACATCACCAGCATCCATCTTTGATATGTCCATGGTCTGAAATTAAATTTTTTTTCAACACAGACAGCAATATGCAGTGATATCCCAAATATACAGGTAAAAATAATCGTTACATGAGATGAGATGGGTGGAATAAACCTTCAGCAACAAGCAGTTTGTGACTATCTGATTCTGGTCGACCGTATCAACAAGAGGCTCCATCATAGCTTGCTTCTTGATGCAACTCATGTCAAAGCCATAAACGTTGTTCCAAACTGAAAGAAAAAAAAATAATTTAATAAAAATATGACAATTAATAAAAGCTCAAAGGCTAAAGAAGAAACAAAAAGAAAGTAAAATTACATTCGATCTTGTCCTCTTTGTATTCAGCATCCTCAATTGCTGTCAAGTACAAAGAAGTTTTGTCGGGTAGAATGATTCCATCATTTATCTGCATTTGAAGAAAAAATAATTGATGGCAAAAGATGGGGCAATGCCTTCAGAAATAACTTCAAGATGACATCAAGCTTTGATATCTAGCCATACAAAATAAGAATTTGAGAAATTTTTGTATCTAGCTACTCGGTGTTAACTTAAATCGAAAATATACAAAAAACGAAAGGCTGCTGAAAAGAAAGAAATGCGTGTATCGCATGAAAAAATTTGCTATTGATCCTAAGCGCTAACAAAAAGAACATACTGGCCCACAACTTATTAAGAGATTCTTACACAAATATTGATATGCATTTTATGCTCTATTTGAAGCTAATAAGAACTGAAGAACAATTTTTGGACAAAAACTGCTCGTGCATTAAACGGTTGTTTTTAATAATAGAGCTAAGAATCAATTTAATTATATTAACAGAGTGACCAACTGAAGCTTCTTGAAACTCAAAAACTATAAATAGTCTAATATGAAAGTCAAAAGATCATTTCTATAATTCACTCTGAACAAAGGTTTCACAAGTTGACGTAATAAGCCATAAGATAAATTTTAAAAAATTTACTTTTATATAGAATATATAATATCATTGAGAGCACAACCTTTCTGTTTGATAAAATATTTGGGAGAAGGCAATATATAGAAAATTAAATCAGGAAACAAAAGGTAAAGCATAAATACTAACAACATAAACTAACACTATGGTATGGATCATTTTGAGCCTTTCCAACCCGATTGTCACAGTTTAACTCCTGGATTCTCAACAAAAGAGCATACACCTCATGAATGCATTCCAGCTATCACAAATTCAAATTAACGGATAGAATGATTGATCTGTTTATTTCTTTTATGAACATTTCATTGAATTTCATAATAAGCATGTTGCAGCCGACCTGTGTTTGTATATCACATGTGGTGCCTCAAATACTCAAGGGCATCTCTTTCTATCTATATATTGATTGCTGTACCTCATGGTGGGTTTGTGATTAAATGTTATTTGTCAAATGGTTTCTTTAAGCTAAAAGGTGAAATTATTGGTAGATATGTGACCCGGACAACAATATTTAAGCCGCTAATGTAATGCATAATTATAGAAATCAGATTATTTCTGGCTGTTATAGAGAAATGTTTGATTTATGTTAAAAGGTGAAATTATTGGTAGATATGTGATCTGGACAACAACAATATTTAAGCCGCTAATGTAATGCATAATTATGGAAATCAGAATATTTCTGGCTGTCATAGATAAATGTTTGATTTGTGATATTTTACAAGTTGATGATTAGAGATGACTTGCGTTTTTTTCCATAACATATAATAATAAAGCAACTGTTTTATTCTGCTCCGGTTCCAATTTCTCAGCTCCATTGCTTGAGCCCTCATAATTGATATCAGAACCTAACCTTAATTACAATGTGTGGTTCACTGATGAGCCAAGCATGAGCTGAGCTTATGAAGACTAGAATCCCATGAGGGTGAGTGAATGATAATGAGTAATTACTGTGAAAAATAATTTGCACAATTTGTGGTTCGGACAAGAGGGAGAAATAATCCCTGGTCATCTGTCATTTGATTTGAGGACAATCAGAATTCAACTCAAATAAAAATTCCAATTTTTCTGAATTTAATAGTGAAAATTTAGAAAATAAAAGTACTACTCCCTTAATTTAAGTTTAAGAAATCTTAAATTCTTAAGAAAATTAATCAAATGGCCGCCTACAAACCCCAAAAAAATTTCAAGTCATCCGGATATAACAAATTCAAGAGAATTGTTTGTAGTTCTTATGAATTTATTTTATGCCCCATGACAAAGAAATCACGAACTCATTAAGCATGTGTTCCATGACTCCCATCTGTTCAAATTCTACCACAACATGTGGGAATTATGAGTAGTCTTTTGCATGCAGAAATAAAAATTTTATCATAAAAATTCCCAAAAAAAACCATGAAAGTTTTACAACAGCAAAGAACATTACGAAGCGCCGTAGAAAGATCTAGGTAACTCCCTTTCATGGCAAGACACGATCAAACACCAGCTCGTTTAACTCGGACCCTTCTAAAGTTCTGAATTGCAGGTTTAAACTTCAAAGTCACCTAATCAAAAGTTCAAAACCCATTAACAATTTTAGGTAACACATCAATTGTTCAAAGAAACTAAGCCACCAAATGATCGAGGAAACCACCTAGTGAATACAACCTACAAAGCATTTAAGTTATAGCAAATATGGCCATTGTGTTCTCCATGGACAAAGGAACATGTAGATTATCTTGTTGTCCAACATATGCAATCCAGTCATCAAATGTTGTCTTGAAACTCAAAAGAGTATTTAGTGCCACAGTAAAATTCATAAAAATGCATCTAAAATCCTAATTGCGCCTATTAACCCTAATAATATTAACCTTTAAAACTGTCAAAAAGCTTGTTTGCATTTAGCTCGATCGATGACATAGCGAGCCTAGCTTGAACACATTTAAAGCTCAATTCCTTGTAATGCAAAAATCACAAATAATGCCATATTCTATATGTTTAGCTCAATAATGGCTCAACTATATATTTAAAAATAAATTTGAATTTATTAATTAATATATGTAAAATGATTATTATACAAAGATCTTCACATGCATAGCACCAAAATCAGCAAATAATACATATCCACACCCAAACTTTAAAATTTATATAAAAAGAAACATCATTTTACCAATCTTAAATCCTTCTACTCACAAGGAGATATGAGGGTCATGCACTTTAAAAATGTGAAAATGAAAATCCTTGACTTGTAAATATTTAACTTTGGCTAATAAATATGTAATACTTACATTTTAGAGAGCTGCATACACAAAATCTGCATTTTATAATATGAACATTATTTAATTAAAATTCAACAAAATAAAGAGTTCGAGTTCAGGTCAATAGAGCTCAAAAATAATGAAGTATGTTTCAACTCTATAAAATCTTAAGAGTATTGAGATATGTACGAGTCCAGCTTGAAAATAAATTAAAATGAACCGAGCTCGAACAGAATTTAAACTAAATGTGGGGTTCCACAACTTTAAACATACATTAAAATTCACAAGAATTCTGTGATCATAGGTCTCTGACCTGATATCAGTAAAACCAAGTTCATTAAATCCCAAACAAAATCAACTCAATAAAATTAATTAGCATTCATAATCAACTTAAGAATCCTAACTGATTTTCTTGCGAGAGAGCTCTAGAGGGAGCGAAGGAGGAGAGACGTGGAGGAGAAGGGGTGACACCCCCAACTGACGACGGCGCACAGCCCCGCAATTCTTGAGGATGCTCTGCAAGCAGCCCGGCATCGACACTCAACATTGTTCGTCTTGAACCTAATGCAGCAGCCAAGGGGTCAAATACCCCATTGAATATCACATTGCAAGCAAAGAAAGAAATCATTGAATCCATTAATGAGAGAATCAAAGATGATAGAATAGCATTACAGGCAAACATGCAGAAACTGAAGTGTCCGCATCCCATGCTGAATCCAATTTGGCAATCACTAATTCTTGCAAAAATGATGGAATGACTATTGTACCAAGAGGTGATATTCATTTAATTAGATTGTTATTTCTGAAATTCTAAGGGAAAAGAAAGTCTCGACAATTGCAGGGAAAGAGTAGTAGCTCTGCAGCAAAACCAAAGGTGCCGAGTACTTGACCTCAATTAGGAATGTTAGCAATGTGTTTGGTGGGAAGTTATAGGTCAGTTAAAACCCAATATGCGTTTAATCTAAATTCTGTGCTACAAGTGGCAACAAGAAGCTCAAAAGAACCATTTAGTTTCACTGTTGTAACACGCACACAAAGAATGCTTCAACCAAACAGAATACAACAACTGGCAATAAGTATTCTCCTAGAAACAAGAATAAGCTGAGCAATGTCCAGAACTAGAAGACATCACCATCCATTGTGTTACTGAAGTCAAAATAATTGTAAATACAGAGGAAGAGTTCTGAAGCAGACGTAGATTCAACCAACATATTCCTTACCATATCCTATTTAGCGAGCTTCACAAGAATCGGGATTTATTCAAAAGTATTTAAGTCTACTGCTTGAAGTTTGATTGCTACATCATTAAATTTAAAGAAGATGTTAGAAACAAAATTCGAATAGAATTCCCATGACTCATTATGGGATAAAGTCTTGGGATCGATAGTTGGATCTCGAGATTTGCCTCGAATGATAAAATGGACAACTCCATTCTGCTTTGGAATAGGTTTCCGGGATTGCTTATGGAGTTCTGTACTAGAAATAATCTTTACTCAATCACATCCTAAATCAGAAAGCCCCTTTAAATCAATAATCTGATGATCAACATAGAGAAAGGTACATTTGTGTGAGTTTGTAAAAATGATGACCTTGCTAAACCCCTCAATCCCAATGTAAACTTTTCATTGCACAAAAAGCATCATCACTCAACAAGTTCAATATGACGACTTGCTGACTTATGTTTTGAATGCGGCAAGATCAACCATAAGAACAGCAAATGCATGATAGTTAGCAACAGAACGAATGTCAACTCGAGTAACAATATGAATTACCAACATAAACCTGCCCCAAGCAATGCCAAGAACTTGATGCAAGCTTCTGTACTTAAGTATGTGCAAACTGCAAGCCAAGTTGCACGCCAGCACACTCCCTCTAACAACAATGCTGCTTCTGTTTCTGCAAAACAGCAAGTTTCTGTTTTGATAATTGAAGATGAGCAAGCTGACTTGGGACTGTGAACTATTGTGCAGATACGCAAAAGCAAACATGAGATGAATAAACAGCAGGGGCTGCAGCCTGGATCGAACCTAGCTCACTGTGATTTTGCTTCTTCTCGGGGTGCTCATCAAGAACACAGAAAGGTAGAAAGAACCGTGAAAGACAGCCAACTAATGGAAGAAAAATGAAACAAACGTATGCGAAGAAGGTGGAGCTATCTAGTAAAACAACATGAAATAATATTAATATTGTTGGCGATGAGTTTATTTTCACCAAGGGTGATAACTTTCAGCATGTTGGCCCATCAAATCCAATTTCTATGAGCATCGAACATCAAGGCTATGAAAATATAAGAAATAATAAAAAAGAAACAAATTTGGATGTTGTGATCAAAAGACAGGGAACATGTTCCATTTAAATTCAAAATGAATAACATCATTTGAAACTCTCACGGCGTGCAGAAGGCCATGATGAAAAACCACATTTCCATAGCATCTATTGGAGCACAAGCCAAGAATCTTTGTTTCCTTGCAAATAATGTCGGAAGAGTTATACTGTTGCGACATGGACCGGCTCTTGAGTAGTTACCAGGAGTTCATTATCCAAACTTCTTGTGGCAAATCCAGCGAAATCATCTTCTGTTGAAGAGTTGAAAATCTTAGGCGCTCATTGGAGGCGAGGCAAATGCAGATCATCGCGTAGGAGTCTCACTCAATGCAAGCATATGCTTCCTCTTATATGTCATTTATGCAAAAACTATTGTACATTGAAGGGGGCTATGGGTTCCCTCCTAAAGGATTGTGGGTGACAGCCTACTTGTGCTGGGTGGTGACTTCAGTTGAATCATCTTGGTCAAAAAAAAAAAATCAGAGATTAAACTTTCAAGTTTGGCACCGCCCAAACTAATCTTCATAAGTTTTTACACAATCTTCTAGACCCTGAATTTATTGGCCAAGTGCACATGATGTAACAAAAATAGGGTCAACAGGCTATGGTAGCGTCTTGAGAGATTCTTGTTGAACTCGATGGTATTGGACTTCCTTTCGGTGTTAGTCCATCACCAAACAAGGGTTACTTCTGACAGCTGCCCCCTCTTCCTCACCGCCTCCAAGTTTTGTTTTAGAGGTTACCTACAAGTTTGAGAATGTTTGGCTGCAATACGTTGAGGCCTAAAACATAGTTCACCACACAAGGAATCGACCATCTACCAGCACTTCCAACTCCATCCTTAACCACAAGATGGCCAGGATTCTGCAAGCCCTTTGTCAGTGAAGCAGGAACACCCATCCAGATTTGAAGAAGAAAGAGATGTAGCTCTCTTCTAGGGTCAATCAGATGTAGGCAAAGACGACTACTTTAGGCAATAACGAGGCCAATCTTTGTCATCATATTTGAAATACACTACAGAAGCTTGCGCTCATTGAGCCTCATATCACCATCTAATGGATGCAACGGGCAGAGGCTAGATGGATCACCCATAAAAACTGTAACCATTCTCTATTACAGAGGATAACTACCCTTAAGAAGCGACCCAGTGTCATCAGGACCTTAAGAATAAGCACAAGGTGCTCACTTCCAACCCTGGGGAAATCTGTCGTAAACTCCTTGGCTTTTTCCACATTAAGTGAGGAGTTTCCACTCCAATGTCAAGTTATCTTAAGAGTCACATCTTGGAAGAGAATATTTGGATATGGGCACCAACAAGACCCCTGCATTGATGGAGTCACCCCTTCCTTTTTAAGGGATAATGGGTGATCTCTAGGAAGGATACTACTGCAGACATTCAGCACTTTCCATCAGAAGTGGAGGGACACTTTGGTGCTCTCATCCATGAGAAGAAAAATTAATTTGCCCCTATGAAGTTCAAGCCAATCAGTCTGTACAATACCATCTGCAAAATAATTGTCAACGTGCTTCTTAACTACCTCAAGTGAAGGGACATTGGAGAAATTACCTTACTATGTAAGAGATCCTCTCTAAGTTTTCCTATCCTTCCTCCATTATGGCTCATGTGGCTATCAAGGTGGGCATAGATCATGCTTATAGCTAGACGAAATGGAAGTGCTTAAGAAATGCACATAGAGATTTAATTTCCCATCCACTTGACCTCTTAGGCCCTCCAATGTGCGTGGACCTAGCCTTGGCTTCCCATCAATAGGGTAAAACTTCATGGATCCAGGTGCATTGAGGATTTTGTTAGGATCATTATCCCTTTCCTTACCTCTTCAAGTTTTACTCGAAATTACTCTTGATGGCCATCTCCAACCGCATCCAAATTAGCAGATTGACTGGTAATGTGCTTTATAGAGGAAACTCCCAATTCTCCTACCTCCTTTATGATAACAACATAATCTTCTTTGCCCATGCCACCATAGAGGGAAGAAGGAAAGTTCTTTGAGGATTATGGAGTGTGGGCTGAGTAGGTTGTCAATGTGAGCAAGCTCCAAGTTATCTTTAACAAAAGAAATCTTTTTTAAAAGCAAAGGAGAATTGTTACTTTGATGGGGCAAGAGAAGTCAGAAGCTGTAATACATGGAGACCACTACTATAAGGAAGCCCGCATGCAAGGAGAGGATCGCCGCCAGTTGATTGAGACAATCAAAGCACAAGTTGGTGCCCAGAGTGATAGGGCTCTTATATGGGCCAACTTTATTTGATCAAGTTAGTCCTCTCCTCCATGCAAGTGAATGCCATAATGCTCTCACTCATTATTGATTTGTGCCTCTTGCAAATTGAAAGAACTATACACACATTTCTCTGAAGGGTGTGGATAGCAGAGGCCTCCATTATGCTAGGTGGGATAAGATATGCACTCTATTGTTGCTGGAGGGCTTGGCATTCGTTACCTTTAATTTTGGCAGCGTATACTTGTGGCTCATCACACATTTAGTTACATTTCTGAAGCAAACCTACTTTATGGAAGTTTATAAAGTGCAAATATTGACACAGCATGCTCATTGGAGGGTTGGTGATCATCATAGTATCTCAATGTTCCATGACAACAAGAGCAGTCTTGAAGACTTGCAGCACTTGGCGCTTGTTGTCGGGGTCATTGGCATGGAGGAGAAACCCCCTTATGTTGGCTTCTCACCAAGGATAGGAGATGAGATAGTGCCCAGTTTGCTTAAGTTTTTGGGGAGCAGCTCATGAACCACATTTGTGATAGTGTGCAACCCAACCCTCCTGGTTTCGAACAAATTGATGTGAAATTCTTTCAATTTTACCTCCAATATTGCCTACACTATTTATCAGGATGATATTCCTACGAGTGCAAGTGAAATTTGAAGCCTTGACATTGGCCCGAGGAAATAATACTTTCTTTGGAAATCGCTCAAGAATACGCTCTCAACCAATTGTTGACTTCATGCCAGCAATCCACCCCCTCAAACCTGTGTCAGAATGTGAGGCGGCTAAGGACATGGCTAACTATACTTTGAGTGCCTATACTATAGGCATTTAAGCAACACATGTTTTGTCTATCACTTGGTGGAATCAGGTAATGGAATTCATATCAAATAAAAGTGTCACTTTCTGCAATCCTTCACAAGCCAGATTTATGCTTACATCTTCTAATAGACCTGAAGGAGTCGTTTGGCCAAGAAGCATGGATGTGCATTTCTGATTTCGACAATCTACGCTAGCATCATCCTTATAATTGTTACTGATCGCTTATGTGGGTCCCTGCACCACAGCCACTCAAGACCCCTCTACCCAACCTCTTTTTGTGCCCCCACCAAATGACTCAAAGAAAGGATTGGTGCATCAACTGATACAAGGACTTAGAGGATTTTGCCAATGATTATTTGCAAGATAAGAAAAGTGGATTGGTGGCAGCATGTGGTTTAAGATCCAAGCCTAGACACCCCTCAAAGCTGAGATCCAAGCCCTCACTTTGCTTGGGAAAATCACTCAAAAGTGGAAGGGAGAGCTCAACGAACTATTGTTGAGGGTAACAGCCTCATTGCCATTGCACACATCAATAAGGTTTAGAAAAAGTTGAGGAGAAAGACCGGTGCTACTATTTATTTGGACATCGCTTCTTTTGCATAGATATATTTTGTTTTCCCATATAATTCGTGATTGTAACCGAGCTGCAAATTTCAGTGCCTCTGATCACTAATGCGGGATGGCATAGATATATTTTGTTTTCCCATATAATTTGTTTGGCCAAGAAGCATGGTTTTGCATTCTGGATTTCAATGATCTATGCTAGTTTCATCCTTATGGATGTTACCTATACAACCCTGATCACTAATGCGGGTCTCTGGGGCACCACGACCACTCATGGCCCCTCAACCCTAACATCTTTTTAGTGCCCCTACCCAAGTGGCTCAAAGCCAACATTGACGCATCCTCCTAGTACAAGGACTTGGAGGCTTTTGTCGACTTATTTTTCAAAATAAAGGAACTAATCTGGTGGCAGCATGTGGTTTTATGGCCCAAACCTAGACACCCGCAAGGCTGAGATCCAACTGCTCACTTTGCTCAGACAAATCACTCGAAAGTGAAAGGAAGAGCTCGCCTAAACTATCGCTGAAAGCAACAACCTCGTCGCCATTGCTTGGATCAATAAGGCGTGGAAGAAGTTGAGAAGAAAGACTGGTGCCAGTATTTACTTGAGCACCCTTCTTTTGTTTAGATGATTTCTACTTTCCCACAGTATCTGGTGATTGTAACCAAGCCGCTAATTTCTGTGCCTATTTTGCTCGTGACGAGGAACTTGCGTTAGGAGGGGATTCTATTCTTGGTAAATTTTAAAGTATTTTGGGATATGTTATTAGGGCAATTTGTACTTAAAGCTGCTCTTTATTTTATTTTGATATATAGTATAGATGAATGATAGCTAAGTTTAAAAAAAAAAACTAAGCACAAGTTTCAAATATATAATCACTAGACAGTAAGCATAATCTCGGTAATCTATCTTGTGTTAGTGTGGGTAGCCATCAATTTTCTTTGGTGCATAATTGAAGCTTGAAAGTATTTATTATCTTCAAGAACCAAGTTGTGAATAATCTTAGTATTTATTTAATGTTTGTATCTTCATTTTCTTTATATGCCATCCCACAAAAAAACCACACAAAATAAAAAAAAGAATTACTGTCAAATATTCTCAACATCATAATCTCTCTCCACCAAATTGTTTCAATCTGATTTCATTTGGTCTACCAAAAACTTTCCCAAAATTTCCCATATCAAAGCTGCAATCCTTCCGCATTAACCACCATCACTAACATTAGAAATGAATCTAACAAGAAAGGCTATACTTGCATAAAACAAGAACCTTTAAGTTGTGATGAAACCTTTAGGCGTCTCATAAAGAAAGTAAATTTCATGACAAAGAAGGATAGATTTGGATTTAAAATTCAAGAAATAAATAAAATGCATTACTCTCCCAATAAAGTTTGACCTATAACCCATCAAATCTTGAGAAATCATTAGTCCATAATGCTAGGCAATTTTCTCAAGCTCGCCCTAGTGATATCACTAAAAGCAAAATCAAAATTCTAGCTTTGTAAAAAGAAATAATGTTTTTGTGGGAGCCAACAAAATTATATCTATAATAAACCCAATATGGTCCCTCATTACATAAGCAAGATCTTTGGAGGATGTACTTTCTAAGCAACACTTTTACTTTAAAAATTTTCTTTTAGCTTAAATTGGTGATATGATCTCTACTTGAGTAGGCTAATTGGGGATTATTTTCATGAATCAATTAGTTTCTTAAAGAAGATTTATCATGTACCAACAAGATGATATTTATTAAGTAAAATAATAAATACACAAGAAACTAATAAGCCTGATATATTATTATCAGATATATTATTATCAAATATATCGACTATTTTTCCCATGGACAAGTATAAAATGATGAGAAAATCATAATACTACCTTTTCATAAAGATAAAAATATTTTTACCCATGCATCTCTCACAATTCCATAAAGATTTAATAGCCAATAACTAATAGTCAAATAATGATAAAAAAGTAAACTTTCACTTCAAGCTATATGAAAACTAAATCAATTAAATCCATTCATGAAAGATAAGAACACCTTAAGTATGGACATACACTAAGAAATAGAAAATTCATGGGCAATGGATTATTTGAGCAAACTAACAGCAATCAAAGCGCATGCCCAAAAGAAAAAAAATAAGATGAAACCCACATCATGAAATCTAAAGCCATTAAATCCAATTTTCAAAATTAATTCAATGTTCATTACCATATTAAAAAGTCTACGTATGGTTAACCACACCAGAAGATAATATAGCACTCAATGTTGCACAGATTAAGAGAAAACTTTATTACAAATTTCTTGTGATGTTTTGAATGCACTAACTATGACACAAAGTTTTTCGTAGAATTAGTATTTTTGGAAAAATAATCATTAATGTGACACTATGTAGTTGTTTGGTTGGCGATACTTGGGTGTAAAGTTATTAAAATCCAGCAAAATTAAAAATTTTGGTGCCTGCTTTAAACAATTTGAATTACATTATAAGATTTTGGGGAATTTGATTTTTCCCAAAAGGCCAAAAATAAGGATTCACTTTACGCTCAAAACAGCAAGTTTTAGATTACCCATAACCATAAATAAAAATAACATAATTGCACCCTATATAGCCATAACCAGACGTCAACACTAGCAATTATAATGCAGTAAATGCCTGCGATATTTCGCCTTTGTTGGACATTGATCGATCATCGGGACCTTCCAAGGCTTTCGCTAACTATGGCAGTGAGTACATGCTAAACTCGGGATTTTGTGAATCTGTACAATTGTCCAAGGTTCATGGTCAGCTATGGCCTGCAATAGCAGGTGTCAGGTCACCAACCGGGCTATCTAGAGACTTATCAGCAATTAATTGTCACTCGATGGACATCAACGACCTTTGTCAGTTGCTGCAAGGTTTTTCTTTTTTATTTTTTGTTGTTTAATTTTTCACTCAAAATAATTAAAATTCAATTACTTTGTAGAAGTTTCAAACACTAAATATCAAATTACATTATAATTATTTTACCAAAAAATAAACTATACTGCAATTGAATTACTATGGCAATTTAGTTCCACCTATCCAAACAACTCCAAAAGAAATCAATTAAGAATTATCTTGGGATCTAAGAAGAAATGAAATACCATGCTTCATTTGAGTTTGTTAGTTGCAATAAAAATAACAAAATGCCTCTCTAGAAATACTTATGCCACTAACTCTTTAGCATCAAGAACAAAGAGACAAGGTAGGACTCCTAATTATTTAGATATAGAAAAATTTGTTAATTCCCTCTCTAAAAGTAAGTTATTTTATGCATGATTTAGAAGTTATTCATTACTATGAACCAATACACGTTAATGACAGTGGCTTTATAGAATTGTCCTTGTTTAATATAGCATAATTGTATACCTTACCACTGGTGAAATTATATACACTTTTATATATTATAATATTGTATATATCAAAGATGATCAAAAATATTTTTTCAAGGATGAAAATATTCAACATAGATAAATAAATTATTTTACTAAGCTTTTTAATAAAAGTTATACCAATACAATCATAGAAGCTTAATGATTATAAAAAGTCTCAATTACACTTTTATTTTTCGTAAAGCTAATATTTGAAATGCTTTTAAGAAAATAAAGAGCAGAAAAATTGTAGGATCAAATGTCATCTCTATAGATGCATAGAAATGTTTGGATGACGAAGAAATTACTTGACTTACCACGCTATTTAATAAGAAAATTATCAAAATAGTTCTTTGACTCTTGCAAAATATTCAAAATAACCCTCAACTCTTGTAAATGCCCTTTTTATTTTCTTAACTTTTATTTAAGTTTTTTGTCCCTCCGATTAACTCACCGTCCCCATTCATTAAATTTATGTTTTTTTTAGCCGGAATTTCTAGTGGTTGATTCTCGCTGCCGATTCCAATGGATTCAGCCACTGGGAACGTCGGCTAAAAAACATTTACAAGAAAAAATATTAATTTTTACGTCGTCATCTAATTTTAATGGAAATAGGCGGTGAGTTAACTGTTAGACCAAAAAAAATACTTAGACAAAAATTAAAAGAATTAAAAATAACATTTACAAGAGTTAATGACTATTTTGAATATTTTGCATGAGTCAAAGAAACAATTTTGATATATTTCTACTCATTATTTAATGTTATTTTAAAGGCTAAAAAAATATAAGACGAGTGAAGAAAGAATATTGTTACAAGAATAAAAATGATGTTCAATATTGTGCAAATTATTGAAGAATCAAATAAAGTCATATTTTGAAATTTTGAAAAAGAGTAATTGAATACAGATAATGAATGGATACTTATATTTCATAAAATCAAATTGTTTTTATGCCAAATAGATCTACCATAAAAGCTATGCATATATTAAGAGGTTTGATAGAAAAATTTAGAGAAAAAAAAAGAGGATATTCATTTAATTTTTATTGGTCCTAAAAATGTTTATGATAGGATTACCTAGAGATGTTTTTAGAGACTTTGGAGAGAAAAATAATCTGTGTTGCATATATTTATGTTATTAAAGATATGAATAATGAGAATGTAATGTGCATTTGGTCGCAAAGTGGCTCATCTAATGATTTTCATGTTACTATAAAATTACATCAAGGCTCAACTCTCAGCCCATATATTTGTGCCTGAATTGTGGATGTTCTTACCAAGCACATTCAAGAGGAGGTACTTTGGTGCATGTTATACACATACGATATTCTATTAATTAATAATACTAGGTGTGGAGTTAAGGCAAAGCTTGAATTGTGGATAAATACTTTAAAATATAAAGTTTTCATCTTAGTAGATCCAAAACAAAATTTATGAAGGTAAGTTCAATTGTATTAGAAGTTGTAATATCAAGGACATAACTATTGTGAGGACCATGTGATCAAGAAGAGCGAGAAGTTCAAATACCTTGATTCAATTATTCAAAATAATTGGAGAAATAGAGCGATATGATTAATAGGATTCAAGCTGATTAAAATATATGGAGTGCTCCTATAGTGTTGTGCAATTAAAAATCTCACTCAAAATTAAAGAAATTTTTTACATATAAGCTATACAACTATACTATATGGGACTGAATGTTGGCCAACAAGAAAGAATTTTATTGATAAATAAGTGTTGCAGAGATGAAGATGCTTAAGTGGCTGAGTGGGCATACTTGTAAAGATAGAATTAGAAATGAATATACCAGTAGCAAGGTTGGAGTGGCTCTAATAGTGCAAAAGATTAGTTAATGTCGCCTTAGATGGTTCGAGCATATTAAGTGTAGACCATGTATTGACTTATTAAAAAATTTGAATTTATGAATTTTTTCCCTATTAAAAGAGAAAAAGGTAGACCAAAAATGATATGGAAAGAAATCATTAGAAAGGATCTTCTCTGATTGGACCATAGAGAGGGGCTTCTATTTGACAATAGTAGCCGACCCCACCTAGTGAGACTAAGGCTAGGTATTGTTGTTGTTGTAGCTGTTGTACCTTTAACCTAGTGAAGGACCATTTTGAATGACAATTGCTTGGTGATAAAAAAACCAAGTGCTTTCAAAATATTGTGCAGATGATGAAAATGTTCCCAAAGCTACACTAGCTACTGGTAAAGGGGGTTGATTTCAAGCTATAAGTTCTAGTTGCACACAGTTCTTCAATGATAATCAGTAAACAACATTTTACTTGCTAAATTTCCTTCGGTGAAAGAATCAAAAAGCCCTCTTCTCAATTCATAAGAACTTTACCGCTGGTTTTAATGGTATACAAAATTTAGTAAAACGACAATATTGAAGTTGTCTTGGACTTCTTTAATGAAAGTAATCACACAAGATACTTCAGTTTCCAAATAAGTATACCACTCCAAAAGGCCAAAGATGATATGTGCTAAGCATCCTTGAGCATACCACTCAAAATAGCGCCATTTAAAAGGTGTCATTGGAACCAAACACAGGGATACTTGGCATACAGCATCTTTGCCTTTTGGAAGATGATAATTGGTGTGATATACTTAAAATAAAATCATCACTACAAACTTATGTGTGGAGTGGATAAGTATACTAGTCCAAAAGACAATGTTGCTGTGTTTAACTGAGCATCCCTACCTTTTGGATTGATATACCTTCTTAAAAAATTTACCACTACAAACGGCACCTTTTAAAAGGTGCTATTATGTGTGGTATACTTCAGTCCACATTCAAAAACTAAGAGTTCCAAGTGATGAAATAGCTTTAGACCAATCAATCGTCACAAACATTATATATCAATCATTTTAAAGTACTTTGCTAATGGGTTAGAAATTTATTTCTTAAATACCATCACTCTAAAGGTTGAGGTATTAAGACATAACTTGTTAGCTCAGAAATTAGTTCGTGAAACAAGATAAGGAGCTAGACTTCAGAGTCCTTCATTATATGATGCAATTTATTAAAAAAGACTCAACTACAAGTGACAATATATGGTCTTTTATCAGTCTGTACTAGGTAATCATAAAACAGCTGGATTACAATTTCAGAAAACATTTAGATAAGCGCTTTCATTTAAATACAGCAACAATGACTGTTGATTTATATGGCTTGTGAAAGCACTTGATCTATGTCTGCGCTCATGATTTAGCTTTCATTTAACTGATTCAATTTCTGGTTGTGTTCAATATAGGGTGTATCTTCATTGGGCATAAACCTATCAGTTTGCAAAAAAAATGTTTCTCCTACCAGAAGGTGCGAGCTAAAGCAATAGTCTATTTTTTAAGATCTTGCCCAAAATGTACAAGCTGATACAATCCTTTGCACAAAACAAGATAGTAAATAACAACCCACCAGCCATTACAATAATGAAAATTGTTGAAATGATGTAAGAGCATCAATAGTCAATAGAAATCAGAAGAGTTTTATATGTACATATCTTGTTACAACGTACATATATATATATATATATATATATAGTGGTGTGTAACAGTAACACAAGTCGGTACCCAATTCTAATGAACGTCAAGCCTTCAATAAGTAGCTGGCGGTTACATTCTAATCTTTGTAACTTATAGCAGTTTCTAATTCTGATAAATGTCTAGAATATTGCTGCTGTTATATTCTGATATCCCCTCGTAAGGTGGCAGTGAACTTTTGAACCGTCAGCTTATCTCGTAGGCAGTTAAATCGGGAGATTAAAAATGGCTTGTGAGGATGTCCGCTATCTACTCGTTTGATGGTGCAATGTATTGCGAATATTATTTTAGACATTGTCACGAATAAAGTGGTAATCCACTTTTACATATTTTGTTGAGTGTGAAATAAGGCGAGAGAGATAGCGGGTAAGTTGTCCAGTAATTTTTTGTTATTTGCAACTGAGGGATTGGAATTCTTGTACTCTACAGAGCCATATGATTTCCGTAACTATTAAGGCAAGCACTCGGTATTCAGCATCTTTGGAGGATCGCGCTACTGTGTGATGTTTCTTGGCGCTCCAGCTAATTAGAATTTGGCCCAGAAACACGCAAAAACAAGTTGTAGTTTTTCTGTCAGTAGTCTCCTGCCCATCCTGCATCTAAATGTGCGTGACTCCAGGGTGGAAGGAGTGATGGGTAGCCCAAAACGAGTGGTCCTTTGATATACCGTAATAAAATCTTAGTTGTGTAAAGTGATGCTATAGTGGCTAATGCACGTGTTGACAAATACTATTGATGATGTGATTGATATATGGACGTGTGATGGTGAGGTATTGAAGGTAACCGACTAATTGCTTGTAGATGTGTGGATCAGGTAATGGGTCCAAGGTGGTAGTAGATCTGCCAGTTGTACTTACAGGAGTGGGCTGGTTTGCAGTTTGACATTCCTACGTCCAGAAGAATCTGTGTTGCATAAGAAGCCTGGAACAAATGAAGGTTGTGGGAGTTTGTTAAATGAAAATACTAAGAAAAAGTGTGGGGAAGCCAAGGTTTTTCATTTTGAAATGATTTTCTATAATTATAATCATTTGTGTAAGGAATAAGGGGCTTATGCCTGTGAGAAATAGATTATCTACATATATTAGTCAATATGCACGGATGTGAGAGATGTCATAGATGAATAGTGAGGGATCAGCTTTAAGTGAAATCATTTGATATGAGCAATTCGGTGAGAATAGAGAACCACTTTCGAGGAGATTGTTTTAGCTCATAGAGAGCCTTTTTATGTTTGCACACGTAATGGGGTTTATTGGGATCAATGTAGACCAACGGTTGTTTAATGTAGATTATTTCATTCAGAGAGCCGTGGAGAAAGAGATTGTTGTATCCTCATTTACCACATATTTGTCATTTAGTGATGGCTTTTCCCCACTGATCGCTGGATGTGGTGTTCGGTCATGAGCCAAAGCTTGATCGATTAAGGAGCTGTGGGCTGAAATTTGATTGGTTTCAGCCTCCAGGGTCTGTCGTGAGTATGTATCAGATCCAGGTTGGCTTAGTGTTGTAGATTTATTTCTTCGTTGCAAAGCAGGAAATATAGGTCGTTGAGACTCAAAGGTTGGATAATTATGTGGATTGCAGTTTTGAATGCTTGATATTGAACAGGAAGGTCATTCAAGGTGCAAAGAGTGATATCTTCAGGATTGATGGTGGATTTTATCTACGACCCGTTTGATTTCAAAGAGGTAAGCTAGCATGGATTTGTCTTGCATTGTGACATTGTGTAGGGAATTTTTGAGTTGAATAACCTTGGACATGTATGTAAATTGGAAATGTCTTACAATAATCTGTCAAGCGTCGTGACAAGTTTCAGTGGTGAGGATGTAGAGTAAGCGTCGTGACAAGCTTCGGTGGTGAGGATGTAGAGTAAAATGAAGAAGATGATGAAGAATAGGGCTGAGATCAAGTTTCGATAAGTGGAGGTTCATAATTCGGAACATTGATTGATGTGTTGATTTCTGGAACTGTTAGAAAAGAAGATGGCAGTTTTGGCTAGGTACTGCCGAGGTGGCCGTAAAGACCTCTAACTTTGAAAAGATTAAATATTTGCACTCGCCAAATTGGGTAGTTGTCAGAGGTAAGGGGTGGTTGATTAGGCTCTTGGTGTTATTGATCAAGAACATAAGGCTAGAGGCAATGGGTTTGATGTTTCTTAATTTTCTTGGGCATTGGTTCTGTTTGCCATTGTAAAGGATGATGCAGCCATTGGGTGGTAGTACGGGTGGTGAGAATGTCTTACTTGTTTTCATCACTAAAGACGTTCGCCGAACGCAGACGCAGACGTTTCTTTGTGTTGATTCTGTCAAAGACAGAGACTAGATATCCGTCAGACGTAGTTGCTAGATGCAGATGATTCTTTGTGTTGATTCTGCCAAAGACGGAGACAGATGCTAGATGTCCGTCAGACAATTCTTTTCGTTGATTTTGCTGGAGACGAAGACAGAGACTTGTCGTGCGTCAAACAGAGGCAATACTAGCTAGAGAATTAGATGCCATCGGTGAAGGAGGGGATCATAAATTGCTCTAATACCATGTTGAAATGATGAAAGAGCATCCATAGTCAATTGAAATCAAAAGACTTGTATATGTATTACATATGTAGTTACAGCATACATATATATATCTATCTATCTATATATATATATATATATTTATAGTGATGTGTAATCATAACATATGTCAATTATAAATTCTAATCAATGTCAAGACTTCAATGAGCAGCT
Organism: Gastrodia elata; assembly: GCA_016760335.1. Lineage (NCBI taxonomy): Eukaryota > Viridiplantae > Streptophyta > Magnoliopsida > Asparagales > Orchidaceae > Gastrodia > Gastrodia elata. The sequence continues at coordinate 32,828,746 of CM028681.1, forward strand.
GGCGGTTACATTCTAATCTCTATAACTTATAGGAATTCTAATTCTAATTAATGTGTAGCACTCATTGCTGTAGTTATATTATGATAAAAATAAGTATATAAGAAAAAGTGCCACTTACGTGGGATTTATGAGATTTCCATCTTAGATACAAGAAATATAATAAACTTCTTTCACACATTAAAAAATCTCCCAACCTATTTCATATCAGCTACATAATAACACTCATGATAGTATAGTACTAAAGAATATGTGCACACAAAGCACAAAAAATTTCAAATTCCAATAGTAATCATAAAAGACTATTGAGATGAGATATCTAAAAAAAATGAAGTAAACGATTGAGAATAAATAATAAACAAACCTACATGTCCAACAAAATACTTACAAGCCATTTGTTGCGTGCATATAAAACTGTGTTTAACATGTTCTCAAACAACAAAAAATAGCCCATCCATTCAGAAATGATAACGTCAACATGGGCGACTGGTAACTCAATTTCTTCAATTTTTCCCTTTAGAACAGTTATCACTGCAGAACAGAAACAGATTATTAAACTTAAAAGAGGTTCAAGACAATTTCAACACATTTAAGCTGCATATTAAATCACCATCAGATAATCCATTTGCTTGAACAATCTCCATTGCCATGTCAGCCATTAAAGAGCATTCTACCTGTGTAAAAAGTTTTCAGTGAGTGGAAACATACTGCTTAAAATAAATTTGTCAAACCTAAGACAATTAAAGAAACAGGTTTAGCAAGACTTTCTGTAATCATGGTTGGAGCTTCAAAAAATTGCTTGAAGCCTTAAAGAGAGACAAGCTGACATTTACTATATTATACATAATGGTTTTCATAATGTAGTATGCTTCTATGTGTGTGAACAGGCACGTGTGAAGAGAATAATGAGTGAAAAATACAACAAAGAAAATATCGTCAATAAAAAAATGAAAATGAACTATAATGAAAAGTACAATTTCCTGGTATATATAGTTAGCAAGAGAGATGTTTTAGATATGCTGACACTCTACAAATCACATGTCAGTCAAAATTTGAAAAAGGTATAGTTAATTTTTGTGTTGCCCAAAAATTGTAAATAAAGAAGAGGTATGGCTGATCTGTGAAAGAATATGTGAAATAGATGTGGAAAGTTGGAAATTAGATCCATGTACCGAATTCCCAAATAAAATGCTGAACAAAAGTATCAACAAAAAGTGTCAGCAGATATCTCAATTGAGAGTGCCAACATAGAACGCAATGCAGAAGTCAACGGTGTAGTCACTAGCTAAAGAGCAAATATGATCTGCATATGCGAATGTTTGTGTGGAAAATAAGAAAACTAACGTGATCAAAAACGATGTGTGCATGTTGGAACGCAAGCAAGTAGTGGAGTCATTGAAGAGAATTGGATTCAAGGAAAGAATGAATGGGCTGGTAGTAAGAATTTTCGTCATTTCAAAATGGCGGGAGTTCAAAACTCATTGGCTGTATTATTTGCCTCTTAATGTGATTTGTAGTTATTCAAAAAAGAAAGGGATAAGAATCGCATGGGAACGGCAGCCAATAAATCATATATAGATCACATGTACAAGAATAATGAAAGAAAATCCAAGAATTATGGAGAAAAAATATGCTTACAGAATAGCAAAAAGATTCCGAGTAAAGTTTCAGATTTAAGAATTTCCTGTGTGAAATATAGAGGCCACAGATTTTAATGATCTAGTTGGTAGGCAAACAAATATGAGCCATCAGAACTTGTACAAGAAAACTAAGAGTAAGACAATGAAGATTCTAGTTAAGAGGAGATATTTAAAAATGAGCAAAAGGATTCTAAACTAAAATTCTCACACCATATTAGAAAAAAAAGAATTGAAGATAATGATATCTTTCTTTAACTGTGTAAAGATATATGTGCCCATATAAACAAGAGAATAAAATGAAAATAAATAAAATTAAGAATTTCCTCAATACAAAAAATACAATAAAAATATACAGAATCCTAATATAAATATTTAAAGCATGTGATTAAATATATATATATATAAAACATTTGATAATTTAAATATAATAATTTCTAGGAGAACGGTGCTATGAACATTCATTTATTGCTCTTCACGGTTGATGATTTATTGCTACTCTTTGATAATTTATCACTGCTCTTTTAGTCAATACACTTGGTTTCTTATAAAAAGGCCAGATATGCTGCGATTAACTAGTTTAATACAAGAGAACTCCATAATTTACCATATTAAAACACACTATCAATCAGAGCAGTAGCCAAGCTTCTAGAAATGGTTTAAGGGCCGCACGTTCACTCTTTGTTTCTATTTAGGATCGAGTTTGCTGTCAGTTCTATGCAGTTTCAAACCTACTTTTGCTAAAATATATGTGACAATGATTGTGAGAAATCATGCAAACCTGGGACAGAAAATATGCTCAGCATTTCACATGAATCAATGTGGAAACCGTAATAAGAAACTACAAGTGATAAGAAGACAACTTTAAATTACTCTACATTTTGATGATAACCTAAAAAACCATGCCTATAAACAGTGACCTTTCAAGCATTTCTTCCTATGTCACATTTAACTAGCTATTTTCAAGCTTTCATAGCCAAATCATGAGATTTAAACCCCTAAAACGTGTACATTCTGTCTCATTTCATCAAATCAACATTTAAAACGTGAGCTTAGAAATCAATAACGAAACAAAAGATCTCACCGCATATACATGCTTAGCTCCTGCTTTTGCACAGAAAAGGGACAAAATTCCTGTCCCTGCACCAACATCAAGTACCACTTTGTTCTTAAAAATAAAAGAGTTTTGATAAATAACATTTTGGTAAGTTTTGGTACGAACAACATCCTTCAACATTTCCTGAATAATAAAAGTTGGCAAATTAGACATTTCTGATACAAAATGTTTTAATATAATATGCTTTCATACTACAAATTGGAAAGAAAAATAAAAGTTACAACTAAAATAAAGTCCTGTTGTAGGGATTACTAACTATAGCACATACGAAAGAAACAACAAGGGCAGTAATAGCAAATAAAGCAAGAATTTAAATTAATCGCATAATAAATTATCAATCAGAATACAGTCAATTTATGGCCAAAGAAAAGAACTTCAGTCTGTGCTAGGTCTAGAATCACTAACTGAATGAAATGGAAACCAAATGCACAATTTATTATAAATTTGTGACACAATGCAACCAACTGATAGCATCATCAAATTAAACAAATACCAATAATGCACTTGATTTTGAAAGTGATCAATTACGTACTTCATGAATGCCTGCAAGAAAAAAAAATAAGCATGGTAAGCTCTCCTGGATAATCAAACAAAAATTATATTCCAAACACTAAATCAAACAAAAAATTGACAAATGTAAAACAAAAAACTCAAATATAATGGCATCTTTAAGAAATAAGCAGGATATATAGAGACTTAATACTTTAACACAATAAAATCATGCAAGCAAGAAGTTAGATCGAAGAAAATTTTGCAAAGATGATTTAATCCCTTCATCTCCCCCTCTCCTCGTTATCCCCACATTGAAATAAAAGGCAAGCCAAGCTTGCTATAGATCTTCAGGCAAGTCTTCAACCAAGATCACCTAGTATCACCCTGTTTCTTTGCATCTTTGTCTTGAGAGCCATCATCATACTGATTTTTAACTTTTCCTCCTCCCAAAATGTTGCAAAAACGCTGGTCAGTCACATGATCAGGTAGCTAAATGAAGTCAAAGAAGATTCAACAAGATGCACTTTTTAAGATCAACGGACTTTCAACGCAAACATGTAGCAAAAACACTAACCCTATTAGGGCTATTCTGTCTAATAACTTCAAGATGTTGGCTCACAGTCTTATGTTTAAGTTTTGAAAATGGCCTGTGTAAATTCATTGTTTCAAAATGAGGGATACTTACGAAAATGCATAAATCAACAATCTACAAAAATTTTCCTACCAAATCATATGCTTTGGTAGAAAACAAGTTTGATGGCAGATTTCTTTGTGATTTGAAATCAAGGAGGGGCGGAGGGTGAACCTTATTACAATCAAATGATTCTCTCGCTTTCACAATCAAAATACAGTCTAATATAGCACAAGCACTAGCGTGCATCCCTCCTCGAACATATTTCTCTAAGAACAAAAAATCAACATTCATAAAATATTCATCAACATTAAAGCATGCTATCACTACTATTTTCCACTTTTGTAAAATCTTTCAACCAATGCTTGGTGAGATTTTTTCCTCAATTTTTAAATAAACTCATATTCAACCCCTCCTTCAATGCCATGAACTTCAATTTTAAAATTATTAAAGTAGCTTCATTTTAAGTAAATCATAAAAAGATAACAAATAATCGTAGAGATGCATTTTGATGTCAATTTTTTAAAAAATAGTATGCAATTATAAGAAAAGCAAACATAAAATAGATAGCACATTGATGTAGTGGGATAGTCTTTATACATAAAATAAGAAAATTCATGTCATCATTGGAATAACAAATTGATTTTGTGCAAGAGCTACTGTAAAGTATATTTATATTAAAACAAATATTTAAAAATACACAAATATGACTATTAGATTTTGATTATTAAATTTGATAAAATATACGATTGAGTGTTCCAAAGTTTATTTGGAGGTAATGAATAAAAGGATGTGAATTTAATAATTATATATCAATATTTCTAATACTAAGTGAGACTTATCCATTGTTTATTGCAGCTTAAGCTTAGTTTAAATCAACTTAAGCTCCAAACAATTTTTATTTTCAATCTTAGCATAGCTTACACTTGAACTTGAAATAAAAAGCTCCAATGTAAGTTTTAATCCAATCTTGTCTCATCAAAGCTTGTTTATGGCTAAACTCGATCACAAATCAAGACTCAAACAATATATGCAAGTTTTTTATTCCAAAGAGAAATCTTGACAAAACTCATAATCATGCAGTAATATGCACCTTTCTTTTTTCCTTCTTTAAAGTCGTGGCTTTTATAGCCATTACAAATGACAATGGAAAAAAGAAACAAAATATAAATAAAAATCATAGAGAGGGCAACAATTTTTCCGGCACCATTAATTGTGGGTTATAATATATGGTCCAATCTCATGCCATGTATCCCTGTGGGCAACGCGATTGCAGCCTTTGTCTTCATGTGGTTCGAGACATTTCTTTCTCCAATGGCACAATTCAAATTTCTCTCTCCTAAACTCCCAAACTTTGCTCGAGCTCAGCTGAGTCTTGAAAGATTCAACAGTTTTGTTTGTAGATTGTTCATCGTCCAGTCAAGTGGTGTGTTTCTTCCTCAGTCGCTAGGTTATCTCGAGTTCCCCAAGTGATGCTTTCTACATAGTAGCACTAGGAAACTCAGAACGAAGGCTCCCTTTTAGGTGTCTTCCTATGTGAACTCTAAGCCAAGCTAACTTAACTTCGATATCTATGCATAATTAATTATAATTAACTATAATTAGTACATCATTATTAATTGCTAAATAAATATTATTTTTAATTTTACTTATTAACTACTAAATTTAAATTATTCATATAATTAAATTTACAAAGCTTGAATAATGCAATCTCTTAAGTGCAATAAGTTTGAGCTTCAATAATTATTATATACAAAAAATAGATGATAATGACATGGGATCAAGATTTTTAGAAAAAAATGTAAATGCCCGGCACCTAATAAAATTATACAATAAATAAATAACATAAAATATAAAGGCAACGTTCACCAATTATGTGTATACATCAAATCTGTAAATGTGAATGAAGGATGAATGCCGCAAACTAAATGACCAGAATTAGAAATGTTTATGTGAGAGGGGCAACAAGGGTAACAACTATTGAGAATATGATAGTAGAAAATACAATTCAGTGGTTTAAACATATGGAATTGAGGTTGAGGTGAGAAGATTCACCAATAGCACATGCCAATAGAATTGATTTGACAAAATAAGTGATAAATTAAAATAAAGTAAGAAAAAAAATCTGTAAAACAAAGATAGTATAGGAAAAGAATGAAAAGCTAGGATTCATGGAGCCAATTACAAACAATTGGAAAGAACCAACAAATAAAAAAGAATCATCATTAAGCTTATCATCATATGATTTGATCGCATAAAAACTATTTAACACCAAGGAAAAATTGGGTTTTATCGTGGCGTAATCCCAAATCACCTTCCATCCTTAAAACGTCTTCAAGTGGTCTAAATAAGTTCTCATAAGCAAATGTGAGTTCCTAGAAACATCCCACACCATTAATGGTTAAAAGAGAGTTTTAGCATTTTAAGAGTTTCGTACTTAATGAAATTAAACTCAATGATAGAGAGACATTAAAATTTGAGGACATTCCTCGAACCCTGAGGAATGTTCTGACATCTCCAATTGAGCATTAGGGGAGTCTATCACAGGGAACATTAAAGTCTATCAATTACATTTTTATCACAATTACACATAAATTCAATTAATCTCTAATTAAGGTTTGATAGAGAGCTTAAAAGGTTCACAAAATTTGTTTGGGATTAAAAAGAGATGATTTGGCAGCATTTTGGAGAAGATCCCATCGCTTACGAAATTTGGGCGAATGGCTATGACGAGAGGAGGAAGACGCTACTAGAACGTTTGGGTTGCCTTAGGAAAATGGGTGTGATTATTACTGGTGCTAATGAATCAAGTTCCGCAGCCATTGATTCAACAGCTACGAATTGTCTCACCATTTTTATTGTTTTTATTGTTAATCCGTGTTTTACAGGTCAGCAACATGCTCCTTTGTAATGACGTGTGCAATTGCTCGTTAAAACATTCAATTGTCTATTTTAATTGACACCTTCCGTTTTAAGGAGATTAGAAATTATTTATCATTGATAGCTAATGATTTAGAAACAAATATGCCAGAGATAGAATCTTATAATAAACCATATCACATAAATCTTATATTCAACATAATATAGAATAAGATCTTCACATTTCAAATAATGCATTGCACATACATCCACCATAAATAAAAACATCTGTCAAATTGCATATAGATATATACCGAAGTGCGAGTAAGAGTCAAAGTAATAATCGGCGCTGGTTTTATCGCTTCCGACTAAGGCTTCGACCTCTGACGGGTCCTCAAGATTGGAACTTTCCGTCCTCTCCTCCGCTGCGCTCACATCATAACTATCGACGCTGCCAGCAACAGCGTCTGCGACTAGATAGCCATTCTTATAGCTGCTCTTTTCGCTGAATGACGCGGGAGATTTATTCCCGCCCTTTCGCCTGCCCATTACGAGGACGATAAAGGGAAATAGATAAACGAAAGCTTGCACTGGGAGAAAACTAAACCCTAAAACCGGCTTTTCGTCGATTCTCTCCAGCGGAAGGCGACGAAACTTCAGATCACTTCACTCGCATCATTTATATTTTTAAGAAAATAAATAAATAAATAAGTGCAGTGATCAAATATAATATTTGAATATTATGGAAATTGATATGAGTAATCAAATAGCGAATTTTGATTGTTATTCATAAGTTTTTTTCCCCAAATTTTGGATGTAAAAGATGAAGCATTGAGTTTATTATTCGACGTATAATTTAAAATTTAGATAAAATTGTAGCAGAGAGGATTTCAGAATTTTTACGTAGTAGAAGACAAAATGATAAACAAATTATTTTTGTCTACCCTAGAATTGTAAATGAGAAGAATATGATAAGAATAAATATAATTTCTTGCATGAAAAATATGGAATCAACCAAAGTGATTCGCAAACTAGTAAGCAAAAAGCTAGAGGTTCTAAAGATTTTTTATAAGCTTTAGGCGAATAATGCAGCTAGAAACTAAGGTAATGAGCAAGCTGCTAATTTCCACCATTGAAATGTCGATGAAAAAAATTATGATGACAAAAAAAAACTACTTCAAAGAAGCTCTGTAGCTCTGTGTATATGAAGTTCATCCCAATTATCGGGCTACTATAGAGATCCCCTATGCCATCTAGGATTATATTTTAGATATAAGTGAAGCTAGGGTTTATAATCATTAATGGGAGATTTATGAGTAGCTTACTCGAGATTAACTATAAAGTAAGAGTCCCATTTAGATGGAGTTATTTGGAGGGTATTTCAGCTCAGATTCAGGCTTCGTCATAAGCTATTTGGAGTGCATTTCAGATAATTTTGGGTCCAACATGAAGATGAGTACTTAAAGAAACATCTTGGAGATATTTTCTATATTATTACAAGTGTTGGCTAGGGCTTTGACTGTTGTTAGAGGAGATTCCAAGAAGAAAGTCTAAGGAAGAGTTGTTGTGCAAGAGAGCTCTTGCATATCAGAGAAAATACTCCAGGTGATGGCTGCTACTTCTCCCCTTCATCTCAGAGTAAGAGCTAGTGTTCCTTGAGGAGGTTAAACTCTTTGTAACTCTATACTCTTCAAGATTCATAGTGAATTTTTTGGTGTGGTGTGGCTTCGTGATTTTTTCCATTCTTGGATTTTCCACGTAAACTTTGTGTTGTTTGGATATGCTTGTGGTTGTGATATTTGCATGTGTTGTGATTAATTTCTTAATGATCTTGTGATTTTGTATATTGCTTGGTAATTGTCAACGCATTCCCGATCATCGATCGAGTGCGCTCACAAATCATTTCCTCTGCGGTGCTCAATGTTTTATCATCAACACGTGGTATCAAAGAGATAGATTTCTTATTAATTTTAGGGTTTGTTGTTTGAGTGAGTGCAATGGACAATTAGATGAGACACAAGATTGAGACGTTCAATGGCATAAACTTTGTGTTATGGAAAATGCAAATAGAGATTTTGATTTATCTGAAGAAGTTGTATCAACCATTGAGTGGATCCAACAAAAAACTAACGATTATGACTGATGAAGAATGGGAGGTTCTTGATAGAATCGCATTAGATTTGATTCGTTTATCATTGTCTTCTTTTATTTCATTTAATATTATTAATGTAAAAATTATTGTAGATTTCATGGATGCACTGACAAAAATATATGAGAAGCCTTTGGCTTCTAATAAAATTTTTCTGATGAAGAGATTGTTCAATATGAAAATGATAGATGGCTGTTCAGTGATTGAACATCTCAATGGGTTCAACACTATGATGAGCCAATTGAATTTGGTGGGCATCAAGTTTGATGATAATGTTCAAGCTCTGTTATTCCTCTCATCATTGTTAGATAGTTGGGATGGACAGATTGCATCCATCATTAATTCATCATGAAATGCGTCATAGAAATTTGATAATATAATCGGGCTAGTGCTGAATGAAGATGTACATAAAAGATCATATGGGGAGGCATCTACTTTTGTATTGAATGCTAAAATCAAAGGTAGACATGTAGATAGAAGACATAACAGAAACAAGTCTATGTCTAGATGAGGAAAATCAAGACCTGAAAAAGTAAAGATGAACTGTTGGAATTGTGGGAAGGCTGGTCATTTCAGGAAGGCCTGCCCTTCCTTGGAGAAGCCAAGTGGTAGAAGTAAAGTTATGTGCCCCACTGTGAGTGTTTTAGCTAAAGAGAATCAATATAGATTAATCGTCTCACTTGTCAACATGGAGTCTTGGGTTGTGAACTCGGGTACATCCTTTATTGCCACTCCTACTAGAGGTGCTTTCAAGACTTACACTAAGGGTGGCTTGGGTAAGGTATGTCTTGGTGATGATAAGTCATGCATTGGTAAAGGTAATGTGAATATTCAGCTACCAAACAATGCAGTTTGGAAGCTCAGAGATGTTTAACATGTGCTATGTCTAAAGAGGAGTCTTATATATGTTAGTTAGTTAGCCAGAGAGAGATATAGCGCATGCTTTATAAGGGATGCATGAAAGGTCACCAAGGGTGCACTCGTTGTTGTATGGGGCAACATGGAAGGTACACTTTACCTGATCAATAAAATATCTGATTCTATTAAATTGTCCTATTATTGAGCACTAATTCTTAAGACAAGTATAATATTATTTTCTTAAGCATTAGTTAAGGTATTTATATACATTGGATTTAAGAGGTATGATAAGAATACATCCAATGTATATGAGTATAATAAATGAGTTTCATTTCGATCACATCACATTACTAAGTATAAGTAGTAGTAGAGTTCGGAAGCCTTTGCATTCATCCATAATATTCATCATAGAGGCTAAGTAAAAATAATCGTCTCAAGAAAGAAAAAGAAAAATACATCTAGAGTTAATTATTACAAACCATAGTTTAAAATAAAATGAGCAGTAAAAGTCTCTCATCTTACAACAAAATGTAAACTAAGCAAGTAAGTAAGAATCTATGCTAGCTACTGCTCCTCTTGCTCCTCTTAGATCTCCCTAATGCCTCTAAAGCTAGCTTATCAAACTGCTCAAGTTTTAAAATTATTGGTTTTACAATTCTAGGGACCTAGCCAAAAAAGAGAAAATCTTGTTATATAATAAGTCTAAGTACATTTTAGGCTGCATTTAGTATATTCTTTCATTTAAGGAATTTTACTTAACATTCAATAAAATAGAAATCAAACTGTAGAAAACTGAAGTAATCAGAAACTGTAATCTAAATATTGAAATTGGAAATAAAAATCTGTAAATGAACAAATTACTGAAAGTAAATCCACTGAAACAAAATTGTAAATTAAAATTACTAAAAATAAAATAATATTGTATGCACTGTATATGCATCTGAGTATGCCATTGATTTATGCTATTAATATGCATGACTTTTGATACTACATGGTATCCCACATATCTTAGGTGAGTAGAACTGCTTCGCTAACATATCCTAGGTGAGCATAACCGCTCTGCTTATGATATGATATGCTTATGCGAGTCATTATATGTAATAATCCTAAATTGTTACTTATCTTAATCTAATCTTAATCATTATTTTATTTTAATCACATTGCTTTCCATAGATCATTAGAAGCTAATCTTGAAAAATGGGGTCAATTGGACCTCTCTAGGTCAAATGGGCATTTTTGGTCCAATTAGATACCCTAATTAATAGCTAAAATTCTTTGATCTATAATCCAAAATTTGATTAAAATTTTGAATTCCTCACCCTCAAATTAAATAGGGTGGAAGTTTGAGAATTTTTGGAGATCATTTAGGCCTATTTTTTATTTAAGTTATTTTGGTTTAATTGCATTCTAGGGTTCCTAACATTCCTTAATTGAAAATCTATCCCATCCTACGGTCGGCTGCCTTCCAAGCCGTGGGTGCCATCTGGGCCGTCGATTTCTCGGATCGGATCAAACAGTCAGCACCTTCGATCAGATTCGATCCATCTCGACCATTCCACAGTTTTGAGATGGGATCCGACGGCATATACCCATCCGCCTTAAGTAGCTTTGATTGCTAGTCGGAAATGTGGATCTAATCCAATGGATGATCTCCCTCCAAGATTGGTCCTGATGATCAAAGGTATCCCACTTCAACAGATAATCCATCAGATGGCTACGCCCTCCCCAATGACTGTGGATCTTCTTCCTCCTTCGCTCGCGCTCGACAGCCAAATTCCCTTCATCTAACCACGTCCTCTTGGATGTCTGCCAATCTCTGCCACCTCAGCAAATCATTAGGGCCCCACAACCTGGCCAAGCTCTTAATGGCAATTGAGAGCTCAGCCATGGCCCAAGCACTCAGGCCAAGTCAAGCTCGCCTTTCTTGCCAAATAAATCCCTTGAGGCTATAAATAGCCTCAGGAAGTGTTCAGTGAGCTTTTTTTCACTGAATTGTGATGAATCCACCCCTTCCACAAATTCAAGTTCTCAGGTTCCCTCTAAAATTTTGAGCTCCCTTTGTGCTCCTGCTCCTGCTCCTTTCAGTTGCTGTCTAAGGGTGTGCACTCGATGTTTGAGTCCCCTAGCACCTTCTAGAAGCTATGTAGCCTCTGTATTGCTCTCTATCGATCGATCCAGCTCTGTCCAGTCAAACCATGTACCTCGCCTTAATGTACTGAGTTAATTAGGCTCAATACCTCATCCCTTTTGATTTGTAAACGATCACTTAGACTAATCGTATCCACAATAATCATTTTTGGGACATGCCTTAGCCCTGATCAATCGAATGGATCAATCAGGCTACGATTCATTCGAAGAGCTGGGTCTAAGTAAGGACCAAGTGAAAGACTGCATCCCAAACATTGCCGCCATGGGGGTTTGATCCGTCTCACCTCCTTGAAGATGCGGGGATTGAACCTGGGGATAATCATGACTCTATGGGGAGAATTGACTCCCCATAGTAGCTCCATGGTAAAGCTCTTGAGTGAGTAAGGTCTGGGAGTTATTGGCCTTCTCCCAGAGGGCTATTGGGTGCAATCGACGGGTCTCGACCCATTGATCGTGTAAGGATCAAATTGGGGCTATGGCGTGGTTGGAGAACCATGCAATTTTACATGGACCCAAACCCTAATTCTCTACTTGTCGGGGAAGGGGGATTAGGGATGATAGTACCGTGCGGGTTGGGCCAGCCCGTGACCCGCATGGTGCGACAGTCTTAGGTTGCTTGGGCCCCAGCTGACCTCCGCAGTTTGGATAATTGGCCGAGCCCATTTAATAATATTAAGAATAATCGGAATTATTTTCTTTAATGAAAATAATCTAATTAATCAAACCATAGGAAATTTAATTGGAAAAATATAAATTAACTTAATGCAATAATGTTTTATTTACTTATTCAAACCGTATGGAATTATATACTATTTTGTTCAAAAAATCAAAAGAAATCTAAATATAAAATAATAACACACTTTCTGTGAGTAGAATTTTTGATTTAGCCTAATTACTCAAGAATTTAATTAGGGTTGATTAATATGTACACTCAGCCAATTTGCTTGATTCAAGTTTCATTATGCTTCTTATGCTTAGTAGAATGTATGTGTTAAATAAATTAATTATTTGATGAAAATTTTATTAATTATGACCTCATATTAAAAATATATAATTAGTGAAAACTAGGATTTATAATTATCCAAAATATACAATTAAGGTGTCTGATTGCTTGTATGACTAAGTAGAGCTTAATTATCAAATTTTATGAATTTTGGATGGTTAAATTTGTAATTAAGTGATAATCCTTTTTGACTTGATTTAGGGTTTGATTAGTCTTAATCACTTTCTATTTTGCTTAATATGATGTTTATATGCTTAAATTAATAGTAGTATACATGTTAGAAAACTTAAATTCTGATTTGGACCCTTGAATTAATTGATTGGACATTAATCACCACTTAAGCCTTAAGGAATATAAGGATTGTTTAAGCTAAACAATAACTGATTAAATCTTGAATTGGACATCAATAATGCACAATAAACTCACTGATTTTATTATTAACCATTAACTGAAGAAATGGTCTTGGTTTGGTCGAGTTAGGGGTGAAACTCTAACTTGTCTGGACTAAGACTCAAATCTTAATCATCTTAGATAAGCCACCTAATTTGAATATTTAAAAAACTTGCATTATTTTAATAATACTTATTGATTTGACATTGATTCAAATTAGTAAATTAGAAGTATTTAAATTATAATAAACTCATATGATTGATCTTCTGAATCTAACATTTAGATCTTTGATTTTCTCATAAGAAAGATAATTAGCATAAACTAAATTATAAAATAAGAATGATTTATGAAGTAGTTAATTTTTAATACTTCATGTGATTGTATCCCATAATTGTAGTGTAGGTTGTGATCAGAAGAGTTTACCCATCTAATTTGTATAATCCAGCTTCATGTATTAAGCATTGTAGATTTGATAGGAATCTTATAACTTAGATTATAATGGTATAGTTCAGTGCTTAGAATCTTAAGATAAAAAATCTAGTGGTTGATTAAATCATAATGCTATACCCTTAAATAATTAAATTATTGAGGTATGAAGAGCTTATTGTCTAATTTTGAGGTAGAAGCCTAGATGAACCGTTAATATCTTTTGATTTTGATCATAGATCCTCATTGTAGAATCACCTAAAGATTTTAGCATGAGATCTCCCTTGTGGTAGCCTCCTAAATTGAGTGACTTTTATGTTTCATCCATGGAACCCTTAGATAGGACAAATCACAATAGAGTGTGTATTCATTAGCTTGTATTCTTTAATTTATAAATAGAATTGTTAGCATGAGAATCAATAGAATTATCAATTAGAGATGATAAGGTATATCCATAGAACTAATTTATTCAGTAGAAAAAAAAATTTGTTGATTTACCTTGAATAGAACTATAGAGTTTTGGTCTTATCTTAGGTAATTAGATAAGTACAGTTCAATTCAAGATAAACATCCCAAGTTCAAGAGTATTATAAGTAAGGGATTAAACAACTTAATTTGAGAGAATAATTTGTAAAAGGATTTTATCCCTTATCATCATGCATTTCAATAAGTATAGTTAAACAAACTAAGTGTTTCAAGTTACCTTTCTCAAGACACTATAAGTATGCTTGTGGTTGGGGTATTTAATAGCTTAGTTTGAAAGAATAAACTATAAAAAGATTTTGTCCCTTATTATTATGTATTTGATAAGTGCAGTTAAATAAACTTAGTGTTAAACCACTCTTTTTAGAAGCATACCAATCATATATATGCAACACTTCTTTATCTGGTGATTTGGATTTCTAAGAAAACTATAATAATTGAGTATACTTAAACTAGGAGTCATAATTTATTTAGGTGAATTCTACACAATGGAGATAAATGGATGTCATATCGTAAATTAAAGCCTTGGCATATCATAAATGCATGTCATATCGTTATTAGCAGAGTGATCTGGCTCACCTAAGGACTGTGTTAGTGGAGCGTTCACTCACTTAAGATCTGTGGGGTGTCATGCGACACCGAGTCAGCATATCAGTGATATACAGTTCTTTGGTATATTCAGATGTATGAATATAAACTTAGTGACATACATCACAATTTTAAGATGCATTTACTCAATTTTAATTTCTTTACTATTATCTATACTTTCAGCATTTAGCTTTTAGTCTTAATTTTACTTTACTTTCAGATTTGTACTATTTTAAGTTTTTAGCCATTTTACTATTTTTTTAGAGTCTTATTTAAATTATTTAAATGCTAAATATTAGATAACTATAACTATTTAGAATAGCTTTCAATGTGCTAGACGTATTGTCTAGCATGTGGTACTTTAGGGATCCAGTAATATGCTAGATCCAGATCAGCTCGTGGAGTATGATCAGGTGGATACACAGGAGATTCACGAGGAGTTCGTGGAGTACTAGAGGACTCTTCTTCGGCATCTATTTTTCCTTGCTTTAGTTTACTTTCAGTTCAGTATTTAGATCATTTTTTGCATTGCATCAAGTAAACTATTTGTAATAACTCTGGATATATATTTTTTTTCTTTTCTAAGATGAATATTTTACTTAGCTTCTATGATGAATGTTCTGGATGTATGCTTTAGTTTCTGCACTCTGTACTTTTTTTATTACTTATACTTAATATTATGATGTGATCAGCATACTGAAAATGCTGTTATACTCATACATATTGAATTCCTCATGTTCCACTCATAATCTAATGTGTATATACTATATTGCCTAATACTTAAAATAATAACTTTATACTTATCTCAAGGATTAGTACTCATCTACATTTCCTTTGAGATTGAGTATCAACAACTCTATATTCAGCAGTGTAGTTTATTTGGGGAGGTTCAGTAGTCCTTCCCGAGTAATGCATCGTTCCACTGCCAGTTGTTAACTCTTTTGCGTGCGGCAATGGGACGGGGCATTACATTATATGCCAAGGAATTTAATACACAAAATGCTTTCAAATCATCAAAACTAGGAAATAAAAAACAAAAGTGTATATCCCTTTTTGTTGTCTAATTATTTGACATATTCCCTTCAATATGCACATTCCTATCATTGAAATTCAATATTTATTCAAAATTATACTTTCCTAGCATTCTAATTCATCACATGTTTAGGAGTACAATATATAATAAGTGTGTCCCAAGAAAGATAATTTTACACACTTAGTTTGTTTAACTGCACTTATCAATGTGCACAAAAATAAGGGACAAAATTTTTTTACAGTTTATTCTCTTAAATTAAATTGTTCAATCCCCAACTTATAATATACCTTAGACTTGGGATATTTATTCTGAAGTGAACTGTACTTATATAATCACCTAAGATAAGACAAAAACTCTACTTTTCTATCCAAGGTAAATCAACCAATTATATATCTGACTGAATTAAGTTAGTTCTATGGATATGCACTACCATATTCATTTGATAGTACTAATATTTTCATCATTTACAATTCTAAATAAACTAATTTAAAATCATGGAAATTCAAGCTATAGAATTCAATCTCCATTATAATAGGTTCTATTCAAATAACTCCAAAGAAGTGATATATAAGCATTTAATTTAAGTTAACTACCACAATTGATAACTCAATCTAAGCCTTTTTATGTTATCTTACCCCAAGGCATAAGATTAATCATCTAAAGTTGTAAGGTTCATCTATGATCCTACCTCAATGCATCATAAATAAGACATCTCCTACCTCAAGATTCTCTTACATAAGGTTGTTCTACTTTTAACATAATACTATAGTTAGTTCTTAAGAGGTCCAAAACTCTTACCCTTACATTCTTAAAGTTATAGATACTAAGGTTGAATCTAAAATTAAGAGACTAAATGATTTCATGCAAGGTCATAAGACTAATCATTGATTGTAGGAAACAAATCAAGTGCGAAATTCCCTTAAGCTTAAGATTTGTCATGAAATATTTAAGGCTTGATTATTTAATAAATCGAACATATTTTACTGATGATTCAGTTCAATTTATGCTAGTTCTCTTTCTTAAGAAAAAATCTATAAAGATAGGCTTAAGGTTAAGATGTAAATCACATTGGTCATTTGGAGGCTTAATCACTTAACATGCCAATTATGATCACATGCCAAATCAAAAGATGTTAAATTATCCAGTACTGTTAATAAGTACAATTTAACAATTTAAATCAAGTTAAATTGATTCATAAGATTAATAAAGATTAAATAGGGTTTTAAACTAACTTAGACCAAATAAGATTTAAGCATGCATAATTTGGAATGTAATGATGTTTTAAAGTTGCTTATTTCCTAAGGATCATATAGGTGTCAAAATCACCAAAATTAGTTAAGTACAATGTCTAAACTTTCTTAATTAGGGATTCATATGATTAGTAATTAAATAGCAACATAATTCATGAAAATTAAAGCTACCATTGTAATTAAGTTATAAGCTACAATACTAAGCAATAGAGACTAGAAACATACAAATTGGATAAGTACACCTTCCAATATTCACTAATCTAAGTTAAACATAATTAGCACAAAATTAAGGAAGTACACCACGTCCACATATATCTATCCTTACAGAATCTAGATAACAAAATGAAGAAGTAAAGACCAACAATGTGAATCTTGGACATTTATTTATCTTAATTATCACTAATTAAAGCTTAATTCAATTAGGGCATGATAGCAAATCCATCCACAAGAACCAAAATATTTTTGCAGTTTATTAATCTACATATTTTTTTGATCAAAATGGGGTATTGGTCATACCATTTGGATAAGAATTGAGCAAAATAATTGAAACCCTAGATTTCATTAAAATTCTTATAGTTTGAACTTCAGATATAAATGAAATCAAATGCATTATTCAAATTTTTTCATTTGGGCTTTGTCGGGTTAGCTGGGACTCGATAGGCTGGCCTAGTCAAGGAGCCGCAAGGGTCGACCGGAACCCGTCGACCCATTAATATTGGATAGTACGGGTCACGGGTCGGCTAGACCCACGCTATCGTCTTCTTCCCCACGACTCCTCCCCGACACCAAATGGTTTGGGTTAGCCCTAATCATTCAATTCTCGAGCTCCAAATAGTGTCTTTGTTTCCAGATGATTGGTACACCTTTCAACAGTTTATATGCATTAAAAAAACCCTAGAGCCCTAGCTGGGGTGGCCTAATTTGCTGGGGACCTATTCACCCCAAAATTAACCCTACAAAATTTCTAGGATTTACTATGGGGAGAAAATTCTCCCCAATAGAGGCTGAGTCACGATCAGAGTTTGATCCTTAGACCATCAGGGTGTCATGGCGGATCAAAGCCCTTATTTGGCTTGACTTGGGGGTGGCTGAATCGTAAGGGGCCTACTCGGGATCCAGCACTATGTAGTGTTGTAGCCCGGTCAATCGTATCGATCGATTGTATCGATTAATCGGGCTTAGCCTGAGCCCCAGGAGATCAATAGATTGATTTGGTGAGATGCAAAATGCAATTACAAATCCCTTTGAGCTGGATTTAGGCACCGAGTTCAAGCAGAGCTACTTCATCTTCACTAGCGGCTGTTCTGTCCATGAAAGACGGTCGTAGCCCATGCATATATATATATATATCAACTATCAATCAAAAGTACAAAAGTCAACTGGGATCAAACTCCATGGTGTCATCTATTAGGAGGTCTAAAAGCCTCCCAGTGAGCACATCGCCTCTAACAAAAGTAAAAGCACCATGGAGGGAAAAAAAAGCTCAAAAGTTCGCTACCCGATTTGCACCTCATGATCGGTGATCAAAGATAACACGAGGAATATCTAACAGAAATGCAAGGGGGCTGCATGCCTCGAGTACGGAGGGTCCTCTCCCAAAAGCACCGGAGCCTCCGAGTCGCGCCCAAGCAGTCGCCCTCAATAATAACACCGTCGCCTCAATGACTATAGCTAAAAGATTATATCGTAGAATAGACACTGCCTGAATCTTCGCCTGAAGGGGAGATTGTGCTTGTATACTGTCTCGGGCAGCAACCAGAAACTTGTCCATCAGTGTCATGAACAACATCATCCCCAAATAATGTGGGCTCTCCATAACTGTACGAACCGTCAATGTTGGCCTTCAGCCAACGGGTTGGGGGGGCGGGGGGGGGCATTATTTGTAGAGGGTGGTGGGGACTTGACGGGACGTGAAACCCCAGAAGTCAGACCCATCATGTAGTTCAGCACTAACCAAGGCAGACATGATCGATTCAGTCTAGACCAAAGGAGTGGGGTATCGACGACCATGAGAACGCTCAGTTCTGCTCTACTAGGACTGGTAAAAAGTGTATACCAATAGCTGACAACTAAAATGTCTGTGTCTGGATGCAAAGGCAGTCAAGAATAGTGCATAAAATAGGTCCTAGGAGACAAGTGTGGCTGGGAGCAAGTCCCAACGTACAAAGATCTCTAGAATGGCTCAAATGTAACAAAAGTGCACTACAAAGTGCTCTCCTCCTCTGTATCACAATTTTAGATACAAGCAGTGCACTACAAAGTGTTCTGTCCAAATAGTGAAACCTCGCTATCTTGGCTGAGCCTACCGCCCAATCCAATGCTCAATTAACTTTTAAGTCATAGAGTATGCTAAGAGTACATCATAGAACTACACTCAGGTGTAGTGGAATGACATTGAGCATACACGCCTCAATGGGGATAGATGTAGTATTTTGCCGATCAAATTTGCAAAGACAGAATGCTGACTGGATCCTAGAGAAGCTTAGCAAGCTGCATAGGGTTTTTCGAGTTTGACTGAGGCTCTGAACACCATACTAAACCCACTGATCATCTAGAAAAATCCCAGGGAGCTTGGAGTTGTTGAGAGTATAGAAGAATCAAACCTTGCAATTAGGTGGATTTGAAAATATTTCGTGAGCAAAAAGGCTCACTGATCATCAGCCAAACTATTTATATATTGGTTTAGAGGCTTGGAAATGGGCCAAGATCAGGTCGGGAGCTCAGTGACCCAATGCCGAATGGAGAAGGCTTGGGCCTGCTTGACTCACTAGAGATGCCTAACCGAAATGAGGAATAAGCTAATGGCTCACAGATGTGGCGCAGCAAGTGGGGGACAAAACTTGGCATGAGTGTACAGAAGGATTTTGGTTGTCAAGGGCGCGAGCAAAGTAGGGATGAAGATCCACAGTGCCGAAGCTCGGGTGTCCATCTGATGTATCAATGGAATGATGCAATGAATCTGATCTCTTGGATCCTAACGACCGATCATGGGAACAATCATGGCCATTAGATCACATGTGTGATCCAACTTTTATGAAAATTTGCAGCTTGGATTTAATCTGAACCATCAAATCAAAGAGGATTGACAGTTGGATGGCGCTTGTTCCGCTGTGGTGTAACCCGGGCCTGATGTTGCATGACTCGGGCTCTACAGCAAATTTCCTGTGGCCACTGAACAGATCCCGAATGGTTGGCAACCATTGGAGGAAGGATATGCAATTGCAATAAGTTTGAAACCCTTATTTTCAATTTTCCCTATTAAAATAAATTCAATTTTATGGCCCAAATGATTTTCAAAAATTTTAAAGCTTATACCCCTAGCTAATTTGGGGGTGACAAATTCAAAAAAGAAGTCAAAAATTGATCTGGAGATCAAATTATTTTAGTAATGTTATAGGGTTCTAAATTTGGTAAAATTGCTTATTTAGCTTATTGAGCTCCGATTGACCTCAAAACTTCAGGGTTAGGTTCTAATGGCTTGCTAAGGCCAATAAAATAAGAATTAGATATTGGTTAAGCTTAGATTAGCTGAGGTAATAATGTAGGGTTATTACAATAGGTAAGCTTGGTGTAACTACATCTCTAATTAATGCGGTTGAGGAAAAGCATCTCATTATCCAAAGTGCGATGCGATTTTAGTAGCTATAATTGGTGAAGCCAAGGTAGATCTATGGAAGATGCCAATATCGTAAAAGAGTTTATGATATAGTTTTAGATGATTTACTTGTACTACCTCCTTTGAGAGAGGTAGAATTTATCATTGAACTGATTCCAGTAACTCAACCAAAATCTAAACCCCCTTATCGGATGGCTCCCAAGGAGTTTCAAGAACTAAGTGAGTAACTGCAAGAACTATTAGAGAAAGGCTTCATTCGCCTGAGTATGTCACTTTGCAGAGCTCCTATTTTGACTGTAAAGAAGAAAGATGGCTTAATGTGGATGTGCATAGATTACCGCGAGTTAAATAAAGTGACCATAAAAAATAAGAATTCCTTATTGAGATTCGAGAACCTACTCGACCAACTGGTGGGAGCAAAGTCTTTTCCAAGATATACTTGAGATCAAGTTATTATCAGATTCAAGTTAAAGATAATGAATTCCTAAAAATGCTTTTTGAACTGCATTATGGCCATTAAGAATTCTTAGTCGCGTCCTTTGTATTAACTAATGCTCCATCCATATTTATGGATTTGTAGCAGCGCATCCTTAAGTCTTACCTCGATGATTTTATCGTAGTATTCATTGACGATATTCTTATTTACTCTATGTCGAAAGCCAATCACAAAAAGCATCTTCATGATGTTCCAGAGCTGCTCTGAAGCCATAAGCTCTTTGCCAAGTTCTTAAGGTGCGAGTTTTGGCTCAATTTCATGGCATTTTTGGGTCACATGTTTAATGCTGAAAGGATAAGGGTTGACCAAAAGAAGATATATGTTGTGCAATAGTGAGTGCAACCCAAGTCAATAACTGAAATCTGTAGTTTCTTAGGACTTGCTGAATACTACAGAAGGTTTGTCCTAGGGTTTTTTGAGATAGTAGCATCGTTAACTTAGTTAACTAGAAAAGAAGTGTTGTTTGTCTGGAATTCAAATAGTGAATATGCCTTTTAGAAGCTGAAGCATCTATTAACTTTTCCACCAGTCCTAGTACTACCTCAAGAGGGAAAAATTTTCAGCTTTACACTGATGCATCTAAGGTGGGACTTGGATATGTCTTGATGCAAGATGGTTGAGTTATAGCCTTTTCCTCTAGACAATTAAAGCCTAATAAAAAAAACTACCTCATTCATGATCTTGAACTTACAACAGTAGTTTTCACTCTCAAAATCCACAGAAATTATCAATATGGAGTAAGTTGTGAGATATTTACAGATCACCAGAGTCTGGAATATATTTTTAGACAAAAGGAGCTTAACTATAGACAATGTAGATGGTTGGAGTTGATTTTCAACTATGATCTAGAAATCCAGTATCACCCGGGTAAGGCTAACGTAGTAGTTGATGCCATAAGCCGTAAAGAAACACTATCTTCACTTTGTTGCAACGATACCTTGATTGAAGAATTTGAAAGGCTGAATCTTAAGTAGACTTGCATAGAATTATGCTTGCTTGCCAATCAAAATCTTCTTTGAAATTTAGGATTGTCGAAGCACCAAGGAAAGACGAAGAGTATTCTGATCTTAAGTCTAATATCGAGAAAAGAAAGAAATTTGAGTTTCACCTTGATGCTTATGGTGTAATCTTTTAGAAAGAAAGGTGAAGGGTTTCTAAAAGTCTGCAGTTGGAAATTCTTTATGAAGCCCATAACTTAGGTTATATTGTTCACCTTGGTAGCTGTAAAATGTATTTAGATTTGAAGGAATTATTCTAGTGGTCTGGCATTAAAAGAGACATAACAGTTTTTATCTCTAAGTGCTAGTCCTGTTTGTTAGTAAATGTTGAACATGAGAAGCTTGGCAGACTTTTTATGTCGTTAGAGATCCCTGAATAAAAATGGTCTAATATTTCTATGGAATTTGTCATGGGATTGCTGAAGAGTAAGTCTGGAGCTGATGCGATTGGGGTGATTGTCGATAGATTCACAAAGTCATCTCATTTCATTCCAATTTGCTAGATTGACTTAGTAGAAAGGTTGTCCAAGATTTATATTAAGGAGATTGTTTGTTTGCATGGGACACCAAACTATATTGCTTATGATAGAGATAGTAGGTATACTTCTTGATTATGGTTAGATGTTTTGTAAGACATAAGGACCAATTTAGCTTTGATCACTGCCTTTCATCTCAAACTATTGGTCAAATTAAACGTGTAGACTAAATTCTGGAGATCTTCTACGTCTCTGTGTGTTAGATTTTGATGGATTATGAAAAGATCACCTTGCCTTGGTTGTGTTCGCCTGACAACAACTATCAATCCATCATTGGTATAGCTCTTTATGAAGCGCTTTATGGAAGGATATGCAATATTTTTGTGCCTAAACTGAGGAGGGAGACACTCAGCTTTATGGCAGAATTGGTCAAGTAGATTAACTTGAAGGTTCTGTAGATTAAGTGTACTGTATTGGCAGCGCAGGATAGATAAGAAATATCATGATGCTCACCACTGACCTTTAGAGTTTCAGATTGGAGAGTGAGCTAATCTGAAAGTTAGCCCTATGCATGGTATTCAAAGGTTCGGCGTGTTAGGAAAAATGAGTCATATATATTTGGGACCCTTTGAGGTGATTGGTAAAGTGGGAATGTCTGTGCATAAGTTGGATCTCCCCGAAGATTTTTCATTTGTACATAATATATTTCATGTTTCGTCATTTTGTAGGTGTTTGCTTGTTCCTAATCATGAAGTTCAGATTCCTGGAGTCGAACTGCTGCCTGATTTAACTTTTGTCGTCAAACCTATCGCAATTTTGGGATGAGATCTAAAGTAATTGAGGAACCGCAATATCCTTATGGTTAAAGTTCATTGGCAGAATCAATCTATTCATGAAGCCCCGTGGGAAAAGAGGAGGATATGTGAAAAAAGTTTCCATAATTCATTCTTTAATCATGTATTTTGCAATCTCTATTTCCAATTTTGTGTAATTTTATAATGAATTTCTTAAGGCGTCAAGGATGGCACCTCTTTTAAGAGGGGGAGTTTGTAACAATCCTAGTATTGTTAACAATTATTGAGTAGTCCAAATAGTTTAATATTACTACTAGTGAACTTATAGTAGTGCTAGGAGCATACACCTGAAGCAGATTGGAGATCACCCATTTTTGATGAATATTTTGAATATTTTAAATAACTAGAAAATTGCCTAATTTAATTTGATCTCCAAATTAAAATTTGAGTTCACTACTGAACTCCTCAACCTTAAATTAGTTAGGGGTGAAATTCTGAGAATTTTTGGAAGTTGTCGAATTTCTCTGAATATTTTAATACATTTAATGCTCAAAAAATTAAGATGATAAAATTGATCTCAGATTTAAAATTCAACATCATTTTTGAGTTCCTCACCTTTAATTTAGTTAAGGGTTAACTATTTGGATTTTTCGGAGCTCATTTAATTATTTAAAAGTAAGTAATTAATAAATAATTAAAATAAATCATATAATTATTGCACAGTGATCCCCAATGGTTCTTATCCATCACCGTGAAGATCCCGTGCATGAATTCAGTGTATGGGACAACCCACCGGGCCAATCCTAGCCGCCGCACTGTATTAATCATGCAATATGATAGTTGGATCTCAATCTCATGATCCAACCATCGAATCCCCTCTCTCGATCCAACAGTGGTGTGCAAAGGATAGTACGTCCATGCACCTTTGCTCGATTGTGCACCTTCAACGGTGCAGGCCGTGCTACGGCCCCTCTACGCCAAGCCCTTAATTAGCCTCCATTCCTCCTTCTTGGCTCATTTTTTTTTTGTTCAAGCTATTGAGAACTATCCAGTATAAAGGGAGCTTGTTGCATCTACTGGTATTTTTGACCTAACTTTAATTTGGCTGAAGACAAAGAAGAAGGTATGCCTATTTCCCTTACTTTTCAGCATTGAATTTCGTTCATTGCATTTAAATTATCGATTCCATCATTGGGAGAGCCTCATGTGGGGTCAATTGAGCTTTATTGAGGTTGATTCGACCCCAACCCGTTCGGTCATGAACATGGTTGAACAGTAAACCTTAGCTTAACCGCTGGAACATAGGGCATTTAATTTTTAGATCTTAGCTTCATCAATCATTAATATTTTTGTGTGCAATAAGTTGATCCTATCATGAGATTCACATTGATAGGTCATGCTTATCTTGAGACCCTCTATACAAGAAGTATTTACAAGCCCTAGGTTGCCCCCCTCGATGGTTCATTGAGAGAGATGATGAACAGTGTCGTTGTTCTGCCCAAACTGTGGCACTATGCGGTCCAATGCATTGAACTAGTGGTCCATGCATATTTTGAATGCGTGGCTCAGTCTAATAGCCAGCGTGCATTCATCTGTAGTGCATCTAAGAGATTAAAGGGTGTGCGTTGATAAATCTAAGATTTATAGCAAAATGAGTAAATAAAACAAACATTTTTTATGATGGAAATGTATAATTTGATATGTTTTTGCTGCTTTTTCAGAAAAAAATTGTGCAAAGCAAAATTTGGGCCAATTGTAAAAATTATGGAAGAAAATCGCTATGGTGCATCACAGCGCTTAAGCGATCTCAACGCAAGAGCTCCTCGCTACAGTGCGCTGCAGCGGTCTCAACCCGAGACCCCCCCGCTACTGCGCACCGCAACTGTCTCAACTCGAGACCCCCCGCTACTGCACATCGCAATGGTCTCAACCCGAGACTCTGGCACTACAGCATACTGCAGCGAAACTCACTGGATCTAGGAACTTAGTAGAATTCTCTAGGGGTCTTGCTACAATGCACTGCAGTAATCTCAACCCGAGACTCTGGCGCTACCACGTGCTACAGCGGATACAAACAGAGAGCTCGGCGCTAGAGCGCGCCACAGTGGATCAATAGGGCCAGGACTTTGTGAAGAAAATTGAAGCAACCCGCGTCATTAAAGAAAAGAAGATGAAAGTATTGGCAGAATTAATTCAAGGGGTTGAAAGCAGCAGCTATAAAAGCCAAGGAAAAACACTTAGGGAGGGTTCCCCACTTTGGCATTCTCAGCTCTAAAAATTGTGAAGTAGCATATAGAAGAGCAAGGAGAAACACCATCCAAAAAAGGAGAAGGTGACCACCAAGGGGAAGCAGGAAGAGCATTCAAGGAACCACGAATGGAAGGCGAGGTTGGAGAGCAAGAAGGGCTGTTCCTAGTATTTCTCTTAATCTCCTCTTTGATTTTCTTGCTGTAAGAACCATGCAAAGGTTCATTTTCTTGTTTTGTATTTCCTATATTTCATTTGTGATGGAAGGCTAAGCCCTCATTGGGGAGGGTTGGGTTAAGTCATGTAATTAATTTTGAGATAAAAGGTGTTTGTACTCATTTTCTTCAATGAATAAAACTCTTAATCAATTTTTGGTTTGGATATGAACTTGTTTGAAATTATATCGTATGATGAATGTTTTATAATTAAAAGGTTATTAATGAAAATACTATCAAGCCGACTCGTCACATTAAAACTAAGGACATGCACATAATGGTCTTCATCGTGAATATATATGACAATATTTGTTATGCGAGGATTCTCGGTGTAAACACCTTAGGATTAATGTGATGAGTTGAACTTGGTAACTTAACCCTCTTAGAGCTCCATAGCTCACAAATTGGCATAAAGCTAAGAATATGTGCATTAGCGCTTAGAGCCCAGTGACAAGCTCTTGAGCCTAGTAGCATTATTCTTTGAGCTCAATTGAGAGGTTAATGCATGTTAGCCAAGAGCCACCAATTATGCTTCGTAGCTCATCATAAGTTAAAGGAGGAAGAGGAAGAACTGTGTGCTTATGGATGAATGCGACATAATCCATTTAGCCCAATAATTTACTTTCTTAGCTAAATTGCGAGGGAAGCAAATGATGCTAATTGAGTGGAATCAAGTTTGTGTGATCGCTGAAATCAAAACTATAATTTGATAACTTAGACATAAAAAATCAGATTTGACTCATATCGATCACACAAGGGTCTATAAGCCGAGATTGAATCTTCTTGAGTTCATCTTATGCACTAGGCATGAAATAGTTAGAATTAGAGGACAAATCTAATAAATATTATTATCACTTGATTATAATTCGTGTGAGAACAAGTATCATTTAAAGTTAATGAATAAGAGTATTTACACTAGTCCCTTAATAAATTGTATGATAAAACCCAACTCTTCCTTCTTCTCTAAATTGTATTTTTAAATTAAGATCTTTGTATTGTTAAATTCGAGCAAGCCAAAAACAACATATCATTAGTCTAAATATTGTTAAAAGTAAATATACCTTAGTAACAAAACACTACGTTCCCTGAGGACGATAAATCTCGGAACTCACTTTCCATTATTACTTTGGACTGCATATATTTGCGTGCGAGCGCAGATGTGTATTTACAATGTGTCAAGTTTTTGGCGCCATTGCCGGGGAATGGTGAACTATTTTGTATTAAGGAAAATTTGCTAGTAAATAGTGCTTTAGAGTTATCTTTATTATGCATATAATCTTCTTACTTTTTGTGATTATACTTTTGTTAACTGTAGCTGTAGCTTTGTTAAATTAGTTTGTTTTAGTTTCTATTTTTTTGAATTTCTGAAAGTGCATGATGTAACTATTCTTTCTAGCTAAATAATTGAATTATTTGAATAAGAGAGAAAATTTGAACATTTTATTTAATCTTAAAATTGAACGGACATATCTTAGAGCTAGAAGAGAACATAACTTGTTAAACAGAAATCCCATAAAAATGGCAAATATAGATGAAAATCCGATTGGGGGAATAGGAGAGCAAAGAGGGAGAGCTTTAAGAGAGTATACCTTGTCCACCGTGAGGGGAATCCCTCATGCAATTGTGAGGCCTAATATAGTAGCTAACAACTATGAAATTAAGCCATCAAACCTCAGTATGGTACAAAATAATCAGTTTGGGGGTTTAGCCACTGAAGATTCAAACTCACATATTTCTAATTTTTTGGAAATATGTGATACCTTTATATATATTGGTGTCATTGATGATGCAATAAGACTTGGGCTATTCCCATTTTTGCTGAGAGATAGAGCTAAGAAATGGCTTAGTTCTTTACCCATCAATTCTATTTGCATATGGGATGATTTAGTTAGGAAGTTCCTAGCTAAATATTTACCACCTCTAATGATTGCTAGGCTAAGGATTAAGATAACAAATGTTTGCTAATGTGTGGGGGAAACATTATATGATAGTTGGGAATGATTTAAGGTGTCCCTTAGACGCTGCCCCCATTATGGGTTTCCATAGTGGATGCAAGTTTAAACATGCAATAGATTGAACGCACCTGCTAGGATACTCATTGACGGTAGCTGGAGGATCCTTGAGCAGCAAAACCCAAGATGAGGCTTACAATTTGTTAGAGGAGATAGCCGAAAATGCTTATCAATGGCCAGCTAAGAGGCTAAATCTAAATAGAAAAGAAGAGATTAACATTGGCGAGGCCAATCAGATTCTAGCCCTACAGAATAAAATTAATTCTCTAATTCAAAAAATTAGTAGCATGAATATGAGTAATGTGTAAGAAGTTTACTATGATTTGGGTAAAGGAAAATACGATAGTGAAAACTGTAACTTAAGCAAACCTTTTGCACCTTTAAACATTGAGCAAGTAAACTACTTAAAAGATAACAATGCAAACAAAAACAATATGCTAAATAATCCATGCTCTAATACATACAATCCAGGATGGAGAAATCAACCAAATTTCTCTTGGAGTAATAATAATTAAACGGGAAATTTTAATGTAAACAATGCACAAAATAGACAAGGGTAAAGCTACAGAAATAACAAGCAACCATAATATAAAAGCCTTGAGGGAGCATTTAATAATTTCAAAGTAGAAACCATTCAATTTTTTGAGGAGAACCAAAATGACAATAGACTGTCATGATTCCTCAATCCAAGGGATTGAGGCATCTCTTAGAAATATTGAAACCCAACTGGGACAAATTTCTCAACAGTTATCCATGCATCAATAGGGAACTTTGCCCAGTTCAACTGAGGTGAATCCAAGGGATACGGTGAGTGTCATTTATTCAGATATTATAGAGAAGGATTGCTTAGGGAGTAGCTGTGGAAGGGAACTTGAAAAATGGGGAACTGGAATAGTCAGTGCTAGGGCTGAGAAAGAAAACTCAATTCCAACAAAATGTGAGGATCTCGGTCGGATGAACATTCCTTGCATTACAAGGGGTGAGGTTCTCTTAGATCCTTTATGTGATCTAGGAGCCTCTATCAATGTGATGCCATATTATATCTATGAACAATTAGGAATTAGGGGAATGGAGAGTTCCACCACCATCTTATAATTTGCGAATATAGACTCATTAACCCCTTTAGGAGTGGTTAAGAATATGGCCGTGGAATTGGGAAGCTTTATTGTTCCCACTGACTTCATAATTTATGAATGGGATATATGGAATAAAAATTCCTCTATAATTTTTGGTAGACACCTTTTGCTACCATCAAAGAAATCATACATGTAGCAAGAGGTATAATGACTATCCAAATTAATGGGAAAGCTAAGGACATTGATCTTAAACCCTCCGCTTACAAATAAAAAAAATTGGTATAAGATTGAAGAAGGAAACAAAGGGGAGAATCACCATCCAATGATATTGATCTAAAGAGTATAAGGTTGATGGATAAAAAAATTTTAAGCAACCAAGTACCTCATCTGGAAGAAGTGTGAAGGAAGACACAAATAAGAAAAATAAAACTAGAAGGGGAAAGAGGAAGAAAAAGGGAACCTCTTTTCCCAATGCTGAAGAAAAGGGTGGGGAAAAATTTACTGGGGAAGTCATGAGTTTAAGCACAACCTGTCTTAGTGCTCACTCATGCCTTTCAAAAAATTGGAAAAGGAAACTCCCAAATAATTCAATCCCTTGAACTCTTAAACTAGTCAGGTTGACAACACTAAACCAAGCGCTTTTGGGAGGCAACCCAATAATTTTTATAATCTTTAGTCTAGAACTAGTTAGTTTAAGTATAAAAAGATAAAATAAATAAACAACCTAACATTTAACTGAGAATTCTGAAAAATGGTCAAAAATTTCTTTTGGAAAAAATTTCTTTAGCAGGCGCTACAACGCACTGCAGCAGATTTTGCCGCTATAGCGCGCTGTAACGAATATTGCCTCTAATGTGCGTTGCAGCGGATTTCACCGCTATGTCGTGCTGCAGCAAATTTTGTCGATACAATGCGCTATAGCGGAATCGGCACTTGAGAAAAAATTTAAAGTACCTTGGTTCTTTTGCGCACCACAGCACACTGCAGCGCACAACGTATAGCTAGAGCCTTAATTAACTGCCTGGAAATTCACAAACAATCAAAGGCGCTACAGCACGCCTAGGGACTTGAATTCTGTTTAAAAGCTGCTGCAAAGATATTTTTTCTTTCTTTTTAAGAGCTGAATCAATTCACACTTATGGCATGATTTAATGACATTCTTGACCAGCCATAAATGTGGTTTGAATGGTAGATTATGAGGAAGAGTGAAAAATTGCTGGGTTATAAATAGAGAGGAATAGAGAGGGAAGTAACACACTCTTGTGCTTAAAATTTTTTTGTCTAAGTTCTCTAAAAACACAAACCCTCTCTCTCTCTCCAATGGCCTCACAAAAAAGGAGTGTCGCAAGCAAGGAAGCAACCCCCTCAACATCTAGAGGTGCATTCAATAAGAAATGCTTTTTCTTGGTGGAGGCAGAATAGTGATTTGTTCAGATCACATCATGACAGACGCTCATCCCAGAGAGGAGATTCAAGCTCCCCTACTAGCTCTTCCTTGGAGATATCCATAACCGGGAATGGCATAGGCTGGTCTATTTGTAGATCGACTCATGCCCTTCCATCGTGCAAGAAGCCTATGCTAACGCAGTCAATGCGAGTGGGTGTAAAATTTTTGTGCGAGGAAAGGCAGTGTCTTTCAAGGTCGAGCATTTTGAGCAATTTTATGAGCTAAAGGTGGTAGAGGAGTGTTCCTACCAAGATTTAATAAATTCAGAATATGACCTGGTAGCGATAGCAAGCTCCCTCACCTATAATGATGCTGACCGGATAAGGAATTTAGCTAACATTTCATAAGCTCTATTTAGGAGCTAGTGCAGTGCATGGCATGTTCTCATTTCCAGCATTATAATTCCATCTGGGCATTTAAGTGGGGTGATACGGTCAAGAGCGCTCCTCATTTGTGCTATTGAGCAACCTGGAGATATCCACATCTCCAGGATTATTTTTGAGCAGCTATGGAATGCCCTGACAGGGTCCTACGCAGCACTCACCTTGAGGTCACTAATTTTTGGGATATGCCTTGCCCAAGGGGTTAAGGTATCATCCAGGGATGTAGTTTTTCCTCCCCGAGCTCCTATTACTCATAACAGCTTAAATGTCTACCTCCAAGAGGGTAATAGGAGCAAAAAGAGATGGGAGAGGAAGGCATAACTTTATCTTCCTTTGGAATAATGTCATTACTTAAAAATTTAGAAAAAGGAATGAACAAAATGAGGGATTATCAAGTGAAAATAGGGAAGAGTATGGTGGCAGACATGAGGTACTGCAAGATCGAATTGTCCAGACAACGCCAATTTCAAAATGATTTCCACTCAGCTCTCGGAATGATGTTTTCAAATTGGAGCTTACATGGTGGATTGGGAGATGTTGTGCTACCACAACCCCTAGCTTAT
Organism: Gastrodia elata; assembly: GCA_016760335.1. Lineage (NCBI taxonomy): Eukaryota > Viridiplantae > Streptophyta > Magnoliopsida > Asparagales > Orchidaceae > Gastrodia > Gastrodia elata. The sequence goes on from CM028681.1 coordinate 32,860,130, forward strand.
GAACCCCCTCCAAATACAAAATGGCCAGAGGAAGATGATGAAGAAGAATAAGAAGAAGAAAAGGGTGAAGATGATGAGTAGGTTGTAATTTTTCTTTCATTTTCTTTCTTTAATTTAGTTTGTACTTTTGTTTTTATTATTTTGCTTTCATTGAATAAATCTAATGAATCATTTTTCCCCAACTTTTATGCCAATGGAATATCATTATCTCTGAAATTTTTCTGAAATTTTAATTTGGCGGAGTTCAAGTGTGATAAAACATGTGAAGAGTTTCTCTATTCCAAATTGTGATCAAGCAAATGAACGATTCTGAAATTTTTTATGCTAAAATGTTATACACTGATTTTACTATCAGTCTCCACAATCAAAAAATTGTGGGGGTGTAGTTTGAGAACTTGATTGAGAAAAGCTAGAAACGGTGAAACAAAGAATGTGCTAGGCTTTTGTAGGACTTACTGAACACAATGAAAATAGATATGGATGAAGAAAAATGTCTCTCCCTTGAATTGAATGCAAAAATAAAATCCAAGGATGAAGAAAAATATCTCTCCCAGAGTAAGAAAAATTAAAAAAATAGGATGAAGAAAAATATCTCTCCTAAATGGAATTATTCATTACGATTTAGAAGAAGAAGCACAAAATGGCACAGGATTCTAAATACACAGAAATTTGCTTTGTCTTAGTAAAGCAAATCTATAAATCCCCTGGTAACAAAGAGTTGAGCATCAAACATTTAGAAAATAGAGACATAGTTAGTCAAAAGAAATGAAGATATTAGTATGAAACTTTTTAAAATTTGAATATGTGTAATCACCTTATTATGTAATACATTAAGTAGCAAAAACACTTCACACCTATCCTATTGAAATACAAGCATAGCATTGAGATACAAAATCTGCTATACTTCTCTTCATCCCAGGTGACCAGAAAGATTATTGTAGGTCTATATACATTTTATCGCATCCAGGATGAATCGCATATATTGAGAAATGGCCCTTTATTAGCACTTCTCGATGCATAGATTTAGGAATCCATAAATGATTCTCTTGATAAATAGCACCCTTATGAAAATGAAGATCTGTATGGAGACCACTCTCGATTGCTTGCTTAAAATTCAAATACTCTTCATCTTTAGTCTGGGAAATGGTTACATCTCTGTGGAAAGTGGGTTCCACATTACTCATTGAGAGCATTCACTCAACATATCACCACAAACTGGCTTAATATCTAACTTGCGGAATTCTTCTTCTAAGGAGCTAATGGTGATCATAGCTAAAAGGGTAGCATGATGACTAAGGCATTTGCTACAACATTGGCTTTACCGGGATGATACTAGATGTCCAGATCATAATCACTGATCAATTCTAGCAATCTCGTTTGCCTACAGTTTAGTTCTCTCTGTGTAAATATATACTTCAGGCTCTGGTGATCGGTTAAGATGGAGCATTGAACTCCATACAAGTAATGGCACCAAAATTTTAGGGCAAAAACTACTACTGCTAATTCAAGGTCTTGGACAACATAGTTCCTTTTGTTTGGATTTAGATGACAAGATGCGTACGCAATAACATTTCCTTCTTACATCAGAATGCATCCCAGACCAGTTCTTGAGGCATTTGTGTATACTTTATAATTTACTCCTTCTATGGGAAGGACTAGCAATGGAGCAAAGGATAGTGCATCCTTCAAGGTCTGAAAGGCTTCTTATGAGAAATTCATAATATTCATAACAAGTACAAAATGTTGTCTTCTCAACATCTATGTCTTTTACTCATAGTTGATGGTAACCATACCGCAGATCGATCTTTGAGAATACAACCGCACCAGATAATTGATCAAACAAATCATCGATTCGGGGAAGAGGATACTTATTCTTTATTATTACTTTGTTTAGCTCTCTATAGTCTATGCACATTCACTAGACCCATCCTTCTTCTTGACGAACAAAATGGGGCTCCTCATGGAGGCATGCTGGGCTTAATAAACATCTATTCAAAAGCTCTTGAAATTTTTCATTAAGCTCTTGAAGTTCTTTTGGAGCCATTCTATAAGGTTCTTTTGACAACATTTGTGTATCGGGAATTAGATTAATCAAAAACTCCACCTCCCTTGATGGCGGTAACATAGACAGATCTTCTGGAAATACATCTGCAAATTCTCTAACCACCTTGATATCTGAAATAGAAACTTCTTTCTTGCTGCTACCCATCATCACTACCAAAAAGAACATGCAACTCTTATGCACTAACTTTTCTGCCTTGATTGCATTAATAAGAGAACTTTGAGTACTAAACCTCCCTATGAAGTTTCTGAGGCATCAGGTGAATGTAAGATAATCTTTTCTTCTAACAATCAATGGTGGATTTATGCATACTGAGCCTATTCATGCCTAGAATGATGTCAAAATTGGTGATGGATAGAATTGCTAACTTAGCTTGAAATAATCTCTTATTAACAGGTACTTAAAGATCCCAAAATTTGGCTGCACTAAGTTGAGCTCCAGATGGAAGTACAACACTTAAGGTTTTTACTAGTTTATAAAAAGGTAAGTTTAACTTGTTGGCAAAGATTTCAGAGATGAATGAGTGACTAGCCCCAGTATTAAAAAATACATTATAGGGTTTTTCATTTATACATAATGTTCCTAGTTAACCATGTTTAACAAAAATCATTTAATAAAAATCGCAATGCTGAAAGTAAAGATATATTTAAATGTGTGTACCTGAGACAATGGTATTATCCTCTGCCGCCTCCACTGGAGCGAGGTTGTACACCCTAGCTATTCCCTCTGGCCTATTATTAACTGCTTTGACCCCAATTTGATTTTGTATTGGAGGGCTAGGAGCAGCTATTTGCTCTTTAGCACGTTTATGGCTTTCCTTAGTTGGAGGTGGCATGAGAGCCATGCTTAGTTCTCTTCTATTGAAAAGAGTAGCTTGAAACATTTGGTTTCAATAGAAACAGTCAATTAACACTCCATCAATTATTTTTAGAGCATTGCACTGCCGATAATTGTGGCCCAGACGACCACAAGTGAAACAGCGCTGACCAAAATGATAACATTTTCCATACATGTGTAGCTTGTTGCATTTTGGAGATTGATCAGTTGTTGCGGTGGCTTCGATCTGGTAAGCTCTTCCTTGATTGGGTCAGTGCCTCTTGAAGGCTTCATGGCGGTTTGGCATTATGTATGCCTTTCGTTTGAGATTCTTGGCAGATTGGCGATGTTCTATTACTCGGGCTGTCTCTACCAACTGAGCAAAATTGGATAAACGAAATGGAATAATGTGATCGTTAATAGAATCAGGAAGGAAACTTTGAAATTGATAGCACCAATCCGCTTCCATAGGCACTAAATTTGGAGTGAAGCGAGTTAGTTTTCTGAATTCTGCCTCATATTCAGACACAGAATGACTCCCTTGAGTCAATCACAGTAAAGAATCGCCAATAATATTCGTTGCAGACGGTGGCATAAATGCTTCTCAAAAGGCTTCTATGAATAAGTCCCATGATATGCCTTCTAGCTCATGCTTATTGAAGTGAGTCTCGCGGACATTATCCCACCAATATTTTGCTTCATCTTGAAGCAGATGTGTGGCTAGATGCACTATCTCAGAGTTAGGATACTTAATACTCATCAAGTTTGTTTTGATTGTCCTTAACCATGTCATCATATCTATTGGAAGCAGACTCCCATCAAAAGTAGGAGGTCTCAATCTCAGGAAACTATGCATAACCCATTGGCAGACTGATGGGGAGTGTTGGGAACATGTAGAGCATGAGATGTTGAAGATGTACCAGCATTGGAAGATGGCAGAGCAGACTCCAGCTTTTGAATGGCAAATGCCTATTAATTTTGATTCTCTAACATGGCGTTTACCATGTTCCTAAGTAAGGTCACTTCATCAGTATTATTGTTTAAAGCGATGGCAGTATTGATAGGATTGTTGTTAGGAGATGTTGTAGGATTCATTCTAAAATTAAGATGACTATTTTTAGTTTAAGAAAAAGAGCTGAAACACTTGTTAAATTCTCATTATTCCAAAGATTAAATTATTACAATTGGAAAGATACAAAGCATAGTCATAACGTAGCTGTTTGAATTTGATAAAGATCTTATCTTATATATCTAGTAGTAAAGGCTATGCAGAAGTCCTCAAAAGTGACTTCACGACTCTCCCTTTGAAGTTTTCTACTTAATTGATGATAGGTGGTGTCCCACCATTCTCTTGTGTCATCTAAGATATGAAAGGACGTTTGAGCGACCTTAATGCTAATCGGCCATCCCATTGTTTCAAGGATGGAATCCACTCTGTCGAGCCACACCTTGGCTAGGATAGGGAAATCAAGGCCTCAATATATAACATCTTTCAACATCTTGTTCAACACCAATATTCCTTGATCGGAGACACCATCTACATATCTTCTGAACTTCTGGCCCATTTGGAAATCAAATTCCCAAACAGACTTGAATTCCTTGAGGTAATTCGTAATTGACATCTTTAAGTGTCTTTTAACCTATAAATTTCATTAGACTTATTAAGTTTATTGAGCGATGTATTAGTTAGTATTTAGGTCCTTATACTTAAACATTCTACATAGTATTTTCATTCCGTATTTTATTCTAAGTTACAATCATAATGATATGGATGTTATTTCAAGTACTCATTTAGTGATTATGTGGCAAAAGAACAATCCATTAGGTAGAGAGGAATATAAATTCTAATCTGACACCTTATAAAATTCTCTGATATAAACTGTGGCACCCTAGATCCACCGTGGTTCTGTTAACTCTTAAGTTAACATGATTACGGTGAAGTGGTCACCAAATGTCAAGCTCCTCACTTATAACTAGATTAGGTATTCACCCTAATCCATTATAATTAAAGAGATTTGTCATTCACAAGAGCAATTCACTAAATGATAAATACAATAAATATTCAGAGTGCCGAAGCACAATGTAAACATCCATTCCATCATAATATGATAATTAAAATATATAACTCAGAATAAGTATAGTAACTGAAAATACAATTCAAACATGTATTATTACAAAATATTAAAAAGTTTGGCTAAAATAAAAATGAAAACACTCATCCTCACAGGCAAAAATAAATAGAGCAAAGGAACTAAGGCTCTCCAGCAGCACACTCCTCTTCCTGATGCAAATCCTCAGACGGCTCCACAACCTCAAATAGCTCAGAATCTATCATTGTCAGTTTCACAATGATAGGGCCCCTACCAAAAAAGAGAAACATTTGTTAGACATATTGTCTAAGTACATTTTAGGCTGATTATAATTCATATTCTTTTAGATATCACCAATACTTAACAACTAAGTAAACACGCATGTAAAGGAATGCATATGAAATGAAAAGGAAGCTATAACAATAAGTTTATAACTTAAACAAGAGGAAGCACATACCTCCAAATCAATAATGTAACAAGGTTAGGTAATAAAAGAAAGAATAAATACTAATAACTGAAAAGAAACTCATCCTAAACATGCTTATGATCAATGTGAACTTATGCTGATTAATATAACATAAATGATCATAAAATACATTTAAGCAATTTAAAAGCAAATCTAGCATCCTATGCATAAACAATTAAGCAAGACTAACATCCTATATATAAATAAATAAGCAAGACTAGCATCCTACACATGAATATATGAGTATATTAGCATCTTATATATGAAAAATTAAATAAAAACTAACATCCTATTTATACACATATAAGTAAAGCTAGCAAAATAATTAAATAGGCTAACATCCTAGCACATGAATAAATAAAAAAGCTAACATTCTAGCATGTGAATAAGCTAGTAATACAGTATACAGTAAGTAAGAAAGGGCTCAAATACAGTAAAAATGAATTAAAAATAGTAATATAAAACTAAAAATAGCTATGGCCAAACAAGCCACTTGAACTGAAAATAAGCAACATCTCACTTAGCCTGTTGGGTTAAGAAGAAAACACTAAACTGAAATATGCGTAGTCTCACTTAGCCTACTAAGCTAAGGCAGAAAAACTGAACCGAAAATGTAGAAGTGCACATAAAACTAGTACTACCATATCAGAAGAGGGCTAAAGTAGCCTGCTGAACCAAAGATTCTAACAATACCATCCTAGACCCCCTTAAGTCTAGACTTGGTTATACTTGCTGAAGATAGGCAATACCATCCTAGCCAAGCATAGGCCTAGGCCTAGCCTATAATAATATCAAAAGAACTGAACTGAGAGGCTGACTAATTAGGTCACACTCTACTGAACCAAAAATTAGGAAAATAGAAATCATCGACAAAAATACAATTGATGTTTATGCAAACTCAAAAATTGGCATGTGATATTCATCAAATATCCTATGTCCACCAACTATGTCCAAGAAATAAAGCTCAAATATAAGGTAAGTAAGACATCAAAGTTTCAAAGTAAGCAAGAGACCTACTAAAACACATATGATATTCATTGTTATCTAATTATCCATTCTATCTATTCCAAGTTACACAAGTTTAGGATCACAAATTCTTACTATCGAGTGTAACTTAGACTCACAACCTTATAAGTTAAAAATAGTTAGGACTAGCTAGGTCCTAATTTGATTTAATCAATATTGACTATATAAATTAAATAAGTAAATCAATTGACCAATTTTGGTGATTTAAGCAACCCAAACCCATCTTGATTAAGACAAATTAAGATGGAAGAACTAATAATTAAACTCCAAATATTGGGGTTTAATCACTTAATCCAAAGGTGATCTTAAAGGCTAAGGCTTAAAATTCAATCTCACGGATTAAAGATTAAGGCATATCATATTAAGTAAAGTCATACTTAATAGGATGGATCTCTAATCTTAAGTTTAAGGTTGAAAGATCAAATAATTATAAATAAACCATAAAAAATTATAAACTAATAAAATCAAGGCTTCATCCATTGAGTAACTCAATTTACCCAATGAATAAATTCTAACATAAGTCATATTCCTAATTTCTAAGGAAGAAGATCTTAAGGAGGAAAGATGAACACTTAAGCACTAAAGCTATCTGATCTTATTATACTAAATTGATACATTAGAAGATTTAAAGAAAATTACATAAGGTGAGCTAGTTTCACCTTATGAAGCTTAAATTAGGACTTAGGGATTCTTAAGGTGAATTTTTGAGTTTTGATTAGACACTAAATTAATAAGCCTAAAAATCAAAGGAATCGATTCTAAATCAATTTAATTATTGATTTTAATGATTTAATTAAGATTGTAAGGCTTAAGGATACTTAAACCTAAATTTAGGAAAAATGACCATTTTCCCCCTATTAAGGGTATACAAAGATACTTTTTGAATTAGGGCTTCAAATTGGAAATTAACAATAGAGAATAATTACTTACTGTCTAACATGAAGATAAATAGTAAGTACACCCAATTTGGATAAAAATTAAGTATTGTGAGATCAAATTAAGGAATTTGACTCATAAGAGCAATTTGGTAATTTTACCTAATAAAGTCTAAAAATTTATGCAGTTTATTAATGCTTATTGTTCAAGGATTTAATTGAGTCTAAAAATACTAAACTTTGAGGTATAATGATTAAGTTATAATCAAATAATATTTGAGGTTAAATATGTAAATTAGTGTTTCTTTAGAGGGGTTAAAAATCTAACTTTTTCATTTGAAGTCCAAATTCAGCAAACTAGTGACTATAGCTTCCCTATTACCCACTGAGTACTTTAATAAGGAGTAGACCCAATTTGGATCTCATTTGATTAAGTTATGACCTAATTAGGGTTAAGGGTGATTAGTGACAAATTAGTGAAATTAATCACAAAATTATGAAACCAACCACACCACTAGGTTCTAATGCACTATAGAAGCTATCAAAACTCAATTTGGATCACTAATTATAATAATATTCACTAATCAAGTTTTGGGGTGATTAGGATTAATTAAGAAATCTAATAACCCAATCCTAAATATTTTTGCAGTTTACTGATCGACATATTCTCTTGATCATAATGGTATAATGGAGGACCTAATTTGGAGCTCAATTGATTAAGTTATGATCCATTGAAGTTTTCATAGAATTAGGGTAATTAGTGAGGGGTCCTAAAAGTGATTAGTCAAAATATAATTATAATAGGAAAATAAATACTATCAGAGCACTCCAGAGGATCTCTTGATTAAAATAAGACTCATATTAGCTATGATTTGGTGAGTGTGTGCAAAGTTACGAGCCTTTGAAGTTTGGGTAGTGGGAGTCCTAAAGGTCATTAGGTAAAATATTTATCCTATTAAAAAATAAACCCTGCCATAATGTTCCTAATATTTTTTTGATTAAAATGACATATAATATCACTATGTTTGGATTATTAGATTGATTCTTATACATGGTTAAAGTTCTGATATTTAATTAATTCAAATAATTTCATTTGTATTAAAATTAAACTTATGGTTTAAAAAGATTATAATAGAATTAATTTAATTAAAATGGTAGGATCCACACTTCCAATTAATAGACACCAGCCAAGTAGCAGGTCCCTCCCGACAAGATGGAACGATGCAAACTAGTGGAACTTGCGCCCTTGATTTCACACTGGGGGGATCCACTAGCTACTGCGGTTAACATGCAGGCACTACGTGATTTGCAGGTTGGGGCCACCTGACGAATAGGGCGCTAACGCGTAGCGCCCCACAAACATGCCATACAGGTCGGGCTGACCTGACTGACCTAAGATGACAGACCTCCTTTTCTTCCTCCTACACACTACTGAAATTAGGGCATTGATTCCGATAGGTTTCCTGACTACATCCCGACCCATCTCGCACAATGATGGAAGGAGCACGCCATGGCCTATCCAACGATGATTTGATTTCAGACATAGGTGGTCGCAGGTGCCAAAAAACCTAAACCCTAAATGGGCTGCACGGGATAAAAGGGATCACACTGTACATCCCTGTAGACTCATCTTAAAATTCAATTAATTAGGTACATCTAAACTTGATCGCACCGATGGAGTTTCAATCTACGATATGAAATTGGCATGCAAAATAATAAATCACATATCAAATGGAAGGAATACGAGATTGATGAGTATATAATGGACAGTTCAAGGAGCTTGAGACTTCGATCAAGAGCTACCTTCTATCTTCTCGAGGATTCAATGTAAGAACTAGAGCATAGAGGCTAGAGAAGGGCTTTAATCATGTGTAGAGTGGCGGCTTATAGCTGCAGAGGCAACATTTGGCGATCGAAGGTGCCGCGCGTACGCCACGCACAGGGATCGCAGAGAAGACATGCCTGGACCATCCAATTTTTGATCGGATGGTCGAGATTGATTGTTAGATCAATCAATAAAAAGTATCGATGGCATGAAGGAACAGCCGGTGCGAGCAATGGAGTTAACATACGTCAGATAATTAAATTAAATATATTATTTTTTAATTATTTTAACAAAATTTTATTATTTAAAATTAATCACTTAATTACTTCCCAAAAATTTATAATAAATCACCCATGGCAATGATGAAGATTGATTTTTATTTCGATGAGTATTTAATTCTCATTTTCCTAGGTATTTAATATATATTAAAATATTTACCAAAAATCCAACGACTTCCAAATGCTTCCAAAACATCACCCATAGCTAATTTGGGGGTGATGAGCGCAATGACGAAGTCAGATTTTCAATTTGAGGTCAAATTCGAGGGTTCCTAAAATTCCATAATTCAGGATTTGATCTATTTGACTCCTAATTTAGACTAGGTCTTTGTGGTGAACTTCTGATGGCTTAATTAATGCATTAGAACCACAATCAAGACTTGGTTTAGTCCTAATTAACTTAAGTTATAATCTGGGTTATTACGACCACTTACGCAAATGGAATATCATTAGCGACAGGATTGGTCACTACTTGTAACAACCATAGTTATTACCCTAGCCCAATTTGGATTAATTAGGCAAATCCAAGCTTTGATTTTGATTCTATTAGACTCAACGGGCTATTTAAATCTAACCCTAGAAGTTTGGAATCAATCGGAGCTAAAATGAGAAATTTGGTATTTTTGGCTATTTTTAAGCCCTAGAAAATACCTAAATTAAATTGATCTCTAAATTAAAATCCAATTTCATTTTTGAATTCCTCACCCCCAAATTAGCTAAAGGTAAATTTTTGGGAATTTTTGGAGCTCATTTAGTCCTAAATTGGATTTATAAATTTAATAAGAATTAATGTAATTATTAAATTGAATTATATTAATTAATTTAATTATTTAATTAAAATTTAAGGTTAGGATTTGCTGTCGGGACCGCGGCAGATCCGCTGTGGGGTCCCAACGGTGGCACATAGCTATGGACCCGTAGGATGCCTAGCATGCATCTTAGCGCTCTCGATCCAACGGCTCACATACCGCGCGCCTCGATCGCATCCTACCCACCCGATCGGCATCTAGCATCCAATGCATGAGATCTTCTCTGCAGTTTCATTAATCAGGAGTCGCATCAGATCGTCTATCACCAACGGCTTCGTGGATCAGATGGCGGAGGTGAACCCCACCACTGTGGATCTTCATTCTCACAAGGATTCGGCCTGACAGAGGAGAATTTTGCCGTACAGAGCCACGTAACCTTGTCTGACACTCCCCTCGCCAGGTCACCAAGACCGTTGGGACCTTCCGAGAATGGCCGAGCCTAGTAGGGCGACCTGGGAGGCCTGAACCCTCCCAATTTCAGGAAATGGTGAGGACCCTCGAGCCGAGCCAAGCTCCTTTCCCAAGCCCTGGTCTCCGTTCATAGGACTCCATGGCACCTATAAATACCCTCAGGACTTCACAGTGAGTCCCTTTGCTCATTGTGAGTCCCCAATTGCCTAGCTGAAGGCCTGCTGGAGCTCCCGTCACCTCGGCGATTTCTCGGCATTTTTGAAGCTTAGGACTGCTGATAGAGGGCCCGTCTGGTGTTCAGACCCCCTGTGAACCTTCGTCTGTCATCCAGGAAGCTCGGAGGCACTTCAATTCCCTCAACAGAGCCTGCGACCTTGACTTCAGGTACAGCCTTCTGCCATTGAATTCCATGGATTCAATTCTCCATTTTATCTCTGAATGAGCTCCTGGATGTCGCCTAGCTAGCCGTAGCCACTTAGGGAACCAATCGTGATTATCGCCCGGGGCTAAGCTAGCTCGAATCGACCGTATCGATCGATTGAGCTAGCAGGCGAGCCATGGCTGAGTCCGAGTAAGGATCCAGCGATTGGTTGCACCCCAGGTTATGAAACAATAGGGGTTTGACTCGCCTCACCTCCCTGAAGGTGTAGGCATTGAGCCCCGATCGGTTAATACCTTATGTGAGGAGAATTATCTACTCACATCAAACCTTAATCGACTGAAAATTGGGTGCCTCAATCGAGTAGCACCCCATCGATTGGGTGCATCCCTGATGGGGTTTCTTGGTCCAATTGATGCATCTCGTTTCGGGAACGTGTAGGGATCGAGTTGAGCTGCTGCTGCCGTCGGGATGCTGAGAATTTATGGGCTGAAATTTGTCTGGAATGGACCCGTCGAGAGGAAGGAGATGAAGTCCGGGTCGGGCCGACCCCGACCCGCGCCTTTTTGATTTTGGGCTGCAGCTATTGATGAATTATAAAGCGACATTTTCTATGGTTATAAATTTAATAAATCGAATCTTATAGTTTCAATTTAAATAAAAATATAGATTAAATTTATTGAATAACTTTAGCTATACTAATACAAATGGTATTATCCAATATACCATTTGAATCAGAAAAATACAATGAATCTAAATATAAAATAAAATCACATATCTAATGGTTGGATTTAAAATAATTGCTTAAACCTTTTCTATTTTTATTTAAATCTTAATAAATTCAATTAATGACCAAACTAATGGATTAAGGGCTCTGATTGCTCAGTAAACCCTAAAGAGCAATTGTAACCCCTTAAATCCAATTCTGGATAATAAATTCTCTCAATCACTCCTTAATCACCCTAATTAAGGATTAGTAAATTAAACCCTAAATTGGTCTCTAATTTTGAGTAGGTTAGTTCCTAATGCCATCTTAAGCCTATTAGAACCTAAGTGTAGGTTGGACTGCCCTAGAATGCCCTAAATCCACTAATCACTCTAATTGGCCTAAAAATGTGATTAGTGTTAATTAGCTTAATTAGGTTGCCAAAACCTAAGTTAAGTGTGTTTCTCACTTCATTAATCAATATGAAATACATCAAAATAGATTAGATTCAACTTGGATAACTAAACCCTAAAATCCTAATTTTAGCCTTAAGAGGGGTATTTTGGTCATTTTACCAAAATGTGTTTAGGTACCACTTAAACCTTGAAAAAATTTAGTAAACTACCCTTAGATAGGTTATGAATGTTTTACTAGATTCTTAGATCAATAATGTTAATTATGTGGAAGTTTATGTAAAAAATCCTCAATTAGCCTTAATTAAGACACATAGACCTTAAGTGATCCTAAGGAAGTCACTTAGCCCTAATATTTGAATCTAATAATTTTAGATGTTAAATTTCAGTTTAATAAGCTCAACTAAGTTAGTTTATGAGCTTAATTTCTAAAAGAGACATATTTAGGAAATCCTAAGTTAGAAAACTAGTTAAGTCTAAAGTGATTAGATCTTGGATCCTAGATCTTAGATTTTAGATCTTCTACTTGAATTAAACTATCTCCAATTAAAATTCTTAAATGATTGATTATTTAATCCCTTGAAACCTTCCATGTGGGTATAGGATGATTCAATCTATAAGATAATGAAATTGTCTTAAAGGTTGAATATAGATCTTAGATTCTCAAGTTCTTAATTGATTATTTTATCTAATAATAAGTAGAATAACCTTTCACTAAGTTCTTAGTTCCTGGATCTTTCAGCATATAGGATTCTTTACCTTTAATTTGGGTAGTAAATGTGAACCCTGGATCCTTAGTAGGACTTTTACCTTGGATTTAGGATTTGAACACCGAAGTGGAGTTTACATCCTAAACCCTTAAATCTTGATTTACTTACTCAAGATTTGGGTGAGTAAAATATTAATAAATTAGGTCGTTTATTTATCTAATTAAACTATATAGTTATCACATGATTTTGGATTAGAACTTATTAAGTTCTAATATTAATTTTAAGGACGTAAATCTGAGATTCTACTCAATAGCTGGATATTGGAGATCCTAAGCTTGTACTTCTCAGAGTAGCTAGATTGGATAATAAGATAACTACAGATATCACATCAGACTAGATTGAGTCTCTTTCTTACTTTGACTAGATTTGCTTGGCATACCTTAGATATTGAGCCTTATTCCTTAGGCATAATAGGAGAACTTAGGATATGGATGATACATCCAAAGTTAGTAATTAAATTTCATATCATTCAGTTCTTGCCTTGCTTGCAGTTGGTAGAATATGTCATAGCATGGTCTGCCTCTTCAATAATAGTATTGTGTAGAATTGACCCAGGCCTAGGGGATTGGGATGGCCTATTGGCTAGTTATTGATTGATATTTCAGTATTGGGGGCCCTGGATGGCCTATTGGCTGGTATGGCAGTACTATGTCTTAAGCTTATTACTACTTTAGCTTAGATTGTTCAATATTGTTTTCTGTTTTATTCTGCCACACGCTTTAGTGGTCTTACTTTCAGTACTTGCTCATTTTGCCACATGCCTCAGTGGCTTTGCATTCTATTACTTGCCTTGCTTTTGCCACATGTCTTAGCGGCCTTACATTTCATAGATTGCCAGCTGCAGCGCGCGGCAGCGGTTTCCTTTGAAAAAAATTGGAATTTTGCATAAATATCCCAGGACTCCTTTGGATAGCCATTTTCCTAAAAAGGTAAATAAAATTTGATTTAGGAGCAGTTTAAAGATCATAAATATATGAGATTCCCCTTTATTTTAGATATAATTTATGGATTCATCACACCCCACACTTAAATTCTTGCTCGTCCTCGAGTAAGCTCAAAATTGAATTTGTTCTATTTTGTAGGGATAATAGTCACAACAATGTAATTAGAATAAATATAAGTCAAGGTACATGCATAATAATAATGAAATAAAATATTTAGCAATATTAATGTTTTAACCATGGCAATAATGTGGGTTAATCAATTAATCTCCAAGTATTTGATTTTCATGCTTGACACTAGGTGATGGGTAAAGTTCATTGTGGACCCTAGACTAGAGAGGTGGTGAAAGACTCCAAGAGTTTTGCTATATGTGCTCCTTCTTATGAATCACAAAGATGAAAAGATTAAAGGACATATATTAATCTTCATCCTTTAACATTTTGATCATTTGGGAGAGATATTTTTCATTATCCCTTTTTAAATATATATTTTGTTCTTTTCATTTTTAGGGAGAGACACTTATCTTCATTCCAATATGCATCTTTGTGATCATGAAGTCCTACGGGAGCATAATACACTCTTTTTAGAGTACTCACCATATTTTCTAGTCTAGTCCAATACCTTCTCCCACACTTAGTTCAAGCATTTATTTAAATTCTTGGAAATTAGATTATCCTCCATTCAATCCTTAATTAAAACATTTTAGTGCTTATAATGCATTTGGTCATTTTTGAAAAGCACGCTTTTACTTATATCAAATTCTTTCTTGATATTTTGTGATTTTCATTTCTTTGAAAAATTCAGAAAAAATATGTCATTTAAGAATACCATAAAAATGAGAGAATATGAAAATTCATAAATTAAAATCTCAAAATAAAACACACAAATATAAAAATGCAAAGGAAAACATAGAAAAAGAAAAAAAGAAAAATACAACCTATTTAATTTTCAGCTTCCTCCTCTTCCTCCACCTTCTCCACGTATGTGGTTTCACAAGGATAACGCGTCTCCGGAATGGGGTACCAATCGGTGGCTTATGCAACACGGAGGGATCCGGTCAACCCCGCAAGCTCCAATCCTCAAACATCATCCCGAGGGCTTCACGAAAGTCGGACTGAAACCGGCACTGTTGGACAAGTTCTTGTTTAAAGAACCCCATGTCGGTTGCCAGGGCCTTACTAAGTTCCGCATGTTGATTATGGAGATGCAGCAAAATCTTATTGGTGAGGTGTTGGCCGGATGGCGCGGATGCTTCCCCCTGCACTCCCCTTCTTTTCTTGGGCAGCTTCCGCTCGCTTGCCCGGACATTCATATTTGAGGGATTAAGGGCGCAAGTGGAGGGAACCATGGTGTTCGAGGAGGGGATCATGACCCCTTGGGTCTCGCACAGCCCTGATATCAAAGGCCTAAAAGCCGATGCAGCGTAGGGACCCTTGAGAGGTTTCCAAAGCTGCTCAAAAATAATGTTCGAAATGCAGATCTCGCCCGGCCTAACCAACGAGCACAAGAGGAGTGCTGGGGCACGGGCCACTTCCATTAAGTGACTCGTAGGCATGACAAAGCTAGAAATGAAAACTAGCCAAGCACTACTCATTTCCATTAATTCAGAAAGAAGAATGTTGGCTAATCCTCCTTCCCATTCGGTGTCATCGTGGACGAGTTCCGACACGAGATTAAGGGGGTCTTGGCGAGATTCCAAAAGTTCCAAGTAAAAGCAAGAATGTACCTCCTCGAGCCCATAGAATTGCTTAATTTGAGCAATCCCAAGGGTGACACCCTTACCACGGTAGAAGACCCGCTGTCCGACCGCATCAATGGCATTTGTGTAAATCTCCTGGATAATAGAAGGGTACGTGGGGGATCTCTTAGTCACCATTTCCCTCCATCCTCAAGGGGTGACTTGTTCAATCGGAACGGGTAAGACGCTGCTAAAACTCCTCTCCAGAATTAATTTCTGCTGAGAAGTAATTGAATAGAAATGCTGCTCGGCCTCAGCGGAAGAGAACCTTTTCTTATTAAATGTTCCCACGGAAGAAGAGGCTTAGGCCTCCCTTCTTGAAATGGCTTTCTTTCAGAAAGACATGGTGAGATATGAGAGCTAGAGAGATGAAGAGTATGAGGAAGAAGGAGAGTTAAGAATGGTGCAAGGATACCCCCCCCCCCCCCATGCCTCCCTTTTATAGCCAAGGAAATCCAAGGCAAGAGAGTATGGTCAATGGGTCTTCCCCATGCCATAAATGTGGCGATCCAAGTGAAGGGGGGGCAGCTTTTTCAGCCACACCTTTTTACTGCATGGGGAACCCAAATTGCATGACTTATTGACAGCATGGTTCCCAATACAGAGAGAAAAAACAAAAATTCTGCAGCTGGAGCAAACTGCTGCAGCGCGCGGTAGCAAAAATGCTGCTACAGCGCACTATCGCAGAATTTCCGCTGCAGTGCGCTGGAGCGGAAAATTTTATACCGCGCGCCATCGCGGGTTTTCCACAAAGGTGCGATTTACCCACTGCAGTGCACTGTCGTGAAATTTTCAATATGAAATACATCAAAATAGATTAGATTCAACTTAGATAACTAAATCATAAAATCCTAATTTTAGCCTTAAGAGGGGTATTTTGGTCATTTTGACCAAAATGTGTTTAAGTACCACTTAAACCTTGAAAAAATTTAGTAAACTACCCTTAGATAGGTTATGAATGCTTTATTGGATTCTTAGATTAATAATGTTAATCATGTGGAAGTTTATGTAAGAAATCCTCAATTAGCCTTAATTAAGACACTTAGACCTTAAGTGATCCTAAGGAAGTCACTTAGCCCTAAAATTTGAATCAAACAATTTTAGATGTTAAATTTCAGTTTAATAAGCTCAACTAAGTTAGTTTATGAGCTTAATTTCTAAAAGAGACATATTTAGGAAATCCTAAGTTAGAAAACTAGTTAAGTCTAAAGTGATCAGATCTTAGATCCTAGATCTTAAACTTTAGATCTTTTACTTGAATCAAACTATCTCCAATTAAAATTCTTAAATAATTGATTATTTAATCCCTTGAAACTTTCCATGTGGGTATAGGATGATTCAATCTATAAGATAATGAAATTATCTTAAAGGTTGAATATAGATCTTAGATTCTCAAGTTCTTAATTGATTATTTTATCTTATAATCAGTAGAATAACCTTTCACTAGGTTCTTAGTTCCTGGATCTTTCAGCATATAAGATTCTTTACCTTTAATTTGGGTAGTAAATGTGAACCCTAGATCCTTAGTAGGACTTTTATCTTGGATTTAGGATTTGAACACCGAAGTGGAGTTTACAGCCTAAACCCTTAAATCTTGATTTACTTACTCAAGATTTGGGTAAGAGAGTAAAATATTAATAAATTAGGTCGTTGATTTATTTACTTAAACCATATAGTTGTCACATGATTTTGGATTAGAACTTGTTAAGTTCTAATATTAATTTTAAGGACGTAATCTGAGATTCTACTCAGTAGCTAGATATTGGAGATCCTAAGCTTGTACTTCTCAGAGTAGCTAGATTGGGTAATTAGATAACTACAAATATCACATTAGTCTAGATTGAGTCTCTTGCTTACTTTGACTAGATTTTCTTGGCATACCTTAGATATTGAGCCTTATTCCTTAGGCATAATAGGAGAACTTAGGATATGAATGATATATCCTAAGTTAGTAATTGAATTTCATATCATTCAGTTCTTGCCTTACTTGTAGTTGGTAGAATATGTCCTAGCGTGGTCTGCCTCTTCAATAATAGTATTGTGTAGAATTGACCCAGGCCTAGAGGATTGGGATGGCCTATTGACTGGGTATTGATTGATATTTCAGTATTGGGGGCCCTGGATGGCCTATTGGCTGGTATGGCAGTACTATGTCTTAGGCTTATTACTACTTTAGCTAGATTGTTCAATATTGTTTTCTATTTTGTTTTGCCACACGCTTTAGTGGTCTTACTTTCAGTACTTGCTCGTTTTACCACATGTCTCAGTGGCTTTGGATTCTATTACTTGCCTTGCTTTTTCCACATGTCTCAATGGCCTTACATTTCATAGATTGCTCAGCTTTTGCCACATGTCTTAGTGGCCCTTTTTCCTTTTCTTTTCTTTTGTATTAATTAGCACGTTGTATGTATACTCTTATGACTTACTTATGTATATTGGCATATTTAGGATGCTAGAATTGTATGTTTATTTTCAGCATGTGTATCCTTTATGTACTCAGTATGTTTTGATACGATTATAAGCATGTTAGGTTCAAAGTTTATGTTACAGTCACTGTTTCTTTTAGCTTTGGCTTCATCTTGTTTATTGGGCATTGTATATTACTTTTCATACTAGTTGTTGGCTATAAATGAATAGTTTATAGTTACCCTTTCTTTCATAGCTTGTTGCACCCAGTATTGCTCGCATGTTTAGATAATTTAAATGTGATATCTTTAAAATGATGAGTTCATTAAAATAGCCTAAAATGTACTTAGACAATTGTCTAACTGTAATTTTTTTGTTTTGTTGGCTGGGGCCCTGGCATTTGTGATACCGATAAATATCAGATTCAGACTTGTTTGTGGGCAGTATTGTAGGAGAGGAGCGGGTTCGGGAGGAGGATCGTGTGCTGCTGTTTAGTTAGATCTTGCATTTTATTTCAGTGAGATTGAGAGACATTTTCATTCTCTTAAAAATTCAATTTGTAATAATTAATTCTGGATGTATTTCATTTCAGCATTGTGATGAGTTACTATATAGTATGCTTTCCTTTCTACTATATTATGCTTGTGGATGTTATTATTCCCTATTGCTTCCACTACTTTGATATCTGTATGTATATTGATGCATGTTATAGTATTCTGGTCACATATTCTTGGCTTAAGGCAAGTTGGGTTTTCATCGATTTTACTTAAGGTGAGGATTTGCCATAGTTGGAGCACCATACTTCCTATTGTCAGTACGGGGGCCCCACACTACTAAACTTTAATTCCTTGGATTAGTGCTGAGACTATAAACTCCTACTGAGAGACACTTATGTTGCCCACACTAATCCTGCATAAATATCTAAGTAACTAAGTACTTTGATATCTAAAAGGGGAGTAATTGTGCCATGAATTATTATGTAATAGTAATGATAATTTAGAGTACAATACTGTAATAAGTAAACATTCATCATAGGCTATAGAAACAATAAGAAGATAGATACATCCATTTATCATATTCAGGCAGTAGGAAAAAAAACAATAGAAAGTAAACATCTCAGATAATAAGGTACTGATATAATAAAGATGCGGGTACAAAATTTAATTATTAATAATCAAAGTGTAGTGAGAATAAAGAGAATGAAAGCTAAATAACAATCTTTCAAAAAAAACAACAACTATAACTAAGCAGATGTAGAGGGATCATGTTTTGGCTCATACTCCTCACATGGTGTAGAATCTTCAAATAAATTTAGATATGACATGTTAGTTTTTACAAGCTAGAGCTCCAGCTATGAAAAGGAAAAGATCTTGTGTTAGATAAATTATGTAAGTACATTTTTAGGATGATAAATTACTACTAAATTTTAAGATATCATAAATTGGCTTAATCATTTTAGGATTGACATGTATTCAATAGAACAGGGATGGTGTAAATGCAACATTTATAACTTAACAAAAATGAGACAAGTAAAGTAATATACCTCAAATCCAACAGATGCAGAAAAGGTCAAGCATATATGTATATAAAATTAATGTAAGTGCAAGAGAACACCTCTAAATAAATATGTTTAAAGCTTAACATGTTGAGCATACTAGTAAAATAATGAAATGTACATAACAGAACAAAAATTCTAGCATCTTTACATGCATAGATATAATAATGCCAACAAATTAGCTAAAAACACAAAAAATATAAAAAACATTGCAAAATTGTAAATAAAACTAAACTGAATTGTATTATATGTAAACTAAACAAAAATCTTTATTTTATTGGACATATACCTAGAGTAACCTACCATAATAGTAACTAGCTGACATAGGCACTGAACAGAAAGTCACACATCTATAATTTAGACCATTCAGAGCTAGATTCAAGTCAGACTATATAATCGTACATGTATCATCTAGACCACTCATGGCTAGATACGAGTCGATTCAATCCCAATAAGAACTGAGGAAGCAAACTAACTAGGACTCAAAAAATGAAATCTAAGAGAAGGTTAACACCTTAAACACTAAATTTGGTTAGAAAATGAGCTTAATGAGCATTAATTAGGGTTTAGGCTTATTAAGGAATGATTAGCAATTTAAGTGAGAAAAATGAAATCTTAGGTTATAATCAAGTTCTGCTCTATCTAAGGAGTCATTAGACACCTTAAACACTAAAATAATAACACTAATGATGAATTTATTTACTAAATAAGACTAAGAGTGTCAGTGAGTGATTAATAATATTAAGCATAGGAAAATATTTTTGATTTCATAATTAGGTTCCCTTATGTCTAATGAAGAGAATGAGACCTTAATCATGAAATTAGATTAATAATTAAGACTAATATTTACTAATCCATTTATAAAATAATTAATGCTTAATTAAGAATTCTAATCATAGAAAGTGAAATTTTATTATAATTTAGCATTCCTTATAATTTTTGGATAAAAAATGGTAGATCCAAAATTGGATTTGAATTTATCAAGTTATTTCATTAATTAATTTGAAAATTTTCTATTTATTGAATCATAGGCTTTAGGATTTTTAAGGGAATTAATAGAAAGAGATTAATTCAGTTTAATCAGGTTATTTAAATAACCGGGATGTAAACCGCATAGGCTAGAGCTGACCCAGCCTGACACTGTATATCTCTTTTGCGGAAATTATGAGATGCTAGAATTCTAAGGTTAGGGTTAAGAGCTGAATCTGAGACATCCAGTCCACCACACAACCTGAACTCGATAACAATACAATCCTTGCACCAAGATGCAATGATTGCACACAAAATTCCTCTGTGGGATGGCTAAAGTCACTAGAACTTTACGACTCGAGCCCCAAACCTGAGGTTTACTATGGGGAGCTAATTCTTCCCACAGAGACGATGCCACAATAGGTTTCTGGTCTCGACACAAACAGTGTGTCGAGATGGATTGAAGCCCTATCCTAGCCTAGTCAGGGGCGTGCTATGATGGTGAATGATCATTTGATGCTGCTACTGTCAGGTGCTATAATAACTCAGACAGAGAAAAGTTCAATCGAGCTAGCTCAATTGACTAAGACCCTATTGAACATTTACATTCAATATGAGATAGGTTCATTGAAATTAGGAAATCCAATTCAAAGCCAATTGCCTATGAACGAAGCTAACCAACCTGTTAGTCCAATAGCCTGATCCAAGTAGTGTCCTTCACTATTTGGACCTCAACTGGGCTGATGCCAAATTGATGGGCATTCAATACTAATATGATCACAACATCAATCCTATGTTGGGATCTGGATACCATTCAAATCATCATGGAGATACCAAAGGAGCTCAGGTGAGCTTCTAGGAGGTTCCAAAATGTTTCAAGACAAGTTGGAAAATGTTCAGGCTCCATAGCGCAACGTGGGGAATTGCAACATGCCCTAACATTTGGCAGCTCGAGACTGGGGCGCTGCAACACACCCTGATGCATTGAAACCCAAAATTGAGTTGCAATAGTGCACCATGTCACTCTGTAATGTGCCCTAACACCTTGTAACATGAGATAGGGGCACTATAGCGCTCCTTGGCGCCTGACAGCTCAAGATTGGGTTGCTAAAGTGCACCCCCTTGCCGATAGAGACTGAGGTGCTATAATGCGCTAGAAAGCCTGCCATGTTTATGTTCTATATTTAGGCACTACCCTAAGTGCTTTTGGAGGTATTTTGGACCATTTGGGGTCCAAATAGTGCCTAAGTATATAAGGGAACATTATGGAGATATTTTGTAAAGGTTTGCTAAGGATAAATCAACCATAATCAGGTGGTGGATACTGCTCCTTTCCTTCATCCAAGAGTGATAGATGGAAGTTATGGGAGAAGAAAAGATCGATTAGGAGGTTGAGTAAGATCTTTATTGCTATTGTGAAGGTGAAGCTTTTTGTTACTGTGTAATCATCTTATTCATAGTGGAAATTTTTTGTGCAGTGTAGCTCCATGGTTTTTCTAGTCATTAGGTTTTCCATATAAAGATCCTTGTGACTGGGTGCTTGTGGTTTCATGCATGTGATTTTGTTGGGCTTTATTTTTGTGTTTGGTTGATTTTATTTATTATAAGATATCAGATAACGTAAACACCGATCCTCACTATTAAAATCACTTCCACTACGTGCTCACAACAAGTGGTATCAGAGTGAGGTTCTTTCTATTATTCTTAGATTTTTTATTTGAGTGGGATTAATGGCTGATGAAATGATACACAAAATAGAGATGTTTTATGACACTAATTTTTCCTCTTAGAAGATGCAAATGGAAGATATCCTTAACCAAAATAAGTTGTATATACCACTCAGTGGAGCTAACAAGAAACTGACCACTATGTCTGATGAAGATTGGGAGGTTCTTGATAGAATTACTCTGGGTTTGATTTGTTTTTCATTGTCTCATTCTATTGCATTTAACATTGTTAATGAGAAAAATACCATAGATCTCATGGATGCTTGGATAAGGATGTATGAGAATACTTCAGCTTCTAACAAAGTTTTTTTGATGAAATGATTGTTTATTATGTGTTGGATAATTGCTTAATGATGAAATATCAGAATGGGTTCAACACTGTTACAAGTCAGTTGAGTTTGGTGGGCATCAAGTTTGTTGATGAGGTTTGAGCTCTATTATTCCACTCTTCATTGCTGGACAATTGAGATAGGCTAGTGATAGCCATCAGTAACTCATCAAGAAACGCGTCATTGAAATTTGATGAATGTTTCTGGCTGGTGCTGAATAAAGAGGTGTGAAAAAGATCACATAGGAAGGAATCTACTTCTACATTGAATGATGAGAGCCAAGGAAGAAATATAGGCCAGAGGCACAACAAAAACATGTCTATGTTAATTTCTTATCAATATGGAGTCCTGGGTGGTGGACTCGGGCATATCTTTTTATGCTACTCCTACAAGGGGTGCCTTCAAGAATTACACCAAGAATGACATGGGGAAGGTGTATCTAGAAGATGACAATGCATAAAGCATTATAGGTAAAGGTGATGTGGACCTCCAACTACCAAGTAGTGCAGTTTGGAAGCTAAGAGAAGTCAGGCACATGTCGTGTTTAAGGAAGAACCTTATATCAGTCAGACAGCTAGCCAGGGAGGGCTACATTGTAACTTTTACAGGGGACTAATGAAAGATCATCAAGGGTGCGCTCATTATTATATAGAGCAACATCGAAGATACATTTTACTTGATCAATAGAGTATCTGATTCCATTCCAGCTATAGAACAGATAGACACGGGTTTATGGAACCAGAGGCTTAGCCATATGAGCAAGAGGGGGCTAAATCCCTATAGTAAAGGGAAAGGTTTCTAGGTCTGAAGTTAGTGGACTTGTATTTCTATGAAGGTTATATTCTGGGCAAATAAAAAATGTCATATTCTCTAAAGTTGGAAGAGAGATGAAAGCAAGAAACTTGAGTTGATGCATATAGTTGTAAGGGGATAGCTCATACTTCTTCATAAGTGGAGTTGCATAATTTGTCACCTTCATTAATGAACATACACAGAAGGTAGGGGTTTATTTCTTAAGACATAAATCTGATATATTTGAGGTGTTTGGGAAATGGCTTGCTTTGGTTGAGGATGAGATATGACTTAAACTTAAATGCTTGTGATCTGATAATGGAGGTGAATACTATGATAAGGAATTCAAGAAGTTCTATGCCTTGAGATAAATTAAGAGGGAATTTACTGTTCCAAGAACACCACAACAAAATGGTGTTGCAGAATAGATGAACAGGACGATCATATAATGAGCCAAAAATATGAGATTGCATATAGGTCTCCCAAAGTTGTTCTGGGCCAAGTCTGTTAACAGAACACTTAATTTATACAATTAGGGACCTTTTATACCCATAAATGGGGATTCCCAATGAGGTCTAGAATGGAAAAGAGGTGAAACTGAACCACCTCAAGGTATTTGCTTGTTCATACTATGTGCATGCTAAAGCAGTATCCAAAAAAGCATGCTTGATGCAACAGCCATCAAGTGCACATTTATTGGATATAACACAAATGAGTTGGCCTACAAATTCTAGGACAATCAAAACTAGAGGTTAATAGAAGCAGAGATATTACTTTTAATGAAAGTGAGATGCATAAGAATTATTTTGAAGTTAGAAATGATTCTAAGATTTTTTCAGATAGTGAACCCCAGCAGATGGAAGTTAATTTCTTCTCCTTCTTCAAGCTCCTCTCTTAGGTTGCTAGTTCTACCTTCATTCTTCACTACCTTAGCAAGAACTTGCTTTACCACCCTTGGGGAGTTCCTCACTTCCACTTATGCACCCCTCCTCCTTACTTAGTGTTTTGAGCAAAATTGGGAACCCTCCTCTACTTAAGAGGATTGATATATATAGGGTAAGGGATGCCTTCATCCCACTTATGATCCAAACCAGCATTTCTAATGGAAAATTCTAAGTAATGATGGCAAAAATCCCAATTGATGGTGAAGTGACCAATATCTCCATTTGTTTAGCCAAAACATCACCTCAAGATCTTCTTTTCCATATAAAAAATGTAGCAGCTGCAGAGAATGATGGCTGGGGACACGATGCAGGTTGGGGGTCTTGTCCCAGCCGCAATAAATGCTCCTGCCCGGCAAAATTGCGGCGGGCCACTACAGCGCACCGCAGCGCGCGCACAATGGTGCCAGCAAATTTTGCTAAGTGTTCCGCTGCCGCGCGCTACTGCGTCCAAATTTTGCAAAGTGACCCGCTGCAGCGTGCTGGAGAGCTAGCATTTTGCAAATAATACCGCTGTAGCGTACTGTAGCGGGAGCATTTCGCAAAATGCTCTGCTACAGCGCGCGGTAGCGACTCAATTTGCAAATCGCCCCGCTGCAGCCCCTGTAGCGGGAGCATTTTGAAAAATGCTTCGCTGCAGCCCGTGGTAGCGGTTCAATTTGCGAAAAGCCCCACTGCAGCACGCTACCGCCCCTATGGTTTGCAAATGGACCCACTGCAGCGCACTACTGCGCCCGTGGTTCACAACTAGATCCACTGTAGTGCGCTACTACGTCCGCAGTTCGCAACTGGACCCGCTGCAGTGCGCTACCTCGCCCGCGGTTCGCAAATGCACCAGCTGCAGCGCGCGACAGCGGTTTCCTTTGAAAAAAATTGGAATTTTGCATAAATGTCTCAGGACTCCTTTGGATAGCCATTTTCCTAAAAAGGTAGACAAAATTTGATTTAGAAGCAGTTTAACAATCATAAATATATGAGACTCCCATTTATTTTAGATATAATTTATGGATTCATCACACCCCCACACTTAAATTCTTGCTCATCCTCGAGTAAGCTCAAAATGAAATTTTTTCTATTTTGTAGGGATAATAGTCACAATAATGCAATTAGAATAAATATAAGTCAAGGTACGTGCATAACAATAATGAAATAAAATATTTAACAATATTAATGTTTTAACCATGGCAATAAAGTGGGTTAATCAATTAATCTCCAAGTATTTGATTTTCATGCTTGACACTAGGTGATGGGTAAAGTTCATTATGGACCATAGACTAGAGAGGTGGTGAAAGACTCCAAGAGTTTTGTCATATGTGCTCCTTCTTATGAATCACAAAGATGAAAAGATTAAAGGACATATATTAATCTTCATCTTTTCACATTTTGATCATTTGGGAGAGATATTTTTCATCATCCATTTTTAAATATATATTTTGTTCTTTTCATTTTTAGGAAGAGACACTTTTCTTCATCCCAAAATGCATCTTTGTGATCATGAAGTCCTACGGGAGTATAGCACACTCTTTTTAAAGTACTCACCATATTTTCTAGTCTAAGTCCAATGCCTTCCCCCACACTTAGTTCAAGCATTTATTTAAATTCTTGAAAATTAAATTATCCTCCATTCAATCCTTAATTAAAATATTTTAGTGCTTATAATGCATTTGGTCTTTTTTGATAAGCACCCTTTTACTTATATCAAATTCCTTCTTGATATTTTGTGATTTTCATTTCTTTGAAAAATTCAGAAAAAATATGTCATTTAAGAATACCATAAAAATGAGGGAATATGAAAATTCATAAATTAAAATCTCAAAATAAAACACAAAAAAATAAAAATACAAAGGAAAACACAGAAAAAGAAAAAAAGAAAAATACAACCTATTTAATTTTCGGCTTCCTCCTCTTCCTCCACCTTCTCCACGTATGCGGTTTTGCAAGGATAGCGCATCTCCGGAATGGGGCACCAACCGGCGGCCTACGCAACACGGAGGGATTCGGTCAACCCCACAAGCTCCAGTCCTCAAACATCATCCCGAGGGCTTCACGAAAGTCGGACTAAAACTGGCATTGTTGAACGAGTTCTTGTTTAAAGAACCCCATGTCGGTTGCCAGGGCCTTACTAAATTCCGCATGCTGATTATGGAGATGTAGCAAAATCTTATTGGTGAGGTGTTGGCCGGACGGCGCGGATGCTTCCCCCTGCACTCCCCTTCTTTTCTTGGGTAGCTTCCGCTCGCTTGCCCGGACATTCATATTTGAGGGATTAAGGGCGCAAGTGGGGGGAACGATGGTGTTCGAGGAGAGAGTCTTGACCCCTTGGGTCTCGCATTGCCCTGATATTAAAGGCCTGAAGGCCAATGTAGTGCAGGGACCCTTGAGAGCTTTCCAAAGCTGCTCAAAAATAATGTTCGAAATGCGGATCTCGCCCGGCCTAACCAATGAGCACAAGAGGAGTGCACGGGCACGGGTCACTTCCGTTAAGTGACTCGCAGGCATGACAAAGCTAGAAATGAAGACTAGCCAAGCACTACTTGTATCCATTAATTCGGAATGAAGAATGTTGGCTAATCCTCCTTCCCATTCAGTGTCATCGTGGACGAGTTCCGACACGAGATCAAGGGGTCTTGGCAAAATTCTAAAAGTTCTAAGTAAAAGCAAGAATGTACCTCCTCGATCCCATAGAATTGCTTGATTTGAGCAATTCCAAGGGTGACACCCTTACCACGGCAGAAGACCCGCTGTTCGGCCGCATCAATGGCATTTGTATAAATCTCCTAGACAATAGAAGGGTACGTGGGGGATCTCTTAGTCACCATTTCCCTCCATCCTCAAGGGGTGACTTGTTCAACCAGAACGGGTAAGACGCCGCTGAAACTCCTCTCCAGAATTAATTTTTACTGAGAAGTGATTGAATAGAAATGCTGCTCGGCCTCAGCGGAAGAGAACCTTTTCTTATTAAAGGTTCCCACAGAAGAAGAGGCTTAGGCCTCCCTTCTTGAAATGGCTTTCCTTCCGGAAGACATGGTGAGATATCAGAGCTAGAGAGATGAAGAGTATGAGAAAGAAGGAGAGTTAAGAATGGTGCAAGGAAATCCAAGGCAAGAGAGTATGGTCAATGGGTCTTCCCCATGCCATAAATGTGGTGATCCAAGTGAAGGGGGGGGCAGCTTTTTCAGCCACACCTTTTTACTGCATGGGGAACCCAAATTGCATGACTTATTGAATTCTGCAGCTGGAGCAAACCGCTGCAGCGCGCGGTAGCGAAAATTCTGCTACAGCGCGCTATCGCAGAATTTTCGCTGCAGTGCGCTGGAGCAAAAAATTTTATACCGCGCGCCATCGCGGGTTTTCCATAGAGGTGCGATTTACCCACTGCAATGCGCTATCGCGAAATTTTCGCTGCAGCGCCAAATTTTTTTTTTTTTTTTTTTTTTTGAATTGGGCTGCCTCTCTATAAGCGCTTAATTTAACGTTCTTAGCTAGACTCGCTAACGATGAACTAGTCAGATCCAATGGTTTCCTCTTCCATAAGCTAAAGATGCTAGAGTGAGCACAACTCTCATGGTGGCTCGAACTCCTGCTATCTTCTACTTCCTTTAGCGGATCCACTGTTTCAATTTCAAGCTTAGGGGGAGTTTTCTTTTTTCTTTTTCCTCGTTTTGTTTTTCTCTTTCTTACTCCTTCCTTGCTCCCCTTTTCTGAGGAAGGAGTTGAGCTATTATCAGAATTTATTTCTTCTATCATTAGATCCTCTAGAACATCGTCAACCCATAACCTTTCTTCTCTTACCCTTATCTTCACCTCATTTTCTATCTCTTTGCTTAAATAAAGTGGGTTTAAGGTCA
The DNA here is from genome assembly GCA_016760335.1 of Gastrodia elata. NCBI lineage: Eukaryota > Viridiplantae > Streptophyta > Magnoliopsida > Asparagales > Orchidaceae > Gastrodia > Gastrodia elata. Next base: position 32,888,303 of record CM028681.1, read on the forward strand.
ATTAATTCAGTTTTCCCTTTTACATTTACGCTCATAACTCTGTGACCTATATCAATAATAGCTTTTACACTTATTAGAAAGGGTCTCCCAAAGATAATCGTGGAATTCTTATTCCATTGATCCCATTCACAAACCACAAAATCAGTTAGAACATAAAACTTCCCAATTCGACTGCAATATTTTTTATCATTCTAAGAGGGGTAAGGGATTCTAAATTGGCAAACTCCAAAATCATTGAGGTATATTCTATCCCTCCTACCTTTAGATGTTCATAAATATGGTAGCGCATAACGTTGACCGAAGCACCTAGATCACACAAGGGATCTACAAATACTTCATTTCTGATTATGCAAGGGATTCTCAACCTCCATGGGTCTTCACGTTTAAGTGCTGTTAGCTTCTCACACTCATTTCCCTTTTTTCCTTCCCATTCCTTTAGCTTATAATCTGTTGCGCTCGCTCTTTTAGTATGAATTCGTCCAAACACATCTTCCGAATGTATCACACTAACCAACTCCCTAGGGTTTATTTCGGTCAAACTGGGTAGGGCCCCTTGCTGCCGAGAGGTCAGCTGCTTGGAGATCTGCCCCAATTGGGTCTCTATATTCCTCAGGGAAGCTTCTATCCCTTGGATAGAAGCTTCATGGCGTGTGATAGTGGCTTCGGTGCAGTGCATAAATTGGATCGTTTCAGCCTTGAAGGAGTTGAAGGCCCCTTCTAAATTGAGGTGATGATTATTATTGTTATTTCCATTATTTATACCTTGTTGGTTGGATGAACTTCCCCCATATTGATTTACGTTATTATTATTATTACTCCAAAAGAAATTAGGGTGGTTTTTCCACCCTGGGTTGTAGGTGTTGGAGTAAGGGTTATTCATCGAGTTGTTGTTTCTTAGGTAATTGACCTATTCAGTGTTAGTTTGTACAAAGGGGTTATTTAAGTTGCAACTCTCACTATTATGCCTACCCCCGCACAAATCACAATGTACCTAAAGAACAACGTTAACGTTCATTCTTTCTATTTTTTCATTCAAGGCATGTATTTCCTGCTGTAATGCCATTATTTGGTTGGACTCGTTTACCTTTATAGCTTCCTTTTTTAGCCTTTTCAGAAGGCCATTGATATGCATTATTGGCCATTTCCTCTAAGAGGTCGTAAGCTTCCTCTTGGGTTTTTCCGCTAATAGAACCACCGGCGGTTGCATCAATGAGTGTCCTTGTAGGAACGTTCAAACCATTGTAAAAGGTTTGCACTTGCATCCATTGAGGGAACCTATGATGTGATCAATGCCTGAGGCATTCCTTAAAATGGTCCCACCCATCATATAAAGTCTCGCCTTCCAACTGAGTGAAGTTGGTGATCTCAATCCTCAACCTGGCGGTTTTCACCGGAGGGAAATATTTGGCTAAGAATTTCTTAGCCAAATTATCCCATATCCGGATAGAATCTCTAGGCAGAGAGCTGAGCCAATTCTTCGCTCTATCTCTTAAAGAGAATAGGAAAAGCCGTAATTTAACAGCGTCTTCAGAAACGCCATTAAATCTGAAGGTGTCACATATTTCAAGGAAAGTTAAAATATGTGAGTTTGGATCTTCAATGGCTAATCTCCCAAACTGATTATTTTGCATTATACTCAGTATGGAAGGTTTGATTTCAAAATTATTAGCTTCAATATTTGGCCTAACAATAGCATGGGGGATTCCCCTAACACTGGGTAGTGCATAGTCTCTAAGTGTCTTCCCCTAGGCTCTCCTAACGGCTCTCCTAAATTTTCAGTATAGTTGTCATAACAGCTTGTTGATTTGATAGGTTTTGTTCTCTCCTAGCTTGTAAGTATGTTCTCTCAATTTCGGGATCAAAAAGATATTCAGTGCAAACTCTTTTACTCATACAAAACAATAATATGGCTATCGTGAACAATTTTAGCAATAAAGTTCAAAAAGTTTAGCAAAAATAAGATAAGCAGAAATGTAAGATGTTAGTTTCTACAATTTACAAAAAATCAAAACTAAAAATAATTGCAATAAAATACTTAAATCACTAGCTACTTATAGATTATCCTTAATACGAAACAAGTACCAATTTCCCGGCAACGGTGTCAAAAACTCGACAGACTGTAAATACACATCTGCGCTCACACGCAAGTGTACGTGGTCTGAAGTAATAAGTGGAAAGTGTTAATTTCCGGGATTTATCGAACCACAGAGAATTGGTTGTTTTATTACTAAGGTCTATCTATTCTCACTAATGTTTAAGCTATGATTGATTGGTTAAGTTGGTCCTAGATTTAGCATAATAATTATTAAGTGAAGATAAGTTAGATAAAAGAGAGAGGAAAGTTGGGGTTATCCCACATGTCATGATATATTACTAATGTATGTTGATTTCTCAAGCTTTATCTTTCATTTATTTTTAAATCAAGTGCACTTTGTTCACCTTGAGTTTCATCTCAAAGTCTCACAAGTTCAAATCTTGTGCACAAAATAAACACACATTCGGTTCTATTTAGGCACAAAGATTCCTACAAGATTTTAGGTTTTAAGTTTCATCTTATCTATTGATCAAGGAGATTATGATTATTAAATATTTAAGATCTTATAAGCATTGATTCCACTACGAGCATCACTAGCATCACACATAGTTGAGATGAGGGATTAATATATTGGGCTCAATGACTATATCACTTAGTTCATGAGCACTCAACTATTTCTTCCTCTCCCTCAATTATGTTGAGATAAGGAGCTCATTTAGTGGGTCTTAGCATCACATGCATCAACACTTTGGTTGAGCTTAGATTAAGGTGCACTAAGCTCAAGAACTTTGTCACATAGTTCTAACTTTCATGCACTCATAAAACCTAACATCCAACCTAAGGTGAGCTATGGAGCATAAGACAAGTTAGTTCTTGAGTTTATGAGTTTATTTTCCTTTAATCCATATTCAAGACTAAATAATAAAAAGTATTTCCTTAATAAGGCATTGAGTTCTTATAATTTAATTGTGCTTGAGAAAAACTTCATACAATAAAAATAACTCATATACATGGGATTTCCCCAACCCTCCCCAAGGGAGATTTAGCTACTCATTACAAAGGAAATGAAGAAAAACACATACATGGATGAAGACCCTTTCATGATCAACTAAGAAAAGAAACTACAAAAGTAAAGTTTAGAAGATACTTGGAACATTCCTTAGAAGTTATTTGGATTTCTTCTTCTCCTTCTTCAAGCTTCTCTCTTAGGTTGCTAGTGCTGCCTTCATTCTTCTCTTCCTTAGCAAGAACTTGCTTTGCCACCCTTGGGGAGTTCCTCACTTTCACTTATGCACCCCTCCTCCTTACTTAGTGTTTTGAGCAAAATTGGGAACCCTCCTCTAGTCAAGAGGAGTGATATATATAGGGGAGGGGCTGCCTTCATCCCACTTAGGATCTAAACCAGCATTTCCAATAGAAAATTCTAAGTAATGATGGAAAAAACCCCAATTGATGGTGAAGTGACCAATATCTCCATTTGTTTAGCCAAAACATCACATCAAAATCTTCTTTTCCATATAAAATATGTAGCAGCTCCAGAGAATGATGGCTGGGGACAAGATGCAGGTTGAGGGTCTTGTCCCAGCTACAATAAATGCTCCTGCCTGACAAAGTTATGGCGGGCCACTGCAGCGCGTGCACAATGGTGCCAACAAATTTTGCTAAGTGTTCCGCTACCGCACGCTACTGCGTCCAGATTTCACAAAGTGACCCGCTGCAGCGCGCTGTAGCACTAGCATTTTGCAAATCGTACTGCTGCAGTACAGTGGAGTGATAGTATTTCACAAAATTCTCTGCTATAGCGCGCGGTTGCAGCTCAATTTGCAAATCGCCCTGCTGTAATGCTTTTGTAACAGCCCAAACTCTTAACACCAAGGTATTGTCCGCTTTGGCCTAAAAGGCCTCACGATTTTGCCCTCATAAGATAACTTCCCAGCAGGTCACTCATCTTGGGAGTGTTCCTACCTGAGCACACTTAACTTTGGAGTTCTTATCAGGAACACCACAATTATCTGAAAAGGCACCTTAATATTTAAGAGTTTTACTTATTACTACTTAAGTGGGTCATCACAATCTCCTCAACTTAAGTAACTGACGTCCTCGTCAGTATCCACACACAGATCCAAGAACCATTCATTGGGTAGATAGGACCTAGAGGTGACCCCTACAGGCGCAAGAGGTACCCATAATCATGTAGCACCTTAACCATCTTAGGTTCAAGAGGCTGCTCATATAAAGTATACTTTACCCTATATGACACTTAGCTCCTATCAGATACCCTATGACCTGCTCTGATACAATTTGTAATAGCCCAAACTCTTAACACCAAGGTATTGTCCTCTTTGGCCTAAAAGGCCTCACAGTTTTGCCCTCATAAGATAACTTCCCAGCATGTCACCCATCCTGGGAGTGGTCCCACCTAAGCACGCTTAACTTTGGAGTTCTTATTAGGAACTCTACCATTATCTGAAAAGGTGCCTTAATGTTTAAGAGTTTTACTTATTACTACTTAAGTGGGTCATCACAGCTTGTAGCGGGAGCATTTCGCAAAATGCTTCGCTGCATCGCGCGGTAGCAGTTCAATTTGCGAAAAGCCCCGCTGCAGCGCCCTACCGCGCCTATGGTTTGCAAATGGACCCGCTGCAGTGCGCTACCATGCCCGCGGTTCACAATTGGATCCGCTGCAGCGCGCTACTGCACCTGTGTTTCGCAACTGGACCTGCTTGCAGCGCGCTACCGCGCCCTCGGTTTGCAAATGCACCCGCTGCATTGCGCTATAGCGCCCTAATTTGCAAATTGACCCGCTATAGCGCGCGATAACGGTTTCCTTTGAAAAAATTTGAATTTTGCATAAATATCTTAATACTCCTTTGGATAGCCATTTTCCTTAAAAGATAGACAAAATTTGATTTAGGAGCAATTTAAGGATCAGAAATGTATGAGATTCCCCTTTATTTTAGATATAATTTATGGATTCATCAATGACAATATTGAGCCAGAAGAGCATGTACAAGAAAATTCTCAAGAGGATGTTAGGAAGACTAAATCACAAACACCCATGTTATGGAGATCCATAAGAGTCACTAGACTGCCATAGAGGTATTCCTTTTCTTAGTTTTATTTATTACTAACGGATGATGATGAACCAGAAACCTTTGAAGAGGTGCTTAAAGTAGATGATTCAATCAGGTGGGAGGCTACTATGAATGATGAAATAGTATCACTTATGTCAAATGGGACATGGGAGTTGATAGCACTACCAGCTAGAAAGAAGACCCTTTAGAATAAGTGGGTTTACCGGCTGAATGAAGAACTGAATGTGAGCAAATGCTACAAAGTTAGGCTTGCAGTAAAGGGTCTATAGTAGTGGCATGGAGTTGACTATAATGAGATCTTTGCTATAGCTGAGAAAATGATGACCATCAGGGTTGTGTTGAATATTATTTTACTTAAAAATTTGCACTTGGAGCAAATGGATGTAAGGCCTACATTTCCTCACAGAGAGATGGAAGAGGAGTTATACATGCAACAATTGGAGTGGTATAATGCTCAAGATAACAATAAGTCAGAGTTTTTGTGCAAGCTCAAGAAGAGCCTCTATGGCTTAAAATATGTGCCTAGGTAATGGTATAGGAGATTTGACATGTTTATGTTAGATACTAGGTCAAGAGGTGCCAGGCAGATCACTATTGATATATGAGATAGTGTAAGTCCTCATATATCATCCTTTTACTGTATGTGGATGATATGTTGATTGTTGGATCATATATAAAGGAGATAAAGATGCTGAAGGAGCAATTATCAAAGGAATTTGACATGAAAGACTTGGGGTTGGCCAAAAATATTATTGGAATGATAATCAACTGAGAGAGAAATGAAAGAATTCTGAAGTTGTCTCAAAAGGAATATAGTGAAAAGGTGCTTAAAAGATTCAATATGATTTAGGCAATACAAATGGGCAATTGATAACTTGATGTAATTGATAACTTGATGTACATTATATCTGCATGAGATTAGATATTATGCATACAGTGTGAGTGGTCAACAGATTCATGGAAAATATAGGGAAGCATCATTGGGACACCATCAAATAGATTTTGAGAAATTTGAAAGGTACAATGGATAAAGCACTTTACTTTGGTAGGTCTTCCATTTATCTACAAAGCTTTTTGATTCGGACCTTGCATGAGATATTGATTGTCAAAGGAGCACTTCTGATTATGTGTTCACATTGGAAAGTGCAGTGGTGAGCTAGAACTTTTGGCTACAGAACATTGTCGCTCTATCCACCATAAAGGGCTGAGTACAATGTCATCACTGAGGTGAGTATGAAGATGAATAGGTTAAAAACCTTTATGAAAGAATCAAGTAAGGAGAAAGACAATGTAAATCACTACAATGATAGTATTTGCATGACTGGCCTAGCATAGAATCCTACATTTTGTGCTAAGATGAAGGCATCGTATCTGGCACCTAACAACCCAAGACTAAGGCATCGTATCTTGCCATGGAACTCCATATCATGCTCTAGCACCCTGCAACTTGAGACTTGGGTGCTATAGCACACCATGTTTCCTAGCAACCCGAGATTGGGGCCTTACATCGCTCCCTGGCACCCTGCAAACAGAGACTGGACACAATGGCATGCCGTAGCGCTTACTGTGTTTTTGCTCAGAATTTAGGTGCTACCCTAACTAATTTTGGAGGTATTTTGGACCATTTATGGTTAAAATAGTTCCTGAGTATATAAGGAAAGATTATGGAGATGTTTCCTAAGAGTTTGCTAAGGAGAAATCAACTCTAATTATGTGGTGGTTGCTGGTTGTCTCCTTCAATCTAGAGTGAGAGTTGAATGTTTTGAGAGAAGAAGAAATCGATCAAGAGACTATATAAGTGGTAGATCTTTCTTGTTCTTTCTCTTTGTAAGTCTGTAATTATCTTGTTCATAGTACAAATTTTATTTGTGGTGTGAGTTTGTGGTTTCTCCCGTCATTGGGTTTTCCACATAAAAATCCTTATGTTTGGATGCTTATGATTTTATGAATGTGATTGTGCCGTACTTTATTTTTATGCTTAGCTGATTTTCTTTATTACTTGGTAACCATCAACATAAACTCAGATTCCTGCTGTTAAAATTGCTTACACCGCGTACTCACAACTCCTGAGTTATCATTACAGTAATCAAGAGCTAAATAAGCCTAATTAGCTCGGGAAGAGAGTACATGGTAGGAGGAGATCGATGGATTGCCGTGGTCCAGTTGAGTTTTTGGTTTTACCTCTAATCTCTAGAGCTTCTCTGAACTACTAGTGTTCTTTTGTGGGTTTGAATACTAAACCATACTCACTATTTTGATAGAAGATAAGATTGGAGGTTGTTAAGATTGCTTGGAAGGAAGAAGGGAATTGAAGTGGAGTGTGAGGGTGTTGGCAGCTCTATGTCACCAAAAAGGTGTTCTTGAGGAATTAGGAGAAGCTTTTATAGCTAGGAAACATTAGGGTTGTTAGGCCATAGCCAATTGTCTTGAGCCCAATGGTCAGCATCCCAACTACTGAAATTGGGGATGATAAGTCACTTGGCCTGTCGAGAGATTCCTTCCATTAGTGAATGGAGACTAATAGCCTACTGATGTGAAGGGATAATGTGAGTAGCATCCTATCTGTCAGAAGTGAACAAGTCTAGGATGAAGTTGAGCTGGGATAGCTGGGATCCAAAGTATTTAGATGTTGCACTATTGAGACCCCACAACAGATTTATTGAGGTCTCAATAGCAGATTTGTCAACTGTTGAAGGGCAATTTTCCAATATTCAAATTGTTGATCCCAATTTTGCAATTATTCTAATTTATATTAAGTCCAATTTTGACCTAAATGACCTTCAAAAATTCCTAAAATTTTACTCTTAGCTAATTTGTGTATGTGAAAATAAAAAATGCAATCATATTTTGATTTGGAGATCATTTTAATTTAGCTAATTTTTTAAGTCAATAAATTGATTAAATGATCAATTTATCCATTATTGTTCTCATGGATCCCAAATTTTTAGGGTTAGGTCTTAATGGTAATTATGGTCTTATGGAATAAGTATTAAGACTTGGTTTAGTCCATTTTAAGTATGGTAACAACTTAGGGTTGTTACAGACTCCCCCGCTTAAGAACGATGTTGTCCTCGATATCCACTAAGCGGGAAGAAGAAAAAGAAATAAGAATAGTAATTTTAAATGGTTTTCTAAAATAGTACTATGTTTTTCTAATAGCTTTGGATATCTTAACCACATATTTGATTCTTTCTTCCATGTGGCTTTTTCAGCATTGCGATTTTGCCACTAAATCTTAACTATAGGTATAGAACGGCTTCTGAGCTTCTTCTGATCATTGCCCATAATTTTGATAGGTTCTTTGGCAAAAGATAAATCTAGCTAACAGCTTACTGAAGGAATAGAGATGTGGCGATGAGGTTCTTGAAGGCACTTTCCAAGCAATGAAATATGAAACACATTGTGAACTACAGAAATATCATATAGCAACTTTAGTTTATATGCAAATGATCTGATTCTTGATAGATTTTTGAAAGGTCCTACATATCTGGGATTGAGGTTGATAGTAACATCAAACTTGTATACACCTTTCAAAAGGCTTACTTTTTGATAAATAAAATCTACTACATGAATTTCTAGGGGATGATGACAAGAATCATGATATTTACTATTCCGATCACGTGCTATCTGAAATCCCTACTAAATGAGTTTGACCTTCTTATTTATTTCTTATACTATTCCAGACTTGTACAATTGAACATCTCTAGTTCAGACCAAGATAATGGAGTATTGTATTTTTTGCCATGAAGTGCTTCATAAAGAGACACCTTGATGTTAGCTTGGTAACTGTTGTTATAAGAAAATTCTATTAGTGTCCTCCCAACTTTCATTGAAGTCAAGGATACAAAGCTTTAATAGAACTTCTAACACTTGACTTACTCTTTTAGTTTGGCCGTCTATTTGTAGATAAAAGACCATACTCATTGCTAGGGTAGTCACCAGATCCTGATGTTATTGCCTACCAAAACTTGGAATTAAATTTGCTATTGTAATTAGATATTATGGTCTTAGGAATACTATGTAGCCTAATAATTTCCCTGATGTAGAGCTTTGTGAGTTTCTCCACAAAATCAGTCTAATAGATTGGAACAAAGTGAGCTAATTTAGTTAGATGTTCAATGATGACCCATATTACATTAGCACTAGATTTATTACAAGGTAATCCCATTACAAAATCCATTGAGATGTCAAAATATTTCCACTTAGGAATTTCTAATGGATGCAACAATCTGTCAGGCCTTTGATGCTCTACCTCGACCAGATTGCATGCATGGCACTTTGCAATGAATTCAACGACACTCTTCTACTTACATGGCCACCAAAATGGCTACTTCAAATACTGGTACATCTTGGTGCTTCAAGGATGAATTTTATGACAAGAATTGTGTCCTACAATAAGAATTTCTTGATGTATGGATTTAGAAATCCAAAATTGATTCACTTGATATATAATGTTTCCATGTAACTATAGATCATTCCAGTGACCCTTTCAATGTCAGCTCTAATCTTCAGATTGTTTTCATCATTTATTTCTGTGATGGAGATGTCTCAGAGGAAATTTGGCTCAACCAAACTTAATTCTATCAATTCATTCAGCATTTTACCATGCACAGGTTTTATGCTCAACTTGCAGATATATCAACTAATGGGATTTTAGAAATCATTGTGTTGAGAGTAGGATGATTACTTAGAGCATCTCAAACTACACTAGCTTTTAGTGGATGGTACTGAATACTGAGATCATAGTCGCTGATGAGTTCAAACCATTTTCTTTGATGATAGTTCAACTCACGCTGAGTGAAAATGTACTTTAAACTCTGATGATCAGAGAAAATTGCACATTTAACACCATACAAATAGTGTCACCAGTTTTTCAAAGTGAACACCACTGCAGTAAGTTTGAGGTCTTGAACAGGATAATTATTTTTGTGTGGATTCAATAAATGAGATGCATATGCAATCACTTTTTAATCTTGCATAAGCAAGCACCCTAAACCTATTCCAGATGTATCGGTGTAGACATGATAATTTACACATTCTTTGGGTCGAATTAACACTAGAGCTAACATTAGTGCCTTCTACTTTTGAAAAGCTTCTTCACAGATACAATCCCAAACAAAAAGTAATGCTTTTTGAGTTAGTATAGTTAATGGTGAAGCCATCGAAGAAAAGTCCAATATAAATTTTTTGTAGTAACCAACTAGTTCCAAAAAGCTACTAATATCAGTTACTTACTTTGGTTGTACCAATTCTTGGATAGCACAAATTTTATTTTGATCTACTCTTATTCCTAGGGCATCAATGATATTCTCCAAAAATGGAATAGTATCTAACCAGAATTTATATTTGGAAAATTTTACATATAACTTATAAGCTATAATAGTTTAGATAATATCTCTAAGATGGTTCTCATGATCTAAATGGCTTTTGGAATAGATAAGAATTTCATCAATGAAGACAACAACAAATGTATCTTGAAATAGTTTTAGTACACGTTGAATTAGATCCATGAAAATTGATGGCGCATTAGTGAGTCCAAATGACATCATTAAAAATTGAAAATGACCATATTGGGTCCTAAATATTGTCCTTTCAACATCTGCATCCATGACTTACAACTAGAGATAACCAAATCTTAAATTGATTTTAGAAAAGAAAATGACTCCATATAATTGATTAAACATGTCATCGATCCTAGGCAGATTGTACTTATTCTTGATGGTTACCTTATTTAATTCATGGCAGTATATGCACATTCGCATGGAACCATCCTTTTTCTTAACAAATAGAACAGGCGCTCCCCAAAGAGACATACTTGGCCTAATAAAGCGTTTGCTCAATAGTTCTTGCAGTTGTTCATTTAACTCCTGCAGTTTCTTGGGTGCCATTCTATATGAATCTCTTGAAATGGGTTATACTCCAAGAATTAACTCAATCAAAATATCTACCTTACGAATGGGAGGTATCCAAGTAGATCTTTTGGAAACACATCAACAAATTTCTTGATGACTTTAATTTAAGAAAGTAGAATGTTTTCCTTTTCATTTCCCATCATGGTGACAAGATCGACAACACAACCTTTATTAATCAACTTCTCAGCTTTAATAGTGTTTTTTAATGATTCATGGGCACTCAACCTTCCTACAAATGTTTCAGGAGTACTAAGCAAATGCAAAGTTAGTTTGCATATTGAGCTAGTTCATACATAATATTATGTAAAAATTTGCAATAGGCAAAAAAGCTTGGCAATGACAGTTTCCTCGGTATTACTATAGTTATACTAGGATCATCCTCTTGCTTCTGCTCCTCACCTTATGTAGAATCCTCAAATAGCTCTAGATTTGACATATTAGTTCTTACATGCCAGGTTCCCAGCCAAAAAAATAAAATGACCATGTATTAAAAAAAATTATCTAAGTACAATTTAGCTTGATAAATTATCATTAAATTTTAAGATATCACAAATTATCCTAAGCAACATAGGAGCAGCAAGCATTCAATGAGCAGGAAAATTATAAATAAAGTATTTATAAATTAAATAAAATGAGGCAAGTAAATTGACACACCTCTAATTCCAATTGCTACAAAAAGGTTAAGCATATGTAAATAAAAACTAATACAGTACAAAAAGAAAATTTGTAAATAAAGATGACCAAATTGTACATGCTAAATATATTGTTAAGAGTATTGAAATATGTATAACAGAGTTTAAACTAGCTTCCTAACATGCATATATAAATAAGACAAAAAATTAGTAAAAAATATGCAAACATATAAAGTACTGAAAAATAATTGAAATTGAATTGTAATGAACTCTAAGCAATCTAAACTGAAATCATTATTATTTTATTAGATGTATGCATGGACTAGCATGCCATAATAGTAATTGGCTAAAAATAACCACTAAACTGAAAGTCACACATGTATCATCTAGACCACTCATGGCTAGACCTGAGCCAGACTATAGAATCATACATATATCATCCAGACCAATCATTATTACATCTTAGTTGATTCTACCATAATAATAATTGAGGAGGCAGACTAACTAGGACATACTCAACTTAATTGTTATATGAATTACTGAATTTTTTCTTAATTGATATGATGATGACATGTCTTACAAAGCTAATATGGAATATTCATCAAATATTCTATATCTCCATTAAATATGCACAAGGAAACAAAGCTCAATCAACAAGGTAAAGCGGAGTATACAATTTAAGGAAGTTCAACAGTAAACTAAATAAGATTCAGTGATATCTTTTGTTTTTTTAGGTTATTTGTTATAAATATTTTGAGAATGTACAAGCTCAAGATATCCAATATCATTCTATTCAATATAATCTCAGAGTCATAGTCTTAATAAGTCAAACATAAGAACTAATCTTGTTCAAATACAAAATCAGACAATATTGCCTACAAAAGTTAAATAAATAAATCAATCATCCTAATTGGCATATTTGTTATCCTAAAATTATCTTGATTAACTAAATCAAGATTTAGAGATTAAGTTGCTGACATCTAACGTTCAAGGGTTTCTCATAATTAATCTTAAGGGTTTAAGAATTCTAAGAATTGAAGTTCATTAAGATGGAACTATAAAGCTAAAAAAGGCTGAAAGTCTAAATTCAAAAGATAAAATAATCAAACCTATAACTTCTAATCTTAAATAAGATTCAATCTATTAAGTAATTCCATTATTCAATAGAATTAAATTCACTAAAAGCTAGAAAATGAAAATCTAAAGATTTCACTTAAGAATTTTTAAGGATTTCACTTAGGAATCTACTTAAGATTTTCTTAGGAGCATAATAAAAAAATAGTCAAATATATGTATAAATTGATTTTTAGCAATTTATAAGCTTTGAGTAACATTTAAGGAGATACCAATGTGGATTCTAAATGCACATTGCGAATCTTATTAATTCAATTATTTTGACTAGGGGAAAACTAGGGTTTAGCCTTTAAAACAAGTTCCACAAGTTTAAATGATCTTAGATTGATTCTTAAGCAATCAACTTACTGACTTTAAGGATTTGGATAAACTTTTAAAGCTTTATAGCACTTAAACCAACACTTGGTCAAAATGATTAAAATACCCCCCCTTAAAGGTCAAAAATTAAATTTGGAGTTCTAGGGTTTCAATTTGAATCTACACACTTCTAATCGGTTCCTTATTGTCTAGGAAGAGTTTAAACACCTTGATTATCTAATTTAGACATAAATTAAGCTTAATGAGTACTAATCAAGACTTAGGTCATTAAAAGGTGATTAATCAATTTCATCTATGAAAATAGTTTCTAAGCTAACCAATGGGTTCTATATTACTCAAGGAGTCCATAGATACTAAGATCACTAAAATTAGTATTTAATTATGCTAATTATTTACTAATTAAGGTTTAGGGTAATTAAGAAGTGATTAGTGAAATTAAACCTCATAAAATATTTCTAACCGCATAATTAAGTTCTCCTCTATCAAAGGATGTTTTAGAGAACTTTATCATGCATTCTAACTAAGAAATGGGATTAATATTCACTAATTAAGTTTATAGGGTAATTAGGATAAATTAGAGAATCTAATTACAGAAATTGAAATTTTATTGCATTTTATTATTCCTTGCATTTTTTAATCAAAATGGTGTATCATATTATTTGGATTTATATTGCCTAAATTATTCAATTAATTATTTTTGAATTATTTCATATAATGAATCATAGGGATTTAAATAACCAAAAGAATTTTCTTAAGGTTCTTAAATATAATATATCGAGTTATTAAGATAAACTATTATTAAACTATTGGCCCAACCCGACACTGTGTTTCTTCTACACATAGGAAAATCACTAACTGTCGGTTGCTAGGGCTTGGAAATTCTCAGCTACCAGACAACATCGAGGTTTGAATTTGACTTCTTCACATTTATTAGGTAGGACCACACTGATTGCACCCATAAGCCCTAAAGTGAGGGAGTCAGGATCACTGGGGGCCTACTTAATCAAAATTGATTCTTGAGAAGTTTTAAAGTTTATTATGGGGAGTCAATTATCCCCACAGAAGCTACCATACAACTGCTACTAAATCCATACACCATTAGGATGTAAAGGTGGATCAAATCCTTAAGTTCAAATGTCTTGGAAAAGGCTAGATCACCGGATCCTTACTTGGGCTCTAGCAATTATAGTGATGTATCCCAATTGATTAATTTGATTGATTGGAGCTTAGCTTGAGGCCAAGGCATTCAACAATCAAAACAATAGTCCATGACATGTGATTTGGAGTGGGATTGAGCCAAAGTAGAGCTCCAATTTTCTGTGGAGTGACTTCACTTTTACTAGTTACTAGCTCTATCCAGATAGCGAGTCCTCACTGTTTGACTTAGTTACCCACTCAAATCACTCTACCCAGACAACCTAATTCATAGGGAAGGTTACTGTAATGCATGACACTACCCTAAGCTTAAAATTCAAAAATCAATGAGCCCACATAGCTTGATGAGGAAGGGATAGGTACCTTGCTAAAAGGTTTGTAGTGACTACTTTTTGGTCTAAGATATCCAGAATCTAAGAGTGTCCCAGATGCTGCTGGGCTTGATTGCATCTTTCTAGGGGTCCAAATGATTGACTGTAGAATACACATCTACGCTTGCACGCAAGTGTACGTGGTCTGAAGTAATAATTTGGAAGGTAAGTTTTGAGATTTATTGTCCTCGCGGAATGGTGTGTTTTGTTACAAAGGTACATCTATATTCAATAATGTTTAAATCGTATGCTTCTTGAGTTGGTTCTGTTAACAAAGAAATAATTCTGATTTAAGAAACTATTTGATTTAGAGAGGAGAGTTGGGTTTCCTCCATGTGAATTGATGGGGGCTCATGTTGAATTACTTCTCAAGCACTTCTCATTCTTTCATGGTCATGCTAAATAATCAAGTGCACATTGCATTCCTTAGAGTTTTCTTCTAATTATTACAAGTATAAATCTTGTGCATGAAATGAACACACTAGGGTTCAATTTCAGCTTGAAGATCCTCATGAGATTGCACTTAGGGCATCTTAGTTTACCTACGTCTAGGTTTCCAAAATAACAGTTTTAGTTAAATGATCTCATGAGCATTGATTCCACTAATGAGCATCACGTGCATCATGCATAGTTCAGATAAGGAAATGGTTTCATTGGGCTCCATAGACCATATCAGATCAACCATGAATTATCAATAAATCCTCTTCCTCCTTTCATGTATGTTGAGCAATGGAGCTCATTTAGTGGGTATTAACTCACACAGTTTGACTTTAGTTGAGCTTAGAGCATGGTGCGATTAGGCTCAAGAACTTTTGACATAGCCTTGAGCACTAATGCATGCATGCCCAGCTCTAAACTAAGCAATGAGCTATGGAGCACAAGACATTAATTAAGGTGTTAATATTTATAGTTATAATTACTTTACATATTTTTCATTTAGTCCACAACATTATTTTTAGTGATCTCATTAAGTCATTCAACACATATTTTTAATTCAATGCTTGAGGAAGTTCTTCAACATTCATTTAAGTGCCTTACATATCACAATAGAGTAAGCCCAACCCTCCCTAAGGAGGTTTAGCCTTCCATTATAGCTGAGATAAGAAGAAAAACATACAAGGATGAAGACCCTTTCATGATCCACTAAAAAGAAATCAAATGCAATATTTAGAAGTTAATAGGAACAGCCCTCAATGGGGTTCTCTGGATCTCTTCATCTTCTTTCTCTTTTCCTTTCCCTTAGCTCCCTAGGCAGCTTGACTTCATTCTCCTCTAACAATAGTTTCTTCAACCTCCCTTAGAGAGGTCTCCTTCTTCTTCTATGCAGCCTTCTAAAAGCTAGAATTTTTTAGTGAAAATTGGGATCCCTTCTTTTGTAAAAAGAAGCTGTATTTATAGAGGAGTCAATCTCCTCTCTTGCATCAAAATTATGGCTCTTCCCTCCATACTTCAGTTGTCATGAGTGCATAGCCCACTTGAGGCTTGAATGACATCTTCTTTTCCATTTTAAAATCTCATAATCATTTCAAAACCTTCCTTTTCCTCTTAAAAATTATTCTGCTACAGAAGATATGGCAGCTGGGAGACAGCAGCAGGCTAGGAGGTCATGTCTCAGCTGCAATTAATGCTCTGAGAAGACATAAATTTGGTGCTCTACTGTAGTACGCTGCAGCGTGCTGTGGCGCACTGCAGTAGTTTAAGTTCGTATCTCCATTAGTGGTAGCGTGCTGTAGCATTTTGTCTTTCGAACTCAATTTGCAGTAGTGTGCTGTAGTGCACTGTGGCGCACTGTAGCGGTTAAAGTTGATAAGCTTTTTCACTGTGGCACACTATAGCAGTTAAAGTTCAAAAATTTTACCCGCTGTAGCGCACTATAGCAGTTCACTTTCAATCTTTCATCCATAGTAGCGCGCTGTGGCGCGCTGTAGCAGTTAAAGTTCGAAAACTTCTCCACCGTGGCGCGCTGTAGCAGTTCAAGTTCAAAAAATTTACCCACTGGAGCATGCTGTAGCGATTCACTTTCGATCTTTCATATGTGGTAGCGCGCTATGACGCATTGTAGCGGACTCGCTCCATATTTTAGAAATCCCCTTAGGATAATGCTTTTTGCACGCCGATAGCCTAAGCGCATTGTGCTGCGTTGCATCAGTTTTTCACCTGAAATCGCAGAAATATTCTAGATTCTCCCAGAATTTAATGAGCTCACATTTTACCTGAAAATAAGCAGAATTTGATCACGGTGGGCTATTTCTAATAAGGATTTGTATGATATTTTTTCCTTATTTATGATATAATTTATGGATTCATCACCAAACACCAGACCATATCCATTGCAGCTTTTAGAATGACAACCTGGACCAATGGAGGTCAACTCGACTGACTGGATGAAAGCGGGTGACTCAAGCAATTAGAAGTATAATTGGGAATTACTAGAGGGATCACAGTGAGCAAAGGTCCCGAATGTGAGAATTTTGAGCTATTTATAGTCCGAAAGGCTGGGTGGAGCTTGGGATGGCCATTAATGGCCAACCTGAAAGAAGAGAACAAATGGGTCTGGCCCAACAGGGGCAAATATAGAAGTTCACTTTGTAATGGTCATTAGAGGCTTGGCCGAGTACAGAAAAAATTGGACATACCGCTAGCTTTGATGGCCATTGGCTATCGAGAGTATCACTGAGCATTTGAGCTCTTGGAGATGAAGCTGCATAGTGATGGGAGAAGTTTTTACTGTCTGTTTGATCAACTGTTTAAATTGAATGGCTCTGATACTCCTAATCTTAACGATAAAATGCGGGTGCAATCTCATTCGTTGGATCATTGAAGGATAACTCGATTGAGTGAAAAGGAATGGCCATAGAATCTAGGGTAGGAGTGGGATCAATGGCTCGTAATCATTCTGACTTTTTAAAACTCGCTAACTGTTGGATAATTAATTTAAATAATTAAATTAAATTAAATAAATTCCTTTAATAATTTAAATCCAATTTATAATTAAATAACCTCCAAAAATTCCAAAAAATTCACCCTTAGCAAATTTGTGGGTGAGGGATTCAAAGTAAAATCATATTTCAATTTGTAAATCAAATTAATTTAGGTAATTTTTTGGATCCTAAAATTGGTAAAATTGCTAATTAACCGAATTGAGGTCTGTTTGACCTTAAATTTTTAGGGTTAGGTTCTACTAACTAGATCTATAGGAATGTGAATTAACTAGGGTATGGTTGTTACAGACTCCCCCACTTAAGAATGATGTCATCCCTGATATCATCTAAGCGGGCAACAAATAACATGAATAGGGACAAATATTTAAGAGGAGTTTAGGATAGCACCTAGATGTTCAAAGAGCTTTGGATATCTTTGACGCATATCTGCTTCTTTTTCCCAAGTGGATTATTTGAAAGTACGATTCTTTTATTGCACTTTCACTATTAGAATGGAACGATATCTTAATTTCCTTTGATCATGAGCTAAGATTTTAATTGGCTCTTTTGCATAGAAGAGATTTGGTTGAATAGTTACTGCTGAAAGTTGGATAAAGTGAGAAGTATTTTTGAGACATCTTCTCAATGACAAAATATGAAACCTATTATGGACTGCAGAGAAGTTCATCTCTGAGTTTAAGCCTGTAGGCTGCAAATCCTACTTTTATTGACTTTTCAAAATGTCCAACGTAATGGGGACTGAGTTTCTCAGCTATGCAAAATCTAAAAATACCTTTCATTGGACTGATTTTTAAGTAAGCAAAATCACCAACATTGAATTCTAGAGGACGATGATGTGCATCATGATACTTGCTTTATCGATCTTGTGCTGCACAAATTCTCTATTGAATGAGATAAACTTTTTTGTTGGTTTCTTTAACTAATTTAGATTCAATAAGTTAAATGCTTCCAATTCCTGACCAAACAAGTGGAGTACTACACTTTCTACCATACATGGCTTCATATGGAGCCATTTTGATACTAACCTAAAAGTTATTTTATACGTAAACTCCACAAGCATGATATGATCTTCCTAGAAACTACCAAAATATAGAATGTAGAGATGTAGAAGATCTTCAAGGTCTTGATTGATTCTTTCTATTTTTCCATTAGTCTGAGGGTGAAAAGCAGTGCTCATCGCCAAGGTAGTACCTAGGTCCTTATGCATAGCTTTCCAGAACTTATAAGTGAACCTGCTATCTCTGTTCGAGATAATTAATTTAGAAATTCCATGGAGTCTGATAATTTCCTAAATGTAGATTTTTGTTAGTTTCTTCACTAAATCAGTTTGTCAAATAAGAGTAAAATGTGTTGACTTTGTTAACCATTCGAAGATAACCCAAACTACATCAGTTCTTAATCTTGATGTAAGCAATCCCACAACAAAGTTCGTTGATAAGTTGAACCATTTCCATTTTGGGATTCTTACTAAATGCAGTAATCCTCCAATCCTTTGGTGTTCAGCCTTGACTAGATTGAATGCATGACACTTTGCAACAAACTCTGCCATGCTGTTCTTCATATTCAGCCACTAGGAAGACTGCATTAAATCATGATACATTTTTGTACTATCAGGGTGGATTCTGTATTCAAAATTGTGGCATTTGATAATAATTTCTTTGTGCATAGACTTTGGAATCTAAAGATGATTCCCTTGATAAATCACATTTTCATGCAGTTGCAGGTCTTGGCGGTGATCACTTTCAATTTTAGCCTTAAACTTAAGATAGTCTTCATTGTTGGTTTGAGAGATGGTGACATCTCTATGAAAGGTTGGTTCCATCGAACTTAGCTTTATCAGTTCATTAAACATCTCACCCAGATAAGCTCATTATACAGCTTACATAATTTTACAAATAAAGGACTTTTAGTGATCATGGCACAGAGTGTAGCATGATGGCTAAAATCATCCACTGTAATGTTTAATTTCCCATTATAATATTGAATACTTAGATCGTAATCGATGATCAATTATAACCACCCTCCCTGACAGTAGTTCAGTTCAGACTGAGTAAATATATACTTCATATTTTGATAATCAGTGAAAATGGCACATTGAATGCCAAACAAATAGTGATACCAAATTTTTAGAGTAAAAATAACAACATCATGCTCGAGATCATGCACTGGGAAATTCTTCTCATGCAGCTTTAGTTGACGATAAGCATATGCAATGACTCTTACTTCTTGCATTAACACACATCCTAAACCAACTTCTTATGTATTAGTGTAGAATTCGTAGTCTAAGCCATCCTTTGGCAGAGCAAGCACTGGGATGGTTGAAAGCACATATTTCAACTTCTAAAATGCTTCTTCACAACCAAGGCTCCAAACAATATGTACTACTTTCTGAATCAGTCTGGTCAATAAAGAAGAGATTTGAGAGAAACCTTTTATGAATTTCCTATAGTAATCGATTAATCCCATAAAGCTTTGAATATTAGTTACTAACTTGGGCTGCTCCTAAGTTTGCATTGTGCTAACTTTTTTTTGATCTACATGGATTCCTTAGGCATCAATGACAAAACCCAAGAATACCACTAAATCTAGCCAAAATCCACACTTCAAAAACTTTGCATACAATTGATGAGCTCACAATGTCTTCAACACTACTCTTAGATGATCTTCATGCTCTTTAATAGTCTTGAAATAGATAAGAAAGTCATCAATGAAGACAATGAAAAATTTATCCAAAAAAGGCTTTAGGACTCGCTGCACCAAGTCCATGAAAATTAATGATGCATTAGTGAGTCTAAAAGACATCACAAGGAATTCATAGTGACCATAACGAGTGCGAAAGGCTATCTTTTTAACATTAGAGTCCTTTACTCACAACTGGTGATATCCTGATCTCAAATTGATCTTGAAAAAAAATATAACAACACCAAATAACTAATCAAATAAGTCATCAATTCTAAGTAGTGGATATTTATTTTTATTAGTTAATTTATTCTACTCATGATAGTCGATGTACATACGCATAGATCCATCAATCTTCTTGACAAATAGAACTTACACTTCCTAAGGAGACATGCTAGGTCTAATAAAACCTTTACTTAGGAGATCTTGCAGTTCCTCATTTAGCTTTTGGTGTTCCTTAAGTGCTATTCTGTATAGAGCCTTAGATATCAATTGTGTGCTATGAATTAACTTGATAGAGAATTCTACTTCTCTCTTAGGTTGTAAACTAGACAAGTCTCTAGGTAACACATCGGTGAATTTGTTCACTACTTTACTTTCTGCAAGATGGATGATTTCCTTTGCTTCACTCATCATTGTAGCGATGTAAGCACATCCCTTATTGATCTGTTTCTCAGCTTTCATTGCGTTAATTTAGATGCTTTCATACTATTCTTTCTTATAACGGTTTCTTGCTTACTGAGGGAATGAAGCGTAACCTTCTTATTTGGGTAATTAATAATTGCATTATGCCTACTAATTCAATTCAATATCAAAGTTGGCTAAAGATAGAACAATCATATTGGATTCAAATGCTAGATCATTTAATGGAATTTTGATATCATACTTGTGACCATTGAGTTGGGCTCCATAAAGAAGTTCAATATTTATGGATTTTGCCTATTTATAAGAAGGCAAGATAAATGTTTTAGCTAAACATTTATAAAATAAATGAATGACTAGCCCTAGTGTCAAATAACACATTGTAGGGTTTATCATTTAAGCACAATGTTCCTATGATTAATTGATTTGGTGTATTAACTACTTACAATAATAAAATATGCAGAAATAAAAATAACTTTTGCAAAATATGATAAGTTCAAAAATAAGTACCTGAAACCATATTATTATCTTCTATTGCTTCGAGAAGTGTTAGAGCGTAAACATGAGTAGAACTAGTAGAACAGTTGTTGACCTGCTTACTGGCAATATTCTAGTTTTGAATTCTAGGAGCAGCAGTGTGCTCCTTTGATGGTTCAAATACTTCCACTAGAGAAGGAGGCATTATCACCATCCTCGAATCTCTCTTTTTTAAAGGAACAACACATAAAACTTAGTTTCACTAGGAATGGTTAATGCGAACACCATCTATAGTTTCTTGTTGAGTTGCATTGATAGAATATGTGACCCTGACGACCAAAAGTGAAACAATAATGGCCAAAGTGATAACACTTATAATATGGGTGGGTTTTATTTAACCCTTGATTGGTTTAGATGAATATGTAGTTTCAATTTTGTAAACCTTGATATGATGCGGTCTATTCTCCTTAAATGCATCATGGAGGTTAAGCACCAAGTGCATCTTTCGCTTCAGATCCTTCTTTTATTGGTGGTGCTCCATCACTCTTACTATTTCCATGAGCTGGGAAAAGTCAGTGAGGCACAAAAGAATGATGTGGTCTTTGATAGAGTCCTATAAACCACTTTGAAACCTATGGAATCACCCAGATTTAGATCTAATCAAATTAAGAGCAAAGTGATTTAACCTTGTGAATTCCATCTTGTATTCCTAGATAGGGCGACCACCTTGTTTCATTCTTAGCAAGGTGTCTTCAATAATGTTTTGACCAGACAGGGGAATAAACTCTGCTCTGAACACTTCCAGGAATGTATCCCAAGAAATATCCTCAATATCATAATCAATGATGCGAGAATTTTTGATGTTGTCCCACCAATATTCAG
The DNA here is from genome assembly GCA_016760335.1 of Gastrodia elata. Classification (NCBI taxonomy): domain Eukaryota; kingdom Viridiplantae; phylum Streptophyta; class Magnoliopsida; order Asparagales; family Orchidaceae; genus Gastrodia; species Gastrodia elata. The sequence continues at coordinate 32,910,577 of CM028681.1, forward strand.
CTTCTTCTTAAAATAGGTGCATTGTGAGATGGATCATTTTAGAGTTTGGGCACTTTATGCTAGTGAGGTTCTTTTCCACCAGCTTGAGCCAACTGACTGTGTCCCTGAGGGACAAATTCTCACTAAAGCTCAAAGGTTGTAGCTTTAGGAAACTAAGCAGTAGTCCATAAGTGGACTGATGAGGAGTGTAGGTAGTTGAAACTATTAGTGAAGTATTACTAGTTGTGGAAGAGTGAATTACAATTAACTTTTGAATTGCTAAAGCTTGCTTAGATTTGTTTTCTAACATAGTAGCTACCATGCTCCTCAAGGAGTTAACCTCATATGAGGTACTGCTAGAAGTAATAGTTGTCTTGATGGGGGTGGTCTTTGGTGAGGATCCTAATACATACTATTTATTAACGGATAAATTATTATTTTAGATTGAGAAGAGAATCAAGATACAATCTTAATATTTAAGAATAATCACTTAAGTTTTGTTACTCATTAAAACTTTGAGAGTTACAAGGGGAATAGAAATGCAAAAAGATAAAACATAGAACTATTATGGCATGATAAGAAAGATACAATCACACATAATAAGACTACGAGATGAGTTATTAAGTCATCCAATAAATTATGTGATGAACACAAAACAAAATCGACATAAGTGACAGCGTGACAGTCTCTTTTGCACTTCCTTATGAGCTTCCAATTGAGGGAATCCCACTAGTCCATGGCCACATCTTGCAAAAGAAAGACTATAAACTAAAGATGAATATGATCTGGGCATTCTATAAAGTTGAAAGCTAAATTCACTCGATTTAAACATTCCTTGGCTAGAATGAATAAGTGTAGTCCTCCAAAAGTTGGATATTGAAGAAGCTTGTTGAGTACTAAAACTCCTTTAACCAATACTCCTTCCATAATCCTACCATAACTTTGACCAAGTAGGAAGTCTTCTTCCCATATAGCTTGGAATCTTTTGGTGTAATAATCGAGTTTCGACATTCCAAATTCCATAATCCTATAAGTGTTTACAAGAGTTTTTAAGTTATTTAAGCATTTTATGTGGATACTTACATTTCATGCTTATCATTCTAAGTTATTGAGATTATGACAACTATGGATGTTATATATTTAATGACTGCATTAAAGAAGAATAATCCGTTAGGTTGATAGGAATGTAAATTTTAATCTGACACCTTATGGTGTTTCTTGATACCAAATGTGGAGCCCCATCCTTGTCATGTCGACACTAATATTAATATGATTAGATAGAGTGATCACCACATTATAGATCCTCAATTATAGTTAGATTCAGTTTTCTGCCTAATCTATCAATAACTACAAAATTTGCCACCTATTTTTATAATTCATTCATCAAACATGCATACTTGAATAATAAAGTGCAGAAGCAAAAAGTACAACATCCATATCCAAAATTTATAAGTAAAAGAACATGGATCAACTCAGAAAAATAATGTAAAAAGTAAACACATCCTGATCTTGAAATATTATAATACTAAATAAAGTTTAACTAAAAGGAAAAACACTCATCCTCATAAACAGAAATAAAAAATATCTAAGTCTCAATTGCAGTAGAAAGGTTCTTGTAACAACTCAATTATTGTTACATAGTTTTAGACATCCAAATTAGGTTAAAATGATCGCTAGTAGACTCTTAATACCATTAGGAGCCTGCACCTAAAATTTGGTGTGATATGGAGATCATTCATTTTTGACACATATTCAGAGGCAATTTGATTATCCTTGAAATTACCTAATTTATTTTGTTCTCCAAATAAAAATTAGAATTTTCCATTGAACTCCTCACCCCCAAATTAGCTAGGGGTAATATTCTGGGAATCTTAGTAGCCGTCAAAATTTTCTTGAATATTTTAATATATTTTAATGCTCAAAAAATTAAAATAATTAAATTGATCATCAATTGAAAATTCAACTTTATTGTGGGGTTTCTCACCCTCAATTTAGCTAAGGGTGAATTTATAGGATTTTTCAGAGCTTGTTTGGTTCTCCAATTTTGATTAACTAATTAGTTATTAATTATCTTATATCAATAAATTATATAATAGTATTTATTCCATTTGGTAGCATCAGACCCACCTTTTGATCAGATGGTGGGTCAATCTAATTCATCCATCGCTCGATTGCCTAGATTGAATGGCTGTAAGCGATTGCAATGTGTATCTTCCACGATCTCACGAGTACTGCAGAGGCCGTGCTACGGCTCTCTGTCGAACCCCTTCCTCGGCCTCTAACCCTCCTTTCCCCCCATTCAACCTCATTTGGGTGACTCGAAGCCATGGGTGATACGGAAGGAGGCTGTGTGTTCTTGAAGAGGCTCACGACCTAACTCTAAATTGATGTATCGAAGGATCAAGGTACCTACTAATTTATGATAAATAATTGCAATTTCTTTAGGCAATCACTCCGTAAACTCATTCCATTAAGTGTAGAATTAGCATTATGGTCTGATCGAGCTTGATCTAACCTTTATATATAGTGCATAACAGTTGGGCGCAGTTAGCATCTGTGACCGAGCCCCTAGTGCGACACCTTGGGAGGTGATCAAGGTGGCCACTAGCGTCAAATCGAGTATCGTTCGAAAGGTCTCTCAGAGACCTTTGATGAGACCTTTTGAACGGTGGGTGGGTCGGTCTTCGGTGACCACCGAAGCTAGGCTAATCTCTAAAATTGAAGGGAGTGCGATAGTGTGCAAAGAATGCTAGGAATAATTTAACAAATTTTTTAATTGTAATTAAATTATCAAAAATTTAGTAACTTTAAAAATAATTATCCATATATAACAATATTATATGTCATTTTGACCATAAAAATGTGAGGAACAATAATATGATATTAGATTCTTAATTTGAAGATTAATATTGTTAATCACTAATTTTAATTAATAAATAAATTTAATATTTAAACTAATTTTGCAAGCGATGTAACTTAGTTAATTCTCATCCAAATTAGATGATCCAATGGTCCATTTCAATCACAAAAATGTGTAGGAAAATAATATAATGTCAAAATGTCATATTTTCAATTCGACAACAAATTTTGCTAATGACCTTTTAAGAAGTATCATTAAAACCCCGATCGTCCATTTGATGTCTTATTTGACTCTACTTAGTGTCATTTTATTAGTTATGCTATAAGTAAATTATAGACACTATGTTTATATTATTTGGACATCAAATGAAAAATATGAGTTTTTGACCCTTGAATAAAATATTATTAAATTCCCAAACTTAGGAGTTTTTATATTTAGGCCTTCTAAAAGCTAGAACACCTTAGAAAATATACTTTAAATCAAATAATTAAGACTTAGTGTTCATACCAATTTGACTATTCAAAAACACATAGTGTACTATTCATATAAGTTCCTTACTTAGCATTTTATGAATATTCATATAATATCTAAGTAGGTTACACTTAGCTATTTAGGTTATTCCTTAGGTCTAAGTATAAGGCACTAAATTTCCTAAGAAGTCTCCATTTTAGTTATCATCAAAAGTAGTCTTTTAGGCCCAAAAGCTAAATTAAGAATTACTTAAAATTAATCTAAATAGCTCACATGATCTAAGATGATTTATAACTCACTATCTTACAAGTTAGGATTCAATCTATGTTATCTAAATGGAAATAGGTGTGAGGTAATGATCCAATTGAACTTAAGAGTTTAACTTATTATTAACTTCCTAAGTTCATCAAGTTACTAGACTTAGTTTAGTACTAATACCAAGGATCCTTAGGATTGGGAGATCCTAATCAGGAACTATACAATTTGGTTAATTATTATTTAATACAGTCTTGTTAGTAAGGTTCTTGAGTGGGGATTCTATAGCCATCAATTTCTAGACTCACATCAAGGCACTAAAAGTCCTAAAGGTTAGTTAAGTGATTGGTTCACTACAATAGTACTAAGCTACTTAATAAGGTTTCTATGGTCAAACTTACACTTAAAAGCTATAAGGTACTAGGTTAAGTTCAATCTAACCATGTAAGAGCTTCACTAAGGACTATTACTAACATAAAGAGCTAACTAGTCCAATCCACCCTAGATTTTAGGACTAATACAAATATTTAGTACTAAATCAAGCATTAGGATCAAAGAAGATCAATCTATTTCTATGTTGAGGCTCTAGCTTAGTTTAATAGCATTAAACTAGGAGTAGGTTTTCTTAATTATTTTCCTACTCAAAATATCATCTAATGCTATTATATTAGACTTAAGAGTATATTTTCTTAGAACTTAGTGTTCATGCCAATTAGACTTTAAATCTTAAAATCACTTAAGATGATATATTATTAGATTTAAAACCCTTTAGAATGATTAAGTATTAAAGTTAAAGTTAGATATTACCTTAAGTGTTAAAAGGCTTAGAACCTTTAAGAGCTATATTTTTAAAGGTGAAACTTAGGACCTTAGTGATGGTAGTATTAAGGCTTGAAACCTAAGGATTAAGAGAAGAATTTTAATATTTAGATTTGTAAGCTAATGTGAGGTAAGCTAGAAAACTATAACTTAGAAAGTGACATTCCTTAAATCTTGCCAATAATAAGCAAATAACCTTGTACAATAATAAGATTAAGGATAATCAAGTATTCAAGCACTAGTAACATACTTAAGAGTAAGATAACATAAGTGTGAAAATAGAGCAAAATTCATAAGCATAGAACCTTTAAGTTGTTAATCAAATAAGATGCTGAGAGGATAGTGTTAACCTAAGTGTTTTGGCTATTTTAAGTTAAGAGAACCCTATACCTTAAGTGTAGTGTGGAATTAAGCTTAGTAGCTATAAAGTCTTATAGCTACACCTACAAGTGATCCAAGGCATAATAATCTAGTAACTTGAGTAGTGTATTAGAAAAACATTTAGTATGTGTTTAGAAGGCCACATTCAAGTAGGAGTGGTTATTTGATAGTTTAGATGTTTGTAGTGTTAGAAATAGAATAAGATGCTTGTTTGTAACAACTGAATTATATATTTAATTTTTTTTGTTACATGAATAAGACCTTGATCAAATCATTATTTTTAAACCTCATTTTAAACACTATATTATTATTTTATCTATTGATGAAGTTATTTGATGAAGGTCTAAGTCAATTGAGAAGCTTGACTAGCTCCAATGATAAGACAGATAACTAAAGTAGATAATAACGGATATCACATGGTAAGCAATTAGCTTCTAAACATTGAGACTAAACCCTTGATTACACTCATAAAAACATTGTGCATAAAAAAAACTTATAATATTTACTTATGATTTTATATGGCGGACTATGTCTGGGCAGACAACAGTGTAATAAGGAGACCTTGCATATCCTAGAGGAGAAATTTGTGTATTATAGGAATTCCCCTTTACTTAGTTAAGTAGACATGCTTAAGCTCTCACTTGTTTCTCTTCCCATAGAGTAAGAATATAAGATAAATAACTTAAATATTATAGTCCTTGATATTTGTTCTTACTTTTCCCAAATTCTTCTTGATTGTGGATGCTTTATCATAGTCTTTTGACTGTGTAAACTCAGTCCTTTATGATTGCTTTATACTCAGTCCTCTATGACTCATTTATACTCAATCCTTTATGAATGCATCAACTATGCATTCAATCTTTGAGATAGAGATTTTCTTTACTTGCATATGTTATATGTTCACCTGTATTACAGTTTGTTTTATTAATTACTTGCAGTGTATGTTATTATCACTTAAATCTATGCTTACACTGATTTCACTTATATTACTCAGCATATGTCCATTTGTACACGTTTCCTTTATATTTTTATTGCATACTTGTTATTATAGCTGTACCTATTTTCCTTACTTACATAGATGATGCAGGTTGTACCAGCTTTTCCTCTTTTACTACTTTATAGCCATTTGATTATTACTTATAATCACTTACTTTACTTTAATTAGTTTTCTTTTCTATTTTACTGCATTGAGCAAATTGTAAATGTCTGAATGTGATATCCACTTAACTTATAAATAGATTAGTTGCCATAAAGTGTACTTAGACTTTTTAAGTATAATTAATTATTTTCCTTTTATTGGTTGTGCCTTACCATATTAAATACCAAAAATGGTAGATCAGGAGCATGGAGTGAATCTTGTACATGAGGTAGATTAGATCTAGTAGTTGCAGTATTGAAGGCTTTTACTTTCTGTAGTCTTACTTTCCTTACTTTATGCATCCCGTGAGGACGCGTGTCATTACGTCTAAGAGTTTGTATAAATTTAATTAGCTCTAGATGTCTTACTTTACTGCTCTGTGATGTGGTTTTTCTTTCTTTCTAGATGGCAGGAATAATTTTTATTTACTTAATATTTATGCATATAGTTTCCCTCTTTAGAGATCCATAGCTCCTTATAGTGCTTAATAGTGGGTTAAGACTCACTAACTCAGTACTAAGTACTACAATAATACTTAATATTGGATTGGGTTCTTATTCTAATATTGGGGTCATTACAGTCCTCTTCCTAGCTAAGCTCTTCACTTGAAGCAATCTCCATGAACAAGTCTGAATATAACATGCTTTGGATAATTATTAGTCTTCTTATAATATATTTCCTAAGTATGTTATTAAGTAAATTCTTAGTAAGATCTTAGGAAATTTCTGAGTGTGGTAACCCTAAATCTTCATTCCTAGTTTTTAGTAAATTCAATTCTATTGATTAATGGAATTAATTAGTAAATTGAATCTTGTTTGAGATTACAAAATTATAAGTCTGATTATTTTATCTCTTGACTTTAGATTAATTACAACTTATATTCAAGAATTGTTATTCCATCTTAAATAAATTAACTTCATTTCCTTAAGATTCTTAAGCCTTTAGAGTGAGAATTATGAGAAACTATAGATCTTTAGATATTAGCACCTTTGGTTTAGTGCTTGAGCACTAATTTCAGAGTTTAACTCTAAATCTTAAATTTTTATTATTTTAATTGACATATCTGGAATTTATAACAAAAATATAGTGCTTAAACATTTATGTCATCATATATATCCCTATACTTTGAGTAGAAAATGGTGCTTTTTCAAGAAAATAAAGAAAAGAGATTGTTGGGCTGAATTACCAAAATCTGGGGCAAAATCGCCATGGTGGCACATTTACCCGGAAACTGAACTGTAGACCTAGAAGAAAGACAGCTGCGGCGTGCCGAAGCGCGCCCCCCAGCGTCATGTCACTGAAGATAAATTAAAATCATACAGATGAATAATTGAACAGTAGTTCGAAAGTCTATACGCTGCAGCGCGCCATAGCGTGTGACAGCATTATTTCTTAAGGAATTATTAAACCTTATAAATGAGAAATTTAATAGTATTACGAAACTTTCTTCGCTACAGCGCGCCGCAGTGGGTAGATTTTCATTTTATAAAACTATATATGAACTATTTGAATAGTGAATCTGAAAATTTATTCGCTGTAGCACGCCGCAGCACGCCACAGAGAACACTGCAGCGACCGAGCGGAAAAGATACTAAATTTCATGCAGGAACAGCGTTTGGAGCACTGCTGCTACAGCGCGCCGTAGCGGAACAGGGATTGGAATGCAGTTTCAGCAGCGTGCCGTAGTGGAACAGTATATAGAACACTGCTGCCGCAGTGTACCACAGTGTGTCGCAGTGGGACAGTATATAGAACACTGCTGCCGCAGTGTACCACAGTGTGCCATAGTGCGCCACAGCGCGCCATAGCGCGCTGCAGCACGCCACAGTGGACGATCCAGATTTTCCAGAAAAAAAGAAGCAATTATGGCAACAATGAGAAGGCCACAAAAATTTGACCTTTGGCCTTCCCCAGCCTCTTAAAAACAGATGACTTAATCTCTGTTGAATCCCAATAAGTTTAAATAAATAAGAACATTAAAAGGGATTGGATTAAAGTTAAGAAAGAGGAAGAGTCACACATTTAAAGCTTTGAGGCTGAGTGCATCCCTATTTAAAGGGCCATTCTCAGACCTTGAAAGGGTTCCAACTTTTATTATTCAAAGACCAAAAAGAAAGGTTGCATGAGGATAAAGAGGGAGAACTCTCCAAGGGAAAAAGAGGACCAAGAACAAGAAGAAAGGTAAGATAGCAAAGAATGAAGGGTGGAGCTTCAAGAGGACAGCGCAGGAAGAGTCAAGAGAACCTCAGAAAACCTCCAGGTGATTCGTTATATTTTTCCTAAGCTCCCTTGATTTATTTATTGCTATGAACTGATGATAATGTTCACTTTTCTTTGTATGTATGCTCTTTCATACTTAGTAATGGAAGGCTAAAAACCCCTTAGAGTGGGTTGAGATGCAGTTGCAAGAATATGTAAAAGATAAATGGTGTGTGATGACATTGTTTGAATGTAATAAAAAATTGTTTTTATCATTTTATTTAATGTTTGAATGAATGCTTGGATGAACAAAATTCAAAATTATATTATTTAAAAGAACTTGTGTTCCAATGCTCATCTATTGGGTAAGAGCAAGAAAGGTAGTGCAAGCAGAGCGGAGAATTATGTGACAAAATTCTCAAAGCTCACTTGCACCCTTCCTTAATAGCTCTCCCAAGAGATTGGCGCTTGGGAACCAAGTTCTCCATTAACCTTGCTCTGTTGCTCAGCAAAGTAGAAGGGATGAGAGGATATTGGGAACTTCAATGGATGATGTAACATAATCCATTGACCCAATGCATCCTCCCATCTAGCTAAATTACATGTGAAGTCCATAATGTATGGTAAATGGAAATGTTTCTTAAGAGATCATCTAAAATATGATATATCTTTTGGTAACCTAGATATAGGAAGTTAAAAGTCTAATTAATGAAACTTGATCTTATGAGAGATTATGTGCTAAGGAAAAACCCAAAAGAGTTCTCCTTAAGCACTTAACTTGAACCTAATGAAATTGGAGGGTACTCCAATTCTATTAGTGTTCATTTGATTTAATAAAGCAAATAAATCAAAGGTACACACTCAATAATAAAGTCATCTCACCAACCCTTGAAGCTATTACAATGCAATCTCAACTCTCTCCTTTTAATCAAACTAGTATCTTTACTTAAGGTCTTTTGTATCGCTAATTAGTAACCAACAAAATCAACCAAATTTGTCATCTAAACATTAGTGAAAGAAAATACAACTTGGTATCAGAACACCCGTTCCTTGAGGATCAATAAATCCCAGAAATCAAACTTTCCACTTATTACTTCAGACCATGTACACTTGCATGCAAACGTAGACGTGTATTTCCGTCTGTCCAGTTTTTGGCGCCGTTACCGGGAAACAGTTTTATTTTGTATCAACTATACTTTTTGAGTAACTAGTGATTTGGAACTAATTAATTTGTGCATATTTTTTTATATAGCTGTAATTAATTTCTTTATTTACTTGCTTTTGAGAAATATTAAAAAAATTTCTAAAAAAGAACTAGTGCTGAAAGTATTGCTCATTGCTTATTATCATAGCTAAAAATTTTTATCTGCTGGCCATTTGTTGGTGAAATTTATATCATTGTAACTTGCTCTAGCTAGTTGTTCTTTTAATGTATGAGTAGGAGAAATCTTGCTGAATTCTTTTACGATCCTGAAATTGATAGGACTATTCTCAGGGCTAGGAGAGAACAAGTGTTGCTTGATCAACAAAACACACAAATGGAAGATTTTGAAGTAAACCCAGTAGAAGCAATAGTGAATGCTAGGCGGAGACTCCTTAGGAAATATGCACTTCCCACTGTAGAAGGAGTTCCTAATGCCATTGTTATACCTCTTATTCAGGTTAATAATTTTGAAATTAAACCATCCACGTTGAATATTCTTAGAACAATCAATTTAGTGGGCTACCATCGGATGACCCAAATGCGCTTATTTCAAACTTCTTGGAAATATGTGATACCTTTTGATTTAACGGGGAATCCAATGATGCTTTGAGATTAAGATTATTCCCATTCTCATTGAGAGATGAAGCTACAGTTTGGCTCAGTTCTCTACCCTATGAGTCTATTAGGACTTGGGATGACTTGGCAAGGAAATTCCTAGCCAAGTATTTCCCACCTGCCAAGACAGTCAGGTTGAGGAACGAAATATCAAACTTCTCTCAGCTGGATGGTGAGAATTTATATGATGGATGGGAATGCTTTAAAGACTGCTTAAGGTGTTGCCCGCATTTCCTTTGTGGATGCAAGTGCATATTTTTTATAATGGATTAAATGCACCCACAAGGACCCTCATTGATGCACCCGCAAGAGGGTCATTAAGTAGTAAAACCCTGGAAGAGGATTTTGATCTCCTCAAGGAAATGGCTCACAACGCATACCAATGGCCGACTGAGCAGCTAAACGCTAACAAAAAGGATGTAAATAATCTAAATGAATCAACCCAATTGGCCTCTTTGCAAAGGGAAGTAGAAATTCTGACTAATAAAATTGAGAATATGAATGTTAGTGCTATTTAGGAAGTTAGTTGTGAGTTGTGTGGGGGGAGTCACAATAGTAAATATTGTAATTTAAACAACCCATTTGCTCCTTCACAAACTGAAAAAGTAAACTTCATGAGAAACAATAACATGAACAACAACTCCCATAACAACCCTTACTCCAACTATTACAATCTAGGATAGAGAAACCATCCCAACTTTTCTTGGAGTGAGGGAAATGCTCAAGGAAACCTAAATGCCCAACAACAAAACCGACCAATGCAAAATGGAAATATTTTATATAAGTAAAATTAGAATAATAAACAAGAGTCCGATTTAGAAGAATCATTTTGGGCGTTCAAAACTAAAATAATGCAATTTATGAAAAGAACTGAAATGATAATGAACGGTCATGAAACCTCCATTCAAGGAATTGAGGTATCATTAAGGGACATTAAAGTTCAATTAGGGCAAATTTTCAAACAGTTGTCTACTAGATAGCAATGTATGCTCCCTAGCTCAACTGAATTGAATCCTAGAGAAACAGTGAGTGTTTTTGATGTAGACACTAAGAAGATGAGTTTCATTGATAGTGATAATGAGGAAGAGAAAGAGCCAATAAGAATTACTAATCTGAATAATGGATGAGATAGATTAGCAACTAAAAAGGGGGACCCCAGTAAATTGAACATCCCATGCGTGATTGAAGGCGAAGTCCTTTTAGTTCCCTTGTGTGATCTAAGGGCTTCGGTAAATGTTATGCCATGGCACACTTACACAAAATTAGGAATAAGGGGGATGGAGGAGACACCAATAATTTTGGAATTTGATAATCTTGCATCCCAAACCCCTTTGGGAATTGTTAAGGATGTCCCAGTAGGAATAAAGAGTTTTGTGATCCCCACTGATTTTGTGAAATGCGAATGGGACAGCTGGAGTGAAAACTCCACTGTAATTTTTGGAAGGCCATTCCTTACCAGCTCTCGAGCTATCATTGATATTGAAAGGGGACTCATGACAGTGAAAGTTAAGGGTTTAGAGGAAATTATAGACCTAATGCCTTTATTAGTTAAGGAGAAAATTATAAAGGAAAAGTGGGAAAAAGTGAATCAGGGGTTGGAAGAAGAGATGGAGATTAGGAGTTCTATAGATTATGGTGGTCACTATAATACCTCATATGAAGGAAGTGACATTAAATGAGAGAAGAAGAAGAAAAAGACTAGAAGAGGTAGAAAGAAGAAAAAGGGAGCTCCCCTTGTTAACAAGGAAGGTGAGGCAGAAAAGAAATCCAATAGCGAACTAATGAGTTTGAGCCCGACCTTGGTTGGTGCCCACTCATTTCATTCTAAAATTTTGGTGAGAAAACCTCCTAAGGGTGTGAATCGAAGTTGACCTTTAACGTGTTGGGCTGACAATATTAAACCATGCGCTTATTGGGAGGCAACCCAATCCAGTTTTCTATTTTTACTAAAGTCTTGTTTTTAGGAGTAGAATAAATTTAATAACAACCATAAATATTTTCTTTAGAAGTAAAAATTAAAATTCTGAAATTTTTCTGCTAGAAAGAAACACTGCAGCGCGCCACAGCAGAATTATCCGTCACAGTGCGCTGTTGCGAAATTTTTCGCTACAGCGCACTGCAGCGGATTTCACTGCTACATCGCGCCATAGCGGGTAGCCCAGCATGATTATTTCAAGGGCACCACAGTGCACTATGGCAGAAAATGCCCAGCTGAAGCAAAATTAACTGCCAAGGATTCCCAAGGCAGTCAAAGACGCTACAGCACGCCTTGGAACTCTCAAACTGCAAAATGTGCTGGAAAAGCTAAAAATTTTCATCTTCTTTGAGCAGAAATCAAGTCACACTCATGGCATTAATTGAATCTATCTTTGACCAAGTATTATTGTGCCATAAATGTGACTAACTAATTCATTCCAAAATTCTTTTTAAATCCTCTATAAAAGGTTGAGAAAAGGGGGGGCTGAAGGGTGCACTTCATTGAAATCCTAAACTCTTCAGCTTTAGCATTTTCCAACTATTCTTTAGCATCACTTCTCTCAATCAGTTCTTATTATCGTCTAGAGAGAAATGTCTTCAGAAAGGAAAAATGTTGCAAGCAAAGGAGCTTTGACCTGCACAGCTAGTGGAGTGTTCAACAAGAAACGATTCTCTTTAGTTGAAGCGGAACAACGCTTCAACCAAGTCATCATCAAAAGGAAGTTAATCCCTGAGCGAGGGTTTGGGCTCCCATACCCGGTAAACCCAGATCAAATTTTGAACTGGGGATGGGACCATTTAGTGAGCCCCACAAACTCCACGTACCTCTCTATAGTGCAGGAAGTTTATGCCAACGCGATAAATGCGGTGGGGCATAAAATTTTTGTGAGAGGTAATACTGTGGAGTTTGGGCTCAGGACATCAAAAAGTTTTATATATTGGGTGAGGTAGAGAGCTGTATTTATTTTGACTTGCTGAGCTCCTAATATGATCTAGCAGTAATAGCAAGCGAGATTACTCGCTCTGATTTAGGATGGAGAGGGAACTTAGCCAACATTCCTCGAGCACTCCTTGTGGAGTCGAGCAATATTTGGCATGTGTTTGTCTCCAATTTTGTTATGCCATATGGGCACCTCAGTGAAGTAACCTGGTCATGGGTGCTGCTCCTTTGTGCACTACAAAGGGAGAGATATTCTCATCTCCAGCATTGTAAAAAAGCAGCTCTGGAATGCCTTGATCGGGTCATGTGCTGCTACTAGTTTTGGGTCACTTATTTCAGGAATTTGCGAGGCCCAAGTAGTGAAACTCGTCCCTACTGATATTACGATTCTGCCCCATGCTCCTCTCGAATTGATGAACTTGAGCACTCGTACCCAAGAAGGGATGCGAGCTAAGAAGAGGAGGGGAGAAGAAGGCGAAGCTTCAACGTCAGCTGGCGGGATATCGACCAATAGAATGTTGTCCCGCATGTACGCGCATCAGTGGGATGTGGGCGTCTCCTTAGCACGTGACATGCGCTTTATCAAGGGAGAAATGGCTTGGCAATATGAATTCTAAATGGAATTCCACGAAGCTCTTAGAACAATGTTCTAAGAGTGGAGTTTGCATGGAGGACTAGATGGGTCAAGGTTGCCACGCCCTTCTGTAGGAGAACCACTTTCGGACGATGACTGGCCGATGGATTATACGTATCGCTATGCAGGGGAGGAAGATGAGCTGGATGTGTAACAAGGTTGTGCTGTTTTTTGCTTTATGTTTTCTATTTTTGTAATTTTGATTTTAGTTAATAAAAAGAATTCCGTATCTAGTGCACCCTCATTTTTGCTAAAATTAAACTTGAAAAATATTTTCTGAATGAGACAAATTTTTGGGTTCAATGTCAAAATCAATGGTGTGGAACTTAGGATTCAAGTATGCTTGAAATTAAGAGGAAAATGAACTTAAGTTATACACCCCTTATTCTATTTATGAGTCTACTAAGCTTGGTTTTCAGAACTTAAAATGAAATGTGCTGAAGTTTAAGTGTGTGTGGGGGGGGGGGGGGGGGAGAGGAATCTGAGAACTAAACTAAGATGGCAAGAGGTGAGTGAGAAATTGAGGTGTTAGGCTCCTATAGTACTTAATGATCATAAGGGGCTACATAAAGGGATGAAGAAAAATGGCTCTCCCTTAAAACTTCAAAAGAGAAAAAACAAAATTATCTAGGGATGATGAAAAATATCTCTCCCAAGCTAAAATAATTGAACATTTAGGATGAAGAAAAATATCTCTCCTAAATTATTAAAATGTTCCTTATGAATTATAAGGAGGGGCACACATGGCAGCACTCGCCAATTACATCATTGAGGTTTGAATTTTAGGATCATGCCCCCATATTAAGACATTAAGCATGACATGTTGATTTGATACCAAATGAAGTGTAGAAATATGAACTTGACTTGAGGGGTAGCAAGAACTTAGAGACATGAAGTAATCTTAACTCGAGCATACTTGATAACTAAATTCATTATACATTGGCTTATTACATTGAATCCTTAGACAAAAACAAAATTCAGAAATTCACAATTTTAAGCTTACTCAAGGATAAGCATGAATTTAAGTGTGAGGGTGTGATATATTCGGAATTTATAGCAAAAATATAGTGCTTAAACATTCATGTCATCATATATATCCCTATACTTTGAGTAGAAAATAGTGTTTTTTAGGAAAATGAAGAAAAGAGATTGCTGGGCTGAATTACCAAAATCTGGGGCAAAACCACCACAGTGCACCATGGCACGCCCCTGCGCGCCATGGCGGCACATTGAAAAATACTTTACCTGGATACTGAACTGCAGACCTGGAAGAAAGACACCTGCAGCGCACCACAACGTCATGTCGTTGAAGATAAATTAAAATCATACAGATGAATAATTGAACAATAGTTCGAAAGTCTGTACACTGCAGCGCACCGCAGCGCGCCACAACGTCGTTTCTCGAGGAATTATTAAACCTTATAAACGAGAAATTGAACAGTATTACGAAACTTTCTTCGCTGCAGCGCACCGCAACGGGTAAATTTTCATTTTATAAAACTATATATGAACTAATTGAATATTGAATCAGAAAGTTTATTCACTGTAGCACGCTGCAACATGGCACAGCGGATGCTACAATGACTGAGTAGAAAAAATATTAAATTTCATGCAGGAACAACGTTTGGAGCACTGCTGCTATAGCGCACCACAGCAGAACAGGGATTGGAACGCTATTTCCATAGCACACTGCAGCGAAACAGTATATGGAACACTGTTGCCGCAGTGCGCAACAATGCACTATAGCGCGCTGCAGTAGACGGTCCATATTTTTCAAAAAAAAAAGGCAATTATTGCAGCATTGGGAAGGCCACAAAAATGTGACCTTTGGCCTTCCCCAGCCTCTTAAAAATAGATGACTTAATCTTTGCTGAATCCCAGCAGGTTTAAATAAATAAGAACATTAAAAGAGATTAGATTAAAGTTAAGGAAGAGGAAGAGTCACACATGTAAAGCTTTGAAGCTGAGTGCATCCCTATTTAAAGGGCTTGAAAGGGTTCTAACTTTTATTATTCAAAGACCAAAAAGAAAGGTTGCAGGAAGAGAAAGAGGGAAAACTCTCCAAGGGAAAAAAAGGACCAAGAATAGGAAGAAAGGGAAGACAACAAAGAATGAAGGGTGAAGCTTCAAGAGGATAGCGCAAGAAGAGTTAAGAGAACCTCAGAAAGCCTCCGGGTGATTCCTTGTATTTCTCCTAAACTCCCTTGATTTATTGCCGTAAACTGATGACAATGTTCACTTTTCTTTGTATGTATGCTCTTTCTTACTTTGTAATAGAAGGCTAAGAACCCCTTGGAGAGAGTTGAGATATAATTATAAGAATATGTAAGGGATAAATGGTGTGTGATGACATTGTTGAATGTAATAAAAATTTGTATTTATCATTTTTATTTATTGTTTGAATGAATTATTGGATGAACAAAATTCTAAATTATATTGTTTAAGAGAACTTGTGTTCCAATGATCATCTATTAGGTAAGAGCAAGGAAGGTAGTGCAAGTAGAGCGGAGAATTATGTGACAAAATTCTTAAAGCTCACTTGCACCCTTCCTTAATAGCTCTCCCAAGAGATTGATGCTTGAGAACCAAGTTCTCCATTAATCCTTACTCTACTGATCAATAAAGTAGAAGGGATGAGAGGACATTGGGAACTTCAATGGATGCTATGACATAATCCGTTGACCCAATGCATCCTCCCATCTAGCTAAACTGCGTGTGAAGTGCATGATGCATAGTAAATGGAAATCTTGCTTAAGAGATCATCTAAAATATGATATATCTCTTGGTAACCTAGACATAGGAAGTCAAACTTCTAATTAATGAAACTTGACCTCATGAGAGTTTATGTGTTAAGGAAGAACCCAAAAGAGTTCTACTTAAGCACTAAACTTGAACCTAATGAAATTGGAGGGTACTCCTATTCTAATGGTATTCACTTGATTTAATAAAGCAAATAAATCGAAGGTATACACTCAATAATAAAGTTATCTCATCGACCCTTGTAGCTATTACAATGAAATCTTAACTCTCTCCTTTTAATTAAACTAGTATATTTACTTAAGGTCATTTGTATCACTAATTAGGAACCAACAAAATCAACCAAATTTGTCATCTAAACATTAGTGAAAGAAAATCCAACTTGGTATCAGAATACCCGTTCCCTGAGGATCGATAAATCCTGGAAATCAAACTTTCCACTTATTACTTCAGACCATGTACACTTGCGTGCAAATGCAGACGTGTATTTCTATCTGTAATTAATCAACATTAGTTTTCTATTAATAAAATACATCAATTAAGTCAATTGATTAATAATTTAACTTTAGTAGGCGATATTATCTGATTTTGAATTAGAAACTATTAAGCTCTAATGTTTAGCCTTATAAGATCATGAATCTGAGATTTTACTTGATAGTAGGATAATGGAGACCCTGAACTTGTATTCTCTCAGAATAGAAAGAACACATAAATTAGATAGAATAAATATCACATGTGTTTTATATTAGAGTTATTCTCTATTGTGGAGACCATTTAGTTCATTGTATAGATGCTAATGGGGCTCCGGTGAGCTTATGCTTATCTTGCATGCATGTACCGCATAATTTTCTATTTGTGGTTTTGTGATTTTAGATTTGCTTGGCAACTGTCAACGCAACCTTGGTCCTCAATTAAGCGCACAATCAAACTGCTTCCACTGTGGAGAGTGTGCTTTGAGGAAGGATAAGGATTTTATACAATAACTGGTATTAGAGCGAGGTTACCTTGTTGGTTCCTAGGGTTTATTGTTTGAGTGGGAGCAAGTGCCGATGAAATGAGAGACAAGATAGAAAAATTCAGTGAAACAAACTTTGTGTTCTGGAAAATGCAGATGGAGGATCTGCTTTATCAGAAGAAGCTATATCTTCCATTGAAAGAAGCTGACTGAAAACCTGCAACTATGACTGACAAAGAATGGGAACTTCTCGATAGAATTACACTATGTTTGATTCATTTAACATTACCTTCTTCTATTGCTTTTAACATTATTAATGAGAAAACTACTGTAGATCTCATGGATGCTCTGACAAGAATGTAAGAGAAGCCCTTGGCTTCGAATAAAGTTTTCTTGATGAAGAGATTATTTAACATGAAGATAACAGATGACTATTCAGTGACTAGACACCTCAATGGGTTCAACACAGTGATGAGCCAGTTAAGTTTGGCGACATCAGTTTTGATGAAAAAGTTTGAGCTTTGTTATTCCTCTCCTCATTACTGGACAGTTGGGAAGAGCTGGTTACAACCATCAGCAATTTATTAGAAAATGCATCTTTGAGATTTGATGATATTGTCAGGATTGTGCTTAAGAAACCCCATGGGGAGGCATCCACCTTAGTATTGAATGCTAAAAGTAGGGGAAGATATACTAAAAGGAGACATATCAAAAATAGGTCAATGTCCTGATGAGAAAAATCAAGACCCGAAAAAGCAAAGCCGAAGTGCTGGAACTGTGGGAAGGCAAGTCACTTCAAGAATGACTGTCCTATGCTCAATAAACCTAGTGGTGGAGGTAAGATAATGAACTCCACTGTATATGTTTTAGCTGAGGAGGATCAAGATGCATTAATCCTCTCACTTGTTAACATGGAGTCCTAGGTGGTGGACTTAGGCGCATCATTTCATATGACTCTGTTGAGGAGTGCCTTCAAGAACTACACCAAGGGGGACTCGGGGAAAGCACATCTTGGAGATGATAAGGCATGCAATATCAATGGCAGAGGTGATGTGGATGTCCAGTTACCAAGTAACGTAGTTTGGAAGTTCAAAGATGTTAGATATGCACCATGTTTAAAGAGAAATATGATTTCTGTGATCCAATTAGCCATAGAGGGCTACAATACGTATTTCACTGAAGACTTGTGGAACGTCACCAAAGGTGTACTGCATGAGGCAATATAGAAGGTACACTTTACCAGATCGATAAAGTGTCTGCTTCTATTGCAGTCGCAGAAGAGATAAATACAGATCTATAGCATCAGGGGCTTGGCCATATGAGTGAGTAAGGGTTGAATTCTCAACAGTCAAAGGGGAAGCTCCAAGGATTAAAGTCAATAGACTTGGATTTCTATAAAGACTATGTACCAGGCAAATAGTAGAAGGTTTCGTGCTCCAAAGTTGGAAGAGAGCTAAGAAGTAAGAAACTTGAGTTGGTACATATATATATGTATGGGTACCAGCTCCTATTTTTTCGATAGGTGGAGCCACATATTTGCTCACCTTCATTGATGACCATAGAAGGAAGGTATGTGCTTACTTTTAAAAATATAAATCTGATGTGTTTGTAAAGTGGTTAGCTTTGGTGGAGAATGAGACAGGATTAAAGCTAAAGTTTTTAAGGTCTGATAATGGAGGCGAGTACTGTGATAGGGAGTTCAAAGAGTTCTGCACCTTAAGAGGAATCAAAAGGGAGTTTACAATCCCAAGAACACCACAACAAAATGTTATTACAGAATGGATGAATAGGACAATCACAGAAAGAGCTAGGAGCATGAGATTGCATGCGGGTCTCCCAAAGCAGTTATAAGATGAAGCTGTTAACACAACTGTTTACTTGATAAATTGGGGACCTTTCATACCCTTGATTAAAGGGATTCCCAAAGAAGCTTGGAATGGAAAGGAGGTAAAATTGAACCACATCAAGGTATTTGGCTGCTCAGCATATGTGTACATTGATGCAGAATCCAGGAGGAGGCTTGACGCCAAGGCGAACAAGTGTACATTTGTTGGATATGTTACAGGCGGGTTCGATTATAGATTCTGAGATAATTAGAACCAAAAAGTCATCAGAAGTGGGGATGTCACTTTTAATAAAAGTAAAATGTAAAAGGACTGTATTGGAGTCATGACTGAATCCAAGGATACTTTAGATGTTGAGCTCTGACACATAGAAATTGATGACAATGTTGAGCCAGATGTTGGAGTACATGAAGAAGCTCAGAAGGGTGCCAATGTTGAACCATAAACACCCATGTTAATAAGATCCACAAGAGTCATAAGACCACCACAGAGGTACACTCCTTCCTTATTTTACATGTTACTAACAATTGGTGGTGAATCAGAAAGCTTGGAAGATGCACTTTAGGTTAAAGATTTAATCAAGTGAGAGGCTGCTACGAATGATGAAATGACATCACTCATGTCAAATGAAACATGGGAGTTGGTACCTTTGCTAGTTGGGAAGAAGGCTTTTCAAAATAAATGGGTTTATCAGGGGAAGGAAGAACTAAATCGGAGTAAGCGCTAAAAGGCTAGGCTTGTAGTAAGGGCTTTCATCAAAGGCATGGGGTCGACTATAGTGAGATATTCACCCCAATTGTTAAGATGACAATTATTAGGATTATGTTGAATATTATTGCAGTTGAGGATTTGCATTTGAAGCAAATGGATGTCAAGACTACATTCCTTCACAGAGAGCTGGAGGAGGAGATGTACATGAAACAACTTGAAGGGTACAAGTCTCATGAGAAAGGAAAAGTTGAGCTAGTTTGCAAGCTTAAGAAGATCCTCTATGGCTAGAAGTAAGCGCTAAGGTAGTGGTACAAAAGATTTGATAGGTTCATGTCAGAATCACGGTACAAGAGATGCTAGGCAGATCACTGTTGTTATATAAAATAGGGCAACTTTTCCTTTATCATTTTATTATTATATGTGGATGATATATTGATTGCAGGATCAGACATGGAGGAGATAAGGATGCTGAAAGAGCTTATGTCAAAGGAGTTTGACATGAAGGACTTGGGGTCGGCCAAGCAGATTATTGGAATGAGAATGAATAGGGAAAAAAGTGTAGGTATTCTGAAGCAGTCGCAGAAAGATTTTGTTGAAAAGGTGCTGAAAAGATTCAACATGAGGGAGGTGAAGCTAGTGGGCACTCCCCTAGCAAGTCACTTTAGCCTATCAGAAGAA
Organism: Gastrodia elata; assembly: GCA_016760335.1. Lineage (NCBI taxonomy): Eukaryota > Viridiplantae > Streptophyta > Magnoliopsida > Asparagales > Orchidaceae > Gastrodia > Gastrodia elata. The sequence goes on from CM028681.1 coordinate 32,930,994, forward strand.
CAATGCCAAAATTTGAAGAAGAAAAGGATTATATGCTGAAGGTTACTTGTGCTTTAGCAGTTGGGAGCTTAATGTACACGATGATCTACTCAAAATTGGATATTGCCCTTATAGTAGGAGTGGTTAGCAAATTCATAAGAAACCCAGGGAAGCACCATTAGGACACAGTCAAGTAGATCTTTAGGTATCTGAAAGGTACAGCAGATAACGATTTATGCTTAAAAGATATGACATTGTCTTACAAGGCTATATAGACTCAGATCTTGTAGGAGATATTGATAGTAGGAAAAGAACTACAGGTTCTGTGTATACATTGGAAAGTGCAGTATTGAGCTGGATCTCCAAGCTACAAAATATCGTGTTGCCATCTACCATGAAGGCAGAATACATTGCCATTATAGAGGCAAGTAAGGAGATGATCTGGTTGAAGAGTTTTATGGCAGAATCGGGCAAGGAGCAGGAGGATGTAAAGCTCTATAATGATAGTATGAGCACAATTCACCTAGCAAAGAATACAACATTTCATGTTAAGACAAAGCACATTTAACTCCATTATCAATTCATCTAGACACTGTTAGAAAAAGGACTACTCATATTGGGGAAGATCCACACATCTAAGAGTCCAATAGATATGCTTACAAAAGCAATAAAATTGAAGAAATTGAAACTATGTGCAGCTTCAGTTGGCCTTAGTATGTGAAGAGAGAGCAGGGATGAGCCACACCAAGTTCTTGATAAGAATGGAAGAAGACAGTAAAGAATCAAATATGGAAGAGGGGGTGATTTTCTAAAGGTCTCCAAGTAGGAGATTATTGTATTGTGGAGACCATTTAGTTCATCATATAGATACTAATGGTACTCCGATGAGCTTCTGAGAGGTTCCGAGGTGATTTGGAATAAGGAGTAAAGCCCAGCAATAACACAGGCGCTATGACTCACCACAACAAAAATTGGTGCTACAGCGAGTTTATCCCAGGACCAGGCAATTTAAAAGGCAGGCCCTACCACGCACCGAAGTGGCAGAAAATTCAAAAGGTAGCCTCTACCGTGTGCCTCAGTGGTAGACAATTTGAAAGATAGATCCTACCGTGCATCATAGCTGTAGACAATTTGTAAGGCGGGCTCTACCGTGCATCACAGTGCAGACAATTCGAAATGTAGACGCTACCATGTGCCGTGATGGCAGGCAATTCGTAAGGTGGACACTACTGTGTGCCTAGCAGCATTCTATTTGAAATACGGGCGCTACCGTGCATCACAGTGGGTTCCTATTCAAAACACGAGTGCTAAGGTGAGCCGTAGAGCTTGGCAGATTTCTACTCTAGTTCAGGTTATGCCCTAAGTAAAATTTGGGGGCATTTTGAACCTTTATGGGTTCAAAAATGAGTTGGGTACTTAATCAGATAAGTTGAGAGGAGTTTATAATGCTGGCATTCTCTGTTTAGAGGCTAAGGCTGCTGTGAGGAGAAGATCCCAAGGCGAAGCCCAAAGGAAGCTGCAGTGTAAGAAACCTTTTGCACATTGGAGAAGACACTCCAAGTGATGGATGATTCCTCTCCTCTCCATATTAGAGTAAGAGCTTGTTTCCAATTAAAAGATAAGCTCTTTGTAACTCTGTAATCTTTAAGTTTTCATATTGATAATTTTTGTGGTGTGGCTTTGTGCTTTTTCCAATTCTTGGGTTTTCCATGTGATCTTTTGTGTTTGAATATTTGTGTGCTTGTGCTTATCTTGCATGCACGTGCTGTGTAATTTTCTACTTGTAGTCTTATGATTTTGGATTTGGTTGGTAACCGTGTCAATGCAACCCCGATCCTTAACCAAGTGCGCAATTAAACTGCTTTTGCTGCGGAGAGTGTGCTCCAAGGAAGGTTAAGGATTTTATACAACAAGTCTTGCTTACTTTTGACTTGTTGCTTTGCACTCTTTATTATTTTTTAGCCTTTTTCTTTGAATATATCATATAAGATGAATTTGATACATGAAATGAAAATATAGAGAATTAAGAAAACTTTTCCATTGGGTTTATATCAGGACTGGTGATTGTGTATACAAAGTTATGCCAATGAATAGGTGATAAGGAGAAATAATGATACATAACACGTGCTCATTGAGGAGAGCTGTGTCAAGTTTGGGAACCCACTTAATTCTTGCAGACATGCTTGACTCATCGACTTCTTCTGAATATGTTCATAAGAGAAAAGTAAAATAACTAAAATTACCTGCATATGTATTTTCTAACTCTTCTGTATAGTTCTATTTTTCTTCTTTAGCTTTAAAATGCTAAATGTCTTGCATGACAGTCATAGTTACAATATAGTTATAATAGCTTTATTAGCCAAGCTTCTGATATGACAATTTATAAATGTTATTTTCTATTTCTACATGCTTTTAGTTATGTTTCAGCTTTTGTATAGTCATTTAATGTTACTTATATACATGTTTTGATGCTAGTCTTGATTAAATATTCTGACTTGGTCTGCTTATATGTATCACAATGTAATTTCACTATCTATTTAATTAACATTCATTCAAATAATCATGTGCATGCTAAAATTTTCTTTTAATAGTTATAGTTATTTTATAGTCTTTATGTATGTATGCCTAACCTTATTACAACTTTTGGTTTGAGGTATGTTTCCTGTATACTTTCTTTTGATAAGTTATAAATCCATTATTTATAACTTCTTTTCTCCTTTGTGGCTCATTGCTCCTTTAATTTTTGTTGTTATCCAGTTTAATTTTGATATCTTAAAAATGTAAAATTCATAAAATCATTCTAAAATGTACTTAGACAATTGTCAAACATAAGATTTTTTTTTCTTAGATAGGGCCCTGACATGTATAAACCAACATGTCATATTTAGAGTTGTTTGTGGAGATATCTTCATATGAGAGATTAACCAAGAGAAGGACCATCCTGTTGCTGCTGAGGCTTAGGTAGCTTTTATTTTATGTTTATAAGGATGAGTGTTTCCTTTCAAATTATACCTAATTCTAATGTTGTAATAATTTAGGATATGGATGTATTTACTTTTCTTCGCTATTACTCTTAGTTGAGCTATGCTCTTTTACTTATGCATTATGGATATGGATATTGTATAATTTACTTCTTCACTCTATTATTAATCATGCATGTTTGATGAATGAATTACAAAAATAGGTGGCAAATTTTGCAGTTATTGATAGATTATAGAGAAAACATAATTTGACTATAATTATGAATCTATCACAGTGATCACTTTACCATAATCATATTAATATATGTGTTAACATGACCATAGAAGGGTTGAGGCTCCACATTTGGTATCAGAGAATAATATAAGATGTCAGATTAGAATTTACATTCCTATCTACTTAATGGGTTATTCTTTTGTAATACAATCATTAAATAAAACATCCATAGTTATCATATTCTCAACAAATATGAATAAAAGCTTGAATTGGAAATATTCACATAAAATGTGTAGAACACTCTTGTAAAAAACATAAGTAACTTAAGAACTCTTGTGCAATTATAGGACCATCGAATTTAGAATGTCAGAACTCAATTACTATACCAAAAGATACGAAGTTATTTGGGGAGAAGACTTCTAGCTCAATCAAAGTGGTGGTAGAATCGTGGAAGAAGTATCTTCCAAAGGAGTTTTAGTGCTCAACAAGCTTCTTCCTTACCCAACCCTTATAAATCTCTACTTTCCAATGTTAGCCAAAAAATAGTTGAATCAAGTAAACTTAGCCTTAGATTTTATAGATTGCTTGGACCATATTCACCTTCAGTTTGTAGTCTTTCTTTTGCAAGATATAGCCAAGAACTTGTGAGTATCATTAGTTGGAGACTTGTAAGGAAGTGCAAGAGAGTGTGTCGAGCTGTCACTTATATTGATTTTTTGTCTCACATTCACTGCAGAGTATATTGGACAACTTAGTGATTATTATAATAGTCATAACATGAGTTGATTGTATATTTCTTAACATTCCATAGTAGTTTTATGTTTCATCTTTTTGCATATCCATTTCCCATGTAATTAGCAAAGCTTTATTGAGTATAAAAACTTAAGAGATTGCTCTCAAATGTTAAACTATGCCCTATTCCCATTCTCAACCAAAAATAATGTTTTGTCCTGTAATATACAAAATAAATCCAGGACAATTTTCAATAACTAGATCTATCAAGATGGCAGTTGCATCTTACAGCACCTCAAAAAATGTTAACTCCTTAAGAAGCAAGGTAACTACACTATTAGAGAACTAGACTCAATATAAAATAGCTATTCAAAAGTTTATTTCAGCTCAAACCTCGATAGCCAGTAATACAATGCTAATAGTTCAAGCCCCTCACAATCCTCATCAATCTACTGATGGACTACTACATATCTTCTTAAGGTTAAGTACTTTGGCATTCAGTGGGAATCTATCCCCCATTGACACTACTAGTTGGATCAAGATGATAGAGAAGAACCTCACTAGTACTAAGTCCCCAAACTTTGAAGTGATTCTTCTCATGACACACACATATTTAAAGATGAAGCTAAATACTAGTGGTACAACATCAGAAACTCTCACTTCACTGATTACACATCGAGGATGTTTCATGAGAAATATTTGTGGACATGGTCAGTGCAGAATTATCCCTCTGCTTACTTAGAACATTATTAAAGACACCTTGCTAAGATTAAGACATGGTGGTCATCCTGTATCAGAATACAAAGTGGAATTCAAAAGATTAATTTTCTTTGCTTCTGATTTGATTAGAGCTGAAGTCACTAGATTCTATAGATTTCATAGTGGGCTAAGTGACTATCAAATATCATGTTGTTCCTTTGCATCTCGCTGACTTTTCCCAACTGGTAAAAATAACACGTGGTGGAGAATCACTAATAAGAAAAGGATCTGAAGAAGAAAATGCACGCGGTGCCTAATGTCCATGATGAATTTAGGAAGCACAGGCTGCATCATGCCACTGATTACAAATTGAAGCTACCAGTTCAACTGAACCAATCAAGGATTGCAATAAACCTCATCCCTATGGAAACTATTATCACTTTGGTCATTGTTATATCACTTGTGGTTGACAGAGCCACATGTACTATCAGTGTACACAACATGAAACTATGGATGGTGTTCACATCAATCATTCCCATTAGAACTAAGTTTTTCATGCTATACCTCAAAATAAGAGAGATCTAAGGATGATGATAATGCCACCTCCTCCAGTTGACGATGCTGAACTAGCCAAGGTGAAAGCTACTGCTCCTGGAATGAAAAACCAGAATAACTCCAGGAAGCAAGTTAATAACTGTCCAGCTAGTCCTGCTCGTGTTTACGCTTTAACTCTTCTCCAAACTACATAAGAAAATAATGTGGTTTTAGGCACACCTTTCTGAACCTATCTTCTTTTGCAAGTAATTTTTGCTCCTGCATATTTTATTATTGCCAGTTGTTAATATATTCAATCAATTAATTGTAGGAATGTTGTGCTAAATGATATAACCTACAATGTGTTATTCAACACTGGGGCTAGTCATACATTTATTTCTGAATGTTTCATTAAAACCTTTAATCTGCCTTTGTATAAGCAGGCAAAATAATTAAATATTGGACTTCTTTTGGGAGCCCAACTCAGTGCTCACAATTTTGTGATATCAAAATTCCCTTAAATGATCAAACTTTTGAATCAAAGTTGATTGTTCTACCAATAGCCAACTTTGACATTATACTCAGTATGAATTGGCTTAGTAGGCAAAATGCAATTATTAATTACCAAAAGAAAAAAAGTTACTCTTAATTCCTATAGAGAGCCAAAAACTTTTGGAGGGAAGATTAATATATAAGCATTGTTAATCAATGCAATTAAAACAGAGACTAAGTAATAAGGAATGTGATGTTTACCTCATTATAATGATGAGTGAAATAATGGAAAACATCCTGCTTGATGAAAGTAAAGTAGTGAACAAATTTGTCATTCCCTGAAGACTTACTAATTTGCCTCTTATGAGGGAAGTAGAACTCTCTATCGAATTAATTCTTGAGACACAATCGATATCTAAGGCCCCTACAGAATGACACTTAAGGAACTCCAATAGCTAAATGAGTAATTGTAAATGCTCCTAAGTAAGAGTTTTATTAGAACTAACATATCTTCTTGGGGAGTGCCATTTTTGTTTGTCAAAAAGAAGGTTGGATCTATGCATATGTTCATAGATTATTGTGAGTTGAACAAAGTCACCACTAAAAATAAAGATCCACTCCATATGATCGATGGCTTATTCGATCAGCTCTCTGGTATTGTTATATTATCCAAGGTTAATTTAAGATCATGATATCACCAGTTGCGAGTAAAGGACTTTGACATCAAGAAGACAACCTTTCACACTCATTATGTTCATTATGAATTCCTAGTGATTTATATTAGACTCACCAATGTGCCATTAATTTCATGGAATTGATGTAGCAAGTCCTAAAGCTTTTTTTGGATTAATTTGTCATAGTCTTTATTGATGACATCCTTAGCTATTTTAAGGATCTTAAAGAGTATAAAGATCATCTGAGAGCAATGTTGGAAACATTGCAAGCTGATCAATTGTATGCAAAGTTTTCAAAGTGTGAATTATGGCTAGATTTCTGTAGCATTCTTGGGTCATGTCATTGATGCCCAAGGAATCCATGTTGATCAGAAGAAAGTTAGCATAATCTAGGATTGGGTGCAGCCTAAGTTAGTGATTGATATTTGAAGATTTTTGGGATTAGCCAGTTATTATAGAAAATTCATTAAAGGCTTCTCTCATATTGCATCTCTATTGACTAGATTAACTCAGAAAGTAGTATCTTTTGTCTGGAGCATTGATTGTGAAGAAGCATTTCAGAAGTTGAAAGAAGCACTCTCAACCTCCCCAGCGGTTGTTCTGCCAAAAAATAGATTTAGACTACCAAGTCTATACTGATGCATTTGGAATCAGTTCATGATGCATGTTAATGCAAGAAGAAAGAGTCAATGCATATGATCCTCATCAATAAAAGCCATATGAGAAGATTTATCCTGTGTAGGATCTCGAGCTTGCAGCCTTTATATTTGCCTTAAAAATTTGGCATGACTATCTGTATGGCATTTAGCGTGCAATTTTTACTGATCATTAGAGCCTGAACTATACATTTACTTAGCATGAACTAAACAATTGTCAGATAGGTTGGTTATAATTAATTAGTGATTATGATCTAAGTATTCAGTATCATCATAAGGAAGCAAATATTATAGATGATGCTCTTAGCCATCATGCTACACTCTGTGCCATGGTCGCTAAATGTCTTATAGTTGAAGAATTTTGTAAGCTATGCATTGAGTTTGTCAGAGGTGAGATGCTTAATGAGCTAATGGAATTAATTCTGGTGGAACCAACCTATCACAAATATGTCTAAGGATAAAGACTATTTAAAGTTTAAAGCAAAAATTAAAAGTGGTTGCCGCCATGATCTGCAATTGCATGTCAATGCCATCTATCTAGGGAATTAACTCTAGATTCCAAAGTCTGTGCACCAATAAATTCTTATTGAAGGCAAAAATTTTGGGTGTAGAATTCATCCTGGTAGTTCTAAGATGTATCAGGACTTATTGCAATCTTTTTGGTGGTCTGGTATAAAGAAAAGTGTGGTAAAATTCATTATAGAGTCTCATACATGTAATCTAGTTAACACTGAACACCAAAGGCCTTAAGCACTATTGTACCTATTGGAAATCCCTAAATGGAAATGGTTCAACATATTAATGAACTTTGTTGTGAGATTATTTAAATCAAGATTTGAAGCTGATGCAGTATAGGTTATCATCAATCTTCTAACCAAGTCAGCTCATTTTATTTTTCCTTGATAAACTGATTAAGTGGAGAAATTGGCAAGGATCTACATTAAAGTAATTTTCTGACTCTACGGAATTCCAAAATCAATTATCTTAGATAGAGATAGCTGATTCACTTCTATGTTTTGGCAAGCTATGTATCAAGAACTGGGAGCTACCTTGGCCATAAGTAGTGCTTTTTACTCTCAGACTGATGGACAAATAGAAAGAGTAAATGAAGTTCTTAAAGATCTTCTGCAGCTCTACATTCTAGATTTTGGTGGTTTCTAGGAAGATCATATCCTGCTTATTGAATTTGTGTACAATAATTACTTTCAGTCTAGTATAAAAATGGTTCCACATGAAGCCCAATAAGGTAGAATGTGCAGCACTCTACTTGCTTGGTCAAAAACTAGAAGCGTTCAACTTTATGGATCTAAATTAGTTGAGGAAACCAACAAGAAGGTTCAACTCATTCAACAAAGGATTCATGCTGCTTAAGATTAGCAGAGTAAGTATCATGATGCACATCATTTTCCTATGGAATTCAATGATAGTAATTCCGCTTACTTAAAAGTCAGTCCAATGAAAGGTGATTTTAGATTTAGCATAGCCGAGAAACTCAGTCCCCATTACATTGGACATTTGAAGTGTCAACAAAATTTGGATCCTCAGCCTACAGGCTTAAGCTCATAGATGGCTTTTCTATAGTCCATAACGTATTTCATGTTTTATCATTGAGATGATGTTTCAAAAATCCTTCTCACTTAATTCAACTTCCAGCAGTAGTTATTCAACCAAACCTTTCCAATGCAGAAGAGCCAATTCAAATATAAGCTCATGATCAAAGGTAGCGAAGGAATAGTTCTATTCCCATGGTGAAAATGCAATGGAATAATTATACTATTTAAGAATCTACTTGGGAAAAAGAGGCAGATATGTGTCAAAGATATCCAAAGCTCTTTGAGAATACCAGAACTATCCTAATCTCATCTTAAAATTTATGTCATTATTTATGTTTCTTGTTTCCCACTTAAGTGATATTGTGTGGAGCCCCAACCTCGCTGTGGTCATGTTAACACTAATATTAACATGATTATGGTAGAGTTGTCACTGTGTGACATATTCTCAATTATAGTCAAATTAGGTTTCCACCCTAATCTATTGATAATTATAGAATTTGCCACATGTATCCGTAATTCAATCATCAAACATGCATATAAAAGAAAAAGAGCATGGAAGAAAAACTTACAACATCCATATTTATACTGTAGTAATAAAAGAACAATAGCACAACTCAATGTAAAAATGCATAAAAGTGGAAGCATCTAGAGTACTTAATAATTACAATACTGAATTAATGTTTAAAAGAAAGGAACACTCATCCTCATAAACAGAATGTAAAGCTATCTAAGCCTCATCAATAGCAGGAAGGTCCTCCTCTTGGGTAAGCTCTTCACTTGAACCTACCTCCACGTACAACTCTGAATCTGACATGGTGGTTCTTACATTTCAGGGCCCCATCCAAAAAAAAAAAACTTAAGTCAGATAGTTTTATAAGTACATTTTAATTTGATTTAATGAAATTTACATTTTAAAGATATCATAATTAATTGAGCATTTAAGCAAGTATAGAGGTGCAATGAGCAGCAAGGAAAATGGATAATTATAAATAATATGTTTATAACTTAACAAAATAAAGTATGCAAGAAAATTTACCTCAAACTATAGGCTGTAACAAGGTTAGGCAATATATATGAATATAAGATTGAAAATAACTATAAGAAAATCCTAATATGCATATGATCATTTAAAAATATACTAATTAAATAGAAAGTAAATTGAACATAACAAAATCAAGATCAATGCTAACTCAAGAATAGCATCTTATATATAAAAATTATAGTAAAATACTATACAGGAACTAACATAAAAGTAAAAGCATAATAATAAATAAAAATGCCACAATAGAATATTGCCTAATAAAGCCATTAAAACTATACTGAAACAGAAAAAAACTAAAATTAGGCTTCTCACTAGATTAGTTATAACAACCCTAAGTTGTTACCAAGCTTAACCTAAGCTTAATCATACCTTAAAACTTATTCCATTGCATTCATAAGGTCATTAGGACCTAACCCTGAAATTTTGGGGTCAATCGGACTTCATAAGGATAAATTTGTAATTTTGTCTAATTGGGAACTCTAAAACATAGCCAAAATATTTTGATCTCCAAATCAAAATTTGATTGCATTTTTAAATTCTTCACCCCCAATTAGCTAGGAGTGCAAGTTTGATAATTTTTGGAGGTCATTTAGGCTATATTTGAATTTAATTTAAATATGAAAAATTGCACAAAATGGCTTCCAACAATTAATATTTGCATTCTATACCCCAACAGTCGGCTGATTGCCTGGGCCACTGTGCGGACCACAGGTGATCCGCTGTAAGGCTCTATGTACGCGGCATCCAAATTAGCGCATCTCAGCCCTCGTTCTCCGTGAACCCAATGACTTAGATTTAATCTTTATCGCACTTAATCTCGGGCATTAGATCTTACATATTAATGCTACATCCCAAATCACTCTTGTGATTGGCCGTTAGGATCTGGGAGATCATGACTGTCGCATCTTTCCTACGATCGATCATATAGCTCCCACTGCTCTCGCATTGTGGATCATCATCCTGGCTTTGCTCATGCTTTCGAAAGAGGAGATTTGTCCACTTCAGCAATGCTATTAGCTCCTTCTCCCTTGCAGTTAGGCACCCACCAGTGAACGGAGCATGTCCGAGCCCCCTCAAAGCGATAATTGGCTGCAGAGTGTCTGACCCGAGCTTAGCCCGTTATGTGCTGCTCAGCCCCTTGCCAAGCTATAAATAGCTTCGCATTTCCTTGGTAAGCCCATTTGCACACCAAGAGGACTTCCAATTTGTCTAGGTCTATCTCGAGCGCATCCCTGTGGCTCCCAGCTTTCCAACATCTTTCTCATTGCATTCCCAGCAATCTAAGGGAAAGACTCAATGTATGAGTCCCCTAGTTCTCCTTATTAAGTCTTTGAAAGCTCCAACGACTCAGGCTCAACCCTCTAGCAGTCCAGTTAGCCTTCTTCCCCTTCATAGCTTTCAAACTAGGTATCTCCTACTCCATTATGAGCTGTGTGAGCTCACAGTTTTTTCCTGTGAACTTAATTCCCTTAATTAAATAAATGTTTATGATTTAGGGAAGATTGGGGTTGAGTCATCAAGGCATTGGTAGAGGCCCAGATAGAACAGAACAATATCTGAACCAAGTCGTGGCTAGACGACAACAAGCTCACCACTCCATAAGTAATGGACGCCCAATCTGGATTGCCGGTTGCTAGTGGAGTCAATTCCATATCAATTCTTGGTCAATCCTTACAGTCATGCTAGCTTGAGAGGGGCATAATCATCAGCCTCCCACTCAAGCCAGTTTGGTGAGGCCCATAAGAGGGCTCGAGTAAGGACCCATTGATCCGTCTATGCTTGAGCCCAAATAACTTAAGGCTTAGCTCTGCCATGAGTTAAGGATGGTGTAGGGATCAAAAGCTAGCCCTCTAGTGGTCTCTATGAAAATAATTTCATCACCACAGTAAACCCTACAGGTCCCAATAGTCTGATTTGGGGAAAAATAGCCCCTCGGTGATCCAGATCTCCCCAATGGGTAATTTAGGGTTCTAATGATGTGCAATAAAAATATGAAGGTGTAGCAATCAAACGGAGGGACTGGCACAACTAGGAAGACTATAAATTTGGCAATTAGGGTTGGCCTGATTGCCTTTTGTTTGGAAGATGGCGAGGGGAGGAAGATAATAGTGCTGGTCGGGCCGACCCATGACCAGCGGATTCAATAGTAGCGGGTTAGTAGGCCAGGCTGACCTGTGCCTTTTTATTTATGGATGGAAAATATTGAGGGATTAATCAAAATTATTTTCCTTAAGGAAAATAATATGATTAATCAATCTATGGTTATTTAATTAAAATAATACAAATTAAATTAATGCAATTAATTTGTCATCTTAGCTCCAAATCATATGAAATTCTATACCATTTTGTTCAGAAAAATACAAGAAATAAGAATATACAAAAATATTATAGTGTCTATGAGCCATTTTTTTAATTTTGCTTAAACACTCCAATGGCTTGATTAGTAAATATTAGCACTTTTACTTGTCCAAATGCCTAGATTTAAGTTTTTAAATGTTAATTATAGCATGTAGAATATATTCTTTATGCTGGCTCAAATTTTTATAATCAATTTTTATTAATTATACCTTAATCACTAATTTGCATGATTAGTGATAATTAGGGTTTTGCTTAATCTTAATGACACATTATAGCTTTTGATTATCACTTGAATGTTTAAGATCAGTTAGTTAAGTCAAAATTTAGTTTTATAAGTTTAATTGCTTAATTAGATGCTGATTACCTTGGAATTAAATTAGTCTTAATTATTCTTTGATTTTGATAAGTTTAGTATTCTTATAATTATTAAACAGTGAGAAATACAATTGCAACATCATAATCCTATTTGAATATCTTTAATCCTTAAATCTCTTCTAGTTAGGGTGTAACCCTAATAAGCTTGATTAAGTACTTGAATTAGTTAAAGTGGAACTATTGCTGATTTTTAGCTTTAATAATTGATAAGTAAATTAATAATAGTTATGTATTTCTAATTTGTTATGTGAAACCTTTAACTATGTCTAATTAGCTTTAATTCTTTGTAACTTTGATTAAGTTCTTGAATAATATAAGCATAGGTTAAATAATTTAATTTGCATTTACAAAAATTTGCATAGATTTAACTAACTCCTTCTGATTTTACATGAACTTAGTTAACACTTACTGATTTGACATTGACTCTAAGCTAGTAAATTAAGAGATTTAATCATAATAACTCATGTGATGAATCATCTTGATTAAACTTTAAGATTCTTAATTTTCTCATAATCAGGATAACTAGCATAAATTAATTCCCACTAAAATATGATAGATATGTAAATAATTAATTCCCAATAATTCTATGATTTTTGCCTCACCATTCAAGTGCTTATGATTAAGATATAGATTAGAAGAGTTTCATGCTTGACTTTTGCATATAGATCACTTGATTTAACTTGTAAAGTAGCATGAGGTTTCATCATCTTAGTTTCTTAGAATTTATTTTTAATTTAAATGTAATAATGAGCATCTTTAGATCTTTAAAGTATAAAGTTATTCTAAGTAAGTAAATGCTATGCACTTTAATAGGGTTATTTTGAGGTAGGAAGTGCCTTAACTATCTCCTTTTTGAGGTAAGACCTTAGATGGACCTTAATAACCTTAGGGATTGTTCCTATACCGTGTGGTAGGAAAACCTAAAGAGACTTTGATTGAGATTATATTTTGTGGTAGCTATCCTAAATTGAATGACTTATAGGTCACTTCTTTAGAGCCACTTGTGTAAGACTTTCCACAATATAGAAATGATTCATTAGCTTGTAAATCCTTGTTCATTAAATAGATTGTTAGAATAAGAACCTTAGTTTCTTTATATAGAGATTGTAGTGCATATCCATAAAACTAATTTATTCAGTTGAATATGGAATTGGTTGATGTACCCTGAATAGAACTATAGAATTTTGGTCTTATCTTAGGTAATTAGATAAGTATAATTTAGTTCAGGATAACCATCCCAAGTTCAAAGTGTGTAATAAGTTGAGGATTTAACAGCTTAATTTGAGAGAATAAATTGTAAAAGCATTCTGTCCCTTACCCTTGTGCGCTTTGGTAACTACAGTTAAACAAACTAAGTGTTTAAAGACACCCTTCCTAGAATATAATGATCATGTATATGTACTCTTAATGTGTGATAAATTAGTATGTTATAAAATCTTGATATAAAATAAATATTGAATTCAGGAAATTAAAATAAAATTATACAGTTCATATAGTTACACTTTTGATTGTGAAGGCAAATGGATATCTACTTTTCAATGATTTAAAAACATTCAGTCATTAAAACCTTGGCATATCATGAATCACATAAGCATATTATTGCATTAATGGAGGAGTTTTGCTCACCTAGGATCTGTTGAATGCCATGTGATATCAAGGTTATGCATATTTGAGGCATAATATTATATGGCATATTCAGATACATATATATATTTAATGGCATACAACATGATTTTGTCTCAGTGTTTTATCCAATTTCAAATTCCTTATAGATTCTTATTTTTAGTACCATATCTTTTTATTACTATTTTACTTTACTTTTAGTTCTGTACAATTTTATCTCTTTTAGTTATTTCAGTAGTTTTTGTAGCAGTGTTTTGTTTTATTTAAAATGTTAATCTTTTTAAAGTATAATAAGGCATGATATAGCTTTGGATGTGTTAGGCTTATTGTACAGTACTTTAACAACCTTAGTTGTTACTTCAACTAAACCCAGCTAAATTAAGCGAAACCAAGCTTTGATTTTGATTCTATTAGACTTAATGGGCCATTTAAACCTAATCCTAGAAGTTTGAAACCTATCAGAGCTCATTTGAGAATTTTAGCTATTTTTGTTTATTTTAGGGTCCTAAAAATTAGCTAAATTAATTTGATCTCCAAATTAAAATCTGAGTTCATTTTTGAATTTCTCATACCTTAATTAGCTAAGGTGAATTTTTGGGATTTTTTGGAGCTCATTTGATCCTAAATTGGATTTAAAATTATAAAAATTATTATTTAATTATTAAAGGATTTAAATTATTAACTAAATTAAATAATTAATATTATTTTAAGCCAAGGATTTGCTATCAAGATCATGGCAGATCCGCTGTGGGTTCCTGACAGTGGTGCAGCATAACCACCTATAGATGTCTGTGCGCTAATCACGGTGTATGACCAAACAGTGTTGATCATTAGTGCCATGATCCTCTATCACCCATCAGATCTAATAGCTAATCCAATGGATGAGGAGACGCCCACAGTTTTGTTAGCCAGATGAAGCATCAGGCCGTCCATCTTCAACAGTATCACAATCAGACGATGACAGATGGATTAACTCTGTTCACCTTTGTCTCTGCATAATTTTGTTGGCCCTACAAAAAAGTTCCTCTCTCTCTTGCAGGTCAGCTTTGTTTGCCACTCCTTTGCCTTACCCCATAGGTCGTTAGGAGCCTCTACACTTATGGCCAAACCCTGAGGCAATTTAGGATGGCCAAGCCATTCCAGTTGAGGCATGCTGATGGTACCTCTCGGCTCGAGCCTGAACCTCGAGCCTCAACATTGGTGCCCTGCCCTGAACTCCACTAAGCCCTACAAATACTCTTAAGATATCATAGTGAGCCTCTTTGCTCACTGTGATCCTCTCTTTGTTCAACCGAAGCTTCCGTAGCTCCCGTCAATCATGGCGATCCCTGCAACTACGAACTGCTGATTGAGGGTGCGGGCTGGTGTTCAGATCCCATTACTGAGCTTCTGCAATCACTTGGAAACTTTTGAGCTCTTCATTTCTCTTTAGTCATAGCTGTTCTCCAATTTTAGGTACAACTTCTGATTTCCTCTCTATCGAGCTGGTTTTGGCTTGATTTGCACCTTCCCTACCCTAGATGCTGTGCTAGGATTGCACCTTAGTGTCCCAATAGGCAACTATTACCTTGGTAGAGACTGGCAGTGGACTAGATGGTATGATTGTCGCCTAAGCATGCAATGGATGTCGACCATTAGGCCAGTGAATTGTGGCAATTCTTCAGGCTTTTGAGTCCCCAATGATACCTAATTCCCTCATTGAGTGATTGCAAGTTTGTAACAATCACTGGGTTCAATCTGATCGATTGATTTGACTAGAATTGATCAACTCAGATGTAACTTGCATATCTGAAGTGATGCGAGTAACACCCCAGTGATCCATCCATCCCCTAGACTCATCCAATTGTCCAATTGCTTCCCCTCTTGATCCCTGAACATGTAGGTTAAGATGCTAGCCCTTGGCATTTCCTCTATGAGGAGAATTTTCTTAGGATTGCTTAGGCTGAGTAGCACCCTAGCAATCTGGCACATTCCAGTAGGGGGTTCTTAGCTCAATCGATGTGTCTGGTGTTCCTGATGGTGTAGCTGCTGAGATCCAGACATGGCGTGGTCTATAGATGGAGAATTTGGTGTTTGAAGTAAACCCTAGGACCACCTCTGACCTGTGCAGTTTTGATTTCAGGCCACAGTTTAATTTAAGTATTTATGCAATTAATTTCCTGAAGGAAATTAATTCAAAAAATAAAACCCTAAGATTTGATTTATGAAAAACATTCAGAATAAATTAATGAAATAACTTTGGCAATACTTATCCAAATGGTATGATCCAATATACCATTTGAATAAGAAAAATGTAAGGAATAGTAATATAAAATAAAATATAAGATCTAATGGTTAGATTTTATATAATTTCCTAATCTTTCTTTGGGCTTATTTAATTCATAATTAATTCAATTAATGTTCAAAAATTGTAATTAAGGTCTGTGATTCCTCATGAGACTATGGAGAACCTATTTAAGCCATTAGAAGTAATCTAGGACTCATGAATTTGCCAATCACCTCTTAATCATCCTAATCTTAAATTAGTGATTTTAGCTTTAGTTAAACCTTTGATATTGGAGGTTTTGGTTTCAATCACCTTCTTAAGTGCAGTAGAGCTAATATCTATGCTTGGATCATCTTAATGAACCTTAAATTGCTTAATCACTTAATTTAGCCTTAATATGTGATTGGTACTAATTAAGTTAATACTAAAGTTAAATATTGAGTTGAGTGTTTCATTCATCTCATTATCTAATATTAAGTCCATTAAAACTGATTTAAATCAATTTGGATGTTAAATTCTTAAATTTCTAATTTTAGTCTTAAGAAGGGTATTTTGGTAAGCACCCTTAAACCCTAGAATTTCAGTACTGTGCCTTTAATTAGTATATTAGCATCTTTTTGTAACTTTTAAGTCTAATAGATTTAGTCTAAATGAATAAGTCTTAAATTTCCTTAAATAGATCTTAAGATCTTGAAAGAAGATCTAAGACTCCCCATTAAAGAATAACTTAAATAATGCAAAAACTCAAATTCTAATCTTAATTGCCTTATTAAGATCATCCATGAACCATAACCTTAAGGAAAATACTCATGTAAATTCTAAGTCTGAATTTCAGTTAGATCTTAAGCGATCAAACCTTAGATCTTAGATCTTAGATCCTTTGATCATCTGATTGAATTATATAATCTCTTTTGGAATTCCCTACTTGATTGATTGTCTAATTCTTTTGAAACCTCTTTGTGGGTGTAAGATTTATTCAACCTATAGAATAATGTGATTATTCTATGTATTGAATATAGATCTTAGATTCTTATGTACTTAATTGATTATTTTGCCTTTTTAATAATAGAATAACCTTTCATTAAGATCTTAGCTTATTGATCTTTCAGCTCATAAGATCTCCCACCTTTAGATTATGGTTAGATGTGAACCATATATCCTTAGTATGATAAGTACCTTAGATTCAGGATTTGAACCCCAAGTATGGAGTTTAAGTCAAGAATCTCTAATCTTGATTAGCATGATAAAGATTTGGGTTGAGTGATTCAAATTAAGTTGTTGAATTAATTACTTTAATCCTTTACAATCATCATCTGATTTTAGATTAGAACTTGTTAAATTCTAATGTTAACATTAAGGTTGTGAATCTGGGATTATACTAGATAGATGGATATTAGAGATCCTAAACTTGTATCTTCTCAGACTAGTTAGAACAAATTAAATTAGACAACAACGGATATCACATGAGTCTAATTGAGTCTCTTGCTTACTTTAACTATTGTTGCTCTGCACACCTTGTTTATTGAACCTTTTTCCTTAGACATGATAGGTGAACTCAAGATATGGATGAGTATCCTAAGTTAGTATTTGAACTACATAAGCATTATTCAGTTCAATAGAGTGTGTTTTAACTTAGTCAGCCTCCTCAATACTAGTTTTGTTATAGAATTGACTCAGACCTAGCCCTATGCATGGCTTGGATGGATACATGTCTTATTCTATAAGTTCAACTTGGACCTAGCTCTCATAATGCCTAGGATGGACACATGTTGAACATTCTGTTCATAGTCCTATTTGACCTAATTCTATTATGGCAATACTATGTTTAGGCATACTTTTACTTTCAGTTTCGTTTTTGTGCTTTGGATCGCTTGCCACATGCTTCAGTGGCTTTTATTTTCAGTTCAGTCCAGTGCTCTGGCTTATTTTGCCACATGCTTCAGTGGCTTTTACTTTACAATTTTCTACATACTTTTATAATTATTTCTGTACACTACTTTAGTTCAGCATTCATTCTGTACTTGCATATTTAAGATGCTAGTTTTATATATATTCAGTTCTACATGTTTTAGTACAACTTCTCTTTTAAGTAATTAACATGTATTAATGTGACCATAATCATGTTAGGATGAGTTTACTTTTAGTAATTTGCAGTTATTTATACTCTTAGCCATACCTTGTTCAGTTTCATTTATGGTATGATATTCTACATACTTCGCTTGTTTGTTATAATATGTTAGTTATAACTATCCTGTTTATTATAACTTGTTGCACCTTAAATTTTTTGCATGCTTAAAGTAATAATGTGATATCCTTAAATATTCAGTTCAATTAATCAAACTAAAATGTACTTAGGCAATTTTTTTAACTATAACATTTTTCTTTTGTTGGTTAAGGCCCTGGCATTTGTGATACTGACAAATATCAGATTTGGAGCTGTTCATTGGTGGTTCTTCTGGAGAGGAGCTTGGACAAGAGGAGGATCTTCCTATTGCAGCTCAGTTAGATTTCATTTTCTACTTTGAGGATGAGATCTCTTTCCTTTCATTTAAATATTCAGTCTATAATAATTATTAATTTGGATTTATTTACTTTCTGCACTTTGAGCTGAGTTATTGTTGCATTTACCCTTATATACTATGCTTTGATGAGGATGTTATATTATACTATTTTCTCCTTCCTCTACTTTGATATGTTGATGTATGTTCTCAGTTTCAGGTGACAAGTCTTCTGCTTAAGATTAGTTGAGTTATACCTGACTCTACTTAAGTTAGGGATTTGCCACAGTTGGAGACCGTACTCCTCATGATTATGCCAATATCAGTATTACCATAGTCGCGGAGGGTACTGGGCCCCATAGGTACCTTTCTTCTTTTCTTTTGTCCATGAAACTGACATTTGGGGATTTGACAATTTGTTAAATCTAGAGCAGTTTGAGGAGTAAGCTTTGGGGACTTCCCAAGAGATCTAGGAGGAGCTTGTGAAGTATTAATTAGCTCAGTTCTTACTTACTATTTTTAGATAATTTCTATTGTGAGTTGAGAGTCATTTACTACCATTTTTATTTGAAGTAATAGTTTGAATGTTTTTACTTAGCTTCAATGATGAATATTATGGATGAATGCTATAACTTTCGTACTCTATTGTGATTACTACTTATACTTTGTATTGTGATGTGATCGGCATATAAGATATGTAAATACTCATATACATTGGATTCTTATTAAGAACCATCTCTCATAAATCCAATATGTGTAAGTACCTTACCTAATACTTAAGATAAAAATATTACACTTGTCTTAAGAATTAGTCCTTAGTTCTACCTTGGGTAGAATCTCAGTAGCATTCAGGGAGGTTCAACAGTCATTCTCGAGCAACGCACCATTCCACCGCTAATTATTTTATTTTTAATACCTTGGTTATGCACGGCGATGAGACGGAGTATTACATAAGCACTTCCACAATAGAAATGAGCGTAACATAGTCACTAAACAAAAAGTCCAACATGTATCATTAGACCACTCATGGTTAGATCCAAGCTGAACTATAAAATTAGACATGTATCATCCAAAACATCTCATGGTTGGATCCGAGTTGATTATATTGCAATAAAATAAACTGTAGAGGCAAACTAACTATGACACACTCTACTGAACTGATAGACAAAAGTACTGAATGTATTGATTATGATGGATAATGTTTATTCATTTGAAAACCAATCATAGAATACTCATCAAATAAATCATGTTCAACTAAATATGCCCAAAATATAAGACTCAAGTACAAGGTGTGTAGAGCAATAAAATTAAAGAAAGCAAGACTATACAAGAGCACATGTGATATCTATTATTATCTAATTTAATTTGTTCTATTTATTCTGAGAGAATACAGTTTAGGACCTCCAATATCCTACTATTGAGTAAGATCTTAGATTTTCGGCCTTAAGGTTAAGCATTAGAACTTAACAAGTTCTAATTCACAATTAGAAAAGTCATCTACAAAGGTTAAATAATTAATCAGCATCTTAATTGATATATTTTACTAACCCATAGCCAATCTTGATCAAGATTATTAAGATTTAGGGATTTAGTGTTAAACTCAAAAATCTGGGTTTTAGCTCAACCCCAAGGTGCTAACAACTAAGGATCTTGGGTTTCTCACAATTCCCACCCTAAAGATAGAGAATTATAAGGATTAAAGATTCATTAAAATGAAAAAATTCTAATCTTAGAAAGGCTAAAATTCTAAAGTCATAAGACAAAAATAATGTGTCTTAACTTCTTCATTTAAAATAAGGTTCACTCTACTGAGTAACTTCATTACTCAATAGGATTGAATTCATTAAAGGCTATAAAAGAGATTCTAATGAATTTAACACTTAAGAGTTTCTAAAGATTTAAGAACAAAATCTAATTTTTAATAAGATGAGGATTACAAGACTTAAGAAGGCTCAAACTATTGAGTAATTCCATTACTCAATAGAAATGAACTACTAAAATATAGGTTTGAAAGGTTAAGACTAAACACTTAAGATATTAATTAAGATGGGCTTAAGAACTTACTCATAAAATTTGCCTATGATAAGATTCTAGAATAGATTAACAACAAAATAAGTTAATCATTACTAATTTTATAAGCATTAATTTACTTCTAATGAAACAACAATGTGGATCTTAAATATTCAATAAGAATACTAATAAATTACTTAATTATATTTTAGGAAAAATTAGGGTTTGGCCTTTAAACTTTATTATTCAAGTTTAAAGGATGTTAAAATGGTTTTAAGCATTCAATTTACTGATTTTTAAGCATTTGGACAGATTCTTAAGGTTTAAGGGCACTTAAACCAAATTCTTGGTCAAAATGACTAAACTCTCGCTCCTTAAGGGTAAAATGACATTTAGAGTTCTTGGGTTCTTAATTGAATCTACTCAATTCTAATACGTTCCTTATTGTCTAATGAGAGAATATACACATTAAACATCAAGTATGGACTTAGGATAAGCCTAATGAGAACTAATCTGAATTTAGGGTCATTAAAAGTGATTAACAAAATTAAGCTATGAAAGTGGATTCTAAATTTGCCAATGTGTTCTATATGACATAAGGAGTTCAAGGATACTAAGATCCTTGACATCAGAGTTCAATTAACCTAATTATTCACAAATTAAGGTTTAGATTAATTAAGAAGTGATTAGTGAAATTAAACTTCATAAAATATATTTTAATTACATAATTAATTTCTCCTCTATCTAAAAAAATTTTAGAGACCTTGATCATGTAATTTGGGCAATAATTGAGTTTAATATTCACTAATTTTATTTAGAGGTAATTAGAATTTAATTAGAAAATCTAACCACAAAATTGGGAATTTTATTGTAGTTTATTATTCCTTGCATTTTTCTGATTAAAATGGTATATTAGATCATACCATCTAGATTTAAATTTGGTGAATTATTTCATTAATTTATTTGGAATGTTTTTATTAATGGATCATAGCTTTCTTATTTTTTCTTTTTAGTTTCCTTAGGGATTTTTAATCCAATGAATTAGATGACTATTTATACCCAAAATCAAAAAGGCGCAGGATAGGGATGACTCAACCCATTATTGTGCTTCTTCTATGCCTTCTTCTCTCGATATACAGGTCGCTAGGGTTATCTTTAAATGCTTGATTAATAGCCATGAGTTCACATCTCTAGCTTAAATTGATCGCTACACCTTCACACAATTGAGACATATCTAATGCGCTAAGAAGCCCTAATCGAGGAGGTCAAATTTGACGGGGACCGGTTTACCCTAAAATCAGCCCTAATGGATTCTAGGGCTTGCTATAGGGTAGAAATTCTCCCCATAGAGATCATCAAACTACAAGGGCTTAATCCCTAAACCTTCAGTAGCTGTGGATAAGTTCTTTGAAGCATACACTAAGCAATCCAAAAGTTCATTGAAGCATACACTATAGAGCACTGCCGCGGATAGGTTGAAGCATACACATCATAATCCAAAAGTGCTTTTGAAAGCTGTTCACTATAGCGCGCTGAAGCGCACTGCAGCGGTCAAAGTTCGTGGAAGCATATGTTGTAGCGCACTGCCGCGGACAGTTCCAAAAATCTGTCCACTATAGAGTGCTATAACTCTTGAGCCCCACAAATTCTCCCGCCGTGGCGCACTATAGAGACCGAATTTCGTAAAGTCTCCCGCTGTGGTGTGCATGGGCGCGCTGTAGCGCGTTGTAGCTCTTGTCTTCCAGCTTTTGCAGAAACTTTCCATATTTATTCAAAATTTTGCTAAGCTTGTATTTTCCATAAAATTGCACAAAATTTAACAAAGTAGGCTATTTTAAATATGGAATTTTTATGAAAATTTTGTTATATATGAAGTAAATAATGCATTCACCATTGACTAATACTAGGTTTGTCAATTTGGGGTATTTGTCTTGGCAATTCTACTTCCCTTTCCTTATTCCTATTGTTGTTTGTTTCCCCTTTCTGTTCTTCCCATATGGCTTGGGAAGTAATTTTAGTTTTTTTAGGTGCTATAGGTTCAGTGATCTTTTCGCTTCTCAAAGTTATAAAGTTTACTTTCTCAGTCGCACACCCTCTTATGGATCCCACTAGTACAGGTTTCTTCAATTAGTTCATGATATCTTTTAATTGTTGTTCAATTCTTTTCACAATTTCTTCTAGTCTTAATAGGGTATTTTCATGTCTGTTAAGTGTTGTATCCATTTTGTTCATGAATTCAATCATAAAAGATTTTAATTCTTTCAAGGAATGCTCAAAATTCCCTCTATTCACATTGAGATTATTGCCATAGTTATCGTTAACACTTATATTCCTTATTTTGTACTCGTCTCCTTGGTCTGTACTGGCTTGCATATTCTCCACTTGTTAAGTTGGGAGATTTTGTTTTTAAGTTCAACAATTTTCTATGAATTAGATAGAAAATTACATTCACTTTTAGTCATGTTAAGCCTCTCAGTAGGCCATTGGTATGCATTTTTTGCTATCTCTTCTAATAGGTCAAAGGCCTATTCCTAGTTTTGCAACTTAGGGATCCTCCAGCTGCTGCATCAATCAGGGTTTGAGTGAGTGCATTCAGTTCATTATAGAATGTATGGACTTGCATCCACTGCGGAAACCCATAATTAGGATAGTGCCTCAGGCACTTCTTAAAATGTTCCAAGCTATCATAGAGTGTCTCCCCCTTATATTGACAAAAGTTGGATATTTCAATCCTTAACCTAGCTATCTTAGCAAGTGGAAAATATTTGCTTGGTCCCTTAAAAATAATGGCAAAAGCCTAATTCTCATGGCATCATCTATGACACCATTATACCTAAATGTATCACATATCTCCAAGAAGTTAGAGATGTGTGAGTTTGGATCCTCAATGGCTAGCTCCCCAAATGGACTATTTTAAATTGTATTTAGAGTCGATGCTTTATCTCATAGTTATTAGCAGCTATGTTTGGCCTAACAATTGCATGAGGGATTCCTTTCACAGTAGGTATAGCATAGTCTCTCAATGCTCTCCCCCTTTTCTCTCCCACTCCCCCCACCAGATTGCCATATATATTTTCCATCTCAAATTGAGCTTGATTTAAAATTACTAGTTATTTCCCATCTCATAAATAAGTTCTTCCAATTTTAAGGACAAAATTATGTCCAAACAAGTCTCTTCTATTCATGCAATCCTAGTTTCTAATCAAGTGGGGGTCACAGCAATAGCAATTTAAAATAAAGAAAAGAAGAAAAACTAGTTTAACAAGAAATAAGTAAAAAGCAATAACATGTATAATTATAAAAAAAGAAATGAAATATGTGCAGTAAGTAAAATTTCAAATCACCAATTACTAGCAAATTATCTTTAATAAGAAACAACTCACCATTCCCTAGCAACGATGCCAAAAACTTGACAGACTAAAGATACACGTCTGCGGTCACACGCAAGTGTACGTGGTCTGAAATAATAAGGGATTTGAAATCCCAAGATTAATCATCCACTGATAATGGAGTGTTTTATTACTAAAGTATATTTGTTTTAAATAATGTTTGAACAATAGTTTAAGTTGTGTTTTTAGTTCCAATTTAGTAATCAAAGTTTTTTTTTATTAGAAACTACAAATTGAGAGAGTAGGGAGAGTTGGGTTTAACATGCAATTCATTAAAGGGTCTAATGTGAGTACTCTTTGTTGTCAATTTTAAATGTCAAATTACTTAAATATTTTAGTTATAATCAAGAATCTATAGTCTTCCTTAGGGTGTCCCCTAATTCAGATAAGTTATATCTAAAGCTCAAAGATCAACTCAAGAAGGTTAAATCTTGGCTCTCATGTGATCAATATTAGTTAAATCTGATACTTGCATCTAAGTTTTCAGATTTATTTTTTAATTTTGGGATCAAGCAAACTTGATTCCACCAAATAGAATCACATGCATTAGCTTTAGTTTATTTAAAGGAGAGAGTCATTTGTCAAAGCGGGTTATGTCACATCACCTATAAGCACTCAACACTTCATCTTCCTCCATTAACTATAATGAGCCATGGAGCACATTTGTAGCTCTCAGCTCACACGCATCAACTTCTCTGCTTAGCTAGCGGAACAATGCTACAATGCTCAAAAACTTGTCACTGGGCACTTGGAAATTATGCACATGTTCCTAGCTTAAGCTAATAGTGAGCTATGGATTTATAAGATTTTTTATTATCTATTGCTCTATTCATCATTTCAAACCCTAAGGATTTGCATTGAACATCCTTGCTCAGTGAATATTGTCACAAATAACTGTGGTGAGGATACTCTATGTGCATGCCCTTAGCTCTAAAAAGATAAACTAGCTTGATAATTTCTTAGCTTAAAAGTATTAACTTAAATGAATACATTCATGACACATCATTCATCCAAGCAATTTTTCATACCAATAATCAGAAATGACTAAAGAAATTTATTCATTGACAATTCGAGTACAAACACTTTTAAGTCCTTCAAATCATTACATGTTTAGGCCCAACCCTCCCTAAGGAGGGTTTAGGCTTCCATTATAAAAGAAGCAAAGGAAAAGAAATTCATGGCATTGAACCTTTTCATTGCTCTTTGCAGAAAAGAAATTTAAGAAAATAAATAGAAACAATACTAGGAACTACTGATGTGCTCAATCAGATCTTCTCTTATTCACTGATTTCTCCTCTTTTCTATTTCCTGGGCTCAATTCCTCTTTCCTTTGGTAGTATAATGTTCCTTCCTTGGGTAGGGCTTCTTCCTTTATTTCAGCTTTTTGCACCTCCATATATTTAGAACCTTGATTATTAAAATGGGGAACCCCTCTTTACCTTTTATCATTGGCTTTTATAATCCTTGAAATCCTTCTCAGGATTTTTGCAGCCAACCTTTACCTCATCTTGAGAATTATACTGTAATTAAGATTTATTTATTTATTCCAATGAGAATGAGAAGGTTTAATTGAATTGTCATTAATTTTTGCTGTGGGAAGGGGAAAGATTAAGTGTATCCCTCTCCCCAATGCTGATTTGGATGCATATTCTAGAGCGTTTTATGGCACACTAAAGCACGCTTGGGCATGTTGCAACAATTTTGCATTAGAATTTTTGCTAAGTAAATTCCTGCTATGGTGCGCTATAGTGTCGAGCTCTCAGTCTTTTGTCCGCTTTGGCGCATTGTAGTGTCGAGCCCTCTGTCTTGTGCCCACTGTGGCACGCAGTAGTGTTGAGCTCTCTATTTGTAACCACTTGGGCACACTGTAGTGCCGAGGTCTCTATTTGTGGCTGCTTGGGTGCGCTGTAGCGACGAGCTCTATGTCCTATGGCCGCCTGCCACGCGCGGTAGCACCGAGCTCCTTGATTGTGACTGCTTGGGCACGTTGTAGTGCCGAGCTCTCGGTCTTATGCCCGCTATCATACGCAGTAGCGCTGAGCTCTTTTTTTGAGACCTCTTGGGCATGCTGTAGTGCCATGCTCTAGGTCTTGTGCCTGCAGCAGCACACCGGGGCGCGCTGAGCCGGTTGTCTTCCAAAATTTTATATTTAGGCCAGATTTACTTTGCTCAACTTTATCTTGAAAAATCAGCAGAAACACATCAAAGTCTACATTTTTAACAGAAAAGTGTTTGTTTTTATTCACTTAATTTACTATAAATCTAAGATTTATCAACCTTCATTGATGACCATACGAGGAAGGTATGGGCTTACTTTCTAAAATATAAATCTAATATATTTGATGTGTTTGGATAAGTGCTTAAGGTCTGATAATGGTGGCAAGTAGGAGTTCAAGGAGTTTTGTGCCTTGAGAGGCATTAAAAGGGAGTTTACAGTCCCAAGTGCACCATAACAAAATGGTGTTGCAGAATGGATGAACAGGATAATCACAAAAAGAGTCAAGAGCATGAGATTGCATGTGGGTCTTCCAAAGCAGTTATGGGCTAAAGATGTTAACATAACTATTTATTTGATAAATCAGGGACCTTTTGTACCTTTTAATAAAGGGATTCCCAAGGAAGCTTGGAGCGAAAAGGAGGTGAAACTGAACCACCTCAAGGTATTTAGTTGCTCATCATATGTGCACATTGATGCAAGATCCAGAAGCAAACTTGACACAAAGGCAATTAAGTGCACATTCACTGGATATGGCGCGAGTGAGTTTAGTTACATATTATGGGACAATTAGAACTAGAAGGTCACCATAAGCTGGGATGTCACTTTCAATGAAACTGAAATGTACAAGAACTATATTGGAGTCAAGACTAATTCCAAGGATGCTTCAGATATTGAGTCCTAGCACATAGAAATTAATGATAGTGTTGAGCCAGATGTTGGAGTACATGAAGAATCTTATGTGGGTGTTAATGTTGAATCACAAACACCCATATTAAAAAGAACCGCTAGAGTCACAAGACCGCCACAGAGGTACACTCATTCCTTATTTTATCTGTTACTAATGGATGGTAGTGAACCATAAGGCTTGGAAAATGCACTTCAAATTAAATATTCAATCAAGTGGGAGGCTACCATAAATAATGAAATAGCATCACTCATGTCAAATGGGACATGGGAGTTGGCACCTCTTCCAGATGGAAAGAAGGCCCATCAGAACAAGTGGGTTTATCGGGTGAAGGAATAACTGAATAGGAGCAACCACCACAAGGCTGGGCTTGCAGTAAAGGGCTTCCAACAAAGGCATGGGGTCGACAATAGCAAGATCTTTGCCCCAGTTGTAAAGTTGATAACCATTAGGGTTGTGTTAAACATTATTGTAGTTAAGGATTTGCATCTATAGCAAATGGATGTCAGAATTGCATTCCTTCATAGAGAGCTAGAGGAGGAGCTGTCATACAACAACTTGAAGGGTATAAGGCTGAAGAAAAGAAAAAGTTGAGCTAGTGTGCAAGCTTAAGAAGAACCTCTATATCTTGAACCAAGCGCTAAGGCAGTGGTATAAGAGATTCCAGGTGGATCACTCTTGTTATATAAAATAGTGTAAGTCCTCCGATATCACTCTATTAAAGTATATAGATGATATCTTGATCGCAGGATTCTACATGGAGGAGATAAGAATTTTGAAAGAGCTGATGTCAAAGGAGTTTGACATGGAGGACTTGGACTGACCAAGCAGATTCTTGGAATGAGAATCAATAGAGGAAGAAGTGCAGGAATCTTGAAGCTGTCGCAGAAAGAATATGTTGGAAAGGTACTAAAAAGATTCAGCATGAGTGAGGCGAAGCTAGTGGGCACTCCCCTAGAAAGTTATTACAACTTATTAAAGGGGCATATGCCAAAGTCTGAAAAAGAGAAGAAACAAATGCTGAAGGTTTTTGCTTTAGCAATTAGGTGATTGATGCACGTGATGATATGCACATGAATGGATATTGCCCATGTAGTGGAAGTAGTCAGTAGATTCATGGGAAATATAGGAAAGCACCATTGGGACATGGTCAAGTGGATCCTAAGGTATTTGAAAGGTATAGTGGGTAAAGATTTATGCTTTGGAAGATCTGATGTTATTTTACAAGGCTTTATAGACTCAGATCTTGCTGGAGATGTTGGTAGCAGTAGAAGCACTACAGGTTATGTATATACATTGGGATGTAGAGCGGTGAGTTGGATCTCTTGGCTACAAAACATCATGTCACTATCTACTACAGAGGCATAATACATTGCCATTATAGAGGCTTGTAAGGAGATGATATAGTTGAAGAGTTTTATGGTAGAATTGGGCACAGTGCAGGAGGATGTGAAGCTCTATAGTGATAGTATGAATGCTATTCACCTAGCAAAGAATGCAACATTTATTGCCAGGACAAAGCACATTCAACTCCATTACCATTTCATCCGGACACTATTGGAAAAAGGACAACTTGGATTGGAGAAGATCCACCCTCTTAAGAATACTGCTGATATGCTTACAAAAGTAGTAACAATGGAGAAATAGAAGCTATGTGTTGCTTCAGTTGGCCTCAGTTCGTGAAGAGAGAGTGGGGATGAGCCATACTATGTTCTTGACAAGTATAGAACAAGACAATGAAGAGTTAAAGATGGGAGAGGGGGTGATTTCATATAGGTCTCAAAGTGGGAGATTGTTGTATTATGGAGACTAGTTAATCCATCATGTAGATTCTAATGGTGCTCTGGTGAGATTCCAAAAGGTTTCAAGTCGATTCAGAACATAGAGTGAAGTCCAGCAACAACATAGGAACTACAATGTACCATAGGAGAAATCGGTGCTATGGCATTCCACAGCAGGTTCATCCCAAGATCAAGCAATTTGAAAGTCTAGAACTACCGTGTGTCACAGCGGCAGACAATTTGAAAGGCGGGCGCTGCCATGCACTGCAGCAGCAGACAATTCTTAAGGCGGGCACTACCGTGCGCCTCAGCGGTAGATAATTTGAAAGGCTAATGCTTTCACACACCGTAGCGGTAGGGTATTCAAAAGGCAAACTAGGGTAGAATCCTACACTTAAAAGAAGAAAGGGTACTAAACTTAACTTAAGTTAACACTCAAAGGTTCTAATGGTATTTTATACTAGTATGGGAAACTAGTTAAGCCAATCTCATTCTAAGATTTAAAGTCACCACACAATTTAAGTGTTCAATCAAGTTCAAAGGGTTCACATTGTAGTACCATTTTTATATTGATGAACCTTCCAAAGTTTGCTAAGTAAAACCTAACAAGTATCCAACTAGGTTTCCGTTAGCTAAGTTTACATCCTAAGGTGTTATTAAGGCTCAACCTAGGTCCATATGTGCTATCTCAAATGACATCCAATTTAATAAAAATAGTGAATATGACATCCTTATAGCATAAGGAGTAAAATGACACTAAGTAGTTCAATTTGGACATCATATTGCTTAATTTGGGTTTAAGTACTTCTAATTATAATTAAAAAGTAATTAGCAAACATAATAGTCAAATTCATAATTAAATTGTATATTATTGTTCTTTTAATTTTTCTAATCATTCATATTATTAATCCTAGGGTTTCACTGTGCACACACGCAGGCATATAACACGCACGGAGACCTTGCGGGTCACATGCGGGTTTAACCGCATGCGCAGCCCAACGACAGTGCCGCATGGGTAGGGGTTGACCCACTCGGCACTGTGGGTCTACCTCAACACCTGATGGTTAAGAATTAAGGCATCACCATCTGGGCTAACCTGGGCTCCTCACGACATTGCTCTTACATCAGCATGAAGCTCTAATCACAGCCAATGTGTTGGACCCAAAATCCCCATCTAACAGTGACCATAATTATTGACTACATAATGCCCTAATCCTCTATCCATCGAGCTAAAGTTCACTACTCCGGTACCCTGTAGCACCTGATGGGGTAGGGGTCAAATCGAGCTCAATAAAGCTCAATTGATCCCTTGAAATTGCTCCTCTAGTATTATAATAGGCAAACGAGAAGCAAACGAGGGAAAGCAAAGTGAACATGGAGGGTAATTGACACGCCTTAGTATCCATCCCACAATTTTGGGTTATAACCTGTCGCTCCCACCGCTTAGAAAAGATAAGAAGAAGAAAAATGTGATGCTACAAGCACAAGGGAAGGCCTATACGCAGTGGGAGAGGTCCACGGGTATGTCTCTTGCATCTCTATCATTTGATCGGTCGATCGATCGATGGATCAGTAGGATGCAATCCCATAGTTTGAATAACTGCGGTGAAGAGCTGGCAATTAGATCAGGAAGCCAACCCAACGACTAGATACAAACCTTGATGCAGAACTGCCCGATCCTTAATAAACGCAGGATCGAATGGTGGAGATGGGTTTGTGCTTTAGGGTTTTAGAAAATAGAAAATTATTTATTATAAATATTTAATAATTAATAAAATTTTAATTAATTAAAATTTGATAACTAAATAAGATTTAAAAGATCTTCAAATTTCACCCCTAGCTAATTTGGGGGTGAGGAATTAAAATATGAAGTTAGATTTTTAATTGGGAATCAATTTAATTATCTTAATTTTCTGAACATTTTAAATATATTAAAATATTTAGGATTTTTTGATGACTTCCAAAAAATCCCTGAATTTTACCTCTAATTAATTTGAGGGTGAGAAATTCAATGTGATCTTCTATTTTGATTTGGAGGTCGATTTAATTTAGGTAATTTTCAGGCTATTTAAATTGATCCAAATATTCCTCAAAAATGAATGATCTCCAAATCACACCAAAATTTAAGTGTTGGCTCCTAATACTATTAGGAGTGTAATTGCAATAATTTTAAGTGAATTGGACTACTTAATACTGAGTAACAACACTAGGGTTGTTACAGACTCCTCTTAAAAGAGGTGTCATCCTCGACATCCTAACAAATTCATTATAAAACAGCAAAATAGAAAATAAAAGATTGCAAATTATCAGATTAAAGGAAGAATTTTGGAAACTTATTCTGCATATCCTCTTCCTTTTCCCACGTAGCTTCTTCTATAGAGTGATACTGCTTGTGGACTTTGACTATAGGGCAACAATTCCTCAATTACTTGAGGTCTCATCCCATAATTGCGATAGGTTTGACAATGAAAGTTAAGTCGAGCTGCAGTTTGACCGCAGGAATTTGAACTTGGTAATTAGGATCAAGCAAACACCTTCTCATTGATGAGATGTGATAAACATTATGTACAGCTTAAAAATCTTATGGTAGATTCAACTTATACCCTGATGTTTCCACTTTATCAATCACCTCGAAGGGTCCTAAATATTTAGGACTTAGTTTCCTTAATATGCCAAACTTTTGAATCCCGCACATTGGACTTAATTTTAGCTAAGCTCATTCCCTAATCTAAAACTCTAAAGGTAGTGGCGATAATCGTGATGTTTCTTTAGTCTATCCTACATTGCCAACATAATAAACTTAACTTAAAGAACTCTCCTATTAGTCTCCTCGATCAATTTTGATCCATATAACTAAGTGATACCCACCTCACTCCAAATTATAGAAGTATTGCATCTTCTTTCATAAAGCATTTCATAAGGAGCCATATTGATACTAGACTGATAGCTGTTGTTTTGGCGAACTCAACTAGGGCAAGTTGATCTTTCCGCAATCCACAAAAATAAAATACAAATAGAGGTAGAAAATATTCTAGAACTTGGTTCACACATTCAGTTTGACCATCAGGTTGGGGATGAAAAGCAGTGCTCATAGCTACATTTGTACCCAAGTCCTGCTGAATAGCTGACCAAAATCTAAAGGTAAACCTACAATCTTAATAAGAAATAATACAATTTGGTGTTTTGCGTAGACAGACGGTCTACTTAATATAAGGCTTGGCCAACCCTTCTACTGAGTTAGTGTAACAACCTTAGGTTATTACTTAGCTTAATTTTAGCTTAATTGCATCATAATTATTATTTCAATGAGTTCATCTAGTCAATAGAACCAATCCCCAGAGATTTGGGGTAATTCGACAAAGGAAACTGTGTAGGATTCCATCACTAGTATAGTGTGAAGATGATGAGAATCCTAATGAGGGTGCAGGTTATTGTCTAACAGAGAGAATCAGGGCACGAGTCTCTTGCGCTTGTTGCGCATTTCTTTCTATTAGGGCTTTTATCAAACTCGCCATTGTGTTTGATTCTTCGGGTCCATCAGACGATAAGACCGCATTCTTAATTAGGGTAGGAGATGAAGGAGTTCCTGGATTCATGATTGTAACAATGCATAAATTTAGCAAATGAAACAATGATCTACTATCTTTCTCAATCGTCACTTTCTCAAAAGAGAAGTTACATAGATAGACAAAAGGATAAACTGATATGAAAGCAATATATGATATGAAATCTAAGGACATCAGGTACAATACTCTGCCCTAAAAGTAGCACAAAAGTCATCGAATGTTACTAATCGATGCTTCCTAGATAATCTTCTATATGTCCAGTACCACCATCTATCAGTAGAACCACCAAGCAGAAATCCCAAAATCTAGAGGTGATAGTTGTCAGGACAAGCTATCTCTCTGAACGCAGTGGTCACACGATTCAACCACTCTTTGGCAAGAATAGGGAGACTAGTTCTTCTGAAGGCCGGACAAACTAAAATCTTATCTAGCACTTCGAATCCACGAGGAGATACTCCTTCTATGATCCTACCATAGATTTTGCCATCTTGGAAATCATTTGCCCAATACTCGTTGAATAATCTAAGGTAGTAGAAGAAATCAAACTGTTGATATTCCATCCCTAAAATCTCATTCAATTATTAGTTCTGATTTCTAATTATTTTAGTTATAAGAGTTAAATTTGTATATGTTACTTCTTTAAGGTCTGTTCAGATCCTAAGATGTCATATGTTACTTGCTTTTAACATTTAACCATATTTTACTCATTTATGGTTCGTTCAATTCCTAAGGTGTCATTTCCAGATATTCTTAGTTTCATTTCTCAGATTTCAGTAGGATGAACTTTGGATGCTGCTTTTCTTATACTTAGTAATTGTGATCATATCCACTGCATAGAATAGATCATAAAGTAGATAGGAACATTTCCTTATCAGACACTTTATGATACTTCTCTGATACCAACTGTAGCACCCCGCCCCGTCACAATGCACAAAAGATAAGTATAAGCAGTTCGGCGGCACAGCGGAGTGCCACTTGGGGACGAATAACCTGTCTCCCCCAAATAGCAGAAAACACCACCCATCTGAAGGGCTGCTGACTCAACCACAAAGAGGGTTGAGAGCTAATACTTAAGATAAGAGTAGTATCCTTATCCTAAGTATTAGACAAATATATATACTGGATTTTATATATAATAGAAATCAAATATTTGTATAAGATTATCAGCATTTCCAGTATGTATAAGTAGTATATAATAGAGTGCGGAAGCTTAAAGTAAATATTCAGAAACATTCATCACAGAAGCTGTATGAAAACATTCATCTCAGAAAAGAAGAGAAAATACATCCAGAATTATTACAAACAGTTACTGAATTACAGACATAAATTTAAGTACTCAACTGAAATAAACTAAGTAAAAAGGTAGTAAAACTAGAGAAGAGTCCACCAGTGCTCCACGGGCTCCTCCTAAATCTCCTAGGCGTCCTCCTGACCTGGCTCAATATACTGCTCAAGATCTAGCAAATTGCCAGATGCCAAAAGTACCCCGTATTAGATAATAAATCTAACATAAAGAAACTAGTTTAAATAGTTCTGGTTATTCACTTAACATTTACATAATATGATTAAATCTGCAGAAATACTGTAAAGATAACTGAAAGTATAAAACTGTATAAAACTGTACAAAACTGAAGTAAAGTAAACTAAAGCTGAACTGTAAACTGAATACTAAAAATAAACCAAAATAATAATGAATCTAAAACTAAGTAATCATATGTAAAACAATGATGTATATCACTGAAACTATGCATTTGAATATGCCACAACATTGTATGCTGCTGATATGCAACCAAAATCGGTCCAATATATACATACATCCAGTTGGGAATGCTGTTTACAGTGATGCCGATGCATTCTGAAATTTCCCAGTCAAGGTATGCAACATTATGTACCTCATAAATCATCACTGATACTCATACATCATTCTAATATTCACACATCATGCTTATGCTCATTGATGAATCCATAAATTACAACTAAAATAAAGGGGAAAATTCATTTAATTAAGATACCTTTTGCTGTTCCTAAATCAAATTCCTATATTTTTTTCAGGAAATGGAATCTAAAGGAGCTTTAGGGCATTTCTGCAAATTTTATTAAAAATATAACAAAGCATTCCGCTACAGCACGCTGCAGCGCGCAGTCGCATGCCACAGCAGGCTGCAGCGGAAACATTTCAACCATATTAAACAGGCTCCCAATTAATTGAATAGTTTTTTTCGCGGAATTCACCGCTCCAGCCCACGGTCGCACGCTGCAGCGGATTATCGCGAAAATATTTATGATTATTAAATCGGGGCTCAACTAATTGAACAACGCTTTCTGCGGAATACACCGCTACAGCGCGCGGTCGCGCGCTGCAGCGGTTTATCGCGGAAATATTTATGATTATTAAATGGGGCTCACTTAATTGAATAGTATTTTCTGCGGAACTCACCGCTACAGCGCGCGGTCGCGCGCTGCAGCGGTGTATCGCGGAAGACTTGGCTAACTAATTCGGGCCGCCCAACTAATTGAATTGTGTTTTTTGCAGAATTTCCCGCTACAGCGCGCGGTCGCGTGCTACAGCAGTTTGCCGTGGAAGACTTGCCTAAATAATTCGGGCTGCCCAACTAATTGAACAGTGTTTTTGCTGAATTCCCTGCTACAGTGCGCGGTCGCGCGCTGCAGCGGTCTGCTGCGGAAATATTTCTCTATACAATCGGGAAAAAGAACTAATTGAACAGTGTTTTTCGCGGAATTCCCCGCTACAGCGCACGGTCGCGCGCTCCAGCGGTCTATAGCAGAGGACTTGGCTAAAAATTGCTTGAAACCAAGGTATGCTAAGGCATGCAGCAGCATGCTACAGTGCGCTATAGAGCGCTGCAGCGGCCCACCGAATTTTTTCCTAGTCAGTGCATTTAATGCGGCTGGAGACATGACCTTTATCCTGAATGTTGTCTCCAGCCACCATATCCTGCAGTAGCCGTTTTTGTAAAGCTTTAAGGTGATGTGTGGCTAAAAAAATGAGATTATTGTCACCTCACCCTAAATTAAAAATTAGTGCAATGATGAATTCAACATTTTTAATGGAAAATATGGTTGCTTATGAGGAGGAGCATGCAACCCCCCCTTCCTATAAATACCCCTCCTCTTGACTAGAGGACGGTTCACAATTTTAGCAAAATTTCCCTAAGTAAGAAGGAGAGCCAAAGGAGGAGAGAACTCCCCAAGGGTGGCAAGGCAAGATTTTGCAATAGGAGAAGAGGAAGAAGGAAGCACTAGCAATCTAAGGAGAAGGTAATTAGAAGGAGAAGAAGAATTCTGAAGAACTTTTACGGAGCGTTCCTAGTATCTTCTAAACTCAATCTTGTATTTTCTTTTTTGGTGACCATGAAAGGGTCTTTTGCTATATATGTGTCTTCCTTATTTTCTTGTGTAATGAGCAGCTAAACTCCCCTTGGGGAGGGTTGGGATGAAGTCCCATTTTGCATGATATAATATTGATGTATGAATGTTTTCCCTCAAGCATAATGAATTTGTTATTTAAATGTCTTACTAAGAAATTTCTATCTAATTAGTCTTGATGTTTTCATAAGAAAAGCACTAAAGAATCCAAGATTTAATTTTCTTGTGCTCCTTAGCTCACCTTAGGTTGGATGCTAGATTTTGAGTGCATGAAAGCTTAGAGCCATGTGAGAAGGATCTTGAGCTCAATGCACCTCAATCTAAGCTCAACCAAAGAGTTGATGCAAGTGATGCTAAGACCCACTAATTGAGCTCCTTAGCTCCACATAATTGAGATTGAGAAATGAAGTGTTGAGTGCTCATGAACTAAGTGACATAGTCATTGAGCCCAACATGTGATTCTCTCATCTCAACTATATGAGATGCGAAGTGATGCTCGTAGTGGAAAATCAATGCTTGTGAGATCTTGAGATTTATGAAAATTTAAACTCTCCTTAAATAAGGAGAAAATGAATTAACTTTAATTCTCAAGAATCTTACAAGAATCTTTGTGCTAAAGTAGAACCAAATGTGAGTTCATTTTGTGTATGAGATTTGAACTTGTAAGCCTTTGAGCTATACTAAAGGACAACAAAGTGCACTTGATTTCAATTAAACTAAATGATAAAGCTTGAGAAACAAATCTACATAAGTATTATATCATTGCATGTGGGATGGGCCCAACTCTCCTCTTCCTTTAAATCTTGTTATTTACTTAGTGAATATTCATGCTAATTTAGACCAACAAACCAATACATACTATAGCTTAAACATTAGTGAGAATAGATACACTTTAGTGCCAAATCAACCAATTCTTTGTAGTTCGATAAATTACCGGAAAGTCACACTTTCCACTTATTACTTCAAACCACGAACACTTGCGTGCAAGCGCAGACGTGTATTTATAGTCTATCAGGTTTTTGGCGCTGTTGCCGGGGAATTGGTTTTTGATTTGAACTAAAGATAATCTATAAGTAACTAGCGATTTAAGCATTTGATTTTATTTCTTCTTGCTTTATATTGTCTAGTGTAATTATCAAGCTAACATTTTATATTTCTTTTTGTTTATTTTCATTTCCAAAATATATCTGTGTGATCTGTATTGCTAAATCATTCTTGATAAGCTTTATTGAAACTTGTATGAGAAAAAGAGTCTGTACTGAATATCTGTTTGATCCTGAAATAGAACGAACATACTTACAAGCTAGGCGAGAACGAAACTTATCAAACTAACAAATTGCGATGGACACTTTCACAGAAAACTTAGAAGAGCCTAGGGGTAAAGCACTTAGAGATTATGCACTACCCGCTATTAGGGGCATTCCCCATGCGATTGTAAGGCCGAATATAGAAGCCCATAATTTTGAAATCAAACCCTCTACGCTGAGTATGGTACAAAACAATCAGTTTGGAGGTTTAGCCACAAAAGATCCAAATTCACATATTTCAACCTTCCTTGAAATATGTGATACCTTCAAGTTTAACAGCGACTCCGACGACGCAGTTAAATTGAGGCTATTTCCTTTTTCACTGAGAGATAGAGCCAAGAGTTGGCTCAGCTCTTTACCGAGCGATTCTATCCGTACTTGGGATGATTTGACTAAGAAATTCTTAGCCAAATACTTCCCTCCGGCTAAAACTGCACGGTTGAGAATTGAGATCACCAACTTTACTCAGATGGAAGGTGAGAGTCTCTATGATGGGTGGGAACGCTTTAAGGAGTACCTCAGACGTTGCCCGCATCATGGGTTCCCTCTCTGGATGCAAGTGCAAACCTTTTATAATAGTTTGAACGCTCCGACGAGGACACTCATTGATGCAGCAGCCGGGGGATCCATTAGTGGAAAAACCTAAGAGGAAGCCTATGACCTCTTGGAAGAAATTGCAAATAACGCTTACCAATGGCCTTCTGAAAGGTTAAAAAAGGAAGCTTTAACGGTGAATAAGTCCGATCAAATAATGATGTTACAACAAGAAATACATGCCTTAAATCAAAAAATAGAAAGAATGAATGTCAACGTTGTTCTTGAGGTGCATTGTGATTTGTGTGGGGGTAAGCATAATAGTGAAAATTGCAATCTAAAAAACCCTTTTGTACAAACCAACACTGAACAAGTAAACTACCTGAGAAACAACAACTTGATTAATAACCCGTACTCCAACACGTACAACCTAGGACGGAAAAACCATCCAAAATTCTCTTAGAGTAACAATAATAATAATGCAAATCAATATGGGGGAAGCTCATCTTATCAACAAGGCATGCATAGTGGAAATAACAACAATAATCATCACCCCAATTTAGAAGGGGCCTTCAACTCTTTCAAAGCGGAAACAATCCAATTTATGCGCCGCACAGAAGCGACTATCACGCGCCATGATGCTTCTATCCAAGGGATAGAGGTTTCCCTGAGGAATATAGAGACCCAATTGGGGTAGATCTCCAAGCAGCTGATCTCTCGGCAGCAAGGGGCCCTACCCAGTTCGATTGAAATAAACCCCAGGGAGTTGGTTAGTGTGATACATTT
Organism: Gastrodia elata; assembly: GCA_016760335.1. Taxonomy (NCBI): domain Eukaryota; kingdom Viridiplantae; phylum Streptophyta; class Magnoliopsida; order Asparagales; family Orchidaceae; genus Gastrodia; species Gastrodia elata. Next base: position 32,969,333 of record CM028681.1, read on the forward strand.
GGAAGATACGTGCAGGGGAATTAAAATTGAAAGTACGAGTGCAACAGGTTATATGCTAAAGGAAGGGAAAGAAAAAACTGGGAATGAGAGTGAGAAGCTAATAGCTCCTAAATGTGAAGACCCAGGAGATTGAGCATCCCCTGCATAATCAGAAATGAAGTATTTATAGAACCCTTATGTGATCTTGGTGTTTCAGTCAATGTTATGTCCTACTATATTTATGAACATCTAAAGGTAGGAGGGATGGAATATACCTCAATGATTTTGGAATTTGCCAATTTAGAATCTCTTACCCCTCTTGGAATGATAAAAAATATTGCAGTCGAATTAGGAAGTTTTATAGTTCCAACTGATTTTGTGGTTTGTGAATAGGATCAATGGAATAAGAATTCCACGATTATCTTTGGGAGACCCTTTCTAATGAGTGTGAAAGCTATTATTGATGTGGGTCGTGGGTTTATGAGCGCAAATGAAAAAGGAAAAACTGAATTAATTGACCTTAAGCCCACTTTATTTAAGAAAAAAAAGATGGAAAATGAGGTGATGAGAAGGGTAAGAGAAGAAAGACTATGGGTTGATGAGGTACTTGAAGATCTAATGTTGGAAGAAAGGAATTCTGATCATAGCTCAACTCCTTCCTATGAAAACCAGAGCAAGAAAGGAGTGAAGAAGAGAAAAATGTGACGGGGAAAAACCCCACGAATTATGAAGTTGAAAGAAGGGATCCTTTGATTTTGGTTGAGGATGAACAGAGTTTGAGCCAGCAAGAGGGATGTGCTCACTTGAACATCCTTAGCCTAATGAAATCGTCGGATCCATCATATTAATCTTAAAAGAGTCTAGCTTAGGACGTTAAACGAAGTGCTTGTTGGGAGGCAACCCAAGCAAAAAAAAAAAAAAATAATAATAATAATATTTTGGCGCTACAGCGCGCTACCGCGGAATTCTCGCGATCGCGCGCTGCCGCGGAAATACCGTGATAGTGTGCTGCAGCGGAACCTCCACCAGAGCGTGCTATTACGGGCGTTTGGCGCATAAACAACGCGCGGAACCATTTTCCGCCCTGGCGCACCCTACCACGATCGCACGCTACAGCGCGCTACCCGCGCTGCAGCGGTTTGCCGCGATTCGCCCATATTTTCTGCCTTGGGAAAATACAGTTAACAAGTCATGTCCTTTGGGTTCCCAAGGCAGTCAAAAAGTTGCTAAAAAATTTGCCCCCCCCCCCCCCCTTCACATTGATCGCCACATTAATGGCATGGGGAAGACCATTTGACCATCTTCTCTTGCCTAGAATTTTTTGGCTATAAATAAGGAGGGAATGGGGGGGGGGGGTTATCCTTGCACCTTCTCTTCATCTTTTTCATTCTCTTGATCATCTTAAAACTCTCATCCCACATAATGTATTACAGGAAGAAGGCAATTGCTAGGAAGGATGTTGGAGCTTCCACATCCGGAGGTGCTTTCAACTCGAAGAGGTTCTCCTCGGCGGAGGCCGAGCACCGTTTCACCACTATCACTTCCCAACGGAAGTTGATCCCAGAGCGAAGCTTCAGCATTGCCTACCCCGTCCCTCATGATTAGGTCAATTCTAGAGGATGGCATGAGTTTGTGACCAAGAGAGCTCCGACATACACGGTAATTGTCCAAGAAGTGTATGCAAATGCAATTGACGCATCTGGGCAGCGAATTTTTTGCCTGGGAAAGGGTGTCACCCTAGGAATTGCTCAAATTGAGCAATTCTATGGGTTGGCGGAGGTAAGCTCTTATTCATACTCTAACCTCTGGGACTCTCGCTTTGACCCCCGCGCTCTTGTGGAGGAGATCGTCAATCATGACACCGAGTGGGAAGGGGGACTCGCCAACATTCCTCCCTCCGAATTAATGAAGATGAGTAGTGCTTGGCTAGTCTTCATTTCTAGCTATGTCATGCCCTCGAGTCACTTAACTGAATTGACCAGTGCCCGAGCACTCCTTTTGTGCTCATTGGTTAGGGCTGGCGAAATCCGCATCTCAAACATTATCTTTGAGCACTTTTGGAAAGCTCTCAAAGGTTCTTGGGCACATTACCCTTCGAGTCTTTGATTTTTGGTTATGCGAAGCCCATGGGGTTAAGATCCTCTCCTCCAACACCATTATTCCCCCCAGCGTTGCCCTGCACCCCTCGAATCTTAACGTCCGGACAAGTGAACGGAAATTGCCCAAGAAAAGAAGGGGCCATAGGGCGGAAGCGTCTGCACCTTCTGATTCTTGTCTCACAAACCAACTCTTAATGCGCCTCCATAATCAAAACGCAGAGCTTAGTAAAGCTCTAGCTACCGATATGGGATTTTTCAAACAGGAATATGCCCAACAACGCCAGTTCCAATCAGAATTCCATGAAGCCCTCGGGATGTTGTTTGATGATTGGAATTTGCACGGCAGACCAGACGCTTCCATGTTTCCACGGCCTCCCATCGGTGCACCCATACCGGAGACGCACTACCCCACCGAGACGACGTATGTGTTGGAGGAAGATGATGATGAGAATGAGGAAAATTAACTAGGTTGTATTTGTTCTTTTTTATTTTTCTTTGTATCCTTATTATAGTTTGTTTTATTTTGAGACTCCAATTTATGAATTCTCATATTCCCGTATTTATTCAGTTATTCTTAAAGGACATGTTTTTTCTGAATTTTTCAAAAGAAATGAAAATCACAAAAAAATGCAAAAATCAAATGAGATATAAGTAAAAGAATGCTTAGCAAAAAAAAATTGATTAAATAAATTATTATGCAATCAAATGTGAGATTGAGGAATGAATGGAGGAAAATCTAAATCTCAAAAAATTTAAATAAATGCTTGAGCTAAGTGTGGGGGAAGGCATAGGATTTAAACTAAAAGAATATAGAATATATTCTAAATGGAGTGTGCTAGGCTCCCGTAAGATTTTATGATCACAAAGATGTTAGGGATGAAGAAAAATGTCTCTCCCTAAGGATGAAAAGAACAAAATATTTATGAAAAAAGGGATGATAAAAAATATCTCTCCCAAGTGATCTAAATGAGAAAGGATGAAGAAAAATACCTCTCCTTAAACTTTTTTCATCTTTGTGATTTATAAGAAAGAGCACATATGACACAACTCTAAGAATCTCTAAACCATGTTTTTAGTCTAAAAATCCAAAATGTATAGAACCCATCACCTATTTTCAAGCATTAAACAATTTAAATATTTGGAGATTTAGTGACTTACCACCTTAGTGACTCAATTGATAACATTAAGATTGCTACAACGTTAATTTTATTTTTTATTGCCATGCACATATTTTCACTTATACTTATTTCAAATACATCATTGTGACTTTCATCCATTCAAAATATAAAAAAAATTATCATTTTGAGCTTACTCGAGGACGAGCAAGAATTTAAGTGTGGGGGTGTGATGAATCCATAAATTACATCTAAAATAAAGGAAAAAATTCATTTATTTAAGATATTTTTTGCTGTTCCTAAATCAAATTTCTATATCTATTTCAGGAAATGGAATCCAAAGGAGCTCTAGGGCATTTCTGCAAATTTTATTAAAAATATAACAAAGCATTCCGCTACAGCGCGCTGCAGCGCGCGGTCGCATGCCTCAGCGGAAAAATTTCAACCATATTAAATAGGCTCCCAATTAATTGAATAGTTTTTTTCGCGGAATTCACCGCTACAGCGTGCGGTCGCGCGCTGCAGCGGATTATCGCGGAAATATTTATGATTATTAAATGGGGGCTCAACTAATTGAACAGTGCTTTCTGCGGAATACACCGCTACAGTGCGCGGTCGCGCGCTGCAGCGGTTTATCGGGGAAATATTTATGATTACTAAATGGGGCTCACTTAATTGAATAGTATTTTCTGCAGAACTCACCGCTCCAGCGCGCGGTCGCGCGCTGCAGCGGTGTATCGCGGAAGACTTGGCTAAATAATTCGGGCCGCCCAACTAATTGAATATTGTTTTTTGCGGAATTTCCCACTACAACACGCGGTCGCACGCTACAGCGGTTTGCCGTTGAAGACTTGCCTAAATAATTCGGGCTGCCCAACTAATTGAACAGTGTTTTTGCGGAATTCCCCACTGCAGCGGTCTGCCGCGGAAATATTTCTCTATACAATCGGGAAAAAGAACTTATTGAACAGTGTTTTTCGCAGAATTCCCCGCTACAGCGCGCGGTCGCGCGCTGCAGCGGTCTACAGCGGAGGACTTGGCTAAAAATTGCTTGAAACCAAGGTATGCTAAGGCATGCAACAGCACGCTACAGCGCGCTATAGCGCCCTGCAGGGGCCCGTCAAATTGTTTCCCAGTCAGTGCATTTAATGCGGCTGGAGACATGACCTTTATCCTGAATGTTGTCTCCAGCCACCATATCCTGCAGTAGCCATTTTTGTAAAGCTTTAAGGTGATGTGTGGCTAAAAAAATGAGATTATTGTCACCTCACCCTAAATTAAAAATTAGTGCAATGATGAATTCAACATTTTTAATGGAAAATATGGTTGCTTATGAGGAGGAGCATGCAACCCCCCCTTCCTATAAATACCCCTCCTCTTGACTAGAGGACGGTTCACAATTTTAGCAAAATTTCCCTAAGTAAGAAGGAGAGCCAAAGGAGGCGAGAACTCCCCAAGGGTGGCAAGGCAAGATTTTGCAATAGGAGAAGAGGAAGAAGGAAGCACTAGCAATCTAAGGAGAAGGTAATTAGAAGGAGAAGAAGAATTCTGAAGAACTTTTACGGAGCGTTCCTAGTATCTTCTAAACTCAATCTTGTATTTTCTTTTTTGGTGACCATGAAAGGGTCTTTTGCTATATATGTGTCTTCCTTATTTTCTTGTGTAATGAGCAGCTAAACTCCCCTTGGGGAGGGTTGGGATGAAGTCCCATTTTGCATGATATAATATTGATGTATGAATGTTTTCCCTCAAGCATAATGAATTTGTTATTTAAATGTCTTACTAAGAAATTTCTATCTAATTAGTCTTGATGTTTTCATAAGAAAAGAACTAAAGAATTCAAGATCTAATTGTGTTGTGCTCCTTAGCTCACCTTAGGTTGGATGCTAAATTTTGAGTGCATGAAAGCTTAGAACCATGTGAGAAGAATCTTGAGCTCAATGCATCTTAATTTAAGCTCAACCAAAGAGTTGATGCAAGTGATGCTAAGACCCACTAATTGAGCTCCTTAGCTCCACATAATTGAGATTGAGAAATAAAGTGTTGAGTGCTCATGAACTAAGTGACATAGTCATTGAGCCCAACATGTGATTTTCTCATCTCAACTATATGAGATGCGAAGTGATGCTCGTAGTGGAAAATCAATGCTTGTGAGATCTTGAGATTTAAGAAAATTTAACTCTCCTTAAATAAGGAGAAAATGAATTAACTTTAATTCTCAAGAATCTTACAAGAATCTTTGTGCGAAAGTAGAACCAAATGTGAGTTTATTTTGTGCACGAGATTTAAACTTGTAAGCCTTTGAGCTATACTAAAGGACAACAAAGTGCACTTGATTTTAATTAAACTAATGATAAAGCTTGAGAAACAAATCTACATAAGTATTATATCATTGCATGTGGGATGGGCCCAACTCTCCTCTTCCTTTAAATCTTGTTATTTACTTAGTGAATATTCGTGCTAATTTAGACCAACAAACCAATACATACTATAGCTTAAACATTAGTGAGAATAGATACACATTAGTGCCAAATCAACCAATTCTCTGTGGTTCGATAAATTCCCAGAAAGTCACACTTTCCACTTATTATTTCAGACCACGTACACTTGCGTGCAAGCACAGACGTGTATTTACAGTCTGTCACTCATGCTCATGCTTCTAGGCTACATGAGAAAATGCTTTGAAATCCAATAATAAATTCAATGTCTCGATTGTGCAGAATCCTGCTAAAAGAATTCTGACTCCTAAAATTCTAGCTTTAGTTGAGAGTTTACTTGAAAATCATTAGTTGGGATGATTGTATACACATATTTAGCATGTTTGTAAGAAAGGTGGATTTAACCCTTAGCTTGTTTAAACTGCACATATCGAAGCGCACTATGATAGGAGGTAGAACCTGGTCACAGTTTACATCTCACGCTAAGCCATCAAATATCCTAATAATAAGCATACTCAGTGTCCTACACAAAGTGACTTGAGATACTTAGTTTGCTTAAACTACACTTATCAAAGTGCACTATGATAGGAGGCTGAACCCGATCGCAGTTCATATCTCAAACTAAGGATCTTGTTCTCTAATTGTAACACTCTTAGTCTTCGAAGATTTACTCTAACGGGACTGTATTTGTCTAATACCACGGGATAGCACCTGGTCATAAGTCCACATTGGAGTGAATCAACCAATCCTAAATATTACTGAAATAATCCAGTACTATGGGTATACCCTACTATACCCAACCAAAAATCTGGGTTCAGAAGATTCTATTTAAATCATCAAGGATTTATCAAAGCTATTAGTCCTTATTCTAAATAGGTGTGTCCTACATAAGACTCCAAGGATGCGATCAAAAGATCACTCAATATTGAATTCTACCTCAAGGGGAGAAGTTCCATTCTAACTGCTTTAGGTGATTCCTACCACAAGGTATCAAGTTCAACTTCTAAAGTTATGAAGGATCATCTAAGTTTCTACCTCAATAAGTTACAAAAGCTCTTCCTACCTCAAGGTATCAATAATTAAGGTCCTTAAATACTTCAAGAACGATCATAGAGTAAGACCCTTAAGATCTCACTTTTCTACTTCTTAAGATTTACTTGTTAGACTTAGGTTAAAGTGATCAGATCAGATGATTAAAATTCATCTGATCTTTTTCTATTCTACAAGCATGGGATGAAATTAAAGATCTTATTAGAGTTAGCTCATTTCGTAAATTATTACAATTTTATTACCCACTTTATGCGAATAGTCTTATATAAGAGAAAATCAAAAATCTAAAGTTTAAATTCAGATGGTTCAATCACACAGATTTGATATTAACCTTAGCACTTCTAATTTAATGATTTAAGATCAATACTAAATCAGATGTATTATTGGAATAATGTCAATTAAATTATCTTTCAATCAAGTTAATTGATTAAGTGATTAAGGTTTAGATCATAATCAAGATAAGTTAGAGTTTAACCCCTAACCCTTCTACCATTAAGACCAAAGGTTACTTTCAAATGTCAGTGACAAATCAATGTATTATTAGTGTATTATTGATGACAATTTTAGGTTTGAATTAAGTATCATCTACTTAATCAAGTTATCATGATTGTTATGTTCAATTATAATTTAATATCAATTTAAGCACATTTAGGTGTCCAAATAATGTTAAAGTTCTCTAATATACATTCTAAAATCATAAAAGCTTAGAAATATAAAATAGACATAAAATGGAAAGTAATTAAGGCTAACTTATTCTAAATGAACCAAAGGAGTTAGCACATGATTATAACTCTAAAGGACTTAGGTTTCATGTCATTTAGTTGTTAAGATTATACCTATTCAATACAAGCTTCTAAGGATTCTATTATCTAGTAATTGGCACAATACATTTAAGATACATAATAGGTTTTGAGCACTTGATAAGAATGACAAAATTTCAAACTTAATTTCAATATAGAATTTTATGCAATGCTCAATCTTAACTAAAATAGGTTCAAATTTAATATAATTCAGTCCCACTAGGGTCCTAGGGACCTTAAACTGCAAAAACAGTATAGTTTGGCCCATTTCAGCCAATTCTAGACAAGTTCTGAAAATTCTGGGCAGTTTTACAATTTTTGGCGCTGGAGCGCGCTATTGCACTTTTGGCGCGCTACAGTGGTCCAACTTGCGAAAATACTGTCCAATTAATTATTTTTCAGATTTATTAAAGTTTTCTTAAAATGTCGCTACTGCCCGCAACAGCGCGCTATGGCGCGCTACAGCGACCCATTTGTGATTTACTGTTCAATTAGGTAATTAACGGATTTTATATGATTTTTCTGAAATGCCACTGCAGCACGCTATGGCGCGCTGTAGCGGTCCATTTTTCAACTTTGGGCACTCCAGCACGCTGCAGCGTCAGATGATATTTTTCGCTTGGATGAAACCCGTAAGGCCTACTTTCAAGCTCAAATACTCCCAATCCAGAGTATTTCGTGAGTGGCATCATATATCAATGGAAAGGTCTTTCTGATACCTTTCCATTGACATTAAAATAGATACAAACAGAGCCTCCTAACTATATGAAAAATAATGATGAATGCAAATGTGTGCAGAATAGATGAAAAACTGAGCAATTTTCTGTGAAGCTTTTAAGAGCCTTAATGGCTTCCATACATGCTTATAGATTTCAAAAGATACATTCAAGAATTCTACCAACATGAAGGAGACAATGAGAGTAAACAAAAGGGTACAAGGAGAGTAAGCAAATGGGTACCTTAGCCTTGCAAGGAGTGGAGGTAGAAGGAACATTAGCTTTCTTCAAGAACTTTGGAGGAAGAGAGCTCCTTCTTCAGCACAAGAGTAACAATAGAGGGAAAAGAGGAGGTGGATATAGCAAGAAGAAGAAGAGGGACTATGTTCCTCCTTAATAAAGGAGAAGGGGGAGGATGGAGTAGGGGAGTAGGGAGCCTTCATGAGCCTATGGAGAGAGGTCATCAATTCAGCCCAAGGAGGTATGGGGGCGCAGGTTGAGGTGAGGGGGTTGACAGGATGCACTAGAAAATTAAGAAAAATTGCAAATTGGGGACTAAATGCTTACCTAATTTTTTTCCTTAATTATTTAAAAATTCAGATTTTTGAAAAGCACTCCGAAAATTCCAAAAAATTCACCCCTGGCTAGTTTAGGGGCGAGGAATTCAACGGTGAAGTCAGATTTTGATTCTGACGATTATTTAATTATTCTATTTTTGGTGCATTTAATTATATTAAAATATTCACGAAAATCCGACAACTTCCAAACGCGACCAAAACATCACCCCTAGCTAATTTAGGGGTGACGATCGCAACGATGAAGTCGGATTTTGAATTTGAGGTCAAAATAAATACCTCAATTTTATAATTAATTAAATATTAAAATATTCCAAAATAATCGATTGAGCTCAGAATTGCTCCAAACCTTCAGGGTTTGGTTCTAATGACTCGAATAACTTAATGGGATGATATTTATAATACGATTAGGCTAAAATTATGCTGGGTAACAACCTTGGGTTGTTACATTACATTACTTCAAAATATCAATTCTCCATTAAAAATAATTCTACTACAGAAGGAATGATGGTTGGGAGACAAGGGGCAGATTGGGGGTCTTGTCCCAGCCTCATTTAATGCACCTGTTCAGACAAAATTTTGGCGCGCCACTGCATCGCGCTGTAGAGCGCTGTGGCATGCTATTGCTGTTTAAATTTTGTGAAATGGTTCGTTGTGGCATTCTGGTTTGTACATTAATGGGAAGCTATAGCGCCAGAATTTTATCAGTTGATCCGCTGCAGAGCGCTATAGCACCAAAGCTTCGCAAACTAGTCCGCTGCTGCGTGCTATGGAGCCAGAATCCGACAGGTTGATCTGCTGCAGCACGCTATAGCGCCAGAGCTTTGCAAGTTAGTCTACTATAGCGCTATAGCACTAGAGTTTTGCCAGTTGATCCGCTGCAGCGCGCTATAGCGCCAGAGCTTCACAAGTTGGTCCACTGTAGCGCGCTATCCAAGCATTCATTTCAATATTAAATTTAGCAACACAAACAGTTTTTCATTTTATTTAAACAATATCATCATACAACAACATACCCTTAAATATTTTTATAACTACATCTCAACCCTCTCCAAGGGATTCTTAGCCTTCCATTACTAAGCAAGAAATAACATACATGCAAATAAAAGTGAACATCACCATCATTTCACGGCAAGAAATTAATCAAGGGTGTTTAGGAGAAATACAAGGAATCACCCGGAGGTTTTCTGGGGTTCTCTCTACTTTTCCTGCGCTATCCTCTTGAAGCTCCACCCTTCATTCCTTATTGTCTTTCCTTTCTTCCTGTTCTTGGTCCTCTCTTCCCCTTGGAGAGTTCTTCTTTCTCTTCCTGTAACCTTTCTCCTTGGTCTTTTGAATAGCAAAAGTTGGAACCCTTTCAAGGTCTAAAATTGGCCCTTAAATAGGGATGCACTCAGCCTCAAAAGCTTTCAATGTGTGACCTTTCCTCATCCTTGACTTAATTCCCATCCCTTTCAATATTTCCATCTATTTAAACCTATTGGGATTCATCAAAGATTTAATTTATCTCTTTTCAAGAGGTTGGGGAAACCAAAGGTCACATTTTTGTGGCCTTCCCCATGCTCCTTAATTGTTGTTTATGAAAATTCTAGGCCATCTGCTGCCGCGCACTGTGGTGCACTGCGGCAACAGCATTTCATATACTGTTCCGCTGCGGTGCGCTGTGGCAACTGCGTTTCAAATCCTGTTCCGCTGCGGCGCGCTGGAGCAGCAGTGCTCCAAATACTCTTCCTGCATGTAAGTTAGTATCTTTTTGGTTCGATCGCTGCAGCGTACGCCATGGCGCATTGCAGGGTGCTACAGCGGACAAGTTGCAGGATCACTGTTCAATTAGTTTAACTATAGTTGTATAAAATAAAAATTTACCTTCTGTGGTGTGCTGCAGCGCACTATAGCAGATAAAATTTGCAGGATCACTATTCAATTAGTTCAACTATAGTTTGATAAAAATAAAAATTCACCCGCTGTGGTGCGATGCGGCGCGCTACAGCGGATAAATTTTGCAGGATCACTGTTCAATTAGTTTAAATATAGTTTGATAAAATAAAAATTCACCTGCTGCGGCGCGCTGTGGCAGAGAAAGTTGCGTGACACTGTTTAATTCCTTGTTTATAAGGTTTTAATAAACCCTCGAGAAATGACGCTGTGGCGTGCTGCGGCATGCAAACCTGTGTATTACTGTTCAATTATTCATTTATATGGTTTTAATTTATCCTTATAGATATGATGCTGCGGGGCACTGCAGCGGTCTTGCTCCAGGTCTGTAGTTCTGCTTCCAGGTAAGGCATTTTTAATGGGCCACCATGGTGCGCCACAGCGCGCTGCGGCAGTTTTTTGTCTAGAATTTGGTAAATCAGCCCATGCAGTCTGTTTTCTTCATTTTCCTATAAAAACATCATTTTCTACTCAAAGTATAGGAAAATATATGGTGATATGAATATTTAAATACTATATTTTTGCTACAAATTCCAGCTATATCATTCATCTAGGAAGACATTAATAAATTCTCTTACTACCCTAGATTTAGAAATGGGAGTGCATTGATTAGATAAGAATTAATACCCAACCTTCCTATTCATCTTCTAGTTTCCCATCACCTTTGTGAAAGACTTTATTATTTTTACAATCTATAATGGATTTATGCTTACTTAACCATTCGATTCATAAAATGACTTCAAATTAATTTTTGGGAGAATCTTTAGAGTAGCATCATACATCTTGTCATTAATAGGAATGTTTCAATGTTAAAATTCATGATTATTTATTGTTGCTTCAAAGGGCAACATGACATTAAGTGAATTAACTACTTAGTAACACTTTATATTGAGCACCTTTGCACATTGATCAGAAATAAAAAAGTGACTTGCTAGCATATCAAACAAAACATCACATGATTTGCTATCATAGTACATTAAGCTTAACTGTTAAGGAAAGGAACTAGTTTCAAGATGCTTATGTATAGATGTGAAGAAACTAAAGGGAGGGAAGAATGCATTGTACTTGACAATATGCCACTTTCCTTTGGTTCCATTTGAGGTGTGAGGACAAATATTCTTTTACGAGCATTGGGTCAAGGAGCAGGACCACTCCTTCGGTATGTACCGCCAACGCTGTCGGTGAAGGCGCCATTGCGGCTACCCCTTACTTTGGAGAAGCTCTCCTCCCTTGATTTTTATCAGGAGGGAGTATCGGTGTTGAACCCTTGTTCAGGGCAGCTCTCACCCTATAAATAATGCCCACGTCGATCATCTTTATGGAAAATTAAAAGCAAAACCATGACCAATGTGTTCGTACATATAACTTTGCTTTTGGACGTGATAGCACCATCCTTAAGAAAGTTCGATCACATTTTTTTCCTTTGTTAGGTCTGAGAGTTTTATGGAACATTTGGTGTACCCCGGCTCTTGGTGGGAGGAGCCAACTTCTTTCTTTGCCTCTCAGAAATCATATGCTCATTATGTTTTAGCATCGTGGCACAATCTAACAGTTCAACAAACTTCCTATGCATTAAAAAAATCAGATTGGTATGAATGATATCCTGTAATTCATCAAAAAACCTACTACACATGGATGCCTCCATATCTACCAACTTAGAGGCATACTTTGAGAGCTCAGTAAGTTATGTCTCATAAGCTTCCCCTGTCTTGTCTGCTTGAGTTATTCTTATAAACCTGCTCTCTATTATCCTCTGCGCAGAGTGAGCAATGTAGCGGCTTCAGAATGCCTCAGTAAATTCTTTCGAGATGATGTCCTTTAGATTCATGTTCTCGAAGGTGGTCTCAAAAGTGACCCCCACCTCCTCTTTGCCTCCACTTCTGGCAAGTGCATATGTAGCGTGTCTATCTCTAGGGTGTCATTTTAGCTACTGATGTCTGAACAGGTGTTGCAGAAGGTCTAGTGGGAAATTCTTCTTCTAATTCCATCTCTTAAAGAGTTTTATTAGTATATTGTAGGCTTTATAAGTTAATAAGGTATCAAGTGACTAACACTTATATATACATTTTGTTTATGAAATTGAATAAAGTTTGAATAAATTTATTATGAAGAGTATTTCACTACTTAAAAAAATTGAAGATATGCATACAAGAAGGGTTGCATAAATAGCATGACTAACTCCTTATCATATGGATAGCTCCAAAAGATACATAGTGATATAAAGTCTATGCTAGTAGGTATTATCTATAATCTGACCATTCGAGCTATCAGGGCTAGCTGGTTCCATCTCTACCAACATCTTCCGGCACTCTCAGAAGTTCCTCACCTTTCTAGTCACTCTAGATGTTGTTGCAATCGTGCAATCGTCTCTAATGAGGCATTCAAGGTACATAGCTAATGTTATATCTTAATAACTACTGCTTCTGTACTTTCCCCTTCATCTCTTTTCCCATTTGAGAGTGAACAACTTGTCATCTAAGATGCCTTTCAGCTCTTGCACTTCTATCTACTTGTCATCTAAGATGCCTTTCAGCTCTTGCACTTCTATCTATAGGTATCTTATTCGCTCCATCAAGGCAAGCACATACCATCCCACGGTATCCTCCGTATGTATTAATCTCTCATTTAGTTTATCCAACTAAGTCTCTGCTATGGGTACATTAGAATCGTTGTCGAGTTCGGGAACTTGAGAGTGAGTGGAATCTAGCTAGCTTTCTTTGCCCCCAGAGTATTCAATTAGGTCATTGTTAGAATCCATCTACATTATTCAAAAACATATTGATTTTTTATCCTTATTTATCACCATATGCAAATGCATAAAATTTTTATTTTAAAATCCTGATCATTTTGCTAAGATTGGGAATGTTTACATTTTTGTCCTAAATGAAGTTGTGTTTTCTTTGGGAATGGAGTTACTTATTATTCTGTAATCTTGAATTACATGAGATGTTGCCAGATTTTTACTTTCCCTTTCTTTCACTTTAAATGTGCTCAATTCTACTCTGATACCAATTGAGAAAACCTGATGCCGAATTAATAGAAATAAACCCAGCAGTAGGCATTCTATAACTGCAAGATCATTTTGAGCTATTTAAGGGAAGCCCCCTCCTTGGCCTACAGGTGTTGTTGGGCACCCCGGCGCGCGCTTGTTTACCTGGCTCGCTCGTGGTTAGTGACGGCTTCCCTGGGACCCAGCAGGACTTCAGAGACCTCCTATGATGATCTAAAACATTATGTGAACATTTCTACTTCTAATTCAACAATTTCTAAAAATATTTCAATTATGAATGGAAAGGAATCAGAACCAAATGAATAATGGAAGAAATATCCTCCTTCAATCTCCAAGCAATTATTTTGGCAGTTACTTATTGCTAAAATTATCACAATTCTTTTGTGACTTGTTCTGCTCTTCTCATCAATGTTGGTGTTAATTCAAAAATTATGCAATCATTATTTAACCTTACCGCTTCTGATACTCTATCACACATCGTTAATTCAATATCCTGGAATCCAACTCGAAATCATTCCCTTCTATCTTCTCAAAGTAATTTCAGCACAATTTACCGGATAATAATTGAAGGAATACAGAATCAAAGACGTAGCCACATGCATTTGCATCTATCACCTATAAAATGGAGCATCATGTGGCCAATATCCCTTGCACAATTATTATCCTCAAGAGGATTAAGTTGAGAAAAAAAATGGTGTGTAAAGTGGGGGACTGTGGTAAGCTTAGGGGGCAGGAGTCAATGATTAAGTCGATGAGTGAGCACAGTGAGGAGAAGAGTTCTAAACAGGGGTCAGCTGCGAGCCTCCGTTGCAACAAAGGCAGTTCTTGCAAGTTCAAGCGCAGCTGTTTCAGCCAGGAGGAAGATTCCATTTCTTCTGCTCTTTTTCTCCTAGCTTGCGTTGTCTGTACGCCAAACTCAACGTTGTTAAGTTGATTTTTGTTGAAGATGATATATATATATATATGTAGTACTAAAACATGCTCAAGAAGTTAAATAAAGGACAAATATGTTCTTACCTCCTCACTCCTTCCCCAGCACGAAACTTTGTATTTTTATCATTTCTTTCGGCACTAAAGCCGAGTTTCTTAGAACACCTATTTTCTTCAAATATTAAAGTTCTAACTTCTTTCAATAAAAAAATATAAATTTCTTAGGAACATATATTCGTACTGCGAGTGAAATTTTACAGCGTGACGGAGGATTTATTTGCACCCATGCTAAGCTCTCAAACTCACCTGGATTCATAAACCTTGCACGTGTTCAGCACAGTAACATCAATTTGATAAAAAAAGAGCTAAAGTTTCATATCGAAGTAAGAAAGTTTTTTCTTGCGGCTCAGTAAATATCAAATAGAATATGAGTTGAACTCAAACAAATCAAACGAGAAAGACTTTTCCCAGGTTAGCATGCCATGCTCGAACAATCCATTGGCAAGGGATTGATGTTTATTGATCCATCTTGATAAGATTCTCGTAGATCTTGCTGCTTCAATTTGTAGGTCCTTTCCTGGACTCCGCATTGTCAAGACACGCTGAGCTGCCATTTCTTAATTTGGATCTTGTTGTACACTTCCAAGATGAGATACTTTTTCGCATGTTGATTGCATAGTTTGTTTTTATTGTCAAGGCTGGAGATGGGTTTAAGGAAAACTTGAGCTTTAGAGAATTAATAACCTTAGATGTTGGTAAGATGCTGCCTTGCTAGCTCTGGTGCAGCCAATGCAGGCCTGCACATGCCCACATTGGCTCTCATGCAAAAAGTTTTTTTCTTATGTTTATATTTTCAAACATTGTTCACTTTCTACTTAAACTAACATCAAATACTATTTACACTGCAAGAGATTAAGACATTAAGAATGTAATTTCTATGTATCTATTAAATAGTATTATTAACTTAAGTTTGTGCTGTTGATTCCATTTGAAGGGCTGTGTTGTTGAGCCAGTGGCTGTTTGAAAGATGATAGTTGTTGTTCTTATATTGGAGGTTGGGGTTGTTCCTGTGATTGGGATATGGCAACAGAGCTGATCATGGATTGGAGATTAGGGGCAAAGCTTGCAGATTTGAAGGGTTGTTCTTTATGAACTGTTAATTCTTCAAGTTGCCAAGTTATTTATTTAGCATTATTTTCTTAACCACGGTATGCCGACAATCATAGATGCAAACAATGAATCAATGCAATACATTCTCTCCCAGTCTATCTTTTCCTTATAGTTTTACACTTTTGGAATAATTCACAGCAATGCGTTGGATTTATACCTTTTTAGCAGAAAAATGTGTCAGGAGTTTTGTTAATCATATGTTTAGCCTCACATTTGCTCTTGTTGTATGTGTTCCACGTCGTGAATCATTTTGTATTTGTTGCTTTTGGTTTCTTCTCTTAAATGATTCTGATTTTCTCATAATTGCAAGTGATTCTATCTTTTATGTGTTCCATGCAAGTTTTTGTGTTTTTTGATTTGGATTTATGAATTTGTGCCTTCTTTTCTCATAATAAATGCAATACCAAAGTTTCATGAAATGCAAAGAACCACCGCATCAATGTTTGTTTCAAATAAGCATATATTAGTTTGAGATGCTGAGAATCGATCCATAAACCTTTAGCATAAGAAGAGAGCCTTCTTTCAATTGAGCTACATCCCAATCAAGTTCATACCGTAATGTTCAAAATTCAAAGAAAGTATTTAACCATTCATACTACAAGTACACAATTAAATGTTCAAATTTCAAGCCAAGTAGAATGCAAATCAAAAAGATATAACTCAAATAAAATTCAAAATTGCAAAACTAGCACTCTAACAAAGGCTAACCAACATAGCAACACTGAAATAGTTTATAACAAATATTACCAACATGATTTTCAACCGATTCATTTCTTTCATTGTGAATCTTGAAACAAAACAAACACAAAATATAAGTGGATTGATGTAATTAAGTTGGAAGTAAATGCAACAAGAATAACCTTTCATCTATTGACAAATTTAATTAAGTCTCCTCTCAAGAATGTTATGTTTTTGGCCATCTGGAAGATAATTATAAAGCTACAAAAATTTTTTAGATTGTGCAATTGCACCAAGTTAGTGAATCTTTACATTGAAGCTTACTAGTGAATCCTAAGTGAATCCTCAATTAAGACTCATTTAAAGACAACTGGATTGATCTACCAGCTAAAAGCTAGCTCTATTCTTAAAGTGGTGTTGTAACAGCTCAAACTCTTAAGTAACAAGGTATTGTCCGCATTGGCCAGAAAAGCCTCACGATTTTGCCCTCAGAAGATAACTTCTTAGTAGGGCACCCATCTTGGGAGTGCTCCCACCTGAGCAAGCTTAACATTGGAGTTCTTATCAAGAACTCGACCGTTATCTAAAAAGACGCTTTGATGTTTAAGAGTTTCACTTATTATTACTTAAGTGGGTCTTTACAGTCTCCCTAACTTAAGTAACTGACGTTCTCGTAAGTATCTACACACAGATCCAAAAACCATCCATTGGGTAAATAGGACTAGACGTGATCCCTATAGGCGCAAGAGGTACCCACAACCATATAGCACCTTAACCATCATAGGTTCAATAGGCTGCTCATATAAAGTGGTACTTTGCCCTGTATGGCACTTAGCTCCTATCTGACACCCTATGATCGGCTCTGATACCATTTGTAATAGCCCAAACTTTTAAGTACCATGGTATTGTCCGCTTTGGCCAAAAAGGCCTCACGGTTTTGCCCTCAAAAGATATCTTCTAGTAGGTCACCCATCCTGGGAGTGCTCCCACCTGAGCATACTTAACTTTGGAGTTCTTATTAGGAACTCCACTGTTATCTGAAAAGGCGCCTCGATGCTTAAAAGTTTCGCTTATTACTACTTAAGTGAGTCTTTATAGGTGTACTGTCCTACCTTATAGCAGATGTTGATGGTTGTGCATACATTCAACAATGGTTGATGAAAATGTGCCTATTACCAACAAGTTGTCACATGCATTCAGAATCAAGCCATGACAATTAAGAAAAACCCAATCACATATTCATGGTCAAATCATACATATTAATAAAGAAACTGATCTAATTCATATTAATTTTATAAATTGGCTTTAAAAATAGCCAACTTATAGTCACCAAAAAACTTTTTTACATACACAACAAACTACTTTATTTCATATAATTAACACTAAATCTTAAAATACAGCATACAGAACATTTACATCTGCATAGTATAATAACAAACACAAAATCTAACATAATCAGTGTAACAACCCAAAGTTGTTATCTAGCTTAATTTAAGTTTAATCATATCTCAATTATTATTCTGTTAAGTTCATATGGTCATTTAAATCAATCCCTGAAGATTTGATTTGATTCGGAGCTAAATGAAATATTTTTTATTACTCTAATATTTAATTAATTAGAAAAGTGAGGTATTTAATTTATCCCCAAAATCAAAATTTGACTTCGCCGTTACGATCGTCACCCCCAAATTAGCTAGGGGTGATGTTTTGGACGCATTTGGAAGTCGTCAGCTCATCGCGAATATTTTAATATAATTAAATGCATCGAAAAATAGAATAATTAAATAATCGTCGGAATCAAATTCTGGCTTCGCCGTTGAATTCCTCACCCCCAAATTAGCTTAGGGTGAATTTTTGGGATTTTTCGGAGCGCATTTATTTAATCTAAATTTTTAAGCAAATTAAGAAATTAGAAAATAAATAAATGATTATTTAATTAAGAAAAATTATTTTCTTAATTTGCATTGTTGGCTGCCCATCCCTCTTCCCTTTATCGGCTGACCCCACTCCTCCTCCCCTTAATTGCAAATCTTGATGGCAAGGCCATCCCTCTTCCCATGCCTCCTAGCCTCCCTAGCCTCTATCTTTATGTTAGATAGTAATAAATTATTTGATAGTAAGAAATCCTAATTTGGAGCCCTAAATCAAAAAGTAGCTTTTTGGACCCTTTAGTAGGGGCAAAATGGTCATTTTGCCCAAAATTTAGGTTAAGCATCCTTAACCTCTAAACTACCTTCTAAGTCAATAAAACTAACATTTGAACTATAATAGGATCAATCTAAGTGTTAAAAATTAGTTCTTAGTTCAAAATGTTAAATTTCCTAAAATTTCTTCAAAGACTTTTCTTAGGACTTTGCACCTCACATTAGGACTACTCCTAAGATTAGGACTAGCTCATATGTTAGATTTCTTTCATTGGATAAGTGGGTTATTCAATGAATGAACCCTTGGTTTTGTTAGTTTCCAGATTTTACAAATTATTTTGATTATTTTGTCTTTCAACCCTAGATTTAGGATAGGGGATTTATCATATTAGTTTGATTTGCTTAATAAGATTTGCCTTAATCAATAGATTACTTTTAGACTGAAACCTAGATCTTATGTTTTATCCTTTTTGATTATGTGATTAAAGCCCAATCTTGTAGTGTTAAATTCAAAATATATAGTTCAGTAGATCTTGATCAGATCTCAGATGGAACATCAAAATTCATCAAATTAGGATGTTATGATTTATTGATTAAACCTGTAACTATACTTAATTGGATTATATTATAACCTGATCAGTTCTAATCCTTTTAGCTTACAATATTGTGCTTCTAAGTTACACTCGATAGTAGGAATTAGAGATACTGAACTTGTGTAATTTAGAATAGTTAGAATGGTTTAAATAGACAACAATAGTGTCACCATGTATAGAAGAGTCCCTTGCTTACTTGAGTTATTTTATTACTATGCATTCCTTATATTTTGTGCTTAATTCCTTGGATATATCATATAAAAAACTTTGTGTATGAAATGAAAACTTTGAATAATTAGGATAACAGTTGCCTTTGGGTTTTGTTTCTAGGTGGATTCTAGTGCACATTTACCTTAATGGATAGGGGTTAGGAGTAATAAGGAGGCTTAGCATTACTCATTAAGGAGTGTGTGTTAAGCTTGAAAACCTGTATAGTCTTGCAGATGTGCTTGACTCATTTATTTCTAGACGTGTCCATAGAAATAAAAGTAAAATAACTAAAATATTCTGCATTTGTATTTACTACCTCCTCAATTCTGCTACTGGTTTTGTCTGCCCTAGCCCAAAAAGGCTATGGGATATTTTGTCTGCCCTAGCCTAAAAAGGCTTTGGGAATTTCACTGGGCCTGATTGGCCAATTGTTTGATATGGTAGTCTTTACATACATATTGCAATTTTAGCTTATTGTATACTATATTGTGATGCATATTTCAGTCAGATGTGTTTCTTTACTTACTTGCTCACTTGTACTTATTTATAGGATGCTAGACTTTACTGCTTATTATATGTACCAATTTCAGATTTCTATCTGTAACTTGCATATGTCATGTGATCATCAGCATGTTTAGATTTAGACTTTACCTTTAGTACTTTTACTTACTGCACTGTATATATGTATATGCCCATTTCTTGCTTAGTTGCTGAGGTGTGCTTTTTGCCTCACATTTGTATAGTTATAAATGCTGTATTTATAGCTTACCCTATTCTTTGTACGCTTACTGCTCCTATTGCTTTTAGTTTTCTTTTTATTGTATTTAAGTATAAAAATGATGACATTAAAAATTCATGTAAGATATTTAGCTTAAAATATACTTAGATAATTGTCTAATAAGATTTTCTTTTATTGTCTAGGGCCCTGGCATTATGAAACTAATAATTTCAAATTCAGATAGATTTGAGAAGCTGGGTGCTGAAGGAGAGGAGCCTTATTTAGAAGAGGAGCATCATCTAGGAGAGACAGGCGCTGCCTAGATTTCTTTTTAGCTTTCTGTGAGGATGAGAGATTGTATTCAGTCTTTTATAATATGCATTTAAATGTTATAATCCTACAAGTATTGTGACTATGATTACTTTTCTGCACTTTATTATTTATTGAGTTATGTTGTGTTTCTTACTTGATGTATGGTGCATGGATGCGATGTTTATTATATTTTGCTTCCGCACTCTGTATGTATGTCATGCTTAGTTACTAATCTTCTTAGTTATTTTGTGCACGTCCTTCCCTTATTAGTGGGTTATGGATCTTACCTAATCCAATGAAAAGTGAGGGGTTTGCCAGAGTGACACTCCACTCCTTAGTCTAATGATTGTAGACTTAAGGAGTGGGGCGCCAAAGGTGGTATCAGAGAATTCCATAAGGTGTCAAATTGGGAATTGTATTCCACTCTACCCAATGGATAATTCTTCTGCCAATCAGTCACTAATTAAATACATGAGTTATATCCATGTACCATGATCATGAGCTCAGAATAATAAGAGTATAGAAATGGAAATGCATGCACAAGTAAAATATCAGTAAGCTAATGTAACTTAGAAATCATTAGACGTGCAAGGATGACGCTTAGGTGGCATTATCAACAATTTGAAGATAGGCGGGAATGCATTGTCCAACTCCATCAGCAGCACGAGAAGTACGTAGAAGGAGTGTCAGACCCCGACGTCCGAATGCTTGGTCGACTACTCTAACAAAGTGTATTTAGATGATACGATCTGATGAATCCATAAATTACATCTAAAAAAAAGGAAAAATTCATTCATTTAAGATATTTTTTTGCTGTTCCTAAATCAAAATTTTCTATCTTTTTCAGAAAATGGAATCCAAAGGAGCTCTAGGGCATTTCTGCAATTTTATTAAAAATATAACAAAGCATTCCGCTACAGCACGCTGCAGCACGCGGTCGCGTGCCATAGCGGGCTGCAGTGGAAACATTTAAACCATATTAAACAGGCTCCCAATTACTTGAATAATGTTTTTCGCAGAATTAACCGCTCCAGCGCGCGGTCGCGCGCTGCAGCGGATTATCACAGACTTATTTATGATTATTAAATGGGGGCTCAACTAATTGAATAGTGTTTTCTGTGAAATTCACCACTACCGCGTGCGGTCGCGCACTGCAGCGGTGTATCGCGAAAATATTTATGATTATTAAATGGGGCTCAACTAATTGAATAGTGTTTTCTGCGGAATTCACCGCTACAGCGCGCGGTCGTGCTCTGATGCGGTTTATCGCGGAAGACTTGGCTAAATAATTCGGGCCGCCCAACTAATTGAATAGTGTTTTTTGCCGAATTTACCGCTACCGTGCGCGGTCGCGCGCGACAGCAGTTTATCGCGGAAGACTTGGCTAAGTAATTCGGGCCGCCCAACTAATTGAACAGTGTTTTTTGCGGAATTTACTGCTACAGCGCGCGGTCGCGCACTGCCGTGGGCTGCCGCGGAAATATTTCTCTATACAATCGGGAAAAATAACTACTTGAATAGTGTTTTTCGTGGAATTCTCCGCTACAGCACGCGGTCGCGCGCTGCAGCGGTCTACAGCGGAGGACTTAGCTAAAATTGCTTGGAACCAAGGTATGCTAAGGCATGCAGCAGCACGCTACAGGGCGCTACAGCGCGCTGTAGCGGCCCGCCGAAATTTTGTCTTAGTCAGTGCATTTAATGTGGTTGGAGACATGACCTCTTTCCTGAATGTTGTCTCCAGCCACCATATCCTGTAGCAGTTATTTTTGTAAAGCTTTGAGGTGATGTGTGGCTAACAAAATGAGATTATTATCACCTTACCCTAAATTAAAAATTAGTGCAATGATATATTCAGCATTTTTAATGGAAAATCTGGTTGCTTATGAGGAGGAGCATGTAGCCCCCCCCCTTCCTATAAATACCCCTCCTCTTGACTAGAGAAGGGTTCGCAATTTTAGCAAAATTTCCTTAAGTAAGAAGAAGAGCCAAAGGAGGAGAGAACTCCTCAAGGGTGGAATGGCAAGCTTTTGTAAAAGGAGAAGAGGAAGAAGGCAGCACTAGCAATCTAAGAAGAAGGTAATTAGAAGGAGAAGAAGAATTCCAGATAACTTCTACGGAGTGTTCCTAGTATCTTCTAAACTCAATCTTGTATTTTCTTTTTGGTGACCATGAAAGGGTCTTTTGCTATGTATGTGTCTTCCTTATTTTCTTGTGTAATGAGTAGCTAAACTCCCCTTGGGGAGGGTTGGGATGAAGTCCCATTTTGCATGATATAATATTGATGTATGAATGTTTTCCCTCAAGCATAATGTATTTATGACTTTAAATGCCTTACTACAAAATTTCTATCTAATTAGTCTTGATTTGTTTATAAGAAAAGAACTAAAAGAATCCAGAATCTAATTATCTTGTGCTCCTTAGCTCACCTTAGGTTGGATGCTAGATTTTGAGCGCATGCAAGCTTAGAACCATGTGAGAAGGATCTTGAGCTTAATGCACCTCAATCTAAGCTCAACTAAAGAGTTAATGCAAGTGATGTTAAGACCCACTAATTGAGCTCCTTAGCTCCACATAATTGAGATTGAGAAATGAAGTGTTGAGTGCTCATGAACTAAGTGACATAGTCGTTGAGCCCAACATGCGATTCTCTCATCTCAACTATGTGAGATGCGAAGTGATGCTCGTAGTGGAAAATTAATGCTTGTGAGATCTTGAGATTTAAGAAAATTTAAACTCTCCTTAAATAAGGAGAAAATGAATTAACTTTAATTCTCAAGAATCTTACAAGAATCTTTGTGCTAAAGTAGAACCGAATGTAAGTTCATTTTATGCACGAGATTTGAACTTGTAAGACTTTGAGCTAGACTAAAGGACAACAATGTGCACTTGATTTCAATTAAACTAAATGATAAAGCTTGAGAAACAAATCTAAACAAGTATAACTCTCCTTTTCCCTTAAATCTTATTATTTACTTAGTGAATATTCGTGCTAATTTAGACCAACCAACCAATACATACTATAGCTTAAACATTAGTGAGAATAGATACACTTTAGTGCCAAATCAACCAATTCTTTATGGTTCGATAAATTCCCAGAAATTCACACTTTCCACTTATTACTTCAGACCACGTACACTTGCGTGCAAGCGCAGACGTGTATTTACAGTCTGTCAAGTTTTTGGCGCCGTTACTAGGGAATCGGTTATTGATTTGAACTAAAGATAATCTATAAGTAGCTAGCGATTTAAGCATTTGATTTATTTCTTCTTGCTTTACATTGTCTAGTGTAATTATCAAGCTAACATTTTATATTTCTTTTTTTTTTTTATTTCCAAAATATATCTGTTTGATCTGTATTGCTATTTCGTTCTTGATAAGCTATATTGAAACTTGTATGAGTAAAAGAGTCTGTACTAAATATCAGTTTGATCCTGAAATAGAACGAACATACTTACAAGTTAGGCGAGAACGAAACTTATCAAACCAACAAATTGTGATGGACACTTTCAAGGAAAACTTAGAAGAGCCTAGGGGTACAACACTTAGAGATTATGCACTACCCACTATTAGGGGCATTTCCCATGCGATTGTAAGGCTGAATATAGAAGCCTATAATTTTGAAATCAAATCCTCTACACTGAGTATGGTACAAAATAATCAGTTTGGAGGATTTGCCACTGAAGATCCAAATTCACATATTTCCACCTTCTTTGAAATATGTGATACCTTCAAGTTTAACGGCATCTCCGACGACACAGTCAAATTGAGGCTATTTCCTTTTTCACTGAGAGATAGAGCCAAGAGTTGGCTCAGCTCTTTACCGAGCGATTCTATCCGTACTGGGAGGATTTGGCTAAGAAATTCTTAGCCAAACACTTCCCTCCGGCTAAAAATGCACGGTTGAGAATTGAGATCATAAACTTTACTCAGATGGAAGGTGAGAGTCTCTATGATGGGTGGGAACATTTTAAGGAGTACCTCAGACGTTGCCCGGATCATGGGTTTCCTCTCTGGATGCAAGTGCAAACCTTTTATAATGGTTTAAACGCTCCGATGACGACACTCATTGATGCAGCAGCCGGGGCATCCATTAGTGGAAAAACCCAAGAGAAAGCCTATGACCTCTTGGAAGAAATGGCAAACAACGCTTACCAATGGCCTTCTGAAAGGTTAAAAAAGGAAGCTTTAAAGGTAAATGAGTCCGATCAAATAATGATGTTACAATAGGAAATACATGCCTTGAATGAAAAAATAGAAAGAATGAATGTCAATGTTGTTCTTGAGGTGCATTGTGATTTGTGCGGGGGTAAGCATAACAGTGAAAATTATAATCTAAATAACCCTTTTGTACAAACCAACACTGAACAAGTAATCTACCTGAGAAACAACAGCTCGATTAATAACCCTTACTCTAACACGTACAACCCAGGATGGAAAAACCATCCAAATTTCTCTTGGAGTAATAATAATAATAATGCAAATCAATATGGGGGGAGCTCATCCAATCCAGAAGGCATGCATAGTGGAAATAACAACAATAATCATCACCCCAATTTAGAAGGGGCCTTCAACTCTTTCAAAGCGGAAACAATCCAATTTATGCGCAGCACAAAGGCGACTATCACGTGCCATGATGCTTCTATCCAAGGGATAGAGGTTTCCCTGAGGAATATAGAGACCCATTTGGGGCAGATCTCCAAGTAGCTGACCTCTCGGCAGTAAGGGGCCCTACCCAGTTCGACCGAAATAAACCCCATGGAGTTGGTTAGTGTGATGCATTCGGAAGATACGTGCGGGGGAATTAAAACTGAAAGTACGAGCGCAACAGGTTATATGCTAAAGGAAGGGAAAGAAACAATTGGGAATGAGAGTGAGAAGCTAACAACTTCTAAATGTGAAGACCCATGGAGGTTGAGCATCCCTTGCAAAATCATAAATGAAGTATTTATAGATCCCTTGTGTGATCTAGGTGCTTCGGTCAATATTATGCCCTACCATATTTATGAACATCTAAAGGTAGGAGGGATGGAATATACCTCAATGATTTTGGAATTTGCTAATTTAGATTCTCTTACCCCTCTTGGAATGATAAAAAATGTTGCAGTCGAATTAGGAAGTTTTGTAGTTCCAACTGATTTTGTGGTTTGTGAATGGGATCAATGGAATAAGAATTCCACGATTATATTTGGGAGACCCTTTCTAATGAGCGTGAAAGCTATTATTGATGTGGGTCGTGGGTTTATGAGCGCAAATGTAAAAGGAAAAACTGAATTAATTGACCTTAAACCCACTTTATTTAAGAAAAAAAAAGATGAAAAATGAGGTGATGAGAAGGGTAAGAGAAGAAAGACTATGGGTTGATGATGTACTTGAAGATTTAATGTTGGAAGAAAGGAATTCTGATCATAGCTAAACTCCTTCCTTTGAAAACTAGAGCAAGAAAGGAGTGAAGAAGAGAAAAACATGACGGGGAAAAAAGAAAAAAAAAATCCCACGAATTATGAAGTTGAAAGAATGGATCCTTCGATTGAGGTTGAGGATGAACAAAGTTTGAGCCACCAAGTGGGATGTGGGGCCCCAGTACTAACAATAAGGAAGTACGGTACTCCAACTGTGGCAAATCCCCAGCTTAAGTAAAGTTAGGCGAACCCAACTTGCCTTAAGGCAGGGACTTGTCACCAAGTTCTATAACATTCATCAATATAAATATCAAAGTGGCGGAAGCAATATAAAAATAGGGTAACATCCACAAGCATACATAGTAGGAAAAGAAAATGCAATATAGTAACTCATCACAATGCAGAAAATAAAATACATCCAGAAAGTTTAATTATTACAAACTGAAATGAATAACTAAAAATGAAAGACTCTCATCCTCACTGGAATAACAAGACAAAGCTAGCTAGACAGTAGCTGGAATGTCCTCCTCATGAATTGGCTCCTCCTCAGCGACACTGCCACGAACACGTCTGAATCTGACATTTGTCGGTACCACAAATGCCAGGGCCCTAGCCAACAAAATAAAAAGGTTATAGTTAGACAATTGTCTAGGTACATTTTAGGTTATTTAAAGTGAACTGAATATTAAAGGATATCACATTTAAATTTAACCATATATGCAACAATAAAGGGGTGCAACAAGCTATGAAAGAACTGGGATACTATAAACTATCTATTTATAGCATGCAACATGTATGTGAAGTAACATATAGAACTCAAAATAAGTAAGGTAAGGCTAAGAGCAAAAATAACTGCAACTACGGAATAAATATGATCCTAACATGATTATGATCGAAGTAAAACATGCTGAGTATAAAAGAACATGAGTACTGAATATAATAAAATTCTAGCATCCTAAACATGCCATTTATACATATATTAAAGCCATAAACTATACATACAACATGCAGATTAATATGAATAGAAAGGCCACTAAGACATGTGGCAAAAGCAAAGCAATATATGATAAGTAAAGCCACTGAGACATGTGGCAAAGCGAGCAAATATTGAAAAAATAAAGCTACTGAAGCATGTGGCAAAATAAACCAGAAAACCAAAACAATACAATACAGGTAAAGTAGTAATATGCCTAAGTTCTAGTACTGCCATACGAGCCAATAGGCCATACAGGGCCTCCAATATCAAACAATCAGTCAATCCCCAACCTAGCCATCCAAAAATGCTAGGTCTGAGTTCAGTCTATACAATACTACTACTAAAGAGGCAGACTAAACTAGGTCATATTCTACTAACTGTGACAAAATAAAACTGAATGATATGTAAATTTAATACTAGCTTAGGATACATCATCCTAAGTTTTCCTATTATGCTCAAGGGCTAAAGCTCAAAATCCAAGGTATGCAAAGCAATCTAGTCAAAGTAAGCAAGAGACTCAATCTAGATTTATGTGATATCTGTTGTTGTCTAATTTCCAAATCTAACTACTCTGAGAAGGTACAAGCTTAGGATCTCTGATATCTAGCTATCGAGTAGTATCTCAGATTTACGTCCTTAAAGTCAAATATTAGAACTTAACAAGTTCTAATCCAAAAATCATGTGACGACTATATGGTTTAATAAGCAATTCAATGACCTAATTTTATAAATATTTTACTCTCTTACCCAAATCTTGATCAAATAAATCAAGATTTAAGAATTTAGAACTTAAACCCTATGAGGGTTCAAATTTCAAATCCAAGGTGCTATTCTAAATAAGATCTAAGTTTCTCACTTAATCCCAAAGGTAAAGAATCCTATAAGTTGAAAGATTCAGGAACTAAGATCCTAGTGAAAGGCTATTCTGCTGATTACAAGATAAAATAATCAATTAAGAACTTGAGAATCTAAGATCTATATTCAATCTTTAAGATAACTCCATTATCTTATTAATTGAATCATCCTATACTCACATGGAAGGTTTCAAAAGATTAAATAATAAATCATTAAAGAATTTCAATTGGTGGTGGTTTGATTCAAATTGAAAGCCTAAGTCTGAGATATAAGATCTAAAGATCGGAAGTTTGATCACTTTAGACTTTTAATTAGAGTTTTGACTTAAGGGTTTCCATTTGTGATTTTCTTTAGAATCTATTTCATAATTACTATAAGGGGCTTATTAATGTTAAGAACTAACAATTCTAAGTATTAGATTAACATTAAACCCATTTTGACCTTCTTAGGCTACTTAAGATCTAAGGGTCTGAGTTTTGATCACTTTAGAACTTAGCTAAGGTTCTACTTAGACACTTCTAATTCCCTTTTTCTTTTAACACTTAACTCTAATATTATCTCAACTGAACTTAATAATGAGGTAACTAACCATTTCAATTATTAGACTTAATTAAGTTAAGGAAGGTCCAATGATCTTTATAAGGAATGCTTAGATTTAAGTATCTTAGTTAAGGAATTAATGAGACCTTATGGATTAGTGATTATTATTGTTCTAGGATTTTAGAGAATATTTCCAATATATGTTATAGTGGCTTACTGAAATTTTCAATCCTTGAAGAACACTAAATCACATTTTGGCCAAAATGACCAAAATACCCCTCTTAAGGCTAAAATTGGGATTTTAGGGTTTTATTGTTCAAATTGTTCTAATCTATTTTAAAGCATTTCATATGACTAAATGAAGTGGGAAACACCTTTACTTTAGGTTTTGATGACCTAAATGGTCTTAATTAGCACTAATCACTTAATTAAACTATTTAGGGTGATTAGTGAGATTAAAATACTTTAGGGCAATCCAACCTTATACATAGGCTATACTAGGTCTAATATGATATTAGGAACCATCCCCACCCAAATCAGAAGCTTAATTAGAGTTTAATTCACTAATCCTTGATTAGGGTGATTAGGGAGTGATTAAGAAAATTAATTATCCAAAATTAATTTCAAGGTTCTAGAATTGTTCCTTAGGGTACAAGGAGTAATTAAAGCCCTTAAACTCATAGATGGGATGTTTAGATGATTTTATATGATTTATTTAAGGACAGAGAAGTTTTGGCCAATATTCTTAAATCCAACCATTGGATCTAAAATTTTATTTTATATTCAAATTCCATGAATGTTTCTGATTCAAATGGTATATTGGATCATACCATTTGGATCTGTATAACTAAAGTTATTTAATTAATTCATTCTGAATTTTTATTTAAATTAGAACTTTAGGTTTTAATTAAATTAAATCATAACTATTAAAAATACATTCCAATATATATTTAATTAACTGCAGCCCAAAATCGAAACTGCGTGGGTCGGGGCTCGGCCCGGCCCAAAATCGGTCTTCGTCTTCCTCCCGATGCATCCGCAGCCCTAATTTCTGAGACGGGCTTCCAGTGCCAAATTCACCACGCTCCGGCCACGCCACGCCGCGATTTTGACGGCTACACGTTCCCTGACCTCAGACGCGTCGATTGAACTAAGAAGCCCTAGCTGGGAGGCACCGGTTCGCCAAAAGACTGCTCGGCCGAGACTTCCCAGTCGGCGCACCTGTGAGGAGATAATTCTCCTCACAGAGTCCACGAGCTGCCAATGTCTCGATCCCTACACGTCCAGGGATCGAAGATGGAGCGATAGGGCGCAACCAGAGATCCTGGGGTGGTCTAGACCATCCGGGTGCTACTCGGCATTTTCTGCCACTCAGAGCTTCGACTGGATCGATCAAGTTCAGTCGAATTGATCCATCTGGTCGAACCTAACCCTCGATACCAGTTACAATTATTGCTCTGAGGGTTTCGATACTAATCAGAGGGCTAAAAAGACTCGGGAGTACGCCGAAATCGCGCGGATTGGCCCGACTGGAAGTGTGCTCTCATACGGTGCTTAGGCCATCTAGCGCACTGCCAAGGCTCACTAGAGGTCCAGGATGACCGCTAGGAGCTAAGGGAGGGTCCTAACACATCATCTATAGCTTGAGGAGAGGCGAATCGAGCTGGATTCAGCTCGACAGAGAGGGAAGAAGGCTGTACCTCGGTTCGAAGATTCACAGCGAATGTAGGCCATCTTGAATGAACTTAGAGGTTTCAGGAGCTCCGCAAGGGGGTCTGAACTCCAGACCTCACCCTCAATTAGCAGATGCAGCGGGTTCGATCATCGGGAGAGCTTGGAAGAACTGGGAGCTGCGAACGGAGGGCAGTTGGAAGATGAGCCTCACAGTGAGCAAAGGAGCTCACTGTGAGATCAGAGGAGGTATTTATAGGCCCCAAGGTGCCTAGGTCCAGGTGGCAAGGCTGGGAGCCAACAAACTAGGCTCGGGGAAAAATGGCAGCCTCGGCCTTCCTCAATTGGGAGGTTCGACCCCCACTGAGCCCCTCTACCGGGTTCGGCCAGTCATGGAAGGAATCATAATGGCTAGAGGAATATGGTGAAGGCATGGCCGACCGTTTTGACATGGCACGTACGACAGATCTTCGCTGTCGGGGCTGAGAGCAAGCAGGGACGAAGATGAACAGCGACCGGGAGATCGAAAGCCGTCTGATGCGCGAAGTCATTGGGATTGGATGGCCTGATGAAGATCCCGGGTAACGGCTGCACGGATTTAATTCGAGGTGTTGGATCCCAGATGCCGATCGTGCGTCTGAGATTTGGTCACGAGACAGAGTGACGCAAGCCCTCGGATCCTGCGTGATAGCGCATCGGGTGACTCGTTGCTATGCGCCGCTGTCGAGACCCCGCAGCAGATCCGTCGCGGTCCCGACAGCACATCCCACCGAAATATTTTTATTAAATAATTTAATTTAATTAATTAAAATCAATTAAATTACATTTAAATTATTCAAAAGTTATTCAATTTCAATTTAGGGCCAAATGAGCTCCAAAAATTCCCAAAAATTCACCCTTAGCTAATTTGGGTGTGAGGAATTCAAAAATGAAATCAGATTTTTAATTTAGAGATCAAAATAATTTAGGTATTTTCAGGGCTTAAAAATAGCAAAAAATACCAAATTTTCTAATTTAGCTCCGATTGATTTCAAACTTCTAGGTTTAGGTTTAAATGACTCATTGAATCCAATGGAATCAAAATCAAACCTTGGTTTAGCTTAATTAATCTAGTTTTAGCTAGGGTAACAACCTAGGGTTGTTACAGACTCCCCCACTTAAGAACGATGTCGTCCCCGACATCACTTAAGTGAAGAAATATCCTGCTGCGATAATACGAGTTTTAGATGCAATTGAAGGAAAAGAAATGAATAGTACCTGAGTTTGCAAAGAGCTGGGGATATTTATTGCGCATATCCACCTCTTTTTCCCAAGTAGACTCTTCCAGCGCTCGATTCTTCCACTGAATTTTGACCATAGGAATTGAACGATTTCTCAGCTGTTTCTGATCACAAGCTAAAATTCTAATAGGTTCTTCGGCATAAGAAAGATCAGGTTGAATCTCTACAGCTGGGAGTTGAACGAGATGAGAAGGGTCTCGAAGACATCTTCTCAATGAGGATACATGAAACACGTTGTGAACACCTGCAAAGCCATCAGGAAGGCTTAGTCGATAAGCAGATGACCCTACCTTGGCCAATATTTTGAAAGGTCCTACATAGCGGGGACTGAGTTTCCCAGCTACACCAAATCTGAAAACACCCTTCATTGGGCTGATCTCAGATAAGCAGAATCTGCCATATTGAATTCTAAGAGATGGTGGTGAGAGTCATGATACTTACTCTGACGATCTTGAGCTGAACGAATTCTCTGCTGAATTAACTTGATCTTGCTATTGGTTTCTTCTATCAATTCTGAACCAAACAGTTGAACACTTCCCATTTCAGACCAGGCTAGTGGGGGTACTACATTTTCTACCATACAAAGCTTCATAAGGAGCCATCTTAATACTGGCTTGAAAGCTGTTGTTGTAGGCAAATTCCACTAATGGGATGTGATCTTCCCAGGAACCAGCAAAATCAAGGATACAGAGTCTAAGCAAGTCTTCTAGAACTTGATTTACTCTCTCAGTTTGACCATCCATCTGAGAATGAAAAGCTGTACTCATGGCTAGAGTCATACCTTTATCTAGGTGCACAGCTTGCCAAAACTTGGAAGTAAATCTGCTGTCTCTATCAGATACAATTGACTTTGAAATTCCATGCAATCTGACAATCTCCTTGATGTAGAGCTTTGCCAACTTCTCTACTGAATCAGTTTGACGAATAGGAAGGAAATGCGCTGATTTAGTTAATCGATCAATAATAACCCAGATTGCGTCGGCACCAGATTTGGCATGAGGCAATCCCATGATGAAGTCCATGGATATATCGAACCATTTCCATTCAGGAATATCGAGTGGATGCAGAAGACCACCAGGTCTTTGGTGTTCGACCTTTACTAGATTACAGGCATGGCATTTGGCCACAAAGTCAGCTACATCTTTCTTCATGCCTGGCCACCAAAATGATTGCTTCAAATCTTGATACATCTTAGTACTGCCTGGGTGAATATGATACCCAGAATTATGGCCTTCGACTAAAACCTCTTGATGCATAGATTTAGGTATCCACAATCGATTGCCCTGATAAACTACACTATTCTGTAACTGCAAATCCTGACGACGACCACCTTCGATATCTGCTTTAAATTTCTGATACTCATTATCTTTGGTTTGCGAGATGGAGACATCTCGGTGGAAAGTGGGTTCCACATTAATATTGGCTAATAGCGAACTCAGCATATCGCCATTAACTGGAGAAATCTCGAGTTTATGAAATTCGGGTTCTAAGAAGCTGGAGGCAATCATAGAGGTTAGAGTAGCACGACGACTAAGAGCATCTGCCACTACATTAGCCTTTCCCGGATGATATTGAATGCTGAGATCATAATCGCTAATGAGTTCCAACCATCTTCTCTAACGGCAATTCAATTCTCTCTGGGTGAAGATGTACTTCAAACTTTGATGATCAGTGAAAATTGAACATTGTACTCCATACAAATAGTGACGCCATATTTTCAAGGCAAATATTACGGATGCAAGTTTAAGGTTGTGAACTGGATAGTTTTTCTCGTGGGGTTTTAGTTGACGAGAGGTGTAAGCAATTACCTTACCCTCTTGCATCAAAACACAACCTAGACCAATTCCAGAAGCATCAGTATACACCCGATAATTCAAACCTTCTATTGGTAGAACAAGAACTGGAGCGGTAGATAGAGCATCCTTAAGGGTTTGAAACGCTTTCTCACATTCTGGGCTCCAAATGAATGGGACAGCCTTTTGGGTTAGTTTAGTCAACGGCGAAGTGATCTGAGAAAAGCCCTTAATGAACTTCCTGTAGTATCCTGCCAATCCTAGAAAACTTCTAATATCGGTGACAGACTTAGGTTGAACATAATCCTGAATAGCTTTTACTTTGCTCTGGTCTACTCGAATTCCCTGAGCATCGACTACGTGCCCCAAAAATGCAATGGAGTTAAGCCAGAACTCGCACTTGGAGAACTTGGCATAAAGTTGATGCTCACGCAAGGTTTCTAACACTAGCCTTAGATGTTCTTCATGGTCTTTCAGAGTTTTGGAGTAAATGAGGATATCATCAATGAAGACGATCACAAACTTATCCAGATACGGTTTTAGCACGCACTGCATTAAATCCATAAAGATTGACGGTGCATTGGTGAGTCCGAACGACATCACCAAAAACTCAAAGTGTCCATAACGAGTACGGAACACAGTCTTCCCTACGTCGTCTTCTTTTACTCGCAGCTAATGGTATCCAGACCTTAGATCAATTTTAGAAAATATCACAGCTCCGGATAATTGATCGAACAGATCGTCAATTCTAGGCAGTGGATATTTGTTCTTTATGGTGACCTTGTTTAGTTCGCGATAGTCTATACACATACACATAGATCCATCATTCTTCTTCACAAATAAAACTAGCGCTCCCCAAGGAGACATGCTTGGCCTAATAAAACCTTTATTCAGGAGCTCTTGCAACCGCTCATTGAGTTCTTGAAGCTCTTTAGGTGCCATTCTATAAGGTGCTTTGGATATTGGCTGTGTACCTGGAATCAATTCAATGGAGAATTCCACTTCTCTAGAAGGAGGTACACCATGAAAATCTTCTGGGAATACATCGGTGAATTCTTTGACTACCTTACAATCAGCAAGGGAGATATTTTATTTTGTTTCGCCCATCATGGTGACTAAGTAGGCGCTACAACCTTTGACAATCAACTATTATGCTTTAATGGCATTTATTAAAGATAACTGCATGATAGTTTTTCCTACAAATGTTTCAGGCTTATCCTGAGAGTGGAGAGAGACTCTCTTTTTATGGCAGTTAATCACAGCATTATTGTCACTAAGCTAATTCATCCCGAGGATGATGTCAAAGTTTACTATCGGTAGAATGATTAGCTTAGCCTGAAATTCTTGATCGTTTATCGGGACTTTGATATTGCAAAATTTTTGAGCACTTAGTTGGATTCTTGATGGAAGTCCAACACTCAATCTTTGCGCTAGGTTGCATGTGTGGAGTTTAAGATTATTAGCAAATTGTTCTGAGATGAATGAGTGACTGGCACCCGTATCGAACAATACGTTACAAGGTTGGTTATCGAAATAAAGTGTGCCTAAATTACACAGTTTTGCATTAACAGCTTGAAAAGATTTAACATACAGAAAGGCAATGTAACAAGAGAGGTTTAAGAGTGTGTACCTGAAACCACGTTGTTATCTTCCGTGGCTTCCATAGGAGTTAAAGCATACACTCGGGCAGGTCCAGTAGGACGATTGTTATTTTGTCGTCGCTGGAAATTCTGAGAATTGGGTGCGGGTGGCTGGGTGTGAGCCACTTCAGGAGTAGGGGCTGGCATTATGACCATATTTGGTTCTCTCCGATTCAGCGGAGTTGCTCGAAACACCTGCTTCTTATGATACGGCTTCATTTGAACTCCGTCTATTGTTTCTGTGTGGTCGCACTGATAAAATTGATGGCCTGTGTGCCCACAATTGAAACAGCCCTGGCCAAAGTGATAACACTTGCCATATGGATGTGGTTTGGCGCAGTTCTGAATTTGTTCAGTTGTAGGTGCAGCTTCCAGCTGATATACTTTCGCGGGATTAGACCCGTGCCTTTTGAAATTTCCTCGCTGGTTCAGATTGGTTTGTGCCTTTCGCTTATGATCTTCTTCGGATTGGTGATGTTCAATCACCTTAGCCGTTTCCACTAGTTTGAAGAAACTAGTTAGACAGAGTGGCACTATCTGATTCTTCAACGAACTTCTGAGTCCACAAAGGAATCGATGACACTTTGCTGACTCAGAGTGGGTGACATCTGGTGCAAAACAGATTAATCTACGGAACTCTCTCTCGTATTCAGCTACTGAGCGACTTCCTTGCGTCAACCTCATGATCGTATCTGTAATCATGTTTTATGCGGACGGGGGGATGAACTCAGTCTTGAAGGCTTCAACAAATGCATCCCAAGGAATGTCGTCTAATTCATAATCGACGAACTGGGTGTTCCTGACTCCTTCCCACCAATATTCCGCCTCCACGTGAAATAGATGAGTGGTTAGACGGACGGCTTCAAAGTTTGGAATTTTCAGACCAACTAGATCCTTTTCTACGGCCTTCAGCCAATTGGCCGTATCCATTGGGGACAAGTTCCCGTCAAAGGTTGGAGGCCTTAACCTCAGGAAATTATGGAGGAGATTATCTGCTGTATGGTGTGAAGATGAAACAACTTGTGGAGCATGGACTGTTGGAGCAGCACCAGTTGCTGGAGTTACGTGATCATTCAGCAACTTCTGCATGACCAGTGCCTATTGAGCTTGATTTTCTAGGAGAGTTGCCACCATGGCTCGCAGATGAGCCACCTCATCATAAGAACTACTAGAGACCACAGTGTTCTTGATTGGAGTAACAGTGGGTGGTGATCTAGAATCCATTCTAGTTTTAAATAAGAAAAGAACAACTCAGAATTTACTCTAAGGAAGGAAATCAAAATTTCTCATTAATTATAAAATTTTGAAATTACAATGCCAAACTGTAAATCAAATGAAGTTTGCCTGAAATTAAAATAACATTTAGTCTTTCGACTTTATCAATGTACTCAGCCCTAAAGGCTACACAAAAATCCTCAAAGGTGACTTCTCGTCGCTTCCTATTACGCTTCTTCTCGAGCTTTGCCATAGTCTCGTACCACCATACTCCAGCATAGTCCACCATCAGGTCAGTCACCATATCTGCATAGAGTGACTCGGGACACTCTATGTGCTCCAAAAGGGACTCTACTGGGCTCAGCCATTCTTGTGCATACACTGGAAAGTTGAGCCCTCGATATACAGTTTGTCATAGAAGCTTTTCCAGGACCAAAATTCCTCTTGATGAAACTCCTTCGATTTGCCAGGTGCTTTCCTGCCTCCATTTGAAGCTACTGTCCCAAGCACTCCTGAAGATACGCTGATAGTAGTCTATATCGGACTCCTCAGATCCTATCTGACTTTGGGAGCAGAATTTTACTATATTTGTGTTAGACCCTAATTTAATAAATTTATTAGGTTGGGAGTATTCTCCTCTTTCATTGTGAATAGAGTTACTAGCACATGTTATTGATATCGATTATATTGATGCGTGTATTTCAGAAGAACGATCTATTAGGTAGAAAGGAATCATAGATCCCATTCTGACATCTTGTGGTGTTCTCTGATACTAACTGTGGGGCCCCCGTACTAACAATAAGGAAGTACAGTGCTCCAACTGTGGCAAATCCCCAACTTAAGTAAAGTTAGGCGAACCCAACTTGCCTTAAGGCAGGGACTTGTCACCAAGTGCTATAACATTCATCAATATAAATATCAAAGTGGCAGAAGCAATATAAAAATAGGGTAACATCCACAAGCATACATAGTAGGAAAAGAAAATGCAATATAGTAACTCATCACAATACAGAAAATAAAGTACATCCAGAAAGTTTAACTATTACAAACTGAAATGAATAACTAAAAATGAAAGACTCTCATCCTCACTGGAATAACAAGACAAAGCTAGCTAGACAGTAGCTAGAAGGTCCTCCTCCTGAATTGGCTCTTCCTCAGCGACACTGCCCACGAACACGTCTGAATCTGACATTTGTCGGTACCACAAATGCCAGGGCCCCAGCCAACAAAATAAAAAGGTTACAGTTAGACAATTGTCTAAGTACATTTTAGGCTATTTAAAGTGAACTGAATATTAAAGGATATCACACTTAAATTTAACCATATATGCAGCAGTAAAGGGGTACAACAAGCTATGATGGGTGGGAACATTTTAAGGAGTACCTCAGACGTTGCCCGCATCATGGGTTTCCTCTCTGGATGCAAGTGCAAACCTTTTATAATGGTTTAAATGCTCCGATGAGGACACTCATTGATGCAGCAGCCGGGGCATCCATTAGTGGAAAAACCCAAGAGAAAGCCTATGACCTCTTGGAAGAAGTGGCAAACAATGCTTACCAATGGCCTTCTGAAAGGTTAAAAAAGAAGCTTTAAAGGTAAATGAGTCCGATCAAATAATGATGTTACAACAGGAAATACATGCCTTGAATGAAAAAATAGAAAGAATGAATGTCAATGTTGTTCTTGAGGTGCATTGTGATTTGTGCGGGGGTAAGCTTAATAGTGAAAATTATAATCTAAATAACCCTTTTGTACAAACCAACACTGAACAAGTAAACTACCTGAGAAACAACAGCTCGATTAATAACCCTTACTCTAACACGTACAACCCAGGATGGAAAAAGCATCCAAATTTCTCTTGGAGTAATAATAATAATAATGCAAATCAATATGGGGGGAGCTCATCCAATCGAGAAGGCATGCATAGTGGAAATAACAACAATAATCATCACCCCAATTTAGAAGGGGCCTTCAACTCTTTCAAAGCGGAAACAATCCAATTTATGCGCAGCACAGAAGCGACTATCACGCGCCATGATGCTTCTATCCAAGGGATAGAGGTTTCCCTGAGGAATATAGAGACCCATTTGGGGCAGATCTCCAAGCAGCTGACCTCTCGGCAGTAAGGGGCCCTACCCAGTTGGACCGAAAAAAACCCCATGGAGTTGGTTAGTGTGATACATTCGGAAGATACGTGCAGGGGAATTAAAACTGAAAGTACGAGTGCAACAGGTTATATGCTAAAGGAAGGGAAAGAAACAATTAGAAATGAGAGTGAGAAGCTAATAGCTTCTAAATGTGAAGACCCATGGAGGTTGAGCATCCCTTGCATAATCATAAATGAAGTATTTATAGATCCCTTATGTGATCTAGGTGCTTCGGTCAATGTTATGCCCTAACATATTTATGAACATCTAAAGGTAGGAGGGATGGAATATACCTCAATGATTTTGGAATTTGCTAATTTAGAATCTCTTACCCCTCTTGGAATGATAAAAAATGTTGCAGTCGAATTAGGAAGTTTTATAGTTCCAACTGATTTTGTGGTTTGTGAATGGGATCAATGGAATAAGAATTCCACGATTATATTTGGGAGACCATTTCTAATGAGCGTGAAAGCTATTATTGATGTGGGTCGTGGGTTTATGAGTGCAAATGTAAAAGGAAAAACTGAATTAATTGACCTTAAACCCACTTTATTTAAGAAAAAAAAAGATGAAAAATGAGGTGATGAGAAGGGTAAGAGAAGAAAGATTATGGGTTGATGATGTACTTGAAGATCTAATGTTGGAAGAAAGGAATTCTGATCATAGCTAAACTCCTTCCTTTGATAACCAGAGCAAGAAAGGAGTGAAGAAGAGAAAAACATGACGGGGAAAAAAGAAAGAAAAAATCCCACGAATTATGAAGTTGAAAGAAGGGATCCTTCGATTGAGGTTGAGGATGAACAGAGTTTGAGCCACCAAGAGGGATGTTGGGCTCCCGTACTAACAATAAGGAAGTACGGTGCTCCAACTGTGGCAAATCCCCAACTTAAGTAAAGTTAGGCGAACCCAACTTTCCTTAAGGCAGGGACTTGTCACCAAGTGCTATAACATTCATCAATATAAATATCAAAGTGGCGGAAGCAATATAAAAATAGGGTAACATTCACAAGCATACATAGTAGGAAAAGAAAATGCAATATAGTAACTCATCACAATGCAGAAAATAAAGTACATCCAGAAAGTTTAATTATTACAAACTGAAATGAATAACTGAAAATGAAAGACTCTCGTCCTCACTGGAATAACAAGACAAAGCTAGCTAGACAGTAGCTGGAATGTCCTCCTCCTGAATTGGCTCCTCCTCAGCGACACTGCCCATGAACGCATCTGAATCTGACATTTGTCGGTACCACAAATGCCAGGGCCCTAGCCAACAAAATAAAAAGGTTACAGTTAGATAATTGTCTAAGTACATTTTAGGTTATTTAAAGTGAACTGAATATCAAAGGATATCACATTTAAATTTAACCATATATGCAACAATAAAGGGGTGCAACACGCTATGAAAGAACTGGGATACTATAAACTATCTATTTATAGCATGCAACATGTATGTGAAGTAACATACAGAACTCAAAATAAGCAAGGTAAGGCTAAGAGCAAAAATAACTCCAACTACTGAATAAACATGATCCTAACATGATTATGATCGAAGTAAAACATGCTGAGTATAAAAGAACACGAGTACTGAATATAATAAAATTCTAGCATCCTAAACATGCCATTTATACATATATTAAAGCCATAAACTATACATACAACATGCAGATTAATATGAATAGAAAGGCCACTAAGACATGTGGCAAAAGCAAAGCAATATATGATAAGTAAAGCCACTGAGACATGTGGCAAAGCGAGCAAATATTGAAAAAATAAAGCCACTGAAGCATGTGGCAAAACAAACCAGAAAACCAAAACAATACAATACAGGTAAAGTAGTAATATGCCTAAGTTCTAGTACTGCCATACCAGCCAATAGGCCATACAAGGCCTCCAATATCAAACAATCAGTCAATCCCCATCCTAGCCATCCAAAAATGCTAGGTCTGAGTCCAGTCTATACAATACTACTACTGAAGAGGCAGACTAAACTAGGTCATATTCTACTAACTGTGACAAAATAAAACTTAATGATATGTAAATTTAATACTAGCTTAGGATACATCATCCTAAGTTTTCCTATTATGCTCAAGGGCTAAAGCTCAAAATCCAAGGTATGCAAAGCAATCTAGTCAAAGTAAGCAAGAGACTCAATCTAGACTTATGTGATATCTATTGTTGTCTAATTTCCAAATCTAACTACTCTGAGAAGGTACAAGCTTAGAATCTCCGATATCCAACTATCGAGTAGAATCTCAGATTTACGTCCTTAAAGTCAAATATTAGAACTTAACAAGTTCTAATCCAAAAATCATGTGACGACTATATGGTTTAATAAGCAAATCAATGACCTAGTTTTATGAATATTTTACTCTCTTACCCAAATCTTGATCAAATAAATCAAGATTTAAGAATTTAGAACTTAAACCCTATGAGGGTTCAAATTTCAAATCCAAGGTGCTATTCTAAATAAGATCTAGGTTTCTCACTTAATCCCAAAGGTGAAGAATCCTATAAGTTGAAAGATTCAGGAACTAAGATCCTAGTGAAAGGCTATTCTGCTGATTACAAGATAAAATAATTAATTAAGAACTTGAGAATCTAAGATCTATATTTAATCTTTAAGATAACTCCATTATCTTATTAATTAAATCATCCTATACCCACATGGAAGGTTTCAAAAGATTAAACAATAAATCATTAAAGAATTTTAATTGGAGGTGGTTTGATTCAAATTGAAAGCCTAAGTTTAAGATATAAGATCTAAAGATCTGAAGTTTGATCACTTTAGACTTTTAATTAGAGTTTTGACTTAAGAGTTTCCATTTGTGATTTTCATTAGAATCTAATTTCATAATTAACTATAAGGAGCTTATTAATGTTAAGAACTGACAATTCCAAGTATTAGATTAACATTAAACCCATTTTGACCTTCTTAGGCTACTTAAGATCTAAGGGTCTGAGTTTTGATCACTTTAGAACTTAGCTAAGGTTCTACTTAGACACTTCTAATTCCCTTTCTCTTTTAACACTTAACTCTAATCTTATCTCAAGTGAACTTAATAATGAGGTAACTGACCATTTCAATTATTAGACTTAATTAAGTTAAGGTCAAATGATCTTTATAAGGAATGCTTAGATTTAAGTATCTTAATTAAGGAATTAATGAGACCTTATGGATTGGTGATTATTATTGTTCTAGGATTTTAGAGAACATTTCCAATCTATATTATAGTGGCTTACTGAAATTTTCAATCCTTAAAGAACACTAAATCACATTTTGGCCAAAATGACCAAAATACACTCTTAAGGCTAAAATTGGGATTTTAGGGTTTTATTGTCCAAATTGTTCTAATCTGTTTTAATGCATTTCATATGACTAAATGAAGTGGGAAACACCTTTACTTTAGGTTTTGATGACCTAAATGGTCTTAATTAGCACTAATCACTTAATTAAACCATTTAGGGTGACTAGTGAGATTAAGGCACTTTAGGGCAATCCAACCTTATACATAGGCTATACTAGGTCTAATATGATATTAGGAACCATCCCCACCCAAATCAGAGGCTTAATTAGGGTTTAATTCACTAATCCTTGGTTAGGGTGATTAGGGAGTGATTAAGAAAATTAATTATCCAAAATTAATTTCAAGGGTCTAGAATTGTTCCTTAGGGTACAAGGAGCAATCAGAGCCCATAAACTCATAGATGGGATGTTTAGATGATTTTATATGATTTATTTAAGGACATAGAAGTTTTGGCCAATATTTTTAAATCCAACCATTGGATCTGAAATTTTATTTTACATTCAGATTCCTTGAATTTTTCTGATTCAAATGGTATATTGGATCATACCATTTGGATCTGTATAAATAAAGTTATTTAATTAATTCATTTTGAATTTTTATTTAAATTAGAACTTTAGGTTTTAATTAAATTAAATCATAACTATTAAAAATACATTCCAATATATATTTAATTAACCGCGGCCCAAAATCGGAACCGCGCGGGTCGGGGCTCGGCACGGCCCAAAATCGGTCTTCGTCTTCCTCCCGACGCATCCGTAGCCTTAATTTCTGAGATGGGCTTCCAGCGCCAAATTCACCGTGCTCCGGCCACGCCATGCCGCGATTTTGACGGCTACACGTTCCCTGACCTCAGACGCGTCGATTGAACTAAGAACCCTAGTTGGGAGGCACCGATTCGCCAAAAGACTGCTCGGCC
This sequence comes from Gastrodia elata, assembly GCA_016760335.1. NCBI lineage: Eukaryota > Viridiplantae > Streptophyta > Magnoliopsida > Asparagales > Orchidaceae > Gastrodia > Gastrodia elata. The sequence continues at coordinate 33,011,545 of CM028681.1, forward strand.
GAGACTTCCCAGTCGGCGCACTTGTGAGGAGATAATTCTCCTCACAAAGCCACGAGCTGCCAATGTCTCATTCCCTACACGGTCAGGGATCGAAGATGGAGCGATAGGGCGCAACCAGAGATCCTGGGGTACTCTAGACCATCGGGGTGCTACTCGGCATTTTCTGCCACTCAGAGCTTCGACTGGATCGAACAAGTTCAGTTGAATTGATCAATCTGGTCGAACCTAAACCTCAATACCAGTTACAGTTATTGCTCTGAGGGTTTCGATACTAATCAGAGGGCTAAAAGACTCGGGAGTACGCCGAAATCGCGCGGATTGGCCCGACTGGCAGTTTGCTCTCAGACGGTGCTTAGGCCGTCTGGCGCACTACCAAGGCTCACTAGAGGTCCAGGATGACCGCTATGAGCTAAGGGAGGGTCCTAACACATCATCTATAGCTTGAGGAGAGGCGAATCGAGCTGGATTCAGCTCGACAGAGAGGGAAGAAGGCTGTACCTCAGTTCAAAGATTCTCAGCGAATGTAGGCCATCTCGAGTGAACTTAGAGGTTTTAGGAGCTCCGCAAGGGGGTTTGAACTCCAGACCTCACCCTCAATCAGCAGATGCAGCGGGTTCGATCACCGGGAGAGCTTGGAAGAACTAGGAGCTGCGAACGGAGGGCAGTGGGGAAGATGAGCCTCACAGTGAGCAAAGGAGCTAACTGTGAGATCAGAGGAGGTATTTATAGGCCCCAAGCTGCCTAGGTCCGGGTGGCAAGGCTGGGATCCAGCAAACCAGGCTCGGGGAAAAATGGCAGCCTCGGCCTTCCTCAATTGGGAGGTTCGACCCCCACTGAGCCCCTCTACCGGGTTTGGCCAGTCATGGAAGGAATCATAACGGCCAGAGGAATATGGTGAAGGCATGGCCGACCGTTTTGATGTGGCACCTATGACAGATCTTCGCTGTCGGGGCTGAGAGCGAGCGGGGACGAAGATGAAGAGCGATTGGGAGATCGGAAGCCGTCTGATGCGCGAAGTCGTTGGGATTGGATGGCCTGATGAAGATCCTGGGTAATGGATGCGCTGATTTAATTCGAGGTGTTGGATCCCAGATGCCGATCGTGCATTTGAGATTCGATCACGGGACGGAGCGACGCGAGCCATCGGATCCAGCGCTGAGATGCGTGCTAGCGCATCGGGTGACTCGTTGCTATGCGCCGCTGTCGGGACCCCACAGCGGATCTGCCGCGGTCCCGACAGCACTTCCCACCGAAATATCTTTATTAAATAATTTAATTTAATTAATGAAAATCAATTAAATTACATTTAAATTATTCAAAAATTATTCAATTTCAATTTAGGGCCAAATGAGCTCCAAAAATTCTCAAAAATTCACCTTTAGCTAATTTGGGTGTGAGGAATTCAAAAATAAAATCAGATTTTTAATTTGGAGATCAAAATAATTAAGTATTTTTCAGGGCTTAAAAATAGCCAAAAATACCCAATTTTCCAATTTAGCTCCGATTGATTTCAAACTTCTAGGTTTAGGTTTAAATGACCCATTGAATCTAATGGAATCAAAATCAAACCTTGGTTTAGCTTAATTAATATAGTTTTAGCTAGGGTAATAACCTAGGGTTGTTACAAGGGATGTGCTCACTTGAACATCCTTAGCCTAATGAAATCGTCGGATCCATCATATTAATCTTAAAAGAGTCTAGCTTAGGACGTTAAACGGAGCGCTTATTGTGAGGCAACCCACAAAAAATAAAAATAAAAAAAATTTGTGCTACAGCGGAATTCCCGCGATAGCGCGCTGCCGCGGAAATGCCGCGATAGCGCGCTGCGGTGGGTGTAACAACGCGCGGAACCATTTTCCGCCCGGGCGCACCCTAACCTGAGATCGCACGCTACAGCGCGCTGCAGCGGTTGGCCGCGATTTTCCCAGATTTTTTGCCTTGGGAAAATACAGTCAACAAGTCATGACCTTTGGGTTCCCAAGGCAGTCAAAAAGTTGCTGAAAAAGCTGCCCCCCCCCCCTTCGCATGGATCACCACATTAATGGCATGGGGAAGACCGTTTGACCATCTTCTCTTGCCTAGAATTTTTTGGCTATAAATAAGGAGGGAATGGGGGGGGTTATCCTTGCACCTCCTCTTCATCTTCTTCATTCTCTTGATCATCATAAAACTCTCATCCCACAATGTATTCCGGGAAGAAGGCAATTGAATAATATTTTTCGCAGAATTCACTGCTATAGCGCGCGGTCGCGCGCTGCAGCGGATTATCGCAGACTTATTTATGATTATTAAATAGGGGCTCAACTAATGAATAGTATTTTCTGCGGAATTCACCGCTACCGCGCGTGGTCGCGCACTGCAGCGGTGTATCGTGGAAATATTTATGATTATTAAATGAGTCTCAACTAATTGAATAGTGTTTTCTGCGGAATTCACCGCTACAGCGTACGGTCGCGGGCTTTGCCGCGATTTATCGCGGATGACTTGGCTAAATTATTTGGGCCGCCCAACTAATTGAATAGTGTTTTTTGCGGAATTTACCGCTACCGCGCGCGGCAGTGGTTTATCACGGAAGACTTGGCTAAATAATTTGGGCCGCCCAACTAATTGAACAGTGTTATTCGCAGAATTTATCGCTACAGCGCGCAGTCGCGCGCTGCCGCGGAAATATTTCTCTATACAATCGGGAAAAATAACTAATTGAACAGTGTTTTTTGCGGAATTCCCCGCTACAGCGCGCAGTCGCGCACTGCAGCGGTCTACAGCAAAGGACTTGGCTAAAATTGCTTGGAATTAAGGTATGCTAAGGCATGCAGCAGCACGCTACAGGGCGCTCCACAGCGCTGCAGCGGCTCGCCGAATTTTTTCTCAGTCAGTGCATTTAATGCGGCTTGAGACATGACCTATATCCTGAATATTGTCCCCAGCCACCATATCCTGCAGTAGCCATTTTTGTAAAGCTTTGAGGTGATGTGTGGCTAAAAAATGAGATTATTGTCACCTCACCCGAAATTAAAAATTAGTGCAATGATGAATTCAGCATTTTTAATAGAAAATTTGGTTGCTTATGAGGAAGAGCATGCAGCCCCCCCCTTCCTATAAATAGCCCTCCTTTTGACTAGAGGAGGGTTCACAATTTTAGCAAAATTTCCCTAAGTAAGAAGGAGAGCCAAAGGAGGAGAGAACTCCCCAAGGGTGGAAAGGCAAGCTTTTGCAAAAGGAGAAGAGGAAGAAGGCAGCATTAGCAATCTAAGGAGAAGGTAATTAGAAGGAGAAGAAGAGTTCCGGAGAACTTCTACGGAGCGTTCCTAGTATCTTCTAAACTCAATCTTGTATTTTCTTTTTGGTGACCATAAAAGGGTCTTTTGCTATGTATGCGTCTTCCTTATTTTCTTGTGTAATGAGTAGCTAAACTCCCCTTGGGGAGGGTTGTGATGAAGTACCATTTTGCATGATGTAATATTAATGTATGAATGTTTTCCCTCAAGCATAATGTATTTATAATTTAAATGCCTTACTAAGAAATTTCTATCTAATTAGTTTTGATGTATTTATAAGAAAAGAACTAAAGAATCCAAAATCTAATTATCTTGTGCTCCTTTGCTCAACTTAGGTTGGATGCTAGATTTTGAGTGCATGTAAGCTTAGAACCATGTAAGAAGGATCTTAAGCTCAATGCACCTCAATCTAAGCTCAACCAAAGAGTTGATGCAAGTGATGCTAAGACCCACTAATTGAGCTCCTTAGCTCCACATAATTGAGATTGAGAAATGAAGTGTTGAGTGCTCATGAACTAAGTGACATAGTCATTGAGCCCAACATGCTATTCTCTCATATCAACTATGTGAGATGCGAAGTGATGCTCGTAGTAGAAAATCAATGCTTGTGAGATCTTGAGATTTAAGAAAATTTAAACTCTCCTTAAATAAGGAGAAAATGAATTAACTTTAATTCTCAAGAATCTTACAAGAATCTCTATGCTAAAGTAGAACCGAATGTGAGTTTATTTTGTGCACGGGATTTGAACTTGTAAGCCTTTGAGCTAGACTAAAGGACAACAATGTGCACTTGATTTTAAATTAAACTAAATGATAAAGCTTGAGAAACAAATCTACACAAGTATTATATCATTGCATGTGGGATGGGCCTAACTCTCCTCTTCCTTTAAATCTTGTTATTTACTTAGTGAATATTCGTGCTAATTTAGACCAACCAACCAATACATACTATAGCTTAAATATTAGTGAGAATAGATACACTTTAGTAGCAAATCAACCAATTCTCTGTGGTTCGATAAATTCCCGGAAAGTCACACTTTCCTCTTATTACTTCAGACCACATACACTTGCGTGCAAGCGCATACGTGTATTTACAGTCTGTCATAATCTCCCCGTCGTAGCCAAGGAGTGGCTAAAATGTGCAGATTTTGTGTTCAAAATTATTAACTACCCAGATAGCGTTAGAATCCCCATTATATCCCGTCTCCTACACGACAGAGCCAAGGATCGGAGGAGCATCACCCTACGAGCACTCACCCATCGGCGTGAAGAAATGCAAAGGGAGGTCACCTATGCGGACTTCTGCCATGCCTTTACCGCTAGATATATCGAACAGGCTCCATGTTTTCCCCAATTGTTGTCTTTTATTTCTTATGTTCTATCTACTACTTCTGATGATAAACTTTTTGTAGCAACTCATGTTGTGACCTTAGTTAATTAGGACTAATTTCAGTCTTAATTTTAATCTTAAATATTAATTGAATCATTAGGGGTCAACCTCTAAGACCCAGTTCAAATTAGGAGTCAAATTGATCAAATCTTAATTTCTGGAAAATCCATAAATCATAAAATTTGACCTATTTAAATTGACCTTCTATCAAAAATCAGACTTTGCCATTGCGCTCATTGCCCTCAAATTAGCTAGGGTGATGTTCTCATGTCAATCGGAAGTCACCAAAAGTTCGACGAATATTTTAACAATACTTAAATACCCCGAAAATTGAGAAATTAAAATACTCTTCGGATCGAGAATCCGACCTCGCCGTTGCGTTCCTCACCCCTCAATGGGTATTTGGAAATTTTTGGGAAAACATTTAATAAGTTTTAATTAATTGAGAAATTAAATAATATTAAACTAAATTTTATATTTTTTATTTATAATATTCCCTTTTCCCGGCGTGTGGGACTCGCTTTCATTTGCGGATCGGGTGCGGTCTGTGTATGCGGGTCGGAACCGCTTTTGGATCCCGCTAACAGGATCCGCTGGCCCGATCAGCGCGGACCGTTCGATCGGGAGATCGATCGAACAGTCCAAACCTCGTCACCCTCGATATCTCCGTCTCCCCCACCACACAAATCCTCTGCCGCCTCGCTTGGCCAACCAGAACGACCTCGCGCAAAAAGCCCTAAACTCCAGGCCGTTCAAAGAGGTACCCTCCCGATCCTAGAACTTTTCTTATGTGATTCCCGATCTAATCATGCGTATGCTTATTTCACGAATCGGATTAGTATAGAGTAAACCCTGATTGTCCAATCAATTCGCCGATCGTCCCAATTTCGGAATGTTCACACAGTACTTACCGTTACTGCCTCTTCGCTGAGCCCTAGGGTTTTAGGTTTAACCCCTGCCGGTGGTACCGGCTACCGCAGCCGTCGGTGAGACCACCGACGAGTAGCCCTGGTCAAACCCAAGCCGGTGTCGTGCGGGCCGATCCTTGGCATAGCCAGGAGGCCATCCAAACAGGGAGCCCTCTCCGTCGCCTCGGATGGAAGGCGAAGACCCGGGTAGGTCGGGCCAAGCCCGACCCGCGCGCGACCCGGCAGCGGTCTGCGTGTCCCGCCCAGAGAGCGCTTATGTTGGGAGCGTGGGCCCTGCGCGTCGTTCCACGCCCGTTCAGATGATGCCGCGTGTCCGCGCGGGACCCACTTTGCGGAGCTACGACCATTCGGGTTGCGCCGCGTGTCCTGGTGGGACCTGCCGTTCTGCTCGTGCCTAACCAGGGGCCGCCACGCGTACGTGGTGGGCCCTGCCGCATTAAAACCTGCAAAAAAATATGTAATTACATCATAATCATAATATAATTAATTATACTAGTTTTAATTATATAATGATATATAGATGTATATGATTAGTATAAGGTTAGGACTATACATATACATATATATATTATGATTAGCAGTAGAGTATTATAATCAAGATAGCTTAGCTATTAACTATAAATTAAATAGGATGACTAATGGTAATTAAATTAATTAATATTAAGTAGTGGCTAAATTAAATTAATCAACATTATTTTAATTTATTAAAGACAGTAATCAAACATTAAGATTAGGTATATATTTATATAATTTAATTCTGACAAATTAGACTTAATTAGTAGGATTAATATTTAATTATATATATGTAATCACCGTAAGCATAAATTAATTAGGTGATTGATGTAATTAACAATATAACATTAATTAATACAATACGCTATTTAAATTAATTAAGTGATTAATTAATAGTAGATAGTTAGCTTAATGATTAAGAAATTAATCAAACTAAAATGGTGGATTAATGAATTAATTAATATTATATAATAGTTATAACAATAAGTAATTAAGCTTTAATCAATCATTAAGAACAATAAGATAAAATAGTTAATAAATCAATTAGATATTAGTTAATAAATCAATTAGATATTAAACAGTAAGTTTATTTCATTTAAATAAATAAATATTGAATCTAATTAAAATAATCTAATTAAATTTTAAAGTTTAATAAATTTTTATACAATGATCCAAACATAACTAATATGTCTTATTTTACTTAAAAAAATAAAATGAATCAAATGACGTACTTCAAAAATTTATTTCGGGGTACATATAACATAGTGACATTTAGGACATAATTAAACATTCACAACTTTTAACCTAGTTGTCCAAATATAGGTAATATGAGTCTTAAAATACTCAGGAGAATAGCCCTAATACTACAGAAGTATTAGTTTTCTCATGTGGAGCTTAGTTTGAAAGTAATATTTAGGACTTTACCCTGAAAATGATCAAAATGCCCTTAGACTTTAATTGACCATAACAAGGTCAATTCAACTCCAAATTTAGAAATTCAAAGTGTTAACTAGCTTAGAATTTCAATGTCATCAATAAACTGAAATAATATTTAGGATTTGAACTCTAGAAAATTAGAAAATGACCAAAATACCCATAACCTTAGTTAGGTTATAACTTGACCATTTAAAGTTTAAATTGGGTCTACTCCTTGTCAACACACTCAATATATATAGAAAAGCTATAGAAACTGAGTTTGCTGAAATTGAAATTCAAATGGAGAAGTTCGGTTTTTATCACCCATTGACCGACCCAAATTACCGAATTGCCGCTAGAAATTTAAATAACTTTAACTTAGCCGTTTGACCTCATAATGCAGTGTTCTTAGACTCTATGGAATCCTTGAACACTAATCAATAGTAAACTGCATAAAAATTTAGATTCCAATATGAGTAAATTACTAAAATGCCCCTTAGGTCAAAAAACTTAGTTTGAACCTGTAGGATCCGTTTCTTGTCCAAATTGAGTGTACTTAATGTCTATCTTCATGTTAGAAAGTAAGGAATCATTTAGCAATAAGAAATTCTATTTTGGAGCTCTAAATCAAAAAGTCACTTTTTTGAACTCTAAAGTAGTGGCAAAATGGTCATTGTGCCCAAAATTTTGGTTAAGCATCTTTAACCCCTAAATTTTCTTCAAGTCACTAAAACTATTATTAGAACTATAATAGAATCATTCTAAGTGGTAAAATCATCTGTTAGTTCAAATTTGTAAAATTTCTAAAATTTACTCTAAGTCTTTTCCTTAAGATCTTTCATCTCATATTAAAGAAACTCCTGAGATTAGGATTAGATCATAGGTTAGATTTCATTCATTGAAAAAAAAAATGGAGTTTTTTAATGAATGAATTCTTAGTTTGTATTAGTTTCTAGATTCTATAACTTATTTGGATTATTTTATCTTTTAATGTTAGATTTAGGATAGGAGATTCATTCTATTAAGTTTGATTTGCTTAATAGAATTTGCCTTAATTAATAGATTACTTTTAGAATGAAGCTTAGATCTTTTATCTTAACCTTTTTGGATTATGTGATTAAGCCCAATCTCATGGTATTTAATCCATAATCTATAGCTTAGTAGATCTTGATCAGATCTTAGATATAACATCTGGATTTATCAAATTAGGACATTATGATTTATTGATTTAAACTTGTGGTTGTACTTGATTTAATTAGGTTAGAACCCGATCAGCTCTGATCCTTTTAACTTATAAGGATGTACTTCTAAGTTATACTTGATAGTAAGAATTGGAGATCCTGAACTTGTGTAATTTAGAATAGTTAGAATGGTTTAATTAGACAACAATAATGTCACAATATATAAAAGAGTCCCTTACTTATTTGATATACTTTGGTTCTCACATTCATTGTATTTTGTGCTTAATTCATTGGACATATCTAAAGATTTTGCATTTGTATTTACTACCTGCTCATATCTACTGCTGGTTCTGTCTGCCCTAGCCCAGAAAGGCTATGAGAATTTTTGTCTACCCAAGCCCAAAAAGGCATTGGGGATTTCACCGGCCCGATGGCCAAATTTTTAATATGGAAGTCCTTACATACCAATTTCAATTTTAGCCTACTGTGTACTATATTTTTGATGCATACTTCAATCAGCTCTGTTTCTTTACTTACCTGCTCACTTGTATATATATTTATAGGATGGTAGACTTCACTACTTACTATACGTACCATTTTTAGATTTTTGTCTTTAATTAGTATATGTCTTATGATCATCAGCATGTTTATGGTTAGAATTTACTTTCAGTACTTTTACTTAATGCACTATATATGTGTATATACCCATTTCTTGCTTAATTGCTTGAGGTATGCTTTTGCCTCACCTTTTTATTTTAGTTATAAATGTTGTATTTAAAACTTACCCAGTTTCTTATACATTTACTGCTCCTACTACTTTAGTTTACTTTTTGTTATACTTAAGTATAAAAATGGTGACATTAATAATACATTAAAAATATTCAGCCTAAAATATACTTAGACAATTGTCTAACAAGGTTTTCTTTTATTGGTTGGGGCCCTGGCATTATGAAATCGATAATGTCAGATTCATATAAGTTTGAGGAGCTGGGTGCTGAAGAAGAGGTGCCTTATTTAGAGGAGGAGCTTCAGCCAAGAGAGCCAGATACTGTTTAGTATTCTTTCAGTCTTTTGTGAGGATGAGTGACTTTAGCTTTACTTTCAATCTTTAAAACTATTTATTTAATTATTATAATAATATATGTATCATGATTGTGATTACTTTTCTGCACTTTATTATTTGTTGAGCTATAGTACTATTCATTATGTGATGCATGGTGGATGGATATGACATTTATTTCATTTTTATTCCGCACTCTATATGTATGTTGGATGTAGTGACTGATTCTAATGATTGTGCTGTGCACATCCATCCATTGGTAGTGGATTGTGGTCTAAACTAATCCAATGTCGAGTGAGGGATTTTCACGAGTGAAACCCCGCTCCTTAGCCTAATGATGGAGGGCTTAGGGAGCGGGGCACCACACTTTCACTTCTACTTTTGATTAAAAAGGGGATGGAATGTTATGACCTTTTGCTTTCTAAAATTTTGAAAGTGTATTACTCTTAATTCAGATTCTAGAAATCAAAATCATGAACCCAGAACAGAGCCCTTCTCCTGCTCCCTCCAGCACCTCATCCTGCAAAGTAAGCACCTTCCTAGAAATAGTAAAGATGATTGTAGAATCCCACCAAACACCAAGAGCAAGCAAAGTAAGCTGTAGAGGTTCAAGCCAAGCAGGCTAGGAGAGCGGCCATAGCTCAGGCCCGATAGGCAGAATGCATGGAGTGACTGCTCACCGCACTAATGAGTTGAAATCTCTCAATTCCTGAGACCAGTATAGCACCCCACCATTTGTTTCAGCATCACACCCAGTCCGCTCCATAGTTTTTTTCACCTCAGATCCCCAACATTCGATGGGAGTCTCTCTGCTGTCGATACAACAAACTGGATAAAGATATTGAATAAGAGCCTAACCAGCATCAAATACTCAGATGCGGAGGTAATCCGTCTAACAACTCATTTACTCCAAGGAGAGGTGGAATACTAGTGGGACAACATCCACCATACCTTATTGGAAAATTGGGAACTTGAAGAAATATATTGGGACGAGTTCATAGCGGCATTTCAGACTCAATACATCCCTAATTCTACCTGGCACACCATGGCAGATCAGTTCCTTAAACTGCAGCAGGGAAGCCGATCAATTTTGGCTTATGAATCTGAATTCAGGCGGCTCGCAAGATTCACCTCCAACCTTGTTCCCATAGAATCAGACAGATGCCATCGCTTTCAGAGCGGACTTCGGCCCTCCATCCAGAGGCTAGTCATATCTCACTGCTCAACCAACTTTGCGGAACTACTAGAATCCACCAAAATGATTGAATTGCATGAGGCATCTAAGCCCAAATGCAGTTATGGTATGACAACCATTCAGCATGGGAATCCTAGGAGAGCTAGGGTATATCAGCTTGAGGCAGGAACTTTGTCAACGAATCATTTCGATGGATGCACTCGCCCCTATCCATATGGGCGATGTTACCATAAGACTGGGAACTGCTTCACCTGCGGACGGCCAGACCATAGTTACTTTCGATGTGCGGCTACGGAAATGATCGATGGCGACCAGATCGATCGCTCTAAGTGCCAACAAACTTTTGATTTATTCCATAAGCTTACCACAGCTTATCCAACGTTACCACCTCCTCCTCCTGCTTAGCAGCGTGAGACAGCTATTGTCCCCCACCCAAATGCTTCGAGGCCGCCTATTTGGCAACCTTACAACACGCAATAGACTGGTCCGGCATGCGTCTATGCTCTCACTCCTACCGAAGCCGTAGAAGATAATAATGTTGTATCAGGTACACACTTCTGGACTAATCTACCATTTTATTATTACTTGCTTAAGAGTAACTAGTAGATTATTGCATCCATAATTAGGTACAATCTATATAAATAATAAGCCCTGTAATATCTTATTTGATACTGGAGCGAATCACTCCTTTATTTCTGAAAGCTGGACAAGGTTTCTCAACTTGTCATTACACCATTTAGCAAAACCCTTAAATATAGGACTACCGTCTGGAGCTGAACTACATGGCAATCAATTCTACAAGATACTTGTCTTATTGGAGAGATAGAATTTGAAACCAAGCTTGTAGTCCTACCAATAGCCAACTTCGACATCATTTTGGGCATGAATGGCTAAGTCAGCATGACGCCATCATAAACTGCCAAAGGATAAAGATCACCGTGGGTAATGGTAAATGAGCTAAGTCGTTTATTGAGAACTTTAGTACAAGAACTTTTTTAGTCAATACTATCAAAGCTAAGAAATTTGTAAGCAAAGGTTGCAGCGCCTTTCTAGTAACAATACTAGAAGAAAAGAAGGAGGGCGTTCCTATATCCAAGAATCCCGTCGTCTGTGAAATGACCATAACTTAGTCATTTGGACTCCAAATTAGGAAATTTCAAATGCTAGATAGCTTAAAATTTTAGTACCAATAATAATCAGAAATAATATTTAAGTTTGGAACCCTTGAAAAAATAAAAATGACCAATATACACCTAACCTTAATTAGGTCATAACTTGACAAATTGAAGTCTAATTCGGGTCTACTCCCAGTTAAAGTACTCAGTGTGATATAGGGAAGATATAGCCACTGAGTTTGCTAAATTTGGACACAAAACGGAAAAGTTAGCATTTTGACCCCTCTTAGCTTAGAAAATTACCAAATTACCCTTATAAATTGAAATGGCTTTAATTACTTCATTATACCTTAGAATTTAGTATTCTTAGACTCAATGGAATCCTTAAATAGCAACCAATAGTAAACTGCATAAAAATTTAGATTTTATTTGGTTTAATTTACTAAAATACCCCTTAGGCCAAAACCTTAGTTTGGACTTATATGACCCATTTCTTATTCAAAATTGGTGTACTTACTGTCTATCTTCATGTTAGACAATAAGAAATCATTTGGTAGTAAGAAATCCTAATTTGAAGCCCTAAATCAAAAAGTAGCTTTTTGGACCCTTAAGTAGGGGCAAAATGGTCATTTTGCCCAAAATTTAGGTTAAGCATCCTTAACCCTTAAACTACATTCTAAGTCAATAAAACTAGCATTTGAACTATAATAGGATCATTCAAAATGTTAAAAATCAGTTTTTAGTTCAAAATATTAAATTTCCTAAAATTTCCTCTTAAGTCTTTTCTTAGGACTTGACGCCTCACATTAGGAGTACTCCTAAGACTAGGACTAATTCATAGGTTCAATTTCATTTATTGGATAAGTGGGTTATTCAATGAATGAATCTTTAATTTTGTTAGTTTCTAGATTTTATAAATTATTTTAATTATTTTGTCTTTCAACCCTAGATTTAGGATAGGAGATTTATCCTATTAAGTTTGATTTGCTTAATAGGATTTGCCTTAATCAATAGATCACTTTTAGACTGAAACCTAGATCTTATATTTTATCCTTTTGGATTATGTGATTAAAGCCCAATCTCATGGTGTTTAATTCATAATATATAGTTTAGTAGATCTTGATCAGATCTCAGATGGAATATCAAAATTCATCAAATTAGGATGTTATGATTTATTGATTAAGCATGTAGTCATGCTTGATTGGATTAGATTAGAACTTGATCAGTTCTAATACTTTAAAATTATAAGGCCGTTCTTTTAAGTTACACTCGATAGTAGGAATTGGAGATCCTGAACTTGTGTAACTTAGAATAGTTAGAATGGTTTAAATAGACATTAATAGTGTCACCATGTATAGAAGAGTCCCTTGCTTACTTGGGTTATTTTGTTGCTACGCATTCCTTGTATTTTGTGCTTAATTCCTTGGACATATCATATAAGAAAACTTTGTGCATGAAATGAAAACTTAGAATAATTAAGATAACAGTTGCATTTGGGTTCAATTTCTGGGTGGATTCTGGTGCACATTTACCCGAATGGACAAGGGTATAGAGTAATAAGGAGGCTTAATATTACTCATTGAGGAGTATGTGTTAAGTTTGGAACCCGTATAGTCTTGCAGATGTGCTTGACTCCTCATTTGTTTCTGGATGTGTCCACAGAAACAAAAGTAAAATAACTAAAAGATTATGAATTGTATTTATTGCCTCCTCAGTTCTACTGCTGGTTCTGTCTGTCCTAGCCTAGAAAGGCTATGGAAATTTTTATCTGCCCTAGCCCAGAAAGGCTTTGGAAATTTCACTGGGCCCGATTGGCCAATTGACTGATATGGCAGTCTTTACATACCTATTTTAGTTCTAGCTTACTGTATACTATATTGTGATGTATATTTCAGTCAGCTATGTTTCTTTACTTACTTGCTGTAATAACTCTAAGTTGGTACTCTATTAAGATATAGCTTAATTACTCCCTAACTTTAATACCATTACTTATAAAACACCAATTTGGACCTATCCTAAAAATTTGAAGTCCATTGGACTTCTCTAAGTTCAAAATGATCTTTTGATTAGTCTAGATGCCCTAGATTAGACCTAAAATATTTTAATCTCAAAATTAAAATCTGATTGCATTTTTGAATTCGTCACCCAAAATTAGCTAGGGTTGAAAGTTTGGAACAATTTGGAAATCATTTAAGCCATAATTCACATTTAATTAAAATGGATTAATTGCATAAGAGGGTTCCTAATTTTTTTAAATTACAAATATACCCTAAAACTAAATTAACAGCTAGGATCCGCTGTGCAGATCCGCGGGCGATCCGCTGTGAAGCCCAGGTCGCATGATAGCAGAGTCCCGTAGATCTAACCGTCACGCTTATCTAATGGATGGCGAGGATTAGATCCAGTGGAACCACGGATCTGCCGTTGGATGCGTCCCGTGAATCCTATGACGTGGATTCAATCAGATCCGGCCATTAGGATTCAAAGGATCAAGACCGTTGCATCTTTCTGGTTGATCAATCAGACAACTCCGAACCCTCCCGCGACTGTGGAGCTTCATCTTCCTCTCGCCCGTGCCCGACAGAAAAGATACCCCATACTGCCAGCTGCTCAGCCTGTCCCCCGCCCCCGCATCTACCTCAGCAGGTCACTACGACCTCCCCCATTTTGGCAAAGAACCCGATTGGGGCCTCGTGGCCCAGCCGAGCTCGAAATGGAATTTTGAGAACTCGGCCATGGCCCAAACTCTCGGGTCCTCCACAAGCCCAATTCAACCCACTGGAACCTTCCCCGCACTCACCTGAGTCTATAAATTACCTCAGCACTTCTCCATTTGATCCTTGCTGATCAATCAAACTCGCTTACCCACTTCTGCTATTACGGTCTGTCTGAGCTTGCGTAGGCGATCCCAGGAGCTCTCGAACCGCTGATAGTTGGCTCTCCCAGTATTCAGGATCCTTTGCAGCGTTTGGAACCTCAGCTAAGGCTAGTCGAACCCTCAGTCGATCATCCTGAGCTCCTATGTCAAATCAGGTACCCCTCTTACTGGTTTCGAGCTAATGAGGCTCGGACCTCCCTTCCTTTGATGCGTATAGATGCGTATTGTAGTTTTGAACTCACAGCTACCGTAATTGAGTCCTAAGCTAACCCCGATCGATCGAATTGATCGATCAGGCTAAGTCCCTTAAGGAACGCCTCGGGTGAGTAAGGTCTTAACGTTTCAGCCCACCTTAGGCCCTCGGACCAGGTGGCTTTGGTCCGTCTCACTTCTTAAAAGTTGTAGGGATCGAGCCCTGAGTCTGGCATGGCCTCTGTGGGGAGAATTGTCTCCCCATAGTATCTCTATTAAGGGAGCCCTCGGGTGGGTAAGGTCTGGCCGATCCAAACCACCTCACAGGGGGCTTCAAGTTCTTATCGATGCGTCTTGGCTAGGGGATCGATTATCGATTGACCTGAGGCCAAGGTGTGCGCTCTAGATGGAGAATTTCACCATTTAGGGTTTCCCAGATCGGCTTCTGTCGAGAGGAGTCGGGGTGGGGACGAATACCCTGTGCGGGTATCGTTAGCCCGTGACCCGCATGGTTCGACAGTCCCGGGTCTTCGGGCCCCGGTCGACCCACGCGGTTCGGCTAATGGGCCTAGCCCATTTTAATTAAATCAAATAAATTGGATTTATTTTCCTTTGAAAATAATCCAATTAATCAAATCATAGAAAAATTTCATTGGAAAAATACATAATGTATTAATTGAATAACTTTCAATCCACTGGTCCAAATCTTATGACATCATATATGAAATTGATTAGAAAATCCTTAGGAATAAGAAAATAAAATAATATTGAACATATAATGGCTTGATCTTCTGTTTTAACCTAATTATTATAGATCTTGATTAAGGTTGATTGGCAATTATACTTAACCAAATTGTATATTTAGGGTGCCATTAGTCTATTCATGAAGAGTAGAATAAATGTGCTAAGTGATTTATTTTTCTAATTTATGTATTTTAATTTATGCCATAATCTTATTAAACCATGATTAGTGAAAATTAAAAATTGTAGATATTGGATCTTAGCAAACTTAGTCTCTGATTAATTGTATGATTAAAAAGAACTTATGTGCCAATTTGTCTGAAATTCTGATGGCTTGATTTGTAATTAGGTGCTAATCCTTGTGGATTGATTTAGGCTTTGATTAGCACTAATTACTTTCTATTTTTCTAAATTTTTTTTTTAATATGATTCATAACAGTAAGCCAAATGTATTGAAATTATATATGCAAATTTATGAGGTATAAATTGAATAAATCTAAAATTGGGAACTAAAACCTTCTAATTAACCTTAAGAAGTCTTAAGACTTTGATCAAGCTATTAAAACTTGATCTAGGTCTAAGATTGTCACCAATAATACATCCCAAAATTCACCATTTTGATATTTGATTTATAAATAAACATTTGATCTTAATTAGGCATGAGTAAGGGGTTAAACCCTTACATATTCGATTAAGATCCAAACTCTTAAATCCTTCATTAAATTGACTTGATTATAAGATAATAAAATTAATATTATTCCAATAATGCATCTGATTTGGTATTGATCTTAAATATTTGAAGTAGTCATATTAAGGTATTGATAAATCTATGTGATTGATTAATCTGAATCTAAACTTTAGATACCTGATTTTCTACTAAATAAGACTACTAGCATAAAGAGATAATGTAACTAAACTGATTTAATAATTGTTCTAACTCTAATAAAATCCTTGATTTAAATCCCATAATCTTAGAATAAGTTATGACCAGATGACCTAATCATCTGATCTGATCACTCTAAACTTAACTATTAAATGAACCTAAAATGTTAGCTTTAGAACTAAGGTTGTGAGATCTTAAGTATCTCAGCGTAAGACTGTCTTTGAAATATTTTAAAGACCTAAATCTAAATATACATTGAGGTAGGATGATTTTGTATAACTCATTGAGGTAGAAGCTTAGATGATCCCTTAACCTTAGAAGTTGATCTTCATCCCTCGTGGTAGGAATCACTTAAGATATTAGAGTGGCACTTTTCCTTGTGGTAGAATCTATATTTAGTGATCTTTGATCACCCTTTTTCTTGGAGCCTTGTATAGGACTTACCTATTTAGCATAGGAATTAATAGTCTTGATAAACCCTTATTGATTAAATAGAGTTGTTTGAAACTAGGCCATTAGTTGGTGTAGTATTGTATACCCATAGTACTAGTTTTCTTTAGTAGTATTCAGAATTGGTTGATTCACTCCAATATGGACTTATGAGCAGGTGCTATCCCGAGGGATTTGACGAATACAGTCCCGTTAGAGTAAATCTCCCAAGACTAAGAGTGTTTTAAATAGGAACTCATTCCTTAATTTGATTGAAATACAAATCGCCAACGGGTGATGCCTCCTAGCAAAGACTGCTTCAATAGGTGTGACTTAAACAAACTAAGTAATTAGAGTCACCTTCTTTAAGACACTGAGTGTGATTGTGAGTTAGGCATCTTAATAACTTAGCTTGAGATACAAATCGCCAACGAGCGATGCCTCCTATCAAAGATCGCTTCGTTAGGGTGGCTTAATCAAACTAAGTGATAAAAATCACCTTTCTTGCAACTGGGCTAAATATGTGTATACAATCATCTATTATAATGATCTTTAAGTAAATCTTCAACTTTAACCAATTATTATTCTAGAAGCTAGGAGTTAGAATCCCTTTAGCACGATTCTGCACAGTGGAGACCTCAAATTCATTATCACTATTCAAAGTTTTATGAATTTATGATTCTTCCTCATATAGCATAGAAGCATGGGCATAAATATGAGCATGAGCATAACGAATGATTCAATGGTGACGTATGAGTATCAGTGAAAAATTAAGGGTTACGAAATGCTGCATACATTGACTGGGGAAGTTCAGGATGCATTGGCATCACCGTACTGTCTTCCCAACTGGGTGTATGTATACATTGGACCGTATGACTCATAGCCTTTCAGTGATAGTTCTGTTGCATACCGTGGCATACCGTGTGGTGGCATATTTGGGTGCATCACTTCGGTGTCATATAGGATAACATTGGACATCTTTCACATTAATTTCTGAGCATTTGATATTTATGTTTACTTTCAGTATTCAGTTTTGATGCAGTTTTACCTTGCATAGTCTTTACAGTTTCAGCTACATAGTGCCTTTACTATTATATTCTATAGTTGTGTTTACTTTACTGTCTATTGTATTTACTTTAGAACTGCTTAGTTAGTTGCGATGTGTTAGATTTCTTATCTAATACATGGTACTTTTAGGATTTGACAATTTGATAGATCCTAAGCAACTTGTGGAGACAGCGCAGGAGAACCTACAGGGGATTCAGGAGAAGTACATGGAGCCTTAGTGGATCAGTCTTCCACCTTTTTCTTACTGTTTTATTTTTAGTACTTCAGATAGGCTATACTTTTTATCTTTTAAATTAGTTTGTAATAATTTTGGATGTATTTTACTTTTCTTTTCTAAGATGAATGATTATTACTACTCTGTGATGAATGTATCATGGATATTTTGCTTTATCTTTTGCCCTCTGTTATACTACTATACTTAGTATTGTGATGTGATCAGCATACTGAAAATGCTGATATATTGATAACATATAGTGGATTCATATTTACCTCTTTAAATCTAATATACGTATTAGTCTAATACTTAAGACTAGTATTCTACTCTTATCTTAAGTATTGACTCTTAGTCCTACTCTTAGATTCAAGTCAGCAGCCTTCAGTATGGCTCAGTCTTTTAGCCTATTCGGGGAGATGCTGTTGTCAGTTGCTCCCTCCCCAAGTAGCGCACAGCTCCGCTGCCGATCTAATTATACTTGTCTTCTAGGCACGGTGACGGGGCGGGGCACTACAGTTGGTATCAGAGAAGTACATAAAGTGTCAGATAGGGAGTTTTGTTCTTATCTACTTTATGGATTATTCTTTGTATCAGGTCAAGATCGTAAGTTACTAAGTGTAATGAAAAGCAAACATCCAATTATTCATTAAATTACCACTAAAAGGAAAGGATGGACTATGTATAGAATAATGACATCCTAGGAATTTAACGCATATAATAACTTGATTTAAACTATGCCTATTCTTAATATAAAAAAAAACTGACATCTTAGGATTTGAACAAACTTGAAGGTAATGATAAAATGAAATACTTCTAAATTGAGTTATTTTAGGGATGGAATACTCGCAGTCAGCATTTTGGTTCTACCTTAGGAGATTTGATGACTGCTGGATAGATGACCTCCGAGATGGCCAGATCTATGGAAGGGTCGTCAATGGAGTGTCACCTCGAGTAGTTGAGGTGCTAGATAAAATCCTTATCAATTAATCCTTTGGAGGCACCAGTCTTTCAGCACTCGCCAGAGAGTGGTTGGATCGCGTTACTACTGCACTTCGAGAGACAACCTGTCCAGAGGAGTATCGCTTGGAGATCATAGATATCCTACTGAGGGGATCAACAGGCCATTGGTGGTATTGAGTATATAGGAGATTAGCTTGAAGGAGCCATATAGTCACATATGATGACTTTTGTGCTGCCTTTTGGATAGAATATTGTAACTAGATTTTTGAGATCTTATTATGACATTTTATTTCATCTCAATTATGTGTTTTGTGGATCCATGTATCTTCTCTTTTGAGAAAGAAATGAATGAATAAAATTATATTTTATATTTCTAAGTTCATACTTGTATTTGCAGTCATGAATCCTAGCTCTCCATCTACTCCTACTCCAATTAAGAATACAATCACATTGTTAGGCGGACCTGAAGAGTCCAACCCTATGGCCAGTTTATTGAAGGCCCTAATAGATAGCAATGTGCAACAGGCGCAAGAGATACGCACTCTTATCCTCTCGATTAGACAGCAATCTGCACCCCCATCATGATTCTCATTGTCTTTGCATTATACGGGCGACGGAATCTTACACAGTTTCCTTCATCTCCGAACTCCTACATATAATGGAGCGCTGAATCCTATGGACACCGTAAATTAGCTTAAGATGGCTAAGAAGAACTTGGTCAGTATCAAGTGCCCTAACTCTGAAGCCATCCGTCTAGTAGCCCATTAATTTCAAAAAGATGTTTAGTACTGGTGGGAGAATGAGCAGAATAACAAATTTGCCAATTATGAAGTAGAGGACATTCCTTGGGATATGTTCTTGGAAGCATTCTGTGAAGCATTCATACCGGTGTCAACTCAAGCAATTCTATAGGATGAACTCCTCCATCTCGCACAAGGCAATAATTTAGTGTTTGATTGCGAGCAGGAATTTTGGAGATTGTCACATTTTATTCTGAATCTAGTTAGAACGGAAGCATCTATATGCCACTATTTTCTGAAGAGTCTGAGAGACTCTATTAAACCCCACTTAGTATCTTGTCAGATCAAGACCCTGACTGAATTAATCGAAGCTGTCCATCTACAAGAAGGATTCCAAGGTCAACTGGACCAGAAATGGAAGGCAATAGTTATGCAGTCGAGGAAGGAACATTTTGGCCATAAGGTGGCAAAAGTCTATAACATGGAAACTACACAACCCCAGCCTTAGAACTTTAAATGCAAACGATTGCATCTGTACAAAAAATGCTACCACTTCGGTGGTGTATATTTTACTTGTGGTCGTAGCGGCCACCGCTATTACGAATGCAATAAGAAGAACACAATCGACGGAGTGCTCATCAAACACTCCCATCATAAGCAAACATTCCGTGCACAACCAAGTAACAACCGAGAGCCTGCGCCTGCTATAATGTCAGCTACTACTTAAAACTCTAAAGCAATTGTACCTGCATAAAAGCCGAACTATGATTGGCAGGGTCAAAGGCCTCAGAATAAATAACCCTCTGCATGGGCAAGGGTATATATGTTAACTCTTGCGTCTGCTCCTGAGGACAGTGATGTGGTTTCAGATACACCTTAAATTGATTTTTATTCAATTCTTACTATTTCAGTAATCAGTCTTTACCATTTTAGCATTTTCACATGTTTAAGTAGCTATTCTTATTAAGTCATCTTAATCATAGGCACCTTATCAGTAAATGATAAATCATGTAACATTCTTTTCGATACAGGAGCGAGTCATTCCTTTGTATCAGAAAATTGGGATAAAACTCTTAAGCTACAAACCTATCGACTAGCTAATTCGTTGAGCATTGGGTTGCCTTTCGGAGCCCATATGCAGTTCCAACAATTCTACAGCATAGATATTCCTATTAATGAATAAAAGTATAATGCTAAATTAATCATATTGCCAATCGCAAACTTTGATATAATCCTAGGCATGAATTGGTTAAGCCAGCATGGTGCTTCCATAAATTGCCAAAAGAAGAAAATAACTTTGGGCAGTAGAGTAAATCGAAATTGTGCATTGGAAGATTTAGCACCCAAGCATCGTTGATCAATGCAATAACAGCAAAAAGGTTAGTCAGGAAGGGATGCGATGCGTATCTCGTAACAAAAAAAATTTTGGGGAGAAGAAAAAAGTTGTGCCTATATTTGAGAACCGTATAGTTTGTGAATTTCCTGATGTTTTTCCTGAAGACCTACTCGATCTTCCTCCAGTTAGAGAAGTAGAGTTCGCAATTGAATTAATTCCCATAACTCAATCACTGTCAAAAGTTCTGTATCGTATGGTACCAAAAGAACTGCAAGAATTGAATAACCAACTTCATCTCCTTGGGGAGCGCTAGTTTTGTTCGTAAAGAAGAAAGATGGATCGATGAGAATGTGCATCAATTATAGGGAATTAAATAAGGTAACCATCAAGAATAAGTATCCTCTACCTCATATCGATGACTTATTCGATCAGTTAACTGAAGCTAAAGTTTTCTCAAAGATAGACTTGCGATCGGGATATCATCAATTGTGAGTTAAAGATCCAGATGTGGAGAAAATAGTGTTTAGAACCCATTATGGACATTATGAATTTTTGGTAATGTCCTTTGGCTTAACAAATGTGCCATCTATTTTTATGGATTAAATGCAGCGCGTGTGGAAAGAGTATTTAGACAAATTCATCATCGTCTTCATCGATGATATTCTGATTTATTCAAAAAGTAAAACGGATCACGAGAACCATTTGCGATTAGTACTAGAAGAGCTCCGAAGCCATGAGCTATATGCTAAGTATTCCAAATGCGAATTTTGGCTTGACTCAATTACTTTTCTTGGTCATGTGGTCGACTCTCAAGGAATTAAAGTTGATCAAAACAAAGTGAGCGCAGTTCAAGATTGGTCACAACCAAAATCCGTGACCGAATATCAGGAGTCTCTTAGGACTAGCAGGGTACTATAGAAAATTTGTTGTGGGCTTATCACAAATTGTGTCTCCTCTCACAAAGTTGATGCAGGAAGCAGTACCATTTATCTGGAGTCCAGAATATGAGAAAGCATTTCAATCATTAAAAGATGCTCTTTCTTCTGTACCAGTTCTAGCCTTACCTAAAGAAGGTCTTAACTACCAAGTCTATACCAATGCATCTGGCATAGGTTTGGGATGTGTGCTGATGCCGGAAGGAAAGGTTATAGCTTATGCATCTCATTAGTTAACATCGCATGAAAGAACTATCATGTTCATGATCTCGAATTAGCAGTAGTTTTTGCTCTGAAAATCTGGCGTCATTATCTTTATGGTGTCCAGTATTCCATATTCACCGATCATCAGAGTTTAAAGTACATTTACACCCAGCATGAGTTAAACTACCAACAACGAAGATGGCTAGAGCTAATAAGTGATTATGATTTAAACATCCAGTATCATATATGAAAAGCAAACATCATAGAAGATGCACTCACTCGTCATGCTACTCTATCTTCTATGATATTATCAAGCTCTCTAAAAGAAGAATTCCAAAAGCTCAAAATCAGGCCAGTGCATGGTGCTATGCTAAGCGCACTGATATCCATGAGTTCAGTTGAACCTACATTTCATCGTGATGACTCATTCTCTCAAACCAAGTGTAGCGCCCTGCCCCATTGTCACACGCAAAAAAAGGTAAAACTTAAATATCCGATCGGCAGCAGAGTGGTGCATTACTCGGGGAAATGAGCAACGGACTACAATATCTCCCCGAATAGGCTAAAATAATGAGCCATACTGAAGGCTGCTGACTCGAACCTAAGAGTAGGATCAAGAGTTAATACTTAAGATAAGAGTATAGTACTTATCTTAAGTATTAAACTAATCTGTATATTGGATTTAAAGAGGTAAATATGAATCCACTATACATTATCAATATATCAGCATTTCCAGTATGCTAATCACATCACAACACTAAGTATAATAGTATAATAGAGTACGAAAGCTAAAGTAAAATATCCAGAATACATTTATCATAGAGAAGTAGTAAACATTCATCTCAAAAAAGAAAAGTAAAATACATCCATAATTTTTACAACTGATTTAAAAGATGAAAAGTAAAGTCTATCTGAAGTACTGAAAATAAAGCAATAAGAAAAAGGTGGAAGACTGATCCACTAAGGCTCCACGTACTCCTCCTAGATCTCCTGTAAGTCCTCCTGCCATGTCTCCACAAGCTGCTTGGGATCTAACAAATTGCCGGATCCCAAAAGTACCCCATGTTAGACAAAAAGTCTAACACATCGCAACTAACTAAGCAGTTCTAAAGTAAATGCAATAGACAGTAGAGTAAACATGACTATAGAAAATAATAGTAAAGGCACTATGTAACTGAAACTGTAAAGACTGAGCAAGGAAAAACTGCATCAAAACTGAATAATGAGAGGAAATGAAAATATCAAATGCTTATAAATCGATGTGAAATGTCCAATGGTCTACTTTATGTTACTAGAATGATGCACCCAAATATGCCACAACACAGTATGCCACGGTATGTAACAGAACTATCACTAAAAGACTATGAGTCATACGGTCCAATGTATACATACACTCAGTTGGGAAGACAGTATGGTGATGCCGATGCATCCTGAAATTCCCCAGTCTATGTATGCAACATTCCATAACCCATAATTCATCACTGATACTCATATGTCACCACTGAGTCATTCATTATGCTCATGCTCATGTTTATGCCCTTGCTTCTTTTCTATATTAGGATAATCCATAAATACATAAAACTTTAAATACAAATAATGAATTCAAGGTCTCGACTCTGCAGAATCCTGCTAAAAGGATTCTAACTCCTAGCTTCTAGATAATAATTGGTTAAAGTTGAAGATTTACTTAAAGATCATTAAATGGGATGATTGTGTACACACATTTAGCATATTTGCAAGAAAGGTGATTCTTATCACTTAGTTTGATTAAGCCACCCTAACAAAGCGGTCTTCGATAGGAGGCATCGCCCATTGGCGATTTGTATCTCAACCTAAGTTATTAAGATGCCCTACTTACAATCACACTCAGTGTCTTAAAGAAGGTGATTCTAATTACTTAGTTTCTTTGAGCCACACATATTGAAGTGGTGTTCGCTAGGAGGCATCGCCCGTTGACGATTTGTATTTCAATCAAACTAAAGAATGAGTCCCTGTTTAATACACTCTTAGTCTTGGGAGATTTACTCTAACGGGACTGTATTTGTCTAATCTCTCAGGATAGCACCTACTCATAAGTCCATATTGGAGTGAATCAACCAATCTTGAATACTACTGAAGAAAACCAGTACTATGGGTATACCATACTACACCAATCAATGGCCTAGTTTCAAACAACTCTATTTAATCAGCAAGGATTTATCAAGACTATAAATTCTTATGTTAAATAGGTAAGTCCTGTACAAGGCTCTAAAAAGGTGATCAAATACCACTCAGTATAGATTCTACCACAAGAAAAAAGTGTCACTGTAATATCTTAAGTGATTCCTGCCACGAGGGGTTAAGATCAACTTCTAAGATTAAGGGATCATCTAAGCTTCTACCTCAATGAGTTATATAAAATTCTCCTACCTCAATGTATATTTAAATTTAGGTCTTTAAAATATTTCAGAGATAATCTTATGCTGAGATACCTAAGATCTCACACAATTAATTCTAAAGCTAACACTTTAGGTTCTTTTTAATAGTTAGGTCTTAGAGTGATCAGATCATATAATTAAGTCATCTAATCATATCTTATTCTAAGATTTTGGGATTTAAATCAAGGATTTTATTAGAGTCAGATCAATTATTAAATCAGTTCAGTACTATTTTTTTCTTTATGCTAGTAGTCTTATTTAGGAGAAAGTCAAGGATCTAAAGTTTAGATTCAAATTAATCAATCACATAGATTTATCAATAATCTTAACATGTCTAATTCAAATGTTTAAGATCAATACCAAATCAAATGCATTATTGGAATAATGTCAATTTTCTTATCTTATAATCAAGTCAATTTAACTAAGGATTTAAGAGTTTGGATCTTAATGAATTAGATTAGGGTTTGACACTTTACTCATGCCTAATTAAGATCAAATGTTTATTTATAAATCAAATATCAAATCAGTGAATTTGGGATGTATTATTGGTGGCAATCTTAGATATAGATCAGGTCTTAATAGCTTGATCAAAATCTTAAAACTTCTTAAGTTAATAATGATGATTAAGTTCTTCAAATTTAGGATTATTCAATTCATACGTCATGAATTAGCATACATTATTTCCATACATTTACCTTACTATATGAAGCATATTAATAGAAAAATTCATAAAAATAGAAAGTAATTAGTACTAATCAAACCATAAATCAGTCCAAAAGGATTAGCACATAAATACAAATCAAAGTATCAGAATTGTATGCAATTTGGCACATAAGCTCTAATTTACCATATAATTAATCAGAGACTAAGTTTGCTAAGATCCAATATCTACCAATCCTAATTTTCACTAATTATGATTTAACAAAATTATGGCATAAATTGAAATACTAAGATTAGAAAAATAATTCACTTAGCACATTCATTCTACTCTTCATAAGGAGACTAATGGCACCCTAAATATTCAATTTAGTTAAGTATAATTGCTAGTCAACCCTAATCAAGATCTACAAGAATTTAGTAGAAATGGAAAATATAATAATTAGATGTTCAATATTATTTTATATTCAGATCCCTAAGGATTTTCTGATCAATTTCATATATGATATCATAGTATTTGGACCAGTGGATTAAAAGTTATTCAATTAATACATTCTGTATTTTTATTTAAATTATTTCCTATGATTGGATTTATTGGATTATTTTCCTTAAGGAAAATAAATCCAATTAACCATATTTAATTAACCAAGCTCGATCCATTAGCCGAACGCACGGGTCGACCGGGGCATGAAGACCCGGGACTGTTGCACCGCGTGGGTCACGCTCTGACCCAACATGCACAGGGTCTTCGTCCCCGCCCCGACTCCTCTTGACAAAAGTTGATTTGAAAATCCCTATATGGCAAAATTCTCAGTCTATAGTGCACGCCTTGGCCCCGGGTCATTCGATAATCGATCCCCTAGTCGAGACGCACCGATAGACACTTGAAGCCCCCTGTGAGGTGGTCAGGATCGGCCGAACCTTACTCACCCGATGGCTCCCTTAATGGAGCTACCATGGGGAGACAATTCTCCCCATAAAGGCCATGCTAGACTTAGGGCTCAATCCCTACACATTCAGGGAGGTGAGACAGATCGAAGCCCCATGGTCTGAGGGCCTAAGGTCGGCTGAAACGCCGAGACCTTACTCACTCGAGGCGTTCCTTAAGGGACTTAGCCCGATCAATCGATTCGTCCAATCGGGGCTAGTTTAGGACTCAATTGCTGTAACAACCCTAGGTTGTTACTCTAGCTAAAATTGGTTAAATAAGCTAAACCAAGGCTTGATTTGGATTCCATTAGATTCAATGGGTTATTTAAACCTAACCCTAGAAGTTTGGAATCATTTGGAGCTAAAATGAAAATTTTGGTATTTTTGGCTATTTTTAAGCCCTGAAAAATACTTAAATTATTTTAATCTCCAAATTAAAATCTGATTTCATTTTTGAGTTTCCCACCCCAAAATTAGCTAAGGGAGAATTTTTGGAGCTCATTTGGTCCTTAATTGGATTTAGGATATTTAAGGATAATTATATATTAATTAATTGATTTTATTTATATTTAAATTAAATTTGAATTCAAATTAAACAAGCAGGATTCGCTGTCAGGACCGCGGCAGATCCGCTGCGGGGTCCCGACAGCGGCGGCGTGTAAGCCACCCGATGCGCTCTCACGCATCTCAGTGTGCTTAATCCAACGACTCGCATACCGCGCACCGTGATCTAATCCCATCCGCCCGATCGGCATCTCAGATCCGATGCCCGGGACTTAATCCACGGTTCGGTTAAGTAGAAGCCGCATCAGGCCGTCTGTCCCCAACGGTCGCTCCATCAGACGGCAGAGACGAACCCGAGCACTGTGGATCGTCTTCCTCGCCTTGCCCGTATGCAGTTGGTCCCCCCCGACAGCCAGGATCCTCCCTGACGCATGGCCGTAAGGGAAAATCACTGAATTTCCTCTCCTGCCCTCGGCGCGTTCGTCTGGCCGGCTGCCTTCACCCCAAATTGCCCATAGCCGTTGGCCCGAGCCATTTCTTTCGGCCCGAGCCTCTCGCCATTGCTCGAGCTCTAGAAACCACCCCTGTAGCCCTCTTGGCCTATAAATACCCCCAGTGATTCACAGTGAGTCCCTTTACTCACTGTGAACCCTCAATTTCCCCAGCTGAAGCCTCTGGAGCTCCTGTCTTCCGCGGCAAATTTTGGCATTTCCAGAGCTTGGAACCTCTCATAGAGGGACCGTCTGGTGTTGAGACCCCCTGTGAAGCTTCGTCTGCTGTCCAAAAAGCTTTCGCGCACCTCAATTCCCCTCAGTCGAACCTGCAACTCGACTTCAGGTACCGCCTTCTCCCATGGAAATTTCCTTTAGCTCCATTTCATTCATGTCCTCTGGATGAGCC
Organism: Gastrodia elata; assembly: GCA_016760335.1. Classification (NCBI taxonomy): domain Eukaryota; kingdom Viridiplantae; phylum Streptophyta; class Magnoliopsida; order Asparagales; family Orchidaceae; genus Gastrodia; species Gastrodia elata. The sequence goes on from CM028681.1 coordinate 33,039,109, forward strand.
TGGATGTCGCCTAGTGAACCGTAGCCACCTAAGGAACCTGTGATGATTGTCTCCTGGGACTAAGCTAGCTCGAGTCAATCGTATCGATCGACTGAGCTAGCAACCGAGCCAATGGCTGAGTCCGAGTAAGGACCCAGCGATTGGCTGCGCCTCAGGTTAAGATAGGTTGGGGGTTCGATGCGTCTTGACTCCCTGAATGTGTAGGGATCAAACACCGATCGAATCAAGGCCTCTGTGAAGAGAATTTTCCCCTCACAGTCGGCCTGAGATGCCCGTATCGAAGGCGTCTCGGTCGAGTAGCACCCCATCGATCCAGAGGGATCCTAGATAGGGGTTCTTGGTCCAATCGATGCGTCCTGACTCAGGGAACGTGTTGGGATCAAGCCGAGCCGCCGTCGTCGTCTGTGCACAGAGAATTTCAGCACCGAAGTTCGGAGGGCGCGGGACCCATCGAGAGGAAGAAGACGAAGTCGTGGGTCCTGGGCCGGGCCGACCCCCATCCCGCGCCTTTTGATTTTGGGCTGCGGCTAATTAAATAATTATTGGATGATATTTTCTATGGTTTTGAATTTAATTAATTAAATCCTATGATTCCAATTTAAATAAAAATACAAAATAAATTAATTAAATAACTTTTAGCTATACAAATCCAAATGGTATGATCCAATATACCATTTGAATCAGAAAAAATCAAGGAATCTAAATATAAAATAAAATCTTAGATCCAATGATTGGATTAAAATTTATTTGCCAAACTCTTTGTTGTCATTAATTAAATCATATAAAATTATTTAAGTATCCAATTTATAAGGTTAAGAGCTCTGATTGCTCCTTGTACCCTATGGAACAATATTAGACAATTAAATTTAATTTTGGATAATTATCTTTCTTAATCACTCCCTAATCACCTTAAATGAGGATTAGTGAATTTAACCCTAACTGAGCCTCTGATTTAGATGAGGGTTGTTCCTAATGTCAAATTAGGTCTATGTTAACCTAAGTATAAGGTTTGATTGCCCTAAGAATGCCTATGTTCACTAATCACCTTAATTGGTTTAAATAAGTGATTAATGTTAATTATGATTAATTAGGTCATCAAAACCTAATATAAGTGTGTTTCTCACTTCACTAATCAATATGAAACTCATTAAAACAGATTAGATCTAACTTGGGTAGCTAAATCCTAAAATCCTAATTCCACCCTTAAGAGGGGCATTTTGGTCATTTTGACCAAAATAGATCTAAATGCTCCTTAAAGCTTGGAAATTTCAGTAAACTATCCTAAGGTAGATTAGAAATGTTCTCTAAACCCTTAGACTAACAGTTATGTTAATGTGATCATTTATTCAAGAAATCTCCACTTAATCTCTAATTAAGACACTTAGATCTTAAGTGATCCTATAAGAGTCATTTGGCATTAATCCTTGAATCTAATAATTGAGATGATTAAATATCACCTTAATAAGTTCAGTAAGGTTAACCTAAGAGTTAAAACTTAAGAGAAATGTAATTGGTAAAGTCTAAGTTAAAATCTAGATTAAGGTCTAAAGTGATCAAATATCAGATCCTTAGATCTTAAGTAGCCCTAAAAAGGTCAATATGAGTTTAATGTTAATCTAATGATTATAATTGTCAATTTCAACCTTAATAAGCTCCTTATAGTTTAATTATGAACTTAGATTCTAAAAGAATCACAAATGAAAGCTCTTAAGATAAAACTCTAATTTAGAGATCTAAAGTGATCAAACATCAAATCTTTAAATCTTAGATCTTACTTAGATCTTCAATTTGAATCAAACCATCTCAAATTGGAATTCTTTAACTGATTGATTGTTTAATCTTTTGAAACCTTCCATATGGGTATAGGATGATTCAATCAATAAGATAATGAAATTATCTTAAAGATTGAATATAGATCTTAGAATCTCAAGTTCTTAATTGGTTATTTTATCTTATAATCAGTAGAATAACCTTCAATAAGTTCTTAGTTCCTGGATCCTTCAGCTTATAGTAATCTATATCTTAAATTTGGGATTGTAAATGTGAACCCTGGATCCTAGAGAGAATATTACCTTGGATTTGGGAATTGGAACTCAACATAGGGTTTAAGTTCTAAATCCTTAAATCTTGATCTACTTAATCAAGATTTGGGTAAGAGAGTAAAATATAAATTAATTAGGTCGTTGATTTACTTACTTAAACCATATAATTGTCACATGATCTTGGATTAGAACTTGTTAAGTTCTAATATTAATTTTAAGGACATAAATCTGAGATTCTATTCGACAGCTGGATATTGGAGATCCTAAACTTGTACCTTCTCAGAATAGTTAGATTGGGTAATTAGATAACATTAGATATCACATAGTCTAGATTGAGTCCCTTGCTTACTTTGACTAGATTGCTTTGCTTTCCTTAGATATTGAGCCTTATTCCTTGAGCAGAATAGGAAAACTTAGGATATGGATGATACATCCTAAGTTAGTATTTGAATTATATATCATTCAATTTTGTCTTCTTTGCAGTTGGTAGAATATGTCCTAGCTTAGTCTGCCTCTTCAGTTGTAGTATTGTATAGACTAGACTCAGACCTAGCATATTTGGATGGCTAGGCTGGGGATTGATTGATTGATATTGGAGGCCCTATATGGCCTATTGGCTGGTATGCCAGTACTATGTTTTAGGCTTATTGCTACTTTAGCTGGATTGTATTATTTTCTGATTTGCTTTGCCACATGCTTCAGTGGCCTTATTTCCTATAATTGCTCGCTTTGCCACATGTCTTAGTGGTTTAATATTTTATAGGTCGCTTGCTTTCGCCACATGTCTCAGTGGCCTTTATGTTCTTTTCCTATTCTTAACTAGCATGTTGTATGTATATTCATATGGCTTACTTATATATATTAGCATGTTTAGGATGCTAGAATTGCACATTTTCAGTACTTGTGTTTCTTTTATATACTCAGTATATGTTAATAGGATCATAATCGTGTTAGGTTTAGAATTGTATTGTAATTGCTATTTCTTTTAGCTTTTAGCCTCACCTTATTTATTTTACATTGTATGCTGGCTATGAATGGATAGTTTATAGTTACCCGTTTCTTTCATAGTTTGTTGCACCTTTACTGCTTGCATGTGTAGTTAAGTAAAAAATGTGATATCGTTAAATGTTCAGTTCATTAAAATAACCTAAAATGTACTTAGACAATTGTCTAACTATAACCTCTTTATTTTGTTGGCTGGGGCCCTGGAATTTGTGATACTGACAAATGTCAAATTTAGACGTGTTCGTGGGTAGTGTCGTGGAGGAGGAGCAGGTTCAGGAGGAGGACTGTGCTATTGCTGTTTAGTTAGATATTGCATTTTTATTTCAGTGAGATTGAGAGACATTTTTTAGTCCCTTTAAACTTCAGTTTGTAATAATTAATTTTGGATGTATTTCATTTCTGTATTGTGATGAGTTACTCTATTGCATTCTCTTTTCTACTATGTATGCTTGTGGATGTTACTCTATTATTTATTGCTTTTGCCACTTTTATATCTATATATTGATGAATGTTATAGCACTTAGTGATAAGTCCTTGGCTTAAGATAGGTTGGGTTTACCTAACTTTACTTAAGTTTGAGATTTGCTATAGTTGGAGCACTGTACTTCCTTGTTGTCAATACGGGGGCGCCACAGTTGGTATCAGAGAACACCATAAGGTGTCAGAATGAGATCTATGATTCTTTTCTACCTTATGGACCGTTCTTCTGAAATACAAGCATCAATATAAGTGACATCCATAACATAGTAGTGTCAGTAACTCTATGCAAAAAGTAGGAGGAGAATACTCCCATCCTAATAAACTAGTCATTTGGAGTCTAACACAAATGTAATAAAATTCTGTCCCCATAGTCAAATGGATTCTGAAGAGTCTGATATGGACTATTATCAGCGTGCCTTCAGGAGAGTTTGGAGCTGTAGCTTCAAATGGAGGCAAGAAAGCAACTGGTAGATTGAAGGGGTGTCAGCAAAAGGAATTTTGGTTCTGGAGAAGCTTCTACAACAAGCTGTATATCGAGGGCTCAACTTTCCCATATACGCATAAGAATGGTTGAAACGAGTGGAGTCCATTCTGATACACATAGAGTGTCCTGAGTCACTTTATGTAGATATTGTGACAGAGCTGATGGTGGACTACGCCGAAGTTTGGTGGTATGAGACCATGGCAAGGCTCAAGAAGAAACATAATAGGAAGCATCAGGAAGTCACTTTTGACGACTTTTGTGTAGCCTTTAGGGCAGAATGCATTGATAATGTTTGAATGATAGTTAGGATAAATGTTGTTTTATTTTCAAGGAAAATCTATCTGATTTATAGTGTTGGCATTGTAATCCCTTATTCTATAATTAATGAAAAATTTTGATTTCCCTTCCTTAGAGAAAATTCTGAGTTTGTCTCCTTTTCTTAATTAACTAGAATGGATTTCGTATCACCACCCACAGTTACTCCTATCAAGAACACTGTTGCCTCCAGTAGTTCTAACGATGAGGTGGCTCATCTGAGAGCCAGGGTGGCAACTCTATTAGAAAACAAAGCTCAACAGGCACTAGTCATGTAAAAACTACTGAATGATCATACAACTCCAGTCACTATCGCTGCTCCGACAGTTCATGCTCCATAAGTTGCTTCTTCTTCATATCACTCGGCAGATAACCTCCTTCACAATTTTCTGAGGTTAAGACCTCCAACCCTTGGTGGGAACCTGTCCACGATGGATACAACTGACTGGTTGAAAGCTGTGGAAAGGGATCTCGTTAGTCTTAAGGTCCCGAACTCAGAAGCTGTTCGTCTTGCCACCCGTCTGTTTCATGCGGAAGTAGAATATTGGTGGGAAGAGATCCGAAACACCAAGTTTGCTGACTACGAGTTTGAAGACATCCCCTGGGATGAGTTTGTCGAGGCCTTCAAGACTGAATTCATTCCACCATCCACATAAAATATTATTGCAGATACAATCATGAGGTTGACTCAAGGAAGTCGTTCAGTGGCAGAATACGAAAGAGAATTTTGTAGATTGATTTGTTTTGCACCAGAAGTTACTCATTCCGAGTCAGCAAAGTGCCACCGCTTTCTTTGTGGACTCCGAAGTTCACTAAAGAACTAGATTGTGCTGCTCTGCCTGACTAACTTCTTTAAACTAGTGGAGACAGCTAAGGTGATTGAGCATCATCAATCTGAAGAAGATCTTAAGCAAAATGCGCAAAGAACTTTGAACCCGCGAGGAAACTTCAAGAGACATGGATCCAACCCCGCAAAAGTATATCAGTTGGAAGTAGCACCTACTGCCGAACAAGCTCAAAATTGTACCAAGCCTCATCCGTATGGCAAGTGTTACCACTTTGGCTAGAGGTGTTTTAATTATGGGCGTATAGGCCACCGATACTACCAATGCGACCACACAAAAATGATAGACATAGTTCAAATGAAGCCTTACCATAAGAAACAAGTGTTCCAAGCAACCCCACTGAACCGAAGGGAACCAAATCTGGCTATAATGCCAGCCCCTGCTTCTGAAGTTGTTCACACGCAACCACCAGTCCCCAATTCTCAGAACTATCAATGACAGTAATCTAACAATCATCCTGCTGGACCTGCACGAGTGTATGCCTTAACTCCTATTGAAACCGCCGAAGATAACAATGTGGTTTTAGGTACACATTCCTAAACCTCTCCTGTTAAAATTGTATTTATGTATTCTTTTCAAGTTGTTAATGCGAAACTGTGTAAAATTTAGGCACCCTTTATTTCAATAACCAACCTTGTAGCGTATTGTTTGATACTGGTTCTAGTCCCTCATTTATCTCTGAATGATTTGTTAATAACCTTAAACTTCATGCATGCAACCTAGCACAAAAGTTGAGTGTTGGACTTCCATCAGGAATCCAACTAAGTGCCCATAAATTTTGCAATAATTAAGTCCCAATAAATGATCAGGAATTTCAGGCCAAGCTAATCATTCTACCGATAGCTAACTTTGATATCATCCTTGGGATGAATTGGCTCAGTGATAATAATGCTGTGATAAACTGCCATAAAAAGAGAGTCACTCTCCATTCTCAAGGCAAGCCTGAAACGTTTGTAGGAAAAACCAGCACGCAATTATCTTTAATAAATGCCATTAGAGCTGAACAACTGATTGTCAAGGGTTATAGTGCCTACCTAGTCACCATGATGGGCAAAATAAAAGAAAATATCTCTCTTGCTGATTAGTCAAAGAATTCACCAATGTATTTCTAGAAGATTTGCCTGGTGTACCTCCTTTCAGGGAAGTGGAATTCTCTATTGAATTGATCCCTGGCACCTAGTCGATATCCAAAGCACCTTATAGAATGGCACATAAGGAGCTTCAAGAGCTCAACGAGCAGTTACAAGAACTCTTGAACAAAGGTTTCATTAGGCCAAGCATGTCTTCTTGGGGAGCGCCAGTGTTATTTGTGAAAAAGAAGGATGGATCTATGCGTATGTATATAGATTATCATGAATTGAATAAGGTCACCATAAAGAACAAATACCACTGCCTAGAATCGATGATTTGTTTGACCAGTTGTCCGGAGCCGTGATATTTTCCAAGATCGATTTAAGGTCTGGATACCATCAGCTGCGAGTAAAAGAAGATGATGTAGGGAAGACTGCGTTCCATACTCGTTATGGCCACTTTGAGTTTTTGGTGATGTCATTCGGACTCACCAATGCACCATCAATCTTTATGGATTTGATGCAGCGCGTGCTAAAACTGTATTTGGACAAGTTTGTAATCGTCTTCATTGACGATATCCTTATTTATTCTAAAACTCTGAAAGATCATGAAGAACATCTGAGGTTAGTGCTGGATACTTTGCGTGAGCATCAACTTTATGCCAAGTTCTCCAAATGCGAGTTCTGGCTTAACTCCATTGCATTTTTGGGGCATGTAGTCGTGCTTAGGGAATTCGGGTAGATCAGAGTAAAGTAAGAGCTATTCAGGACTGGGCTCAACCTAAGTTTGTCACCGACATTAGAATTTTCCTGGGATTAGCAGGATACTACCAAAAGTTTGTTAAGGGCTTTTCCTAGATTGCTTCGCCATTGACTAAACTAACGCAAAAGGCCGTTACGTTCATTTGGAGTCCAGAGTGCGAGGAAGCATTTTGAACTCTAAAGGATGCTCTTTCTACTGCTCCCGTTCTTGTTCTACCTAAAGAAGGTTTGAACTATCAGGTATATACCGATGCCTCTGGAATCGGTCTAGGTTGTGTTTTAATGCAAGAGGGAAAAGTAATTGCTTACGCCTCTCGTCAACTTAAAACCCCACGAGCGAAATTATCCAGTTCATGATCTTGAACTTGCAGCCGTGATATTTGCCTTGAAGATATGGCGTCACTATCTGTACAGAGTGCAATGTTCAATTTTCACTGATCATCAAAGTTTAAAGTATATCTTCACCCAGAGAGAATTGAATTACCGCCAGAGAAGATGGTTGGAGCTCATCAGCGATTATGATCTCAGTATCCAATATCATCCAGGAAAAGCGAATGTAGTGGCCGATGCTCTTAGTCGTCGTGCTACTTTAACCTCTATGATTACCACCAGTTTCTTAGAACCTGAATTTCGTAAGCTTGAGATTTCTCCGGTAAGTGGCGATATGTTGAGTTCGCTATTAGCAAATATTAATGTGGAACCCACTTTCCACCGAGATGTCTCTATCTCGCAAACCAAATATGATGAGTATCTGAAATTTAAAGCAGATATTGAAGGTGGTCTTTGTTAGGATTTGCAGTTGCGGAATGGTGTAGTTTATCAAGGTAATTGATTGTGGATTCCTAAGTCCATGCATCAAGAAGTTTTAGTCAAAGGATATAATTCTGGTATCACATTCACCTAGGCAGTACTAAGATGTACCAAGATATGAAGCAATCATTTTGGTGGCCAGGTATGAAGAAAGATGTAGCTGATTTTATAGCCAAGTGTCATGCCTGTAATTTAGTAAAGGCTAAACTCCAAAGACCTGGTGGTCTTCTGCATCCATTAGATATCCCGGAATGGAAATGGTTCGATATATCTATGGAATTTGTCATGGGATTGCCTCGTGCAAAATCAGGTGCCGATGCGATCTGGGTGATAGTAGACCGCTTAACTAAATTAGCGCATTTTCTCCCCATCCGTCAAACTGATTCTGTAGAGAAGTTAGCGAAGCTCTACATCAAAGAAATTGACAGATTGCATGGGATTCCAAAATCAATCGTATCTGATAGAGACAGCAGATTTACTTCCAAGTTTTGGCAAGCTATGCATCAAGATCTGGGTACAACTCTAGCCATGAGTACAACTTTTCATCCTCAAATGGATGGTCAAACTGAAAGGGTGAACCAAGTGTTGGAAGATTTGCTTAGGCTATGTATTCTTAATTTTGCTGGTTCATAGGAAGATCACATCCCGTTAGTGGAGTTTGCCTACAATAATAGTTTCCAAGCCAGTATTAAGATGGCCCCTTATGAAGCGCTATATGGTAGAAAATGCAGTACTCCACTAGCCTAGTCAGAAACAGGAAGCGTTCAGCTTTTTGGTTCAGAATTGGTCGAAGAAACCTGTAATAAGATCAAATTGATTCAGCTGAGAATTCATTCAGCTCAAGATCGTCAAAGCAAGTATCATGATTCTCACCACCGTCTCCTAGAATTCAATGTGGGAGATTCTGCTTATCTAAAAGTCAGTCCAATGAAAAGTGTCTTCAGATTTGGCGTAGCTGAGAAACTTAGTCCCCGCTATGTTTGACCTTTCAAAGTTTTCGCCAAAGTAGGAACATCTGCCTACCGGTTAAGCCTTCCTGATGGCTTTGCAGCTGTTCACAACGTATTTCATGTATCCTCTTTGAGAAGATGTCTTCGAGACCCTTCTCACCTCGTTCAACTTCCAACAGTAGAGATTCAACCCGATCTTTCGTATGCCGAAGAACCTATCAGAATCTTAGCCCATGATCAGAAATAGCTAAGGAATCATTCAATTCCTATGGTCAAAATTCAGTAGAAGAATCGATCGTTAGAAGAATCTACATGGGAAAAAGAGGTGGATATGCACAATAAATATCCCCAGCTCTTTGCAAACCTAGGTAATGTTCTTTTCTCCACTATCAATTATATTTAAACTTATATTATATCAATAGAATCTTCTTCACTTAGCTGATGTCGGGGACCACATCGTTCTTAAGTGGGGGAGTCTGTAACAACCATAGGTTGTTACTCTAGCTAAAACTGGTTAAATAAGCTAAACCAAGGCTTGATTTTGATTCCATTGGATTCAATGAGTCATTTAAACCTAACCCTAGAAGTTTGGAATCATTTGGAGCTAAAATGCAAAATTTGGTATTTTTGACTATTTTTAAGCCCTGAAAAATACCTAAATTATTTTGATCTCCAAATTAAAATCTGATTTCATTTTTAAATTTTCCACCCCAAAATTAGCTAAGGGTGAATTTTTGGAAAATTTTGGAGCTCATTTGGTCCTAAATTGGATTTAGGATATTTAAGGATAATTATATATTAATTAATTGATTTTATTTATATTTAAATTAAATTTTAATTAAAATTAAATCAGCGGGATTCATTGTCAGGACTGCGGCAGATCCCCTGCGGGGTCCCGACAGCGACGCATGAGTGTAAGCCACCCGATACGCTATCATGCATCTCAGCGCGTTTAATCCAACGACTCGCATACCGCACGCCGTGATCTAATCCCATCCGCCCGATCAGCATCTCAGATCTGACGCCCGGGATTTAATCCGCAGTTCAGTTAAGTAGAAGCTACATCAGGCCGTCTATCCCCAATGGTCGCTCCATTAGACGATGGAGATGAACCCAAGCACTGTGGACCGTCTTCCTCGCCTCGCCCGTCTGCGGTTAGTCCCCCCCAACAGCCAGGATCCTCCCTGACGCGTGGTAGTACGGGAAAATCACCGAATTTCCACTCCTTCCCTTGGTGCGTTCATCTGGCCGGCTGCCTTCTCCCCAAATTGCCCATAGCTGTTGGCCTGAGCCATTTCCTTCGGCCCGAGCCTCTCGCCATTGCCCGAGCTCTAGAAACCACCCTCGTAGCCCTCTTGGCCTATAAATACCCCTAGTGATTCACAGTGTGTTCCTTTGCTCACTGTGAACCCTCAATTTATCCAGCTGAAGCCTCTGGAGCTCCCGTCTTGCTCGGCGAATTTCGGCATTTCCAGAGCTTGGACCGCTGATAGAGGGCCTGTCTAGTGTTCAGACCCCCTGTGAAGCTTCGTTTGCTGTCCAGGAAGCTTCTGCGCACCTCAATTCCCCTCGGTCAAGCCTATAACTCGACTTCAGGTACTGCCTTCCCCCATGGAAATTTCCTTTAGCTCCATTTCATTCCTGTCCTTTGGATGAGCCCTGGATGTCTCCTAGTGAACCATAGCCACCTAAGGAACCTGTGATGATTGTCGCCTGGGTCTAAGCTAGCTCGAGTCGATCGTATCGAACGATTGAGTTAGCAGCCGAGCCAATGGCTGCGTCCGAGTAAGGACCCAGCGATTGGTTGCATTTCAGGTTAAGATAGGTTGGGGGTTAGATGCGTCTTGACTCCCTAAAGGTGTAGGGATCGAACCCCGATCGAATCGAGGCCTCTATGAGGAAGCTTTTCCCCTCACAGTCGGCCTGAGATGCCCGTATCGAAGGCGTCTCAGTCGAGTAGCACGCCATCGATCCAGAGGGATCCAGATGGGGGTTCTTAGTCCAATCGACGCATCTTGACTCAGGGAACGTGTAGGGATCAAGACGAGCCACTGTCGTCGTCTGTGCGCCGAGAATTTCAGCCCTGAAGTTTGGTGGGCTCGGGACCCGTCGAGATGAAGAAGACGAAGTCGTGGGTCCTGTGCCGGGCCGACCCGCGCCTTTTGATTTTGGGCCGCGACTAATTAAATTATTATTGGATGATATTTTCTATGGTTGTGAATTTAATTAATTAAAACCTATGATTCCAATTTAAATAAAAATATAGAATAAATTAATTAAATAACTTTAGTTATACAAATCCAAATGGTATGATCCAATATACCATTTGAATCAGAAAAATTCAAGGAATCTAAATAGAAAACAAAATCTCAGATCCAATGGTTGGATTAAAATTTAATTGCCAAACTCTTTACTGTCATTAATTAAATCATATAAAATTATTTAAGTATCCAATTTATGAGGTTAAGAGCTCTGATTGCTCCTTGTACCCTAAGGAACAATATCAGACCCTTAAATTTAATTTTGGATAATTATCTTTCTTAATCACTCCTTAATCACCTTAAATGAGGATTAGTGAATTTAACCCTAATTGAGCCTCTGATTTCGATGAGGGTTGTTCCTAATGTCATATTTGGTCTATGTTAACCTAAGTATAAGGTTGGATTGCCCTAAGAATGCCTATGTTCACTAATCACCCTAATTGGTTTAAATAAGTGATTAATGCTAATTATGATTATTTAGGTCATCAAAACCTAATATAAGTGTGTTTCTCACTTCACTAATCAATATGAAACTCATTAAGACAGATTAGATCTAACTTGGGTGACTAAATCATAAAATCCTAATTTTACCCTTAAGAGGGGCATTTTGGTCATTTTGACCAAAATAGGTCTAAATGCTCCTTAAAGCTTGGAAATTTCAGTAAACTATCCTAAGGTAGATTAGAAATGTTCTCAGAACCCTTAGACAAATAGTAATGTTAATGTGATCATTAATTCAAGAAATCTCCACTTAATCTCTAATTAAGACACTTAGATCTTAAGTGATCCTATAAGAGTCATTTGGCATTAATCCTTGAATCTAATAATTGAGATGATTAATTATCACCTTAATAAGTTTAGTTAGGTTAACCTAAGAGTTAAAACTTAAAAAAAATGTAATTGGTAAAGTCTAAGTTAAAATCTAGCTTAAGGTTTAAAGTGATCAAACATCAGATCCTTAGATCTTAAGTAGCCCTAAAAAGGTCAATATGAGTTTAATGATAATCTAATGATTAAAATTTTCAATTTCAACCTTAATAAGCTCCTTATAGTTTAATTATGAACTTAGATTCTAAAAGAATCACAAATGAAAGCTCTTAAGATAAAACTCTAATTTAGAGATCTAAAGTGATCAAACGTTAGATCTTTAGATCTTAGATCTTAGACTTAGATCTTCAATTTGAATCAAACCATCTCAATTGAAATTCTTTAAATGATTGATTGTTTACTCTTTTGAAACCTTCCATATGGGTATAGGATGATTCAATCGATAAGATAATGAAATTATCTTAAAGATTGAATATAGATCTTAGATTCTCAAGTTCTTAATTAATTATTTTATCTTATAATCAGTAGAATAACCTTTCAATAAGTTCTTAGTTCCAGGATCCTTCAGCTTATAGGAATCTATACCTTAAATTTGGGGTTGTAAATGTGAACCCTATATTTTAGAGAGAATATTACCTTGGATTTGGGAATTTGAACTTAACATAGGGTTTAAGTTCTAAATCCTTAAATCTTGATCTACTTAATTAAGATTTGGGTAAGAGAGTAAAATATAAATTAATTAGGTCATTGATTTACTTACTTAACTTAAACCGTATAGTCGTCACATGATTTGGATTAGAACTTGTTAAGTTCTAATATTAATTTTAAGGACGTAAATCTGAGATTCTACTCGATAGCTGGATATTGGAGATCCTAAACTTGTACCTTCTCAGAATAGTTAGATTGGGTAATTAGATAACATTAGAAATCACATAGTCTAGATTGAGTCCCTTGCTTACTTTGACTAGATTGCTTTGCTTACCTTGGATATTGAGCCTTATTCCTTGAGCATAATAGGAAAACTTAGGATATGGATGATACATCCTAAGTTAGTATTTAAATTGCATATCATTCAGTTTTGTCTTGTTTGCAGTTGGTAGAATATGTCCTAGCTTAGTCTGTCTCTTCAGTAGTAGTATTGTATAGACTAGACTCAGACCTAGCATATTTGGATGGCTAGGCTGGGGATTGATTTATTGATATTGGAGGCCCTGTATGCTTATTGGCTGGTATGACAGTACTATGTCTTAGGCTTATTGTTACTTTAGCTAGATTGTATTATTTTCTGATTTGCTTTGCCACATGCTTCAGTGGCCTTATTTCTCGTAATTGCTTGCTTTGCCACATATCTCAATGTCTTTATATTTCATAGATCGTTTGCTTTTGCCATATGTCTCAGTGGCCTTTATGTTCTTTTCCTATTCTTAACTAGCATGTTGTATGTATACTCATATGGCATACTTATATATATTAGCATGTTTAGAATGCTAGAATTGCACGTTTTCAGTACATGTAGTTCTTTTATATACTCAACATATATTAATATGATCATAATCATGTTAGGTTTCGAATTGTATTGTAATTATTGTTTCTTTTAGCTTATAGCCTAACCTTGTTTATTTTGCATTGTATGCTGGCTATAAATGGATAGTTTATAGTTACCCATTTCTTTCAGAGCTTGTTGCACCTTTACTGCTTGCATGTGTAGTTAAGTAAGAAATGTGATATCTTTAAATGTTCAGTTCATTAAAATAGCCTGAAATGTACTTAGACAATTGTCTAACTGTAACCTCTTTATTTTGTTGGCTGGGCCCTGGCATTTATGATACCGACAAATGTCAGATTCAGACATGTTTGTGGGCAGTGTCGCAGAGGAGGAGCAGGTTCAGAAGGAGGACTGTGCTGCTGCTATTTAGTTAGATATTGCCTTTTTATTTTAGTGAGATTGAGAGATATTTTTCAGTCCCTTTAAACTTCAGTTAATAATAATTAATTCTGGATGTATTTCATTTCTGCATTGTGATGACTTACTTTATTGCATTCTCTTTTCTACTGTGTATGCTTGTGGATGTTACTCTATTATTTACTGCTTCCGCCACTTTGATATCTATATATTGATGAATGTTATAGCACTTGGTGACAAGTTCTTGGCTTAAGACAGGTTTGGTTTACATAACTTTACTTAAGTTCGGGATTTGCCATAGTTGGAGTACTGTGCTTCCTTGTTGTCAGTATGGGGCCCCACAATTACGATAACTGTGAGTTCAAAACTACAATACGCATCTATACGCATCAAGGGAAGGGAGGTCCAAGCCTTATTGGCTCGTAACCAGCAAGAGGGGTACCTGGTTTGACGGGGAAGCTCGGGATGATCGACTGAGGGTTTGGGTGGCCTTAGATGAGGTTCCAGACGTTGCAAAGGATCTTAAAATCTAGTAGAACCATGGATCTGTTGTTACATGCATCCCGTGAATCCTACAGCATGGATTCAGTCGGATCCGATCGTTAGGATCCGGAGGATCAGGACTGTCGCATCTTTCTGATTGATCAATCAGACGGCTCCAGACCCTCCGACGACTGTGGAGCTTTGTCTTCCTCTCGCCCATGCCTGACAGAAAAGATCCCCCATACTGCCAGCTTCCTAGCCTATCCCCCACGCCCTCATCCACCTTAGCAGGTCGTTAACATCTCCCCCATTTCGGCAAGGAACCCAATTGGGGCCTCGTGGCCCGGCCGAGCTCAAAATGGAATTTCGAGAGCTCGACCATGGCCCAACCTCTCGGGTCCTCCCCAGCCCAATAAAACCCTCTAGAAACTTCCTTGCACTCACATGAGGCTATAAATAGACTCAGCACTTCTCCATTTGATCCTTGCTGATCAATCACACTTGCTTAGTCTCTTCTGCCATTGCTGTCTGTTCGAGCTTGCATAGGTGATCCCAAGAGCTCTCGAACCACTGATAGAAGGCTTGCCTGGTATTCAGGATCATTTGCAGCATTTGGAACCCCAGCTAAGGCCAGCTAAACCCTTACTTGATCATCCCGACCTCCCCCGTCAAACCAGGTACCCCTCTTGCTGGTTTCGAGCCAATGAGGCTCAAACCTCCCTTCCTTTGATACGTATAGATGTGTATTATAGTTTCAAACTTATAGCTATCATAATTGAGTCCTAAGCTAACCTCGATCGATCGAGCTGAGTCCCTTAAGGAACGCCTAGGGTGAGTAAGGACCCGATGTTCCAGCTCACCTCAAGCCCTCAAACCAGGGGGCTTTGATCCATCTCACATCCCTAAAGTGTAGGGTCAAGCCTTGGGTCTAGCATGGCCTCTGTGGGAAGAATTGTCTCCCTATAGTAGCTCCATTAAGGGAGCTCTCAGGTGAGTAAGGTCTAGCCAATCCAGACTACCTCACAGGCTTCAAGTGTCTATCGGTGCATCTCAGCTAGGGGATCGATTCTCGATTGACCCCAGGCTAAGGCGTGCGCTCTTGATGGAGAATTTTGCCATCTAGGGTTCCCGGATCAGCTTTTGTCTAGAGGAGTCGGGGCGGGGATGAAGACCCTGGGCGAGTCGGGTCAGCCCGTGACCCGCACGGTGCGATAGTCCCGGGTCTTCAGGCCCCGATCGACCCACATGGTTCGGCTAATCGGCCAAGCCCAATTTAAATAAATCCGATTAATTGGATTTATTTTCCTTAAATAAAATAATCCAATTAATCAAATCATAGAAAGATTTAATTGGAAAATTACAGAAGTTATTAATTGAATAACTTTCAATCCACTAGTCCAAACCCAATGATATCAAATATGAAATTGATCAGAAAATCCTCAAGAATAAGAATATAAAATAATATTGAACATCTAATGGCTTGATCTTCTTGTTTAACCTAATTATTGTAGATCTTGATTAGGGTTGATTGGCAATTATACTTAACCAAAATGCATAATTATGGTGCCATTAGTCTCCTCTTGAAGAGTAGAATGAATGTGCTAAGTGATTTATTTTTCTGATCTTTGTATTTCAATTTATGCCCTAATCCTGTTAAATCATGATTAGTGAAAATTAAGGTTTGTAGTTATTGGATCTTAGCAAACTTAGCCTCTAACTAATTTTATAATTAAAAAGAACTTATGTGCTAATTTGTATAAAATTCTGTTGGCTAGATTTGTAATTAGGTGCTAATCATTTTAGATTGATTTAGGCTTTGATTAGCACTAATTACTTTTTGTTTTTCTAAAATTTTCTATTAATATGATTCATAACAATAAGCTAGATATATTGAAATCATGTATGCAAATTTATGAGGCATAAATTGAATAAATCTAAAATTGGGAACTTAAGCATCCTAATTAACTTTATGAAGTCTTAATACTTTGATCAAGCTATTATCACTTGATCTAGGTCTAAGATTGCCACCAATAATACAACATAAAATTCATTGCTTTGACTTTTAATTTATAAATAAACATTTGATCTTAATTAGGCATGAATAAGGGGTTAAACCCTAACTTATTCGATTAAGATCTAAATTCTTAAATCCTTCATTAAATTGACTTAATTATAAGATAATGAAATTCACATTATTCCAATAATGCATCTGATTTGGTATTGATCTTAAGCATTTGAATTAGATATATTAAGGTATTGATGAATCTATGTGATTGATTAATTTGAATCCAAACTTTAGATATCTAATTTTCTACTAAATAATACTATTATCATAAAGAGTTAATATAATTAAATTAATTTAATAATTGACCTGTCTCTAATAACATCCTTGATTTAAATCCCATAATCTTAGAATAAGATATGATCAAAGAACTTAATCATTTGATCTGATCACTCTAAAGCTAACTATTAAATAGAACCTAAAATGTTAGCCATAGAATTAAGGGTGTGATCATAAGTATCTCAACATAAGACTGTCTCTGAAATATTTTGAAGACCTAAATCTAAATATACATTTAGGTAGAAGAATTTTATATAACTCATTGAGGTAAAAGCTTAGATGATCCCTTAACCTTAGATGTTAATCTTAACCCCTCGTAGTAGGAATTACTTAAAATATTAGAGTGACACTTTTCCTTGTGGTAGAATCTATATTTCGTGATCTTTGATCACCCTTTTTCTTAGAGCCTTGTATAGGACTTACCTATTTAGCATAAGAATTAATAGTCTTGATAAACCCTTATTGATTAAATAGAGTTGTGGCATATTTGGGTGCATCACTTCGGTGTCATATAGGATAGCATTGGACATCTTTCACATTAATTTCTGAGCATTTGATATTTTCATTTACTTTCAGTATTCAGTTTTGATGCAATTTTACCTTGCTTAGTAATTACAGTTTCAGCTACAATGTGCCTTTACTATTATGTTCTATAGTTGTGTTTACTTTACTGTCTATTGCATTTACTTTAGAACTGCTTAGTTAGTTGCGATGTGTTAGACTTCTTATCTAACACGGGGTACTTTTGGGATCCGGCAATTTGCTAGATCCTGAGCAACTTGTGCAGATAGGCCAGGAGGAAAAATAGGGGATCTAGGAGGAGTACGTGGAAGCCTTAGTGGATCAGTCTTCCACCTTTTTCTTGCTACTTTATTTTTAGCACTTCAAATAGCTTTACTTTTTGTCTTTTAAATCAGTTTGTAATAATTCTGGATGTGTTTTACTTTTCTTTTCTGGGATGAATGTTTACTACTGCTCTATGATGAATGTATCCTAGATATTTTTCTTTAGCTTTTGCACTCTATTATACTACTATACTTAGTATTATGATGTGATCAGCATACTAGAAATACTGATATATTAATAATGTATAGTTGATTCATATTTACCATTTTAAATCCAATATACATATTAGTCTAATACTTAAGATAAGTATTCTACTCTTATCTTAAGTATTGACTCTCAGTCCTACTCTTAGGTTTGAGTCAGTAGCCTTCAGTGTGGCTCAATCTTTTAGCCTATTTGGCGAGATGCTGTTGTCAGTTGCTCCCTCCCTGAGTAGCGCACCGCTCCACCGCCATTCTGATTATACTTGTCTTCTGCGCATGGCGACGGGGTGGGGCGCTACACTTGCTCACTTGTACTTATTTAATAGGATGCTGGACTTTACTGCTTACTATATGTACCACTTTCAGATTTCGGTCTGTAACTTGCATATGACATGTGATCATCAGCATATTTGGATTTAGACTTTACCTTCAGTACTTTTACTTACTGCATTGTATATATGCATATTCCCATTCCTTGCTTAGTTGCTGAGGTGTGCTTTTTGCCTTATATTTGTATAGTTATAAATACTGTATTTATAGCTTACCCTATTCTTTGTACGCTTACTGCTCCTATTGCTTTTTGTTTACTTTTCGTTGTGTTTAAGTATAAAAATGGCGACATTAATAATTCATGTAAGATATTCATCCTAAAATGTACTTAGATAATTATCTAATAAGATTTTTTTTTATTAGCTGGGGCCCTGGCATTATAAAACTGATAATGTCAGATTCAGATAGATTTGAGGAGCTGGGTGCTGAAGGAGAGGAGCCTTATTTAGAGGCGGAGCATCAGCCAGGAGAGACAGGCGATGCATAGATATCTTTTTAGCCTTCTATGAGGATGAGAGATTTTATTCAATCTTTAAACTACGCATTTAAATATTATAATATTACATGTACTGTGACTGTGATTACTTTTCTACACTTTATTATTTATTGAGCTATGTTGTGCTTCTTACTTGATGTATGGTGAATAGATGTAATGTTTACTCTATTTTGCTTCCGCATTCTATATGTAGGTCATATTTAGTGACTGATCTTCTTAGTTTTTTTATGCACATCCTTCCCTTATTAGTGGGTTGTGGATGTTACCTAATTCAATGATAAGTGAGGGGTTTGTTAGAGTGACACTCCACTCCTTAGTCTAATGTTTGTGGACTTAAGGAGCGGGGCACCACATTCAGGGACAAGCACTGTAACGTCACAAGACTAGAATAGATATTCTAACCCAATAACGAGTGTTATAGTAATATTTAATATTGAATTAATAAGAACTAGCCCACTATTAAGTACTACCTTTGGCCAAAACTATATGAAGAGAGAAAAGTAAATGCATATTTATGAAATAAGACACTTAAAATATTATCATCCCTACTCTCCAGATATATATAATAGGAAGTAGCCATCATTGGAAATAAAATAAAAAAAAAACATCTAGATTTAGTTAAATACACACTAAAATAAATGTAATATCACACATCCTTACAGTAAAATATAAATAAAAGCTAGTGTCTTCAATACTACTTCAATAGATCAAAATTTGGCTCTAATTTTGCCTCCACTTCAAGCTCCTGATCTTCTATATTGGATTTTAATACAGTAGGCACTACTAATAAAAAAAATGATTATATTAATAAAGTCTGAGTACATTTTAGGGCCTTTTATTATTATTATATAGGGATATCAAATTTAAATTTGTAATTATTTCATAGCAGTACACAATGCATATACAAGGAAGGAAAACTTAATTATGTACACATACCAGAATTGTAGTAGAGATCGTAAAGGGAGTACGTTAAGCAATATTGTTTTTAATATAAATAAGTAAAAATGAGTGTTCGACTTGATTAAATGAAATGATGAATATATTCAAGTAAATTATAAGTAAGATTGAAAAGATAGTAACTAAATAATTGTATAAGAGAAATGTTGTAGTAAAACAAAAATAAGTAAGATGAATTGTATTGTCTTGAGTAGTACTAAATTTAGTTTCTAGGACTGAATAAATTGTGAGGTGCAATTAGTATATTGTAAAAAGTAAATGCATATGACAGACTGCAAATACACATCTGTGATTGCATGCAAGGGTACATAGTCCGAAGTAATAATTTGAAATGATAAGTTCCAGAGTTAGATCATCCATAAGGAATGGTGGTTTTGTTACTAAGTCTTATCTACATTCAATAATGTTTAGACAATTCATAATTTTGTTTTGGTGTAGTTCCTAATTTAACTAAGTAAATATTTAATTGAAGATACTATCTTATTTAAGAAGAGAGAGTTGGGGGTTCATTATGTGACTCATAAGAACTTGGTGTTGTAATCATGCCATTGCAATTCATAAAGTAATTTTACTATGCCTAATCAATCTAGTGAACATTGCTTTCCTTAGATTTTTCCTCTAATTCCAACAAGTTCAAATCTAATGCACAAGTTGAACACCCTAGGGGTTCTACCTCGGCACATAGATTCTTATGAGATCATAGTTAGTTTAATTTCAATTTCCTATGTCTAGGTTATCAAAATATTTTGTTAGTTCAAAGGATCTCACAAGTATTGATTCCCACCAAATAGCATCGTGTGCTACACATGCAATTTAGTTAAGGGAGAGGATTCATAGGACCCAATGGACTATATTACATCATCCATGGCTGTTCAATGATCTCTCCCTCCTTCTACTTTGCTGAGCCATAGCGCATGATTATGGGGGGCTTGGCTCACAAGCTTCAACTTCTCGGATGAGCTGAAGGAGTGGTGCGAATGGGCTTGATAACTTATCACATAGCTCTCAGCTCTATTGCACTCACCCCTTGCTCTAATCCAATTGGTGAGTATTGGAGCACAAGTCTCTTAATGTTTTATACAAAGATTTTTATTCCAAATTTATTTTATTATGGATTCACATTTGATAATCATTACAGGCATTCAATAAAATAAATAATATTTTAGCTCAAATTGTTTCATTGCAAATTCAACATACAACACCATACGCCTTACTCAGCACATAATTACAGCCCAACCCTCTCCAAGGAGGGTTTGGCCTTCCATTATAGTTTCAATATAGCAAGAGATATAAAAGAATATGAACTTTGACATCAGTTCACAAATAAATAAATTAAGATAGGGATGAGAAATGTTACCAGGAATAACCCTGTATTTCTAGGGCTCCCTTAGTTCTTTCTCCTTCCTTCTCTTCATTTCTCTAAGTTCCTCTGCTTCTCTTCCATCTTGAACTTGCAAGGTTGTTCTGAAATTTCTTCCCTGGAGAATTCTCCTTCTCTTTCCCACAACAGCGGATCAATGAATGTCAAAATTGGGAACTCCTCTTTAGTTTCAAAATGTTTTTCTTATATAGGGATTCCTTCAACCTTGTGCATAAATTCTATCTAACCCTTCCTCTTCCTTGAATTAATGGCAAGCCATATAATATTACTCTTTTATTTTTCATGGATACAGCATGATTTTTTGCTTTTGCAGTTTCCAAATGGTTAGAGAGGGCCAATGGTTTGAATTTTTGGCCTTCCCTATGCTGTCATTAATGCCTTGACCTGGGAAAAACTATGTCGATTGCTATGGCATACTACAGCAGTTGCATCTCATTCCTACCGTGCATTGCTCCAAATATACACTTTACTGGGGATTTGCCGTAGAACGTTATAGAAACCTCGTTCGGAATACTGTTCCCCTACACTGCGCTATAGCGAGTTGAGTTAATTCAAATTCTAACAGGTCTCATGCTAATTTTGAGTTTCGAATTCACTGTTCAATTAAATTTTTCCTTGATTTATATAGTTTATCTGAAATAATGCTGCGGCCCACTGGAGCACGCTGGGGCGTGCTACAGCGAATTCCTTCTAGGTCAGCATTTTATTTTAGTGGAGCCTAGCGCGCTATGGCGCCATGGAGAGATTAATATTTTGAATTTTACCGTTCAAATAGTTTCCATATAGTTCAAAATAAAATTCTGGAATGTCACTGTGGCTTGCTGCAACGGTTGTCCTACCAGGCTTGTAGATATGGTTCCAGGTGAGTTTTATTAAGTAGACCTCCATGGCCTGCTGTGGCGTGCCATAGCGGTTTTCCTCCATAACTTTTCTTTTGCTCCAGATTATCTTTTCTCTAGCTTTCTCTTAAAAATCATTAAGTTTATTTCAAAGTATGCTGGTTCATGTGATATTTTGTATATTTTTACTTATTTTAATATAAATCTTGGGTTTATCACACCCCCCCACACTTAAATTCATGCTCGTCCTCAAGAAACTTAAGAATAAAGTTTTCTAATTTCTTGCATTGTAAAATTCAATTGGATATGTGTGAAGTATTTTTGGCCATTTCATGTATTACTTAACATGGTGATTAGAAGAATTCAGATTCTAATAGGTCTCAAACTAATATTTTCCTTTCTCTTAACTATTTTAGTTTCCATTTTCTAAATATATGATACTCAACTCATAATTTCAGGGGGATTTTTTAGGATTGCTTAACTAAGAAAAGCTAGATTCTCTGTGTAAGAATATTGTGCCATTTGTGCTGCTTCTTCTAAATTGCAATGAATATTTCTTCTTATGAGAGATATTTTTCTTCATCTTGAATTTCTCAATTTTCTTACTATGGGAGAGATATTTTTCATCATCCCTAGATTTCTTTTTGTATTCAAATCAAGGGAGAGACATTTTCATCCCCATCTATTTTCATTGCATTCAATAAGACCTACAGAAGCCTGCACATTCTTGTTTCACCATTTCTTACTTTCTCTAAATCAAGTTCCTTGGCCCCACCCCCACACTTAGATTTAAAGCATCGTACATTTTTTATTATGGAGACTTGTAGTAAAATAAGTGTAAGATAATTTAGCATGAAAATTTTTGGAACTGTTCATTTTGCTTGATCACTTCTAATTAAGTAAATTCGAATAAAGAAATTCTACACACATTCCATCACAATTGAATTTTGCCGATTAAAATTTTTAGAAAAATTGCTAAGATAATGACATTCTATTGGCATAATAATTGGAGGATAGTAATTTACTAAGATTTATTTAACCAAAAATAAAAAGCACAAAGTTGAAGGTAAAATATAATACTTAACTAGAAGTAATAAGGAATGAAACAACCTTATAAAAATAATGACAATTTGTCGTTACTGCAATCATGCTTGAGATTTCCTCCTGCTCCTTTATTGACGCACTCATGTACTACTTGGAATCTGAAATAAACAAAAACATAAAATTATTTGTTGGGTTGCCTCCTAACCAGCGCTTTGTTTAATGTCCTCAGCCTAACCAAAAAGTGTTTATATCCCTTTAAAAGTTATTTTCAAATTTTCATTAAGGCTTTAGGATAAGTACGAGCTTGTTTAATAATGTAATCGTTATGAATGACAGCTACACTATCAATAGTTTTTCTTTTTATTCTTCTTTTCATTCTGCTCATTTCTTGCCTTTTGTTTGTCATAAAACTCATCAAATATATCATTAATATCATTCTCAATTTCATTTTGCAAAGAGGTGTAAAATTCAATTTTCTTATGAGTAAGATCAAAGCATTTCTCTGCAAACTCACATTGCACACAATAATCATCAATATTGCTAAGGGGTTTGCTGATGTTTGAGATACATCGAATTGTTTTGACACCTTCATTATTTTTAATCAATTTACCTTGCTTATCCTCAAATAATGCATCACTTATTGTTAAACATTAAGGTAGATGCACTTGAGGTGTGTAGGAGATATACTTTTCATATTGCATTTGATCAACTATTTATGTTCGATAATCTTGTTGCATATTTAAATTGTCTAACTCAAATTGATAATCCAACTCTTTCTCATTTTCATTGTTTCTTTGAGTTAAAGTGTTTTCACTACATATTAGCATTTCTTATTGCATTTTCAAATTATCTAATTCAAATTGATACTCTAACTCTTTCTCATTTTTGTTGTTTGTTTGAGTTAAAGTTTCTTCCATACAAATCGACACTTCTTGGATATGGTTAGCTAATTATTGCAATATAAAGTCTAACTTAGCTTCAATTGATTTACATAGATGCTTTTGGCCTTCCTGATTAAATTCGTGCCTAATCGAGGTTGGTTTAGTTTTGTGCAAATTATAGTTCACATGTCTACAAAAATCT
The DNA here is from genome assembly GCA_016760335.1 of Gastrodia elata. Classification (NCBI taxonomy): domain Eukaryota; kingdom Viridiplantae; phylum Streptophyta; class Magnoliopsida; order Asparagales; family Orchidaceae; genus Gastrodia; species Gastrodia elata. Next base: position 33,062,867 of record CM028681.1, read on the forward strand.
TCTACCAGTTCTTCTAAATAAGACTGCTCACTCGTGCCCAAAGCGACAAAAAGATTTAGGGATAGGGTTTACTATGAAGTAATATTTCTCCCACCACAATAGTCCTCATGGTCTGAATGAGGTACCATTAGGTTCCTTGGGTTGAGGCTGGCCCAAGAAGCCCAAAGATACTGCTAGAGACCAATGGGAGTATTGGGGTGCCTCACGAGCCCTAACGTTACTGTTCATGCCCAATGCCATCGAGTCTTAAATTGGCTTGCTCAGATTCAATTGGATTGAGGTTTCTGAAAGTGCAATACAAGAAATCAATAAATGAAATAAATGGAGTTGAATACTCATTTGAAGTCAAGGATAATGGCATACCTAAGGTCTGTGTAGCTCAACTATAGCGAGCTCTACTGATGCCAATCAATTGTCTTGAGCCTCCCATGGGCTTGGAATCAGCCAAATAAAGATGAAGGAAGGATTTGATGGGGCTTTTGAGGTGTCTAGGGCTTTTGCAGTACTAGGGCTGTAGCATGCCTGACTGCCTCCCTTGGGTCATGGTCGAGTTGGAGAAGCGACAGAGCACAGTGCCCACATAATTAAATAATAAGGATTCGATCTTAGGATAGACAAAATCCACAGTATTCACCTTAGAAGTTGTATTTGGGCCAGGATCCAATAGTTAAGATTAGATCTACCATATATTTGATCTAAGCCATTTGTTCATAATCCTCAAAATAGCTGGATGACCCATATCTTATGATCCTGTTGTTCGGTGTTCTGTAAAGAATGGTAAATCACCTGTCGTTCAAAATTAAAAAACGTACAATCATTAATTATTTAATATAATTGATTTTTATTTATTATAAATTTTTATAATCTAAATTGTTCAAATATTCTTTATCAAATGAGCTCCAAAAATTCTCAAAATATCACCCATAACTAATTTGGGGGTGAGGAACAAATTTATTTTCTTAATTTTATTTTTATTTATATTGATTAAAGCATTCGCTAAATTCAAATTACTTTCAAATTGGCTTAAACTTTAGGGGTTCCATCATAATGATGCATAAAGATTAATGGAAGGCTTTTCATGATGACTAGATTAATTAATGACAGGTAATAACCTCAGGTTGTTATAAACTCCCTCATTTAAAAAAGGTGTCTTCCATGATGCCGACACAATTAAATAAAATATATGATGAATATTAAAGGTAGTAAATTACAAGCATACCAGATTAAGAAAAGTGTTCTACCTATTTCTTTCATATATCTTCCTCTTTCTTACATGTGACTTCTTCAATTGAATGATTCTTGTGATTAGAATTTAATTATTGGGATAATGCAATTTCTTAGTTTTTGAGATCTTTCTCTAGAATCTTGATGGGTTTTACAACAAAATATAGATTTGGTTGCAATTATATAGCAAGCATCTAAATCTAATGATTTAGATATAGCATACACTTCCTTAGTGATGATATATAGAATATATTGTTCATTGCTACAAAGTAATTTGATAGATTCGGTTGACACACTGATGTTCCAACCTTTGCAATCACATCAAAGGACTCGACATATCTAGCACACAAATTACTAGTCACACCAAATGTAACAACCCTAGGTTGTTACCAAGCTTAATCTAAGTATAATTACACTTTAAAATTTATTCCATTGTATTCATATGGTCATTAGAATCAAACCCTAAAATTTTTAGGTTAATAGGACCTCAGTAGGATAAATTGGCAATTTTGGTGTAACGACCCCAATAATAGGATAGAAGACTAATCCAAACATTGGGATGTTACCTTAGCACCTAATACTTGATTTGAAGTAAACAAATTAAGTATAAATGCTAAGTGACCAAATCACTTTATAAGTAGTTGTTAAGTTAAAATAAAGTTATACAAATGAATGCAATAGAAGGTACATGGTAAGGAGAAACATGTAAAATGACAATGCAAGTATTTACAATACAAGCAATTGGAATAATCCACTCATTCATCCCAAGCAGTTACAAATTAGTATACATAATACAGATTAATTAAGAGTAGGTAAAAGCAACTTAAGTAAACTCAAGCGATTTATAATTTAATTATTATAGACCTTTTAAAATTAAGAGTAAAATACAGTAAGTAGGTCGTTCTCTCACTTCTAATAAAATACAAGTAATATTTTATAATTAAGCGGAAGCAAAATTCTTTATAAGCCCTTCAAGCACTTGGACCTGCATTACCTGAATCAAAGGGCTCTTGATCTATCCTATTTTGGTATTTAAATATGATAGGGCAATGCCAAAGAAAGAAAAAGTGTAGTTATACTAAACAGTCTAAGCACATTTCAAGATTGGCTACATTTTTAAGTTGATAAGATATCATAAATATAATTTACAATTTAAACTAAGCAGTGGAGCTATGAAGGCTATCAAGTTTGGGAAAATGAATCAAGCATAACTGTAAAGGAGATAGTATGAAATAAGTTGAGTAAGAACACTCACTTATAAATAAGTCCTAGCCTGCATCCAAAATTGGTAAGGGAAAGTATCCAAAAAGGCTAGAAACTATTATGTGCATTAAAGTAAATGAAAGAGAAGTAATACATGTTTAATGAAATTTATGCTAAGTAAGCAAATGAAATATAATGAAGCATTAAATAAAATTAAGCAACATACACTGTATTTTAAATGAACTATAAGTGAGCAAAACACAATACGAGAAATGGAGAGTGTAAAGCATAGAAAATAAAAAAGTATCTTAGACTCTTGATCTAAGATAAACATAGGCTAGGACTATGAAAAGTAAGCATAACTGAATAGTTACAAAAAGATCTTAAAATCAATAAGATTGCAAAAGAACTCTTATATTATTAATTAAAGTTATATTTAGAAACTATCTCATTCTGTGGGAGTACTTGTAACAACCCTAGTTGTTATCATAGCTAAACCTAGATTAATTAAGCTAAACCAAGCTTTAATTTTGATTCCATTATACTCAATGGGTCATTTAAACCTAACCCTAGAAGTTTGGAATCAATCGGAGCTAAAATGGAAATTTGGTATTTTTGGCTATTTTTAAGCTCTAGAAATACCTAAATTAATTTGATCTCCAAATCAAAATTTGAATTCATTTTTGAATTCCCCACCCCCAAATTAGCTAAGGGTGAAATTTTGAGAATTTTTGGAGGTCATTTAGGCACATTTTGGATTTAATTTAAATTAGTTCAATTGCAATTTAGGGTTTTAAAGAATTCATAATTGCAAATATAACTTTTCCCAATAGTCGGGTATTCCCAAACTGTGGGCGCCATCTGGGCCATCCGTTCCACAGATCAAGTCCCATCTCATCTCGACCATTCCACAGTTCTAAGATCTTGATCCAACAGCATCTAGGTCTCCGTCTTAAGTAGGCCAGATCGCCTGTTCGATCCTCAGATCTGATCCGATGGTTGATCCAGCTTTCTCCTTTGGCCGTTAGATGTCGGGAGATCAAAGCGGTTCTACCTCAACTGGCGATCCATCAGACAGCTCTGGAGACCCCCGCAATTGTGGATCGTCTTCCTCCTCAGCTCGCACCTGACAACCGAATCCTTTCGTACAGCCACGTCCCCCAGCCAGTCTGCCACTCCCGTGCCATGTCAGAGAGGCCGTTGCGACCTTGCCCTAGCCTCCCTAGCACTCCCAGCCAAGGTCGAGCCCGGCCCACCCCAATTTGGAAAATTGAGGGAACCCCTTGGGCCGAGCCTATGCATTGGCCCTCGACCTCGGTAGCCACCGTAGACCCTCCTTGGTCCTAAAAATACCCCTGCTAATTACTCAGTGAGCTCCATTGCTCACTGAGATCCCCTAATTTTGTGGCCGAAGGTCTGCTGGAGTCCCATCTTCTCGATGAATTCTGGAACCTCTAAAGCTGTGAATCACTGATAGAGGGTGCGTGTCTGGAGTTCATACCCCCTGCTAGCTCGTGCCGATCCTCTAGGAGCTCCAGCTACTCCCAATTCCTCCTCAATCGAGCCTGTCATCCATTTTCAGGCACAAATTTTCCCCATTGAAATCAGAGAGTAGGGATCAAGTTGAGCCGCCGCCGTCGCCCGGTTGCCGAGAATTTCAGTACTGAAGCTCAGCGTGGATGGAGTCAGTCGGGAGGAAGGAGATGAAGTCCGGGTCAGGTCGACCGGTTACTCGTGCCTTTTGAATTTGGGGCGCGATTATTAGGGATTTATAGGAATGTATTTTCTATGGTTATTTATTAAATAAATCAAATCCCATAGTTTTTATATAAATAAAAATATAGAATAAATTAACTTAATAACTTTAGCTATACTGATCCAAATGGTATGATCCAATAAACCATTTGAATTAGAAAAATACAAGGAATCTAAATATAAAATAAAATCATAATCCAATGGTTGGATTTAAAATAATCCCCTAATCCTTTTCTATTTTTAATTAAATCACAATAAATTCAATTAATAACCAAATTAATTGAATAAGGGCTCTAATTGCTCACATAATCCTAAGGAATCTATGTAGACCATTAACACTAATTTATGAATCCTAATTGTCCTAATCACTCCTTAATTACCCTAATTAGGGATTTGTGAATTTAACCCTAATTAAGCCTCTGATTTTGGGTAAGTTAATTCCGAATGCTATCTTAAGGATATTAGAACCTATGGGTAAGATTGGATTGCCCTAGAATTCCTAAATTTCTTAATCACCCTAATTGGCCTAAATAAGTGATCAGTGCTAATTAGTTAATTAGGCTGTCAAAACCAAAGATAAGTATGTTTCCCACTTTATTAATCAATATGAAACACATTAGGATAGATTAGAAGTAATTTGGATAATTAAATCCTAAAATCCCATATTTAGCATTAAGAGGGGTATTTTGGTCATTTTTACCAAAATATGCTTAGGTGCCCCTTAAGCCTTGGAAAATTTAGTAAATCACCCTTAGTTGGATTATTAATGTTCTACTGAACTTTTAAACTAATGATGTTAATAATATGGATATTAAGTTAAGAAATCTTCTTTTAGCCTTAATTTAGATGCTTAGATCTTAAGTGATCATAAAGAAATCACTTTGCACTAAGTAATTGAACATAACAATCTTAGTTACTAAATCTCAATTTAATAAGTTAAATTAAGTTAGTTTATGAGCTTAAATTTGAAAAGAAACACATTTAGAAACTCCTAGGTTGAAAATCTAGCTTAAGTCTAAAGTGATCAAATATCAGATCTTGATCTTAGATCTTAGACTTTAGAACTTCTATTTGAATTCAACCATCTCCAATTAATATTTTTTAAATGATTTATTATCTGAATCTTTTGAAGCCTTCCATGTGGGTATAGGATTCATTCAATCTATAGGATATGAAATTATCCTAAAAGATTGGATATAGATCTTAGATTCTCAAGTTCTTAATTGATTATATTATCTTATAATCAGTAGAGTTGCCTATCACTAAGTTCTTAGCCCTTGGATCTTTCAGTTTATAGGATTCTTTATCCTTAACTTAGAAATAAAGTGTGAACCCTAGATCCTAGTTAGGACACCACCTTGGATTTAGGATTTGAACACCAAAGTGGAGTTTCAATCCACAATCCTTAGATCTTGGTTAACTTAAATCAAGATTTGGGTAAGAGAGGAAAATATTAATAATTAAGTTATTGATTTATTTATTTAATCCTTATTGTTGTCATATGATTGTGAATTAGAACTTGCTAAGTTCTAATATTAACTTTAAGGTCGTAAATTTGAGATTTTACTCGATAGCTGGATATTGGAGATCCTAAACTTGTATCTTCTCAGATTAGTTAGATTGGACTAATTAGATAAAAACAGATATCACATAAGTCTAGACTGAGTCTCTTGCCTACTTTGACTTGATAGCTTGGCATCCCTTGGATATTGAGCCTTATTTCTTGAGCATAATAGAGGAATTTGTGATATGGATGATACATCCTTAGTTAATAGTTTTGAGAAGCATATCATTCATCAAATTCTTGTAGTGCTTTCAGTCAGTAGAGTATGCCCTAACTTAGTCTGCCTCTTAAGTTCTTGTATTGTTATAGAATAGTCTCAGGCCTAGTGGATATGGATGTATAGGATGGTTATAGACTTATTCTATGAGTTCAACTCAAGCCTAGCATATTGGATGTCTAGGATGGTTATAGCTGAACTCTCAATTCGGAGGCCCTGTATGGCCTATTGTCTGATATGGCAGGACTATGTCTTAGGCTTACTGCTACTTTAGTTCAATTTTTAGTATTGTTGTGCTTTGACACATGCTTTAGTGGTCTTTTTACAGTACTTGCTTGCTTTACCACATGTCTCAGTGGCTTTATGATGCATGTATTATTTTGCTTTTTGCCACATATCTTAGTGGATTTTCATTTTCATATTTATCTACATGTTGTATTTACAATTGTCTAACTGTAACCTTTTTATTTTGTTGGCTGGGGCCCTAGTATTTGTAATACCGACAAATCTCAGATTCAGACTTGTTCGTGGGCAGTGCTGCAGGAGAGGAGCTATTTCAGGAGGAGGATCATACTGTAGCAGTTTAGATAAACTTTTCCATTTTAGTGAGATTGAGAGACTATTTTATTTTAATTAATTCAGTTTGTAATAATTAAATTTTGGATGTACTTTACTTTCTGCTCTTGTGTTGAGTTACTGCTTGGTTTTCTATTTCCTACTATGTTGTGCACCTGGATGTTACCTTATATTTTATACTTCCGCCACCTTGATCTATGTACATATAAATGTATGTTTACAGTATTTAGGTGACAAGTCCTTGGCTTAAGGTAGGTTGGGTTTCAGCTGACTTTACTTAACTTGGGGATTTGCCACAGTTGGAGTACCCTACTTCTTTATAGTTAGTAAGGTGTCAGAATGAGATCTACGATTCCTTTTTACCTAATGGACTGTTCTTCTGAGAATATAAAATTAATATAGGTAAGATCCATAACACGGTAGTATCAGTAACTCTACAAAAAGGCAGAAGAAGAATACTCACATCCTAATAACCAAGTCACCTTGAGTCTAACAAAAACTTAATAAAAATTTTGTCCTCAGAGTCAAATAAATTTTGGAGAGTCTGATATAGACTACTATCTGCATGCCTTCAAGTCAGCTTGGAACTGTAGTTTCGAATGGAGGCAGGAGATTAAATGGCAGATTGAAGGAGTTTCAGCAAGAGGGACCTTGGTCTTGGATATGCTTCTGCAGCAAGCAGTATACTGAGGGCTTGACTTTCCTATATACGCAAAGGAATGGTTGAGCTGAGTGGAGTCAATTTTGGTACATATAGAGTGTCCCGAGTCACTCTATGTGGATGTTGTGATGGATCGGATGCTGGATTACGTAGGAGTCTGGTGGTATGACACTATTGCAATGCTCAAGAGGAAGCGTAAGAGGAAGTGTCAAGAAGTAACTTTTGAGGATTTTTGTGTAGCTTTTAGGGCTGAGTACATTAAGGATGCCTGAGTGTTCTTTAACAAAATTGTCATCTCTTAATTTACATGATTTTAGTAACATTGTGCTTTTTAGCCATTTCTAAATCGCAATGTAATCCTTTATTTCTACAATTACTGAGAACTCTTTGGTTATCTTCTTTAAGAAAGTTCTGAAATGTGGTTTGCAATGATTAATTTGAATGAATCCTGGATCACCACCCGCTGTCACTCCTGTCAAGAACACCATCGCATCTAGCAGCTCTAATGACGAAGTAGCTCACCTACGTGTAATGGTGACGACCCTATTGGAAAACCAAGCCCAACAGGCAATCGTTATGCAGAAACTACTAAATAACCATGCAGTTCCAGCCACTGTTGTGTTCTGGCTATCCCTTCCTCACAACCTACCTCTTCTTACTCCATGGATAACCTTCTTCATAATTTCTTGAGGTTAAGACCTCCAACCTTTGGTGGGAATCTATCACCGATGGATACAGCCGACTGGCTGAAGGCGGTGGAGAGGGATCTCATTAGTCTGAAGATCCCGAACTCAGAAGCTATTCGTCTCACTACACGTTTGCTTCATGCAGAAGCATAATAATGGTGGGAAGAAGTCCGAAATACTAGATTCGCTGACTACAAATTGGAGGACATCCCATGGGATGAGTTCGTCGAAGCCTTTAAAACTGAATTCATTCCTCCATCTGCACAAAACATGATTTCAGACACGATTATAAGGTTGGCACAAGGGAGTCATTCAGGGGCTGAATACAAAAGGGAATTTCGTAGATATATTCGCTTCATGCCAGAAGTTACTCATTCTAAGTCAGCTAAGTGCCAAAATTTTCTCTGTGGACTCTGAGATTCACTGAAGAATTAGATCATGCCACTCTGCCTAACTTGCTTCTTCAAACTAGTGGAAATGGCTAAAGTGATTGAGCACCACAAATCTAAAGGGGATCTCAAATGAAAAGCTCAAACAACTTTGAACCCGTAGGGAAACTTCATGAGATACGGGTCTAATCCTGCGAAGGTCTATCATCTAGAAGCTGCACTGGCTGCTGAACAAATTCGAAGCTGTACTAAGCCTCATCGATATGGCAAGTGTTACCACTTTGGCCATAAATGCAATATTTGTGGGTGCACAGGCCACATGTTCTACCACTGTGACTACACGGAAGTAGTGGATGGAGTTCCAATGAAGCCCCATCAGAAGAAGTAAGTATTCAGGGCGACTTCGCTGAACTAGAGAGAACCAAATCTGGCTATAATGCCAACCCCTGCATCTGAAGTTGCTCCAGCATAGTCACCAGCTCCTAACTCCCAGAACTATCTTAAGAGGCAAACCAATAGTCATCCTGCTGGCCTTGCGCGAGTTTATGCTCTAACACCTATCGAGGCTACAGAGAATAATAATGTAGTTTCAGGTACATATCGTTCAACTTTTCCTTGATAATTGCACTGCTATACTCAAAATTATTGCATGTCATTAATGCAATTCATATGAATTAGGAACACTTTATTTCAATAATCAGCCTTGTAATGTATTATTCGACACCGGTGCTAGTCATTCATTTACCTCTGAACGATTTGCCAACATCCTTAAGCTACACTCATATAACTTAGCCAAATTTTTGAGTGTTGGACTTTCGTCCGGAGCCCAGCTAAGAGCCCAGAAGTTTTGTGATATCCAAATACCAATAAATGGTCAAGAATTTCACTCTAAATTAATCATCCTGTCATTAACAAACTTTGGTATCATCCTTGGGATGAATTGGCACAGTGATAATAGCACCGTGATAAACTGCCTTAAGAAGAAGGTCACTCTCCACTCTCAGGGCAAGCCGACAATTTTTGTAGGAAAAACTAGTACATAGTTATCGTTGATAAATACAACTTAAATCTGAACAGTTGATCAATAAGGGATGTGATACTTATTTAGTCACCATGATGGGTGAAACAAAAGAAAGTATCCCTCTCCCTGACTGTAAAGTAGTTAAGGAATTTGCCGACGTATTTCTAGAAGATTTGCCTGGTGTACCTCCGGCTAGAGAAGTTGAGTTCTCGATCGAATTAATCCCTGGTACCCAGCCTATATCCAAAGCACCTTATAGAATGGCACCTAAGGAACTTCAAGAACTTAATGAGCAATTGCAAGAGCTCTTGAATAAAGGCTTTATCAGGCCAAGTATGTCTCCTTGGGGAGCGCCCGTTCTATTTGTAAAGAAGAAGGATGGATCTATGCGAATGTGTATATATTATCGCAAACTAAATAAAGTTACTATAAAGAACAAATACCCATTGCCTAGAATTGATGATTTATTTGACCAGTTATCTGGAGCTCTTATATTCTCCAAGATTGACTTAAGGTCTGGATATCATCAATCGCGAGTAAAAGAAGACGATGTGGGGAAGACCGCTTTTCGCACTCGTTATGGTCACTTTGAATTCTTAGTGATGTCTTTTGGACTCACTAATGCGCTCTCAATTTTCATGGATTTGATGCAGGGAATTCTTAAGCCGTACTTAGACAAATTCGTGATTGCCTTTATAGACGATATCCTTATTTACTCTAAAACCTTGGAAGATCATGAAGAACACTTGAGATTTGTGCTAGAAAATCTGTGTGACCATCAATTGTATGCCAAGTTCTCTAAGTGTGAGTTTTGGCTTAAGTCCATTGCATTCTTGGGGCATATAGTTGATGCCCAGGGTATTCGTGTAGATCAGAATAAAGAGAGCGCTATTTAGGATTGGGTTCAACCTAAGTCAGTCACTGATATTAGATGTTTTTTGGGATTAGCTGGATATTATAGAAAATTTGTTAAAGGATTTTCCTAGATCGCTTCGCCTTTGACTAAGTTGACCCAGAAGGTCGTTCCGTTCATATGGAGTCTTGAATGCGAGGAAGCATTTCAAACTCTGAAAGATGCACTTTCCACCGCTCCAGTTCTTGTTTAACCTAAAGAAGGTTTGAACTATCAAGTATATACCGATGCCTCCAGAATTGGTCTAGGCTGTGTATTAATGCAAGAGGCTAAGGTAATTGCTTACGCCTCTCGTCAGTTAAAACCCCACAAAAAGAATTATCCAGTTCATGATCTTGAACTTGCAGCTGTGATCTTTGCCTTGAAAATATGGCATCACTGACCATAAAAGCTTGAAATACATCTTCACTCAAAGAAAATTAAATTGTCGCCAAAGAAGATGGCTAGAGCTCATCAATGATTATGACCTTAGTATTCAATATCATCCAGGAAAAGCAAACGTAGTGGTCGATGAGCTTAGCTGTCATGCTACTCTAACCTCTATGTTTGCATCCAGTTCTTTAAAACACAAATTCCGTAAGCTTGAAATTTCTCCAGTTAGTGGCGACATGCTAAGTTCACTATTAACAAATATCAATGTGGAACCCACTTTCCATAGAGATGTCTCTATCTCATGAACTAAAGATGAGGAGTATCTGAAATTCAAAGCAGATATTGAAGGAAGTCATCATCATGATCTGCAGTTGCGGAATGGTGTAATTTATCAAGGTAATCGATTGTGGATTCCTAAGTTCATGCATCGCAAAGTATTAATTGAAGGCCATAGTTTTGGGTATCACATTCACCCAGGCAGTTCGAAGATGTACCAGGATCTAAAGCAATCATTTTGGCAGCCCGACATGAAGAAAGATGTAGCTGACTTTGTGGCTAAATGTCATGCCTGCAATTTAGTAAAGGCCCAGCACCAAAGACTTGGTGGTCTTCTGCATCCATTAGATATTCCTGAATGGAAATGGTTCGATATATCTATGGATTTCGTCATGGGATTGCCTCGGGAAAAATCTGGTGCCGACGCAATCTGGGTTAAAGTAGATCGTTTGCTAAATCAACGCATTTTCTTCCTATTTGTCAACTGATTCTATAGAGAAGTTAGCAAAACTCTATATCAAGGAAATTGTCAGATTGCATGGGATTCCAAAATTAATCGTATTCGATAGAGATAGCAGATTTACTTCTAAGTTTTGGCAAGTTGTGCATCAAGATCTGGGTACTACTCTAGCCATGAGTACAGCTTTTCACCCTCAAATGGATGGTCAGATTGAAAGAGTAAATCAAGTTTTGGAAGATTTGCTTAGGCTCTGAATTCTTGATTTTGCTGGTTCCTAGGATGATCACATTCCCTTAGTGGAGTTTGCTTATAATAATAGTTTTCAAGCCAGTATTTAAAATGGCTCCTTATAAAGCATTGTATGGTAGAAGATATAGTACTCTGCTAGCTTGGTCAGAAATAGGAAGCATTCAACTGTTTGGATCAGAGTTAGTTGAAGATACAAACAGTAAAATTTAGTTGATTCAGCAGAAAATTTGTTCAGCTCAAGATCGTTAGAGCAAATATCATAATTCTCATCATCATCTCCTATAATTCAATGTGGGAGATTTTGCTTATTTAAAGGTCAGCCCAATGTAAAGTGTCTACAGACTTCGAGTAGCAGGGAAGCTCAGTCCCCGCTATGTTGGGCCTTTTAAGGTTTTGGCCAAGTAGGATCATCTGCCTACCGGTTAAATCTTCCTGATGGCTTTGCAGCTGTTGATAACGTATTTCACATATCATCATTAAGAAGATGTCTTAGAGATCCTTCTCATCTCATTCAACTTCCTGTAGTAGAGATCCAACCTGATCTTTCTTATGCTGAAGAACCTATCAGAATCTCAGCTCGTGATCAGAAGCAGCTAAGGAACTGTTCAATTCCTATGGTCAAAATTTAGTGGAAGAATCGATCCTTAAGAGAATCTACTTGGGAGAAAGAGGTGGATATGCACAACAAATATCCACAGCTTTTTGCAAGCCCAGGTATTGTTCTTCTCTTTCCCATCTATTGTAATTAAACCTTGTTTTGTCCAGTAGGATTTTCTTCACTTAAGTGATGTCGGGGACGACATCGTTCCTAAGTGGGGAGTCTGTAACAACTCTACCTGTTATCATAGCTAAACCTAGATTAATTAAGCTAAATGAAGCTTTGATTTTGATTCCATTATACTTAATGGGTCTTTTAAACCTAACCCTAGAAGTTTGGAATCCATCGGAGCTAAAATGGAAATTTGATATTTTGGGCTATTTTTAAGCTCTTGAAAATATCTAAATTAATTTGATCTTCAAATCAAAATTTGAATTCATTTTTGAATTCCCCACCCCCAAATTAGCTAAGGGTGAAATTTTGGGAGTTTTTGGAGGTCATTTAGGTATATTTTGGATTTAATTTAAATTAGTTCAATTGTAATTTAGGGTTCTAAACAAATCCTAATTGCAAATATACCTTTTCCCAACGGTCGGGTGATTCCCAAACTGCAGGCGCCATCCGTACCGTCCGTTCTGCCGATCTGATCCAATGGCCGCGCCTTAGATCAAGTCCCGTCTCATTTCGACCGTTCTGCGATTCTGAGATCTTGATCCAACGACATCTAGGTCTCCGTCTTAAGTAGGCCCGATCACCCATTCGATCCTCATATCTGATCCGATGGTTGATCCAGCTTCCTCCTTCAGCCATTAGATGTAAGGATATCAGAGCCATTCCGCGTCAACTGACGATCCATCAGACGGCTCTGGAGACCCCCGCAACTGTGGATCGTCTTCCTCCTCAACTTGCACCCGATAGTCGAACCATTTCATACACCCACATCCCCCAGCAGGTCTGCCACTCTCATGCCACGTCAGGGAGGCCGTTGCGACCTAGCCCTAGCCTCCCTAGCACTCCCTAGCCAAGGTTGAGGCCCGGCCCACCACAATTTGGGAAATTAAGGGAACCCCTCAGGCCGAGCCTATGCATTGGCTCCCGACCTCGGCAGCCACCATAGTCCCTCACCGGTCCTATAAATACCCCTACCGATTCCTTAGTGAGCTCCTTTGCTCATTGAGATCCCCTAATTTTGTGGCTGAAGGTCTGCTGGAGTCCCATCTTCTCAGTGAATTCCTGAACCTCTGGAGCTACGAACCGCTAATAGAGGGTGCAGGCCTGGAGTTCAGACCCCCTGCTAGCTTGTGTCGATCCTCTGGGAGCTCCAGCTACTCCCAATTCCTCCTCAACCAAGCCTATCATCCGACTTCAGGTACAGATTTTCCCCACTGAACTCAGAGAGTTCAATTCCCATTTAAGGTTCTGGTTAAGCCACTGGATGTTGTCTAGATTGTCTTAGCCACTTAAGAAAACCTAATGCGTTTGCTCCTAAGGTCTGGGTTAGCCTAAGTTGATCGATCATTCGTCTGGTTTGTGCCACGAGCTCATAGCCGAGCTCGAGTAAGGATCCACCGATCCAGGGCACCCCAAAGCTCGTGGCAAGAGGGCTTCGATCCGCCTCACTTCCAGGATGTTGTAGGGATTGAGCTCTGACCAAGTCTTTGTGAGGAGAATTTACTCCTCATAGTAAACACTAAAAGCTTCAGGTAAGGCCGAATTCACCAAGTAGCCATCCAACGATTCAGTGTGTCCTAGAGAGGGATTAACGGTGGGATTAATGCGACGCTACTTCAGGATCGTGTAGGGATTAAGTTGAGCCGCCGCTGTCGCCGGGTGCCGAGAATTTCAGTACTGAAGCTTGGCGTGGACGCAATCAGTCAGGAGGACGGAGATGAAGTCTAGGTCGGGCCGACCCGTGACCTGCGCCTTTTGATTTTGGGCCGCAGTTATTAGCGATTTATAGGAATGTATTTTCTAGGTTATTAATTAAATAAATCAAATCCTATATAGAATAAATTAACTTAATAACTTTAGCTATACTGATCCAAATGGCATGATCCAATATACCATTTGAATCAGAAAAATACAAGGAATGTAAATATAAAATAAAATCATAGATCCAACGGTTGGATTTAAAATAATCCCCTAATTCTTTTCTATTTTTAATTAAATCTCAATAAATTCAATTAATAACCAAATTATTTGATTAAGGGCTTTGATTACTCACATAATCCTAAGGAACCTATGTAGACCATTAAAAGTAATTTAGGAATCCTAATTGTCCTAATCACTCCTTAATTACCTTAATTAGGGATTTGTGAATTTAACCCTACTTAAGCCTCTTATTTTGGGTAAATTAATTCCTAATGCTATCTTAAGGATATTATAACCTATGGGTAAGGTTGGATTGCCCTAGAATACCCTAAATTCCTTAATCACCCTCATTGGGCTAAATAAGTGATTAATACTAATTAGCTTAAATAGGTCGTCAAAACCAAAGATAAGTATATTTCCCACTTTATTAATTAATATGAAACACATTAGGATAGATCAGAAGTAATTTGGATAATTAAATCCTAAAATCCATGAAAATTGAGGGCGCATTAGTGAGTCCAAAAGACAACACCAAGAATTCAAAGTGACCATAACGAGTGCGGAAAGCGGTCTTTCCAACATCGTCTTCTTTTACTCGTGATTGATGATATCCAGACCTTAAGTCAACCTTGGAGAATATAACAGCTCCAGATAACTGGTCAAATAAATCATCAATTCTAGGCAATGGGTATTTATTCTTAATCGTGACTTTGTTTAGTTCGCGATAATCTATACACATTCGCATAGATCCATCCTTCTTCCTACAAACAGAATGGGCGCTCCCTAAGGAGACATACTTGGCCTTATAAAGCCTTTATTAAAGAGCTCTTGAAATTTCTCATTAAGTTCTTGAAGTTCCTTCGGTTCCATTCTATAAGGTGCTTTGGATATAGGCTAGGTACTAAGGATTAATTCGATTGAGAACTCAACCTCTCTAGCACAAGGAACACTAGGCAAATCTTCTAGAAATATGTCAGTGAATTCCTTAACTACTTTACAGTTAGATAGAGTAAAATTCCTGACCATTTATTGGTATTTGGATATTACAAAACCTCTGGGCACTTAGCTGGGCTCCAGACGAAAGTCCAACACTCAAAAATTTGGCTAAGTTATATGAGTGTATCTTAAGGATGTTGTCAAATTGTTTAGAGATAAATGAATGACTAGCGCCGGTGTCGAATAATACATTACAAGGCTTATTATTGAAATAAAGTGTGCCTAATTCATATGAATTGCATTAATGACTTATAATAATTTTGAGTATAGCAATGCAATTATCAAGGAAAAGTTCAGAGATGTGTACCTGAAACCACATTATTATCCTCTGCAGCCTCGATAGGTGTTAGAGCATAAACTCGCGCAGGACCGGTAGGACGACTGTTAGTTTGCCCCCTGAGATAGTTCTGAGAGTTAGGAGATGGTGACTGTGCTGGAGCAACTTTAGATACAAGGGTTGGCATTATAGCCTAATTTGGTTCTCTCTGGTTCAGCGAAGTTGCCCTAAATACTTGCTTCTTCTGATGGTGCTTCATTGGAACTCCATCCACTATATCCATGTAGTCACAGTGGTAGAACCTGTGGCTTGTGCACCCATAACTGTATCATTTATGGCCAAAGTGCTAACACTTGCCATAAGGATGAGGCTTAGTACAACTTTGAATTTGTTCGGTAGTCGGTGCAGCTTCTAGCTGATAGACCTTCGCAGGATTAGGATTAGACCCGTGTCTCTTGAAGTTTCCCTGCAAGTTCAGAGTTGTTTGCACTTTTTATTTGAGATCCCCTTCAATTGGCGGTGCTCAATCACTTTAGCCATTTCCACTAGCTTGATTAAGCTAGTCAGGCAGAGCGGCACAATCTGATTCTTCAGTGAATCTTAGAGTCCATTGAGAAAACGGTGGCACTTAGCTGACTCAGAATGGGTAACTTCTGGTGCTAAGTGAATCAATCTACAGAATTCCCTTTCGTATTCAGCCTCCAAACAACTCCCTTGAGTCAACCTTATAGTCGTGTCTAAAATCATGTTTTGTGCAGATGGAGGAATGAACTCAGTTTATAAGGCTTCGACGAACTCATCCCATGGGATGTCCTCCAATTCGTAGTCAGCGAATCTGGTGTTTCGGACTTCTTCCACCGATATTCTGCTTCTGCATGAAGCAGACATGTAGCGAGATGGACAACTTATGAGTTCGGGATCTTCAGACTAATGAGATCACTCTCCATGGCCTTCAGCCAGTTGGCTGTATCCATCAGGTGATAGATTCCCACCAAAGGTTGGAGGTCATAACCTCAAGAAATTATGAAGAAGGTTATCCATGGAGTAATGAGAAGAGGTAGGTTGAGGGCCAGGGACAGCCGGAACAGCAACAGCGGCTGGAACTGCATGGTCATTTAGTAGTTTCTGCATAACGATTGCCTGTTGGGCTTGGTTTTCCAACAGGGTCATCACCATTGCGCGTTGGTGCGCTACTTCATCATTAGAGCTACTAGATGCGACAGTGTTCATGACAGGAGTCACGGCGGGTGGTGATCCAGGATTCATTCTAACTAATCATTGCAAACTACATTTCAGAACTTTCTTAAGGAAGATAATCAAAAAGTTCTCATTAATTATAGAAATAAAGGATTACATTGTGATTTAGACACAATGTTACTAAAATCACATAAATTAAGAGATGACAATTTTGTTAAATAACACTCAGGCATACTTAATGTACTCAGCCCTAAAAGCTACACAAAAATCCTCAAAAGTTACTTCTTGATGCTTCCTCTCATTAATTATAGAAATAAAGGATTACAATCCTTAAGGTACTACTACAAGCCAGAACAAGGAGTTATAAAGAGCTTCACCTTCTCAAGGAACACTAGCTTTTATTCTAGGAAGAAGGAGAAGAGAAACATCCACCACCTGGTTAAGGATTTCTTCACATGCAAGAGCTTTCTTGCACAACAACTCTCCCTTAAGGTTCTTTCTTGGAATCTCCTCTAATAGTAATCAAAGCACTTCAATTTTCTTATGAAAACCTTAGAAGTATTATAAGAAACTTTTTCTTAAGTTCCCTTAAGTTCCCAACTCTATTTTTTACCTCAAATGGTTCAAAATACTCCTCAATTAGCTTAGGGCATAACTTATACCAGAACTATAATCTATTTGGAACTACAAGATGCCGTACTGCACAAGCCTTAAGTAGCTAGGCCCTAGGGCACACTGTAGTACCCTGCTTTTTGATGCTCTGCCACTGAGGCATGCTCTAGCGCATGCTGAGGCATGCAACATCGCCCTACTCTCTGGATGTATGTCATTGGGGAGCACTACAGCACTCGAGTCTTTATCTGCTTCTGCAATGAAGCACTACGGTGGATAGAGTTCCCTAGCCCTTAGAATCCATCCATCTGTGTGTGCTACAGTGCCTTTGTCTCAATTTTCTAGCCTCCAATACTCATCACAATGCCTTTCTTTTAAGTGTTGGGTGCCCTGGCTTGCTATGACAAACCAAAGTGTGCTGTGGCCCTTATGCTACAGCTGAGCTTCCAAATATATTTTAAATCGCCTGAAAGCCTCCCAGAATCTCAACAAAGCTCCATTGGCATCTCCATGATGATCTGAATGGTCCCCACAAAATAATATACATCACGTGAGCATGATGGACAATAGTTTGTATTGGGTTTCTGCTTATCACAGAGAACTTCTTTGGAACAATGTGTTTATTTCTTAAATCGAAGAGGCGCTAAGGCTCTGATCCCGTGGATCTAATTTCACCTACAAGAACAAATCTTGGCCTTTGGATCAACAACATGATCCAATTTGAAACTTAACGAATTATGAGGGTGCGATGATAAGCCTTAAAATTACACTAAACTCTCCCCATTATTTTTTGCTTTTTTAATTTGAATAGATTACTTTTAGTTTGTTTTTGGTATGCTTTATTTTCTTTAGTGTTTTCAGGTATTCAAGAACAATGTGTTTGTTTCTTACTCACTTATTCATCACAAAGGGCAACTGAGTGCTTAGGCATGCAAGGTCTCCCATTACTGCACTTGAGCAGCATTCAGATGCTTGGGTGATCATACGGGCCAAAGTGTAACAATGGCATAAACCTATTTGCTCAAGAGTGCTCCAGAGCTAGACTTACAGACATGTATGTGCTCAAGTGTGCTCAAGAATCAAGTTGGCAGAAGCATGTACTCTCAAGCATGCTCAGGCGTCAGTCAAACAGACACTTCTCCCCTCAAGCGCGCTCCAATGCACCTGTTGTGCCCCACGCCGCTGCTTGTGCAAACAAAGAATAATTAGTGACTGGACATGTCATCTACTATATGATAACCCCTACATTAGTGTCGACAAGGTAAATTCTTGCTGTGAGACACTTGCTTTGCCCACACTTGTCCTAATGAAATGTCTAAGTCATTAAAGACTTAGATATGTAATTATGGCCCGAATTATCATGTGATGATAATAATAATTCGGAGTACAAACCTAATAATTGCAATATTTATGATAGAGTGCAAAAGCGCTAAAAGGGAATATACATCCATCTAAATAGGAACCTTTAGTGGCCATTAAGGAATTGAAGAAGGACGAAGAAGACGAAGGCAAAGACAAAGAGAACTCTAGGAACATTCCTTCAGTAACATCCTCTTCTCTTCCTTTATCTATATTTCTATATTATCATCTTTAAAAGTCACAATGTTTATGAAACCATGTTTATCTTTACTTATAAATCAGTTATATTGGTAGCCTAAACTTCCATTTTTTGGTCGGGTTAAGCTAGACCTATTTAGTAGTTTTTTCTTAATGTATGTTGAGTTTTCCTTATGTAATTAAGTGATGAATATTTGTGTTGCACTTGTTGTTAATCTTTGTTTTGTAATCATAAGATAGTCATCATAGTTACTAAATTGTATTCACTATGAACTACAACTTAGATAGAACCAAAAGTTTGGATCAACATGTATGTGCATAGAGAAGCACAAAAGTCAAGAAGCACAAAATCCTTGTTAGGAGAAAAAGGCCAAATCAATGATTTTGTTGCACTTGACACATAAGTAGAACAAACCCTTTATATCAATGCAAATTTTCAGATCAAGAATTTATATGTACAAGACTTATAAGTAGTTCCAAACCCTAGAATATAGCAAAAGCTTAGACTAATGATACGAGTGCACTTAAACATTTTTTGTCCCTTATGTTCCATACTTCAAGCGATCTCATGCTTAGAAGTAACGTGTGATCACGCAAGGGATTGTTGGAGTATAGAAATCTACATGCTTATCTTAGAACATAGAGACTTATATGTGCAAGTGATAATAAAGATGAAAATTTAGTTACATGTGCACTACACCAGGATTATCGATAGAACTAAAACAAGCCATCATTTAGATATTAAGGTTCATTGTCAAGGAGTTTCGTATGAGATCTACTAAAGATAACCTTAAGGGTTTGTGGTGAGTGACTCATGTCCATGATAGAGCACTAATTAGGTTAATTAATAGTAGCCCCTAGACATATAAATTAAACATTCACATATAATAAAAAATTGAAACTTAGTAAGAATTTGGAAGGTTGAATCATAATCCATCTGTCAAATTATAACAACCCTAAGTTGTTACCCTACTAATTCTTAGCTTAATTAGACATTAATTTTGATCCCATTGCATTTAGAATATCAAGTTAAGCTTATCCTAAAAATTTAAGATCAATTGGACTTCTCTAAGTCAACTTAGCATTTTAATGAGTCTAGGTGCCCTAAATGAAAACTAAAAATATTTGATCTTAGAATTAAAATCTCATTGCATTTTTGAATTCCTCACCCCCAAATTAGCTAGGGGTGAAAGTTTGGTAAAATTTGAAGATCATTTAGATAATAATTCAATTTAAATTAAAATAGTCTAATTGCTTTCTAGGATTTCCAATAATTTAAAATTGCAAATATACCATATACCTGATTAAACGGTCGGGATCCGCTGTGAGACCGCGGGCAATCCGCTATGGAGCTTGGGTCATGGGACAGCGAATTCCCTCAAATCTCACCGTTGCGCCTTTTGATCCATTGGCTAGGATTTTTTCCTGCGGGATCACGGATCCATCATTGGATCCGTCCCATGGATTATACGGCCCTGATCAGATCGGATCCGACCGTCAGGATCCGGCCATCAGGACCATTGCGCAGTCCTGATTGATTAATCAGACGGCTCATAGCGCACCCGCACTGTGGATCTTCATTTTCTCCTCGCCGGCGCCCGACAAAGAAAATCTTGAGGATCCCAGACAACCTGGCCTATGCTGCACTTCACTAGACACATCAGAATGGCCATTAGGACCTCACCTCTCCTCGCGAAGCTCCCTGGATCAAGCATAGAGGCCCAAGCTCCTAAATTATAAATAAGGACACGTGGCCTTAGTGACCTCTCGGGTCAGCACCAGCCCTACCCAGCTCTCTAAAAGCTTTCCATTTCTCTGCTGAGGCTATAAATAGCCTTTGCATTCCTTCCTTGATCCCTTGTTGGTCAATTGGAGTCAAGCTTCCCTCCGCCATTATCAACCTTCCCGAGCATCCCTAGCCATCCCTGGTGTGTATACCACTGATAAAGGCAATTTATGGTGTTCAAGAATCCTAAGTGCGTTCATTTGAAGCTCTGCAACCCCTACCTTCCTTTTTATCGACCAATCCAGCTCTCACCATCGAACCAGGTACACTAGTTTGCTTGGTTTGTGCCAATGTGACTCAAACTCCTTTCCTTTTGATTCGTTTAAATATGTATTGTCATTTTGAGCTTAATGCGATCGTAATTGTGCTTTGAGCTAGCCTCAATCGATCGAATCGATCGATCGGGCTAACTCCCAAAAGGGGGGCCGGGTCTGAGTAAGCACCCAGTGATCTAGCACACCTTAGACCCTCAAACTAGTGGGCTTTGATCCGTCTCACCTCCTTGAAGGTGTAGGTTTCGAGCCTTGGGTCAGTCATGGCCTCTGTAGGGACAACTGCCTCCCCATAGTAGCTCTGTAGTGGGAGCTCTCGGGTGAGTAAGGTCTGGTTGATCCCAGCCCCTCTTTTGGGGCTTCGGGTATTTGCTGGAGCATCTGGCCATGGGGAAGGTTTAGCAACCTTCAGCCGGTCATGCCATGGTCTGGATGCACGGGAATTGGATGATTAGGGTTTCCATAATCACACATCTGTCGGAATGAGGGGTCAGGGAGGAAGCCACTGTGCGGGTAGGGCCGACCTGTGACTCGCGGTGTGCGACAATCTTGGGTCTCTCAGGTCCCAACCGACCCACGCAATTTTGATAATGGGCCGGACCTGTTTTAATAAATACGATTAATTGGATTTATTTTCCTTAAGGAAAATAATTCAATTAATCCAATCACAGGGAAGTATAATTGGAAAAATGCAAATTAAATTTATGTGATAGCTTTTGATCCATTGGTCTAAACCCTATAATATTATATACCAAATTGATTAGAAAATTATAAGGAATCAGAATATAAAATAATATTACACTTTTAATTGTTGGATTGTTTGGATTATCCTAATTATTGCAAAACTTAAGTAGGGATGATTAGCATGTATACTTAGCCAAATTGCAAGATTTAGGTGCCATTGTGTTCCTTATGCTTTGTAGGATGGATGTGATAAGTGGTTTAATTTCCTGATTAATGTACTCTTAATTTTGCCCTAATCTTGTAAATGCATGATTAGTGAAAATTAGGGTTTCTACTTAGTGAAAATTAGAAAACTTGGTCTCTAATTGTTCATGTGTATAAATAGAATATAATTGCCAAGTTTTATTAATTTTAAATAGTTGGATTTGTAAATAGGTGCTAATCCATTAGTTTTGAAGTAAGGTTTAATTAGCACTAATTACCTTCTATTTTATGCTAATCCATTTGTTTTGATATAAGGTTTGAATTACAGAGCATTCATAATAGTATTATGATTATACAGAGCATATGATGTGAGTTTTTAACATTTAATTTAACCAATTTGATTAAAGTGGCATTATTCCTTAATTAATCTTAAGAAATCTTAAGATCTTAATCAAGTGAATTATACTTGGTTGAAATCTGAGATTACCACCAATAATACACCAATAATATATTGATTTGACATTTGATCCATAAATCAACAAATGGTCTTAAATGGATAAGGATAGGGTTTAAACCCTAACCTATTTGATTAAGATCTGAATTTGTAATCACTTAATCATTGTAAGATGATTCAATTGACATTATTCTAATAATGCATCTAATTTTACATTGATCTTAATCATTGAATTATAAGTGTTAAGATTAATAATGAAGTTATGTGATTGAGTTATGTGAATCTAAGCTTTAGATCTTTAATTTTCTCTTATATAAGACTATTAGCATAAGATGGTTAATAAAACTGTAATGATTTATGAAAGGACCTTACTTTAATAATATCTTTGATTTCATCCCATGATTGTAGAATATGATGTGATCGGATAAATCTAATTATCAAATTTAATCACTTTTATCCAAGTTACTGAGTAAGTGGTAGAAGAATGAGACCATAAGGTCTTACTCTAGGAGTGCTTTAAAATGTCTAAAATCCTTAAATAATGTTACACCTTGAGGTAGGAAAGAATTAATGTGACATATTGAGGTAGGAACATAGATGATCCTCCCTAACCTTAGAAGCTAATCTTAAACCTTGTGGTAGAATGCACCTAAGATATTAGATTAAGATTCTCCCATATAGTAGGTAACCCATGTTGAGGGACCTCTTAGTCACATTCTTGGTTCCTTGTGTAGCACTCACCCAATTAGAGTAAGGATTGAGAGTGTCAGAAAAATTGATGGTGATTAAATAGATTTGATTGAACCCAAATTATTAGTTATGTTTAGTAGTGTATATCCAAAGTGTTGGTTCACTCCAGTATTATTCTGGAATTGTTGAGTCACTCTAAGTAAGATTTATCTTTGTGTTATCTTGCTGGCTTAGATGGATACAATCTTGCTTAGTGTAAATCAATCAATCTTAAGAGTGCTATAATTAGTGACTTAAATCCTTAGTTTGAGATAGAAGCTGCAACCTAGTTCTATGTCCTATCTTAGTGTGCTTTGATAAGTGCAGTTTTAAGCAAATTAGGTAATAAGTTACCCTCTTTAGGACATAAGGTATGCTTGTAATTAGAGTAGTTAATAGCTTAGTTTGAGATATAAACTGTGACCGTGTTCTGTCTCATATCTTAGTACGCTTCGATTAGTGCAGTTTTAAATAAACTAAGTGTTAAATCCACCTATCTTGGAAACATACCTAATATGTATAAACAATCCTTCCAACTGATGATTTTAAGCAAAATCCTAAGTAAATCTAATTATTGAAATTAAAATCTAGGAGTCAGAATCTTCTTAGCAGGATTCTGCACAATGAAGACAATTGAATCATATTCTGATTTTAAGTATTTCTGGATTTTTGGATTTAAGTCAAGTAGTATAGAGGTATGAGTATGAACATGAGCATGAGCATGATGTATGAGTATCAATGATAATTTGTGAGTTACAAAATATTGCATATCTCAATAAGAGAAATTCAGGATGTTTAGGCATCACAGTAAAATTTCCCATTAGGATGTATATAGATATTGGACCATATGACTCATAGCAATTCAGTAATAGTTCAGTTGCATATCAGTGGCATTCAATATTGTGGCATATTCAAATGCATAAATTCAGTGACATAGAGCACAGTTGAGATGTTTTTACATCAGTTTCATATCATTCATTATTTTTCATTATTTTTAGCATTCAGTTGATAGTTTAGTTTTACTTTACTCAGTTATACATAGTTTCAGTTATTTAGTCACATTTACAGTTTTTCTGTAGTTTTAGTCACTTTATCTTGGAATTATATATATTCTAGAACTATTTAGTTTAGTTTCAATGTGTTAGAGTTCTTATCTAACACAGGCTACTTTTGGGATCCAGCAATTTGGTATATACAGAGCAGTTGGTTGAGCCAGCATAGGAGGACTCTCAAGAGATCCAGGAGGAGTACATAGAGTCTTAGTTGAACCTCCTTTTGCCTTGTCACTTTTCTACTTTTATTCGAGTTCATTAGCTACACTTTACTTTTATATTATTTAGTAAATAATTTGTAATAATTCTGGATGCACTTTTACTTTTCATTTTTGGGATGAATGCTTACTACTGTTCTATGATGAATGTATACTAGATGATTTTTTTTGCTTTCGCACTCTATTATTCTATTACTATACTTAGTATTGTGATGTGTTCAGCATACTGGAAATGCTGATATTTGTGAACATATATTAGATTCCTTACTTACCTTTATAATCTAATATATGTATTAGTCTAATACTTAGGGTAAGTATCATACTCTTATCTTAAGAATTGACTCTCGATCTTTCTCTTGGGTTGAGTCAGCAGCCTTCAAATGTGTTGTAGCTCTAGCTATTTGGGGAGATGTGATATTCCTTCCCGAGTGGCGTACCGCTCCGTTACCGATTGATTATGTTATCTCTTTTTGCATGCAGCGGTAGGGCGGGGCGCTACACAAACTCTCCCAAATATTTTAATCATCGTTACATACTTGTAATCTAGATTTACTAACTTGTTTTCGTAGATTGAGATTAGCATTCAAAGTAATATTTTGATTAACAAATCATTAGAATAGAGAAGGTTAATGAGTAACCCTCAAATAATTCTGGAAGATAATAATGTATGGGAGTCACCACTTGTAGCACCCTTGTGCTAAGCTAGTAAGTTTTAACCCAACATTAGAGGTTACTATTGTATGTAATATCAAATTAATAGAAAACTAACTCATTCTTAAGCATTATGTGGCCAAGAATCCTCTTGAGATAAGAAAATTTAGTAAATAAAAGAGCAATTTATATATATATATATATATATATATATATATATATATATATGTATATATATATATATATATATTATCAAAAGTCATCTTGGCATAATTTTATTAGATTATTCAAAAATCTACAAAAAGGAGCTATGAGGTTACAAAATCTTAGAATCTAAAAAAAGACTAAGACAGCCCCAAAAAGATGGGTCCTAGGGTATTACATAAAAGGTCCCAGCAAAAACAAAAAAAACCAACAAATAGCAAACGTTACGGAAATAGACACTACTTAGGAAAAGCAGATAATGAAAAAAGAAATTGCTGCTTACATGCAAGAAAGCTAAAAGGATGCCTAATAACAAAATCAAAAGATAAAAAAAAGACCTGAGAAGGAGCAACTTCCATAGTCTGCATAGTCAAAATCTCGACAAATAATAATAACTGAGTGCCTCTATCCCACTAAACTTCAGCACACCACTAATCATCAAAAAATCAAACTAAAAAATTGGAACTTGCAAAAGAATCTAGGCTGTAAGCAAGCTAGCAATCATGTAAGATAGGAACTTGCGAAAGCAGCCAACAACCAAATCTCAATTGGAATATACAATATAAATTATTCTTATTAGTGGTGATCCCTTCAGAATGCCATTGATATACATTATTAGACATCTCTTCTTGGAGTTTGTATGCCTCCTCCCGAGTCTTACTACAGAGAACCCCCTGCAGTTACATCAAAAAGGGTCTTAGTGGGTGCATTAAGTCTATTATAGAATGTTTGCACTTGCATCCATTGTGGAAACCCATGTTGAGGACATCTCCAGAAGCACTCCTTGAAGCACTCCCATCTATCATACAAGGTTTCTGTCGAGTTGATAGTAATTATTTATCTCAATTATTAACCTGGCAGTCTTGGTAAGTGGGAAATATTTGGATAAGAATTTCTAAGCCAAATCATCCAAAGTGCCAATAGAATTGCCAAGTAATGAAGTGAGCCAGCTCTTAGCTCAGTCTCTCAAAGAAAATGGGAATAACCTTAATATAATGCATCATTGTTCACATCATTAAATTTAAAAGTATTATATATCTCCAAAAAGTTGGAGATGTGCGAGTTGTAATCTTCAGTGGATAGTCTACTAAATTGGCTATTTTGGACCATATGTAGTGTGGATGGTTTTATTACAAAGTTATTCACTTCTAAATTTGGTCTAACTATGGCATGTGGGACTTTCCTTATAGTGGGCAACACATCATCTCTCAAGGCTCTACCCTTTTGTTCTCCTAACACCTCTCACAAAATTTATCCTAGGTTCTCCATTATGTCCCGAGTTGTTCTAGTATGCTATTCTCTCAAGCCTCTCAAGTAGGTCCTATCAATTTCAAGGTCAAAAATGTAGTTAGAATGATCTCTTCTTTGCATGCAAACCAGAATTTAAATAACAATTGCAGTTTATAGCAAATGATATAAACAACAACAAAATTTAAAGAATAGAAATAAAACTATAAATACACTTAAGGAAAATTGAAATATTATTACAAAAAGAGTAATTATATTCAGCAAAAATTTCAAATCACTAGTTGCTATCAAGTTCTCCTAATAAGAAACAGTCAAAATGTTTCCCGGCAAGAGTGCCAAAAACTTGACAGACTAAAAATGTACATCTGTGCTTACACGCAAGTGCACGTGGTCTAAGGTAATATTTGGGATAGTGAGATACTGAGATTTATCATCCTCTCAGAACGATGTTTGTTTCATTACTAAAGGTTACTTGAGTTTATTAATGCTTTAATGATGATTTAGTTGGTTGATGGTTTTGGTCCTAATTTAACAAATTAGAGTTTATTAGATGAGAAACTACTTGTAGAGAAAATAGGGAGAGTTGGGCTTTAACATGTAATTCATTAAGGGTTCATGTAAGTACTCTTATTTATCATATGCATGTCAATTAGATTGGCAGATTTAATTACAATACAGAAACATAATCTTCTCTAGGGTGTCCTCCAAATGAACTAAGTCTCGCCTAGTGTTTAGAGATGAACATAAGAAGGTTAAATCTCGGCAGTAGACCCTCATGTGATAGATAATGGTTGAGTTCAATATTGACATCTAAGTTATGAAATCTATAGTTTTAATTATGCATCACATAAACTTGATTCCACCAATGACTCGCATGCATCGATTCTAGGTTCAACCAAAGCGATGAGCCATTAGGCTAAGTTGGTTATGCCACATCACCCATAGCACACAATGCATCTAAGTCCTCGCATAAACCTCAGATGTGCTATATGGAGCTCAATCGGTGGCGTTTGGCTCACACACATCAACTTCTCAGCTTAACAATGGAATTTTGCTATGACGCTCATAGAGCTTGTCTTGAGGCTCTAGGCTATCATGCATAAATTCCTCGCATAAGCTAATGGCGAGCAGTGGAGCTCAGAGATTATTGATTATTCCATGGCTCGATTGATCAGCTTGGATCTAAGGGTTTGTATTGGTCATTTTCGCATAGTGAATATTGTCACGGACATTTGCAGTGAGGATGCTCAACGTGCATAGCCTTAGTTCTTAGTTATTTAAGAGCTCAATGTTTTTTTAGTTTTAAAACATCAATTGCTTAAATATCTTCATGACTAAAATAAATTATCCAATTCATTGTTCGCATCATTTAATCAAAAAGAAATGATAAAGAACTAGGGAATTGTTGTCATTCTTTAAATTATTACATGTATATGCCTAACCCTCCCCAAGAGGGTTTAGGATGCCATTGAAAAGTAAACAAAAAAATTATCACATCAGGATGTAAGCCTATGAAATTAGCTAGGGGTTAATAGAACCTCATTAAGACAAATTGGTAATTTTGCCAATTTAGGAACCCTTGAAATTAGCCAAAATATTTTGATTTCCAAATTAATTTCAAACTTCATTTTTAAATTCCACACCCCCAAATTAGCTAGTAGTGTATGTTAGAGAATTTTTAGAAATCATTTGATCCTAAATTGGATTTAAGGATCTTTGAAAACTAATTAAGTAATTAAAATATTTAAATTTAATTTTATTTAAAATTTCCAACGGTAGGATGCACTATTGGGACCATGTCAAATCCGCTGTTGGGAGCCGCCCACGCCCACTCATTAGCACCGTATGAATCTTGGAGCTCTGATCCAATGACCGCCAGCCATTGCACCAGCGTCCCTCGTCAGCCGTAGGATTGAGTTTACGATCCAACAGATGACATCTCTTTCACATTTGGTTGTTAGTGGCTGGCATAACAGGACTGCTTCAACATATCGGTTGTGCAATCATATGGTTGGGTGTGTATCTGCCACTGTGGACCTTCGCCCCTAATTCTTTGAAGTAGGCCAACAGCTCTTGCTACTTTTGCTGGTGTGGAGATATGAAGATCCTTCTTTACACCCACATTCCTCTCTATACTAATGGTCTAGAACTCTGAAGTTCTGAGTGTGCCCTCTACTTCAACTCTGGATCACGTATTAAGCTATTGAGCCAACCATAGGTGGCCAGCCCGAGCTCTCATTCCCCTCATATACTATGAATAGCCTAGGGAATCATATGGTGAGCACTTTGCTCACAATACCTACTTCTATTTTTCCTCTCTTCCTCGACCCTAATTAGGATTTAAGCACGACTGCTTAACTAAGTAAAGCAGGGTTTCCCACAACACACACACACTCCCTCTTTATGATATGTGTGGTCTCCAGATCATGCCATAACCTTTCCTTGCTTAAGAAATTCACCACATGAAACCCCTTTGTTTAATAAATTAAAGATTTATTTATGCACAATGTCTTAATAAATCTCCATGGTTGTAATCTAAAAGCAATGCAGCATTGAAGTAGTTCAAAATTTGTAATAAAAAATGTGACATTTGTTGTTTTCAAATTTACTTATCTACCTTAATGATTGAGGCTCATCAACCCTCAATTGACACACATTATCAATCTCTAAGTCAATTAAAATATAATAATATATATAATAATTTAACTTTTGAAAATAGTAGTTCAAATTAAGTACTATTTTGATGACAAAATAGTTTATAAGTATAGATGCAAGTTATAATTTAAAATTCTATCTTACTTCAAAATCTACAAACTATTACACTATTCTAATTACTAACTACTAGGTTTAGGCTAGTTCTAAGGTTCTAAACTAAGAGATTTGCTTGAGGATTTACTAAGCCTTGTGTTTATTAGTGTATCTAAGGTTTAGACCATTTCTAACTCTTAAGCTACTCAAACTTGTTATAGTCAAATTTGACATCATTTGGCTTAATTAAGGTTTAAATAATCTTAATGAAAATTATAAGGTGATTAGTAAAATTAATAGTCAAAACTGAAATAAAATTTCATATTAATGTTTTACACATTCTTCTAACTATTTTTAAATAGAATTTTGCTATATTCGGATGAGAAATTTAAAAGTTATTCAGATAATTTAAATTAAATTAACTATTAATTAAGTTTATTAATTCCCAGCTAATACTATGCATGCACGTGTTGGGCTTGATTGGGCCCGTGGCCACAACACGCACACAGGTTGTCTGTGTGCATGGGCCTGATACATAGTGCTGCGTGAGTCAGAGCTGACCCGCCCGACACTGTTCATCACCCTATCAAGTGGGAGACCACGTGCTACAACCTAGAGTTAGCAACATCCTTGTGTACAGAGGGTTTCAGATGAGGACTTGAATATCAAAATGTCAGTCTCGATGAGACCAACACCACGGACCCAAAACCCCCTGGGTGGTTGACCCTAGCGTGATCGAGCATTGAGAGTAGGTCGACTTCTTATGGTTTACTATGGAGGGTGAAGACTCCCTCCATAATGAGCCATAGGACCCAATTTAGGGCTCACTATGTTCCTTGGGTCAAGTTCGACCCATGGAACACCTCCTCGATGGCGGGGACCACTCGGCTCATCGGGGAAGATAAAGTTGGACTCAAGCTACTATGAAACAGAATAGTAGCCCGAGCCTTCTAAGGTTTGGGAGACCAGATCAAGCCAAATTAGCTTGATTCTACAATCCTTAGAGGTATTACATAGTAAAATAAAATGAAAATGCGAGGAATTGCTAATGGAACTGAAAGAATAAGATGTACCTAGGTATAATGATGGTAAAGTCTTGACAGGCTTGAGATGATGATGCAGTAGCTCTCATCTCCAATTGACAGTAGTAGTCGTAAGGTGTCAATGAGGAGACCTGAATTAAGAGATGCTCAATGCTTAAAGCCATGGGAATGGATGCGAGAATGAGGCCCTAGTCCTACTTCAAACGATCATGCAGAAAATGACAAAGCTTAGTGCTATATTGTGTTGTATCCATTGGATCAGTGCCTTTATTCAACAGTCAAATTGTGCAGATGAATCTCCAGCCATCTGGTCCACCAAAATAAAAGGTGCATTGACCCAAATTTAACGGTATTAACAAAATAAATTTAATTAAATTAAATAATTAATTAATTATAATAATCTTAAAAATTAAAACAGAGCTATTAAATGAGCTATGAAAATGCCTAAATAATCATTCCTAACAAATTTGGGGGTGAGGAACTCAAAAAATTGAATCAAATTTTTATTTGAAGGTTAATTTAATTTTCTTAATTTTAGGCTAATTTAATTGCTCAAAATAAATATCAAAATTGAATGATCTCAAAATGGTAATGAATTTTAGGGGTTGGTGGCTCTAAATGTCACTAGGAGTCTATTGCAAAGTCTTTAAGCTATTTTGACTAACCAATATGGGTAGCAACACTAGGGTTGTTATAAACTTTCCCTCTTAAAAATGGCATTTTTCTTAAGGCTATAATGGATTTGTTATAAAGCAAGCAGAAATTTGAAAATGAAAGATTACAAAAAATATATATCATTTTAAGAGAAGAATTTTGAAAATTTCTTCAACATATCCTATTTGTTTTCCCATGTGTCTTCTTCAGCAAAATGGTTCTACCAATGGACTATAACCATAGCGACACTGCGATTCCTCAATTGCCTGAGGTCTCTGATATAGCCGAAATTTGTAGCAAAAATATAGTGTTTAAAAATATTCATGTCACCATATATTTCCCTATACTTTGAGTAGAAAATGATGTTTTTTTAAGAAAATGAAGAAAACAGACTGCATGGGCTGATTTACCAAATTCTGGGACAAAAACCGCCACAGTGGGGCCACGGCCTATCACCGTGGTCCCGACAGCAAATCCTATATATTAAAAATATCTATAGATATATATATGTATATATATATATATATTTAATTTAATTAATATTATTTCATTTAATAATTAATTTAAATCCTAATTAATTCTATAAGTCCAATTTAGGATTAAATAAACTCCAAAAATTCCCAAAAATTCACCCTTAGCTAATTGAGGTGTGAGGAGTTCAAAAATGAAATCAGATTTTAATTTGGAGATCAAACTAATTTAAGTATTTTCCAAGGTTCAAAAATAGGCAAAAATACCAAATTTCTCAATTTAGCTCTGATATATTTCAAACTTCTAGGGTTAGGTTTAAATGACCCCATTGAGTCCAATGGAATCAAAATTAGAACATAGTTTAACTTAATTAATTTGAACTTAGCTATGGTAACAACTAGGGTTGTTACATCTTCCCTCTAAGCCTTGCACCAATTTCTTAGCTCTACACTTCTTATTGCTCTAGTTGTAGCATCATCCTAAGGAATGCTCCTTAGTTTCTTTCTATGGTGGCTTAGGTTCCTTCCCTCTAGATGGGTCCTAAAAGATCAAAAAGCCCAATCTTCTCCTTCTCTCTTACCTTAACTAATTCTTAATTATTTCAGCAATCTTCTCTAAAATGTGGTTTTAATTCATTCTTGAATTTATTTTGAAAGTTGAATTTATTAAGTGTGAATGCTTAGAATATTCCTTTATTCTCTCTTGAATCCTAATATTAGATTAGAGGTACTAATCTAGTATTAGGTGTTACAACAGTACTTAATACTAGGTTAGTAGATATTAACCAACTAAAAAGTACTACCTTTGTCCTTGAATTTGTGAGGAGAAAGATAGCAAATGCACAACACATAAATATCTAACTACAAACCATCCAATGACATACAAATGAATAAAAGAAAAATGGCCTCCAAAATTTAAGTTTAATTATACAAATTGAAAGTAATAATTTTCTCAACTTCACATTAATTAAAAGTAAAAATAAAATCTTCAAGGATGCTATAATTGAGGCCGGTCTACCTCTGGTGCCATGTGCACTCCAAACTCTTCAAGGATGCAACAACCAAGGATTTAACATAAAATTTTGTAAATTAAGTGATATTCTTCGTTATCTATTTTTTTAGTTATCTACTTTAATGATTGAGGCTAATCAAGACCCCAATTGACTTACACTTTAACTAATCTATAAGTTAATTGAATATATACATATATATAATTTTAAAAATAAAAATTTGAAAGTATAATTTTAATGAGAAAATTATATGTTAAAATATAACTAGGAAATTCTATTTATAAACATATCTTACATCTAAATGCTAATAGCTCCTAACTTACTAGTCTTAAACTAGCACAAGGGTTCTAATACCAAGAGGTTTATTATAGGTTTTAGTCTATTTTATGTCTAACATGATTACTATGCATTAAGCCTTTCAAACACTATAGTTCAAGCTATTCAATTCCTACTAGCATCCTACCAAGGGTTCTTAAGATGCAGGGTTACTAGTCTTTTTTTTTCCTTGGTGCTAAATTTCCAAAAAGAAAACTTGTGGATGTAATTTAATTAGACTCTAAGGATCACTAGAACTAAGTTAAGTCATTTTTAGTCTAGGGAAGGGAAAAGTATTAAACTAAAGCTTATGTAGCTCCTTAAGGTTTTTATAGACTTGGGACTTATACATGGGGAAGTAGTAGTTCTAACACCTTTTTGGATCATAACTATCACTATTCAAATGGTATGTCTAGATCAAGTTATCATTTCTCACAATATTTTCTCTCTCCTACATATTGAGGTTCAAACTAAAGTAAACTAGTGTTAGACAAATGCTAGGTCAATATAAGTGCTTTCCTACCAAAATCACTTTATAGGAATCAGTCATGATATATTCAAGGTCAACATATATTGTCCTAGGGTTTAAATAAACTAAATGATGAAACTCCAAATTTTGATTAAAATAATAATTTAATTAGGTACATAAGCCTTAATTCTCCATTTGATGTCCAAATGAAATGAAATCAGTTGATATGAACTATGGCGCCCCACCCCTTAATCCACAAGATTAAGCTATGGGGTGGTGTGTCACTTTGGCAATTGCCTCACTTAACATTGGATTAGGTGTAAGCCCTATTCCACTGATAAGGAAGAGATAAGCCAATGCATACATGCTATGTAATCGGTCACTAAGCAAATATAGAATCAGAGTACGAAAGCAAGGTAAAGAGACATACATCCAATTTACCATAATAAATAGAGAAAATGCAACATACAGATCAGAATGTATAGTACAATAAGGAAAACACAGTCAAATAGTACATGTATTATTAGAACATTAATTAAGTTTAAATGAACTGAACTGAAATCACTCATCCTCACAATGAGTAGAAAAGACAAAATAGCTTCAGCTCCTACCTAAAGCCCCTCCTCAAGATATTGCTCCACTTCTAGATAGGGCTCCTCTTCAGCACCCAGCTTGTCAAATCTATCTGATTTTGATATTGTCGGTTCCACAATGCCAGGGCCCCAACCAACAAAAGAAAAAATTAATTAGACAATTGTCTAAGTACATTCTAGGTTGAATAACTTTCATATGCTATTAATGTCGCTATTTTACTTAAAAAAAACAAAAATACTAATTAGCATAGGATCAATAAGCATACAAGGAAAATGATAAGTTATAAATACATCATTTATAACTAAATAAGATTTGAGGCAAAAAGGCACACCTCTTGTAAACTAAGCAAGGATAGGCATACATGTATAATACAGTAAGAAAAGTACTAAAATAAAATCATAATCCTTAACATGCTGATGATCATATAACATATGCTGATTTAAAAAAACATTAATCCAACAGTGGTACATATAAGTAAGCAACAAAGTCTTACAATCCTATATTATACAACTAAATAAGTAAAGCAAGGTAGACTAAAGTCAAGTACGACAGTAAACAGGAAATATCGAACTGTAAACAGTAAACGGTAAACTGTAAACAGTGAACCGGTATGTAAGTACTTTTATATAAGAAAAGGTCTAATCTAGCCTACTGATATCAAAAAGATTCTTAGCATCAATACGGAGGCTAAGGTGACAAAATATTCCCAGCATCATCTAGGGCTAGGCCAGAATAACATAACAGAAACTAAATTGAAGAGGTAGCAATCACAAATACAGTATTGTCTTAATTAATTACTCTACTTCTATGGACATCTCTAGAAATAGATGAAGAGTCAAGTATGTCTGCAAGACTATATGGGTTCCAAGCTTAGCACAACATTCCTCAATGAGTAATGCCAAGTACTCCTTATTTTTCCTTACCACTGTCTAGTAGGGTTAAATGCACCAGATCAACAAGTAAATGAACCCAATGCAATATTATCCTAGATATTATATATTTTCATTTCATGCAACAACATTATCTTGTATGACATGTTCAAGGAATAAGGCACAAAATACAAGGAATGCAAAAGCACAAGTAAAACAATAGTGAGAAAGGGACTCTAATACATAAGGTGACATCAATTATTATCTATTAAACCATTCTAACTATTCCAAGCTACACAAGTTCAGGATCTCCAATTCCTACTATCGAGTAAAACTTAGAAGCACACCTTTATAAGTTAAAAGAAATTAGAACTGATGAGGTTCTAATTTAATTCAATCAATAATGACTATAAGTTAAATAAAAAACCATTACGTCCTTATTAATGAATTTACACATTATAAACTGAGATCTGATCAAGATCTACTAAAACTAGGAATTATACATTAAATACCATGAATTGGAGTTAATCACATAATCTCAAGGTAATACTTAAGGATTATGGTTTAAATCAAAATTACAAACTAATGATTAAGGCAACTTCTATCAAGCAAAATCAAGGCTTAATAGGATGATGCTCCTAGTCTTAATCTAAAATTTAAAGATAAAATAATCATTATTAAAGTATGAAAATTTAGAAATTAATAAAACTAAGGTTTCATTAATTAAATAACTCATTTACTCAATGAATGAATTCAAACATAAAATCTACTCCTAATCTTAAGGGAAAAAGTCCTAGGGTGCAAGTGATGTTCCTAAGGAAGCTCCTAATTAAAAAACTTAGAGAGATTCTAAGAATTGATTGAATTTCTTTCAAATTAACTTAATTTATTGTTTTTATTTAATTAGAAAAGTTAAGAACAAATTTTAGCTAAGGCATATTATCCTTAGAGATTTTTAAGCATAAATTAGGATATTTGACAAATTATTCAAATTATGGGATTTAAGACTTAAATTGATCATAAGTCAATTTTATTACTATTTTTAATTATTTAAAAGATATTTTAAGGGTTAAGAATACTTAACCTAAATTTTAAGCAAAATGACCATTTTGCCCCTACTTTAGGGTCCAAAAAGTTACTTTTTGTTTTAGTACTCCAAATTAGATTTTCTTACTGCCAAATGAATCCTTACTATCTAACATGAAGATAAACAATAAGTACACCAAATTTGGATAAGAAATGGGTTCTATAGGTCCAAACTATGGAATTTGACCCAAGGGGTGATTTAGTAAATTTCTCCTAATGGAATTTAAACATTTGTGTAGTTTATTGTTAATTGCTATTCAAGGATTCCATAGAGTCCAAGAACACTAAATTCTGAGGTCTATTGGATTAGTTATGAGTGTTCTAAGGTTAAGGGTAAATGTGTCATTTCTAGGGTTAAGAGGGGTCAAAACCTAACTTTTCCATTTGAGATCTAAATTCAGCAAACATAGTGGCTATAGCTTCCCTATATCACACTTTCTACTTTATCTGGGAGTAGACCCAAATTGGACCTCATTTGGCCAAGTTATGACCTAGTTAGCGTTAGGGGTATTTTGGTCATCCTAGACTTTCTAATAGTCAAAACCCAAATTTTATTTCAGTTTACTACTGGGATATAATTTCTAACCTAGTTAGCATCTAGAATTTCTTAATTTGGAGCCCAAATGATCAAGTTATGGTCATTTCAATGTTAGGGTTCTATTTTATTGAAAGGGGGGTCAAAACCTAATTTTTTTTTATTCAAAAATCACCTACAATTTTATAAAATACTTAGTTTTACTAAAACTAAGTTCAAATTTGATTTATTTTGGTCCCATTAGAGTCTTAGGGTCATTAAATGAGATAACATATAAATTTCGGCCATTCCGGATAGTTTATGGCAGTTCCGGACAGTTCTAGGCGCTACTGCGCGCTGTGGCGCCTTCTGGTCGAAAGTCAGGTGAGCTGTAGCGGATTTTGGTACTGTGGCACGCTAAAGTGGATTATGGTGGATTCAACTTGAAACTTAAGCATCATGGCGCTTTGGGGCGCGCCGCGGCGAGGTAGTGCGCTATGGTGCGCTACGACGACCCAATTTCAAAACTCGGGCACTGCGGCGTTCCGCAATGTCCGACGGTGATTTCACTTGTGCGAAACCGCAACGAGACATCTTTTGGGCTTAAATACTCTCAACCTAGAGCACTTTACGTGCGATTCCATATACCGATGAAAAGGTGTTTCCGAGACCTTTCCTTCGATACCAAAATCAGCACAAAATAATTCTTCTAATTATGTAAACAATAGAGTTAAGAGTTCAGGTGTTCAGAAAGAAAGAAAAACAGAGCTGTTATAACTTCCTAAAATCACAAGCCTAATGAGCTTTAATGAACTCCATAATCTCAACACAGATTCATTAAGGATGCAACATAAGCTTAAGAGTAAAATGAAATAGCCATTGAATCCATTCAATGGGGGAAATGAGGTACCTTAAACTCGCAAATGGAAGCTCCTTCTAGGGATCCTTGGGAAACTGAGAGCTTGAGAGGCTGGAGAGCTTCTCTTCAATAGCTAGCACAATAAAAATGGAGAA
The DNA here is from genome assembly GCA_016760335.1 of Gastrodia elata. Lineage (NCBI taxonomy): Eukaryota > Viridiplantae > Streptophyta > Magnoliopsida > Asparagales > Orchidaceae > Gastrodia > Gastrodia elata. The sequence continues at coordinate 33,100,049 of CM028681.1, forward strand.
TGGTGGGGATAGCTTGAGTTTTTCTAAGGAGAAGGGGATTGGAGCTTCAGCAATAAAAATGGGGATTGGAGCTGAACTGGGGTTTTTCTAAGGAGAAGGGGAAGCCTGACACTGGATGGGATGGGCCTGAGTTGTCCCATGCTAGCGGTGGAGATAAGGGGATGGCAGGAGGTGGAGAAGAGAGGGGAGACTAACCATGGTAGGGGGGCTGAGGGAAAATGAAGCTCAAAAATGCTGCAGGGATGGGATGGTTGTGGGTCCCAGCTAGGGAAGAAGGAGGAAAAAGGAGGGAAAAATAAAAATGGATTTTAAATAAATTTAATTAATTAATCTCTAAAATCATATTTTAGAAATGATTTTCGAAAAATCCCAAAAATTCACCCTAAGCTAATCTGGGGTGAGGAATTCAATGGCAAAGTTGGATTTCAATTTCGACGAGTTTTTAATTTTCGTAATTTTTGGGTATTTAATTACATTAAAATATTTGATAAAATTTGATAACTTCCAAATACATCCAAAACATCACCCCAAGCTAATTTGGGGGTGACGACCATAATGGTGAAGTCAGATTTTGATTTCAAGGGCAAATTAAATATCTCAATTTCCCTTAATTAAATATTATTAAAATATGCGACAAAATTTTGACGACTTCCGATTGCTGCCAAAACATCACCCTATCTAATTTTGGGGCAACGAGTGCAATGGCAAAGTCTGATTTTCTAGGGTTCTTGAAATTACCAAAATCAGGGTTTGATCTATTTGACCCTTGATTTGGACTGGATATTGGTGGTGAACTCCTGATGACTTAATTAGTGCTCTAAAAAATAAATTAGGACTTGGATTAGTCTTAATTGGCTAAAGTAATAACTTGGGTTATTTCATAAACTCCCTATACTATAAGAATTTTAATGATAGCAAGTATGATCAATTTAGACTTCTATTAGACTAATTAGGCAATAATTATACATATTGATGATTAAGAGTGATTAATAGAATTAATATTAAAATTAAGATTAAACTTAATAATATTGTTCTGGTCATTTTTTTCTCTATTTTGGTTTCTAGCTTTGCTATATTTAGATGAGAAGTTAAGAAGTTATTTAATTTTTTAAATTTGTAATAATTTAGGCAATAGTTTAAATTTAATTTAAATTATAATTCAATTTAGAACATTCTTCGAATACATGACATGGTTCAGGACCTGCCAAACCAGCCGGGTCGCAATCCAGTGAGCTCTGGACCGCACAGTGCCGCAATGCGGGTTGAACCATAGCATTTCTCATATAGCTTAATGGGAGGCCATGAGGGAAGCCCAAAGATTTGTAAATACTCCCCACACAAACCATTTTTGTACATGCATTATGTATTGAAATAAAGGTGGTGAAGAGACCTACCTAATGCCAATAAAAGCCTAAACTTTAATATCTAAGGTCAACACATTTCGAGTAATTTAAGTTTTAGGGTTAGTATTTACTATGGAGGTGAATTGTGCCCTCCATAATGACCCTAACCTTTTGTGCCTAATACTTTTGTCTTCCTTGAGTTGAGGCCAACCCAAGGAGCCCATTACCGATGGTTGAGCTTGTCAGGTACCAAAACCCTCATTTGGGGGTTTCGACATTGTACATCATTCTACAATCCCAAGTCTCTATGGCTAGGCTAACCTCACTTGAGCTCAATAAAGCTTGGAAAATGATAGGGTGGGCTTTGAAATGCAATAACAAATTACAATTCATAGAAATCATGCAAAAATTACGACAGTGGAGGTGTACCCTTAGTCTATCAGACTGCTTGTTCATTGGATTTTTACATCGCACTGTGAGGTTGAAAGTGTCAGGTGAGGTTATAAACTGTTTGAGCCTAAGAAAATGGAGTGATTATATCTTAATGTCAGACAATTGGCCAAGGAAATACATGAGGACAAGCCATCGTAGCATGGCCTTCCCTGTAGTCATGTGCGAGTGGCCACAGTGCAGGAATACAAGAGGAGCACATTGCTCTTGTTGGTCTAAATCACGTTATTCGATTGGACACACCTAATGGAAATGGTGTTCTCCCAAACACTATAGAGGGATTTACTGGGTATGGCTTTTTGAATCCTTTTTTTTGAATCAGTTCTCTCCGCAATGTAATCTAGAGGTGACTCTACTCTGCTTCAAACATAGAAAATCATTTGTTCTTGAATGTTGTCCTTGAGGACAAGGCTACAAATGCCTTCCCCATAGTTTTTTTCTTTCTTAGGGCCAATTCATAATTTACTAACAAGTATTTATGAGAGGAAATGGTTTGAAGTACAAGAATGTTGTAATTCTTTCCTCAAGGAATATAATATTTATAGGCAAGGGTTCTATTAAAAATATTCATTCAAATTTCCAATTCCCTTAAATGTGACTTTTTCCTAAAGCTTGGTCAAATGTATCAATCAATGTATTTCAACATAATTTAATATTTCACATCTTAACAATACTAAAGGTGACCTGCCTTGATTTTCTTTTTGACTGGTAGAATCACTATGATCCCTACTGGTGTACTATGGTAGTAAATGGATAAGTTTTAAAAAAGGTCTCTTAAAATTTAAAGTTCAAAAAAAAAATGTTAACATGGTGCACTATAATGACTGTAATATTGAATCAAAAACCTAATCCAACATTAGGTGTTATTGTAGTACTTCATACTTGGTTAGTTAGTCTTAGCCCTCTATTAAGCACTACATGGAGCCAAGCGTCTCTAAGAAGAAAAAATAGATCTTTAATACAAAGTAATATAAGATATTCTAGCCATCCAAAAAATAAAGTAAGAACACAACATAAAACAATAAAGTAAGAAGCAATAAATGTTAATTAAATTATATAAACATTTAAATGTAATGACACTCTTCTCACAAAATGAATAAAGCAGAAACTAAAAGGTCTTTAGAGCCGCAACTACTAGATCTAATCAACCTCAGGTACAAGAGCCACTCCAAGCTCTTGATTTTACGTAATTGGTATTTAATATGATAAGGCACAACCAATAAAAGAAAAATAAGTGATTAAACATAAGAAATTCAAATATATTTTAGAGAAACTAATTTATTTATATGTTAAGTGGATATCACATTTAGGCAGTTACAATAGTTTTTTAAGTAGTGCTAAATGCAGTAAAGAGGGAGGTAAACTGAGTAAAGTGAATTAAAGTACAGTAAAGTAAATGATTGTAAATAATAATAAATTGCTATAAAGCAATAAAAGAGGAAAGCTAGTACAACCTACATCATTTTATATAAAAAAATATACTTCTACGCTAACAAGTGTGTAATAAAAGCAGTAAGAAAATATATACAAATAGTCATGCGCTAAGCAATATAAATGAAAGCAATATAAGCCTAAATGTAAGTGAAAATAGCATACACTGCAAGAAAGTAAATAAGAAAAATGAGCTGTAAATACTAGTTAACCTATGACATATGCAAGTAAAGTAAAGTCTCAGTCTCGTGTACTGAATGTAAAGTAAAAGTAGTCATAAAGAACAGAGTAAACATAGTTAAGAGATTATGAAAAGGCATCTACAATCATGAAGAATGTGGGAAAAGTAAGAACAGTCACGGATGACAATAATATGTTAAGATATTTATCTTGATTTAAGTTTTTTGATCTGTGAGTAAAAGTTACACAACAAGTGAGGAGTCAAGCATGTATGACCAACAAAGTAAGCAAGGTCTCTCATAATATACATGTTTCCCAATGTAGGAACTGTGTGGTCTCTTGATCTTTCCATATCCTGCCCTGGCTCGATAACTGATGTATAAAAACCTCAAATGAAATTCCAAAATATATTTATATGTTAATTTATGCATAATGTCTTTATGAAAGTATTCATGAATTTAGTCTCAATGGAATGCAGCATTCAAGAATATTCAAAGCTAATTGTAAATCATATGATATCCCTTATTATCTCCTTTATGATTAAAGCTAATCAAGCTCCTCAATTAATTTAGACATTCATCAAATGTCTTAATCAATTTATACATAGAAATATATATAAATAAATGAGTTTTGAAAGTAATAATTTGATTAAGATCTTATTAATTTGACAAAATAATTAATATATAAATGAGGTGATACAAATAATCATACTATCCTATTCTTAACACTACAATCATCTTACTATCAACCAACACTTTTTCCCTATAGGAGCACTCTAGCTTAGTTGTTAAAGGTTTCACTATTACACTACTTCAGCAATTGGATTCCTATAACTTAGACTACTTAAATTTATAGCTATAAGATTCTATATCTATAAGGAATAATGTCTCACTATCCTTAAGGTAGAAGGTTCTCTTAACTTATATTAGACAAACACTTTAATACTCTCCTGTAAGCATTCTATTTTAATTTCACTTTTGAGGTTCTGTACTTAAGAAGGATCAATCATCTAATTACTTACATTTTTTTAGTCTTTGGTATGCTACTATCTTAGACTTTAATCTAGTAGCATACCAAAGACTAAACTGTTATATATTATCTCACTATCTTAGACTCTTATACTCTCCTATAATACTGATCTAATCTTTGACTTAACAGTTTTATGAAGCTTCTAGTTTAATAAGGCGTGACTAAGAGAATGATATTACGTAAATTATTATTATCTTTATTTAGACTCACATTCAGTTAGCAATTCAATATTATGGTTCTTCTCCTAATCTTAAGGTTACAAACTTTAGTATTTCACTCGCTAAGATCCCAAGTCCAGTCCCATTACTAAGCACTTAAAGGATTCTAGACCTCATAATACTTTTGGCAATATCTAGCTCTATCTTTAATACTTATTCTTTCTAATGGGTTCAAAATCTAATAATATCTCCTCTTAAGTAATTTTAAGATTTCAAATATAATTGATATGGACACTATGTCCTCGATCTTACTACGATGGTTAGCACTTTAGGGATTTCAAGTCTAACTCTTACTTAACTACTAAAAACCTTAAGGATCTGACCCTTTTTATTAGCTAAGATCACCTCTTATCAAAGTTTTGTAATTTGGCCTTTCTAAAAGATCTTAAGCATCTTTCTTAGAAGGGGATGACTAACTACACTACACTAAGAAGGTTGCACCCAACTGCTTAGAACCACCTCTAAACTTTATGCTTATCTTGATAAGACTCCACATGTAATCTTAAGTAAGTTGCACTTTGTCATTTAGGTCACTCCTTAAGTCAAAGTAAAAGGCACTAGTCTTCCTAAGAAGCCTCTATTTTAGTTATCTTCTAAGTTCTCATTTAATGATAGGAGCTACACTAAGGATTACTTAATATTATTCTAATTATCTCACAAGATATAAGTGTGAGTTGATGATGTAATGTCTAAATTATGGGTTTAACTTAATTCTAATCTTCCTAACTTCATCAAGCTACTAGATCTAGATTAGTACTTGAGTTCTTACTAGAAGATTAGAATACGAGTTCTACTAACCTTTAGTTCACCAAGGATCCTTAGGATTGGGAGATCCTAATCAACAACTAAGAAATTTGATAAACTAAGGATCTGATACAAACATATTAGTAAGGTACTTAAGTGGAGGTTCCCTAGCCACTGACTTCTTGTTTTATATCAGGGCACTAAGAGTCCAAATGATTAGTTATTGGGCTGACTACTAATGTACTACGCTACTTAATAGAGTAGCTATGGTTAAGTCTATACTTAAGGAAGGCAAGGTACTAGGTTAATAGAGTAGCTATGGGAGCAGGAAGGTTTATTTGAATTTTTCCCTTCGGAATTCCTAACTATTTACCCTTGATGTGCAAATTCATCGGCAGGCACCTTGGCGCGCCATGGAACCATGACCTCAATCTAATTTTGGCACCTGCACCTTTTGGATATTTCTTCAAGCACTATAGTGCGATGTAGCATTGCACTTTCACTATGCCACATTATGGCGCGTCACATGCCTTAACTCAAAATTATTGGGTTTGTGCTGTGGTATACTATGGCTTGATACACAATTATTTTGTTGTTGTACCACGCTGAGGTGCCATTTTTCTAATGATTACTTTGGTAATCAATTTCATGGTAGAATGTTGTGGCCTTGCATTTTTAGTATTTGGCACTGTAGCGTGCCACAACTGTGCCTTTATTTTTTAGTTCTACACAATGGTGAACTATGATGGCATTCTAGCGATTTGAGGTGCTGCAGCGCGCGACAACACCTTTTTTTCATAAAAATTCATTATTTGCCTCATCTTACAGGTATTAATCATTTGAGCGGTATGATCTCATAAAACACACAAATAAAGCAAATAAACTTACTAATACACGTTCATTGTAATTAAAAAAAGAGTATATATATATATATATATATATATATATATATATATATATATATGTGTGTGTGTGTGTGTGTGTGTGTGTGTGTGTGTGTGTATATACATATGAATATATGAGGCTCATCACACCACCACAGTTAACTTCTTGCTCATCTTTGAATAAGCAATCAATAATTTCTTAGAACAGTTTAGATTTATGATTAATTGCTCCATTTAATTGCATATTATATTTAATTCTTCATAAAAAAATCAGTGCATCAAAGGATTTGTTCATTAATGTTTAATGTCAAATAGAATTTAACCAAGTTTGTTCAGGTTTTTCATGAAAGTAACTCTTAGCTATTCTTGACTACTCTCACTCAATCTTGTTAATACTATGTGAAATAAATGCTTGGAGAGCTTTGGCTATATGTTGTATAAATTTATTTAGGGGATATGTTAGAAAGTATTAAGTGACATATGTGTTTCTTCTTATGAAATATAATGTTTTCCTTATAGGGAGAGAAATTTATCTTCATCCCATTTTATTTTCTCATTTTTTTGTAGGGAGAGATATTCTTATTCAACCCATTATACTAAATGTTTTTATTTTTAAAATATGCCAAATCTTCAGTGCATGTTTTACATTCATAAAGTTTTATTGAATCCAAGAACATTCCAAATTTAACTACCATTCATTCCACTCTTCACATCCAATGTTGCCCCCACATTTAGTTTATTTAATCTGTTAATTGAGTTTAAATATATCAAGTTAGTGTATCAAGTTAATTGTATCAGCCCTGACTTGTTATGTTCAATCCCTATTAGATCATGTTCTCATATGTCCCAAATGATTAAAACATACATTAATGTTAACTATGAATTAAATATATAATCAAAATTAAATAGCAAAGATAAAACAAAAATACTACCACCTAATTATCATTATTTTTCATCTTCTTCATCATCATCATCTTCTTATTCTTCAACAAGTTTGAGCCACATAATTGTTGGAGGAGTCTTTAGTATTAGAGCGGGAAAAAAGGTTTTTTTTGGGAGACCATCCTGCAAATGCCAGTTTACAAACATATCTTAAAGAGCTATGTTAAAGACTTGGGTGTATTTGTAGTGTAGTAGATGGTTGTCTCATAGTAAGTAAGCCTAGTATCAATGCACTTTTCCATCAACTTGCGGTGTTTCTCTAAACTATCCATTCCTCTATGTAAAATTTTAATTTCTAAATGTTAGCATGCTGAAGTCGAGGTCCTCTCCCCCAACTTCTATTTTTTTCTTTTTCTTCAATCAACTTTAGAGTATGTTTTGTGAATGTTCTTAGGATTCAATGGTACGCGTGGGTGGAGTTGGGGTTCCCCATTGGATAAAATTAACCCTTGATGTATGTTGATTTTGGTTACTAGAGATCCAAATGCATGGGCCACACAATGGCTGGTCATGGCCTGCCAGAGTTGGGCAAAAAGTATTCTAGAAACATTGATTGGTCTCAGTCATTGAATAAAAAAAAGGCATGACTCATGATCTAGTCACCTCACTCAAATTCAAAGATGCCATGATTTTGCTAGATATGAATACATGTTAGGAATTATTGAGTATTGCCCTGGTAATGCTTACAAATTTTATATTCCAGTTAGCATTCTTCTGGGTCAGCTCTTCAATTACCCGAACGGGGTCAAGTTCATAATTGATGTAGTGGTTTAAAGCGCAAGAGCATACAAATTTCATCCCTTAAAGTTAAGAAATGGTGTTCTCCCAAACACTATTTCTTTTCCCTAGGCATAAATGCTAAGCATTCAAGAAATTATAGCATTTGTATACCCTTCTTGAAAGAGTGCGAGGTAAATTTTTTCCAACCTTCTTTTTTCAACTATAGAGGGATTTACTGGGTACGGCTTTTTGAATCCTTTTTTTTGAATCAGTTCTCTCCGCGATGTAATCTAGAGGTAACTCTGCTCTGCTTCAAACATAGAAAATCATTTGTTCTTGAATGTTGTCCTTGAGGACAAGGCTACAAATGCCTTCCCCATAGTTTTTTTCTTTCTTAGGGCCAATTCATAATTTACTAACAAGTATTTAAGAGAGGAAATGGTTCGAAGTACAAGAATGTTGTGATTCTTTCCTCAAGGAATATAATATTTATAGGCAAGGGTTCTATTAAAAATATTCATTCAAATTTCCAATTCCCTTAAATGTGACTTTTTCCTAAAGCTTGGTCAAATGTATCAATCAATGCATTTCAACATAATTTAATATTTCACATCTTAACAATACTAAAGGTCAACTGCCTTGATTTTCTTTTTGACTGGTAGAATCACTATGATCCCTACTAGTGTACTATGGTAGTAAATGGATAAGTTTTAAAAAAGGTCTCTTAAAAGTTAAAGTTCAAAAAAAAAATGTTAACATGGTGCACTATAATGACTGTAATATTGAATCAAAAACCTAATCCAACATTAGGTGTTATTGCAGTACTTCATACTTGGTTAGTTAGTCTTAGCCCTCAATTAAGCACTACATGGAGCCAAGCATCTCTAAGAAGAAAAACTAGATCTTTAATACAAAGTAATATAACATTCTAGCCATCCAAAAAACAAAGTAAGAACACAACATAAAACAATAAAGTAAGAAGCAATAAATGTTAATTAAATTATATAAGCAATTTAATGTAATGACACTCTTCTCACAAAATGAATAAAGCAGAAACTAAAAGGTCTTTAGAGCCGCAACTACTAGATCTGATCTACCTCAGGTACAAGAGCCACTCCAAGCTCCTAATTTATCATAATTGGTATTTAATATGGTAAAGCACAACTAATAAAAGAAAAATAAGTGATTAAACATAAGAAATTCAAATATATTTTAGAGAAACTAATCTGTTTATGTGTTAGGTAGATATCACATATAAGCAATATCAATAGTTTTTTATGCAGTGCTAAATGCAGTAAAGAGGGAGGTAAACTGGGTAAAATGAATTAAAGTACAGTAAAGTAAATGATTGTAAATAATAATAAATTGACTATAAAGCAATAAAAGAGGAAAGCTAGTATAACCTACATCATATATGTAAAAAAAAATATACATCTACGCTAACAAGTGTGCAATAAAAACAGTAAAAAAATATATACAAATAGTTATGCTCTAAGCAATATAAATGAAAGCAATATAAGCTTAAATGTAAGTGAAAATAGCATGCCTGCAAGAAAGTAAATAAGAAAATTAGTTGTAAATACTAGTGAACCTATGACATATGTAAGTAAAGTAAGGTCTCAGTCTCATGGACTAAATGTAAAGTAAAAGTAGTCATAAAGAACAGAGTAAACATAGTTAAGAGTTTATGAAAAGTCATCTACAATCATGAAGAATGTGGGAAAAGTAAGAATAGTCATAAATGACAATAATATGTTAAGTTATTTATCTTGATTTAAGTGTTTTGTTCTGTGAGCAAAAGTTACACAACAAGTGAGGAGTCAAGCATGTATGCCCAACAAAGTAAGCAGGGTCTCTCATAATACACACATTTCCCCACGTAGGAACTGTGTGGTCTCTTTATCTTTCCATATCCTGCCCTTGCTCGGTAATTGATGTATAATAACCTCAAATGAAATTCAAAAATATATTTACATGTTAATTGATGCACAATGTATTTATGGAAGTATTCATGAATTTAGTCTCAATGGAATGCAGCATTCAAGAATATTCAAAGCTAATTGTAAATCATATGATATCCCTTATTATCTCCTTTATGATTAGAGCTAATCAAGCTCTCAATTAATTTGGATATTCATCAAATGTCTTAATCAATTTATGCATATAAATATATATAAATAAATGAGTTTTGAAAGTAATAATTTGATTAAGGTCTTATTAATGTGACAAAATAATTTATATATAAATGAGGTGATACAAATAATCATACTATCCTATTCCTAACACTACAATCATCTTACTATCAACCAACAGTTTTTCTCTATAGGAGCACTCTAGCTTAGTTGTTAAAGGTTTCACTATTACACTACTTCAAAAATTGGATTCCTATAACTTATACTACTTAAATTTTTAGCTATACTTTATAGCTATAAGTAATAATGTCTCACTATTCTTAAGGTAGAAGGTTCTCTGAACTCATATTAGCCAAACAATTTAATACTCTCCTATAAGCATTCTATTTTAATTTTATTTTTGAGGTTCTATACTTAAGAAGGATCAATCATCTAATTACTTACATATTTTTAGTCTTTGGTATGTTACTGTCTTAGACTTTAATCTAGTAGCATACCAAAGACTAGATAGTTTTGTATTGTCTCACTATCTTAGACTTTAATACTCTCCTATAATACTGATCTAATCTTAGACTTAACAGTTTTATGAAGCTTCTAGTTTAATAAGGCGTGACTAAGAGAATGAAATTTCATAAATTATTATTATCTTGATTTAGACTCACATTTAGTTAGCAATCCAATATTATGGTTCTTCTCCTAATCTTTAGATTCCAAACTTTAGTATTTCACTCGCTAAGATCCCAAGTCTAGTCCCATTACTAAGCACTTAAAGGATTCTAGACCTCATAATACTTTAGGCAATATCTAGCTCTATCTTTAATACTTATTCTATCTTATGGGCTCAAAATCTAATAATATCTCCTCTTAAGTAATTTTAAGATTTCAAATCTAATTGATATGGATACTATGTCCTCGATCTTACTATGATGGTTTGCTCTTAAGGGATTTCAAGTCTTACTCTTACTTAACTAATAAAACCTTAAGGATCTAACCCTTTTTATTAACTAAGATTACCTCTTGTCAAAGTTTAGTAATTTAGTCTTTCTAAAAGATCTTAAGCATCTTACTTAGTAGGGGATGACTAACTACACTACACTAAGAAGGTTGCACCCAACTGCTTAGAACCACCTCTAAACTTTATGCTTATCTTGATAAGACTCGTCATGTAATCTTAAGTAGGTTGCACGTTGTCACTTAGGTCACTCCTTAAGTCTATGTAAAAGGCACTAGTCTTCCTAAGAAGTCTCCATTTTAGTTATCTTCTAAGTATTCATTAAATTATAGGAGCTACACTAAGGATTACTTAATATTATTCTAATTATCTCACAAGATATAAGTGTGAGTTAATGATATAGTGTCTAACTTATGGGTTTAACTTAATACTAATCTTCCTGACTTCATCAAGCTACTAGATCTAGATTAGTACTAGAGTTCTTGCTAGAAGATAAGAATAGGAGTTCTACTAACCTTAAGTTCACCAAGGATCTTTAGGATTGGGAGATCCTAATCAACAACTAAAAAATTTGATAAACTAAAGATCTGATACAAACATATTAGTAAGGTACTTAAGTGGAGGTTCCCTAGCCACTGACTTCTTGTTTTATATCAGGGCACTAAGAGTCCAAATGATTAGTTAAGTGATTGGGCTCACTACTAATGTACTACGCTACTTAATAGAGTAGCTATGGTTAAGTCTATACTTAAGGAAGGCAAGGTACTAGGTTAATCTCAATATAAACCTTTAGGAGGTTTGCTAATGTCTTTTACTAACATAAGGATCAAACTAGTCCAATCCAGCGTAGAGTTTAGGACTATTATAGATCTTAAGTACTAAATAAAGCGTTATGACCAAAGAAAATCAATCTAATTTTCTGTCAAAGATATAGATTAGTTTACCAATACTAAACTAAGAGTAGGTTATTTTAGGTATTATCCTACTCAAGACATCACATGATGTTGTTATATGACATAAAGTATATATTTTTAAGGTGTCCTTGCATTTAAAAGGCATATACAAGCAAAACCCCTTATTTGGAAATTTAATATTATTTTATTCAAGGGTCAAAAACTCATATTTTCCATTTGATGTCTAAATCACGTAAATACGGTGGCTATAGATTCTTTTTAGCATAACAAGTAAAATGACATTAAGTAAGTCAAATTTAACATCAAATGTTCAATTGAGGTTTAAATGACTCTTAATGATACTTAAAAGGTCATTAGCAAAATTAGTTGTCAAATTGGTAATTTGAAATCATATTAATGTCCTAAACATTTTTGTGATCAAAATGAACTATTGGATTATCGAATTTGGACAACAATTGGTTTGGTTGTGGCATTTGCAATATTTGATTAGCTATTTAACTAATTAATTAACCAACATAGTGATTAGAAAAATAAAGCATCAAACAAGAAATCTAGTGTCATGTTATTGTTCCTCATATTTTTTTGGTCAAAATGGTATATAATATTGTATAATTTGGCTAATTGTTTTTAAAGATTTTGAATTAACTAAATTTGCATTAATTAAAGCATATGATTTCATTTAATTAAATTTGGCATATATGAAATAATCCTTGAAGATGCTTCGGCACGGTTTGGAATCCAGCTTGACTGGCTAGTTCAGTAATGCAAACTGCACCGTGCTGTATCTTCCAATAGGGAACTGAGATAGAAGCCCAAGGGTTTTGTGGAAGCGGTGATATAGAGCTCCCCACACCATGTCCCACACCTCGAATGAAAAGCAACACTGTGGTCTACAATCTTAACTGAAAACCCTCGCTTGAAGTTTACCCTAACACCAGATTTTAGGATGCCCTAGATTTGGTTGTCGGGTTTTAGGGTTTCATACTATAGTATGATGTCACAAGTAGGCTTGTAAAGCTTGATGAACAACCTTCAAACAATTATTGGAGGTTGAAATGAAAAAACAAATACATACTGAGAGGAGAGCGTAGCTAGATCACCGAGAAGAGGTACCTTAAGGTTTCGCTGATCCTAGGTTAGTATTAGGAAATTTGCGATCCATGAGGCTCAAACTCCCCTAGAGACCCTCCCAACTTCTTTCCATTTAGAAAATGAAGTGTACATGGGAGATTTGTCAAGTTATTTCTAAACTAATCTAGCATAATAAACAATTAATCTATTAAGGGTTGCCTCAAAGAAGTGCTTTGTTTAATGTCTTCAACTGGACCAATGTAAGCTTAATCAAGGTGTTGATTGCTTCTTCACAACTTCTTTCTAGATTTAATTTATTGCTCTTGCACTATTTTGTTCTTGTATAGCCTTAGTTAAACCCATACTTGTGCTCTCTACCTCACCCTCTTTCCAAGATAGATTTTTAAAAAAATTTCTCTAAGGTTGATAGATATAATTTCTTACTTTTCCTTTTTACTCTTCTTATTTTCTTTTCCTTACTGGTGAAGTATCTTCAACACCTTACTCATGCATACTAACCCAACACTAGGGGTAAATGTAGTACTTAATACTGAGTTAAAGAGTCCTAACCCACTATTAAGCACTATATGAGCCAAGCATTTATATAATGGGTAAATAAATGCATAATACATAATATATGATATAGCATTCCATCCATTCGAACAAATAAGGAAAAACATTCATCATAGAAAAAGAAAGAAAATCAGTCAGAGTTAATTAAAGTTTTATAAATTGTTTAATGATGTAATAACACTCGTCCTCATGATAAAATAAGAGAAAATGACAAAAAGAAAGATCTTCAAGATGTCTCTACTAATTGAGATCAACCTTAGGTTGAAGCTTCACTCTAAGCTCTTAATATGCCATATTTGGTATTGAATACAGTAGGAAATAATAAAAAAATGAGAAATAAGTGGGTTAGACTTATAAAGTCTAAGTATATTTTAGGGTATCAAACTTATTTTAGTTACAGAATATCATACTTAGTACTTTACATATTTAAAGAGGTACACAATGAAGTAAAAATATAAAGTATCAAAGTAATTGGAAAATAACAAGTAAAGGCAGTGTAATCAATAACTATTATAGCTGCCCAAAACTCGCATCATAAAAAAGAGGTACTAATATAGATACGAGTGTGCTCAAGAAAGTAATAAAAGGAAAATATGTCCAAAAATATTTATGCTAAGTGTAAAAGCAGTGTACAGAAATGTAAATATAAGTTGTAAAAGAAATATGCTGTAATAAATGTAAATAACTAAATTGCAAGTATTTTAGTAAACTATTAAGTACAAAAGTAATGTGGTATCAGTCTCAAGGATTGAATAAATTGTAAACATAGTCTTAATAATTATAAACTGTAAATGTTTTCAATTTTTCTTATTTAATTATGTTATATGGGAAAATAACAAACAACGAAGGAGTCAGGCATGTCTGCCCAACTATATGTAAGCGTGGTCTCCTGTAAATACACACATTATCTCTCATATAAGTGTGGACTCCTAATCTCTCCATAGATTTCTCCAGCTTAATAATTTATGTACAACACAATTCTCCATATGAAACACCTAAATAATGTATTTTAAAGCTTTATTTATGCACAATATTTGCATGAATGTTCAAGGATATAGTCTCATTGCGATGCAACATTCAAGGTTCATCAAATGTAATTATCAATTATGTAATATCCATTGTTATCTACTTTAGGTTGCTGCCTTAATCATTAGGGCTAAACAAGCCCTCAATTGTCCTAGACATTAAATGAATGTCTAAGTCAAATGAAGCATAATATATATATATATATATATATATATGTCTGTCTGTATGTGTGTGTGTGTGTGTGTGTGTGTGTTCATATGTGTGCATGTGTGTGGTTTTGAATTATTAGTTTAATTATGATATTATTTAGGTGAAAAAATATTTTATTTAAATATAAGATTTTTCCTTAAAATATTATCCAAAATTTGGAACTAAATACTATATGTTTCTTAATTAATCATCATCTCTACCAAGTGATGTATCCTAACTTAAGTAAGCTATTGGTTTCACTAAGTCACATTTACTTAAGGTCCTAGCTCATGTTGCCCTCTAATCATCATAATTTACTGACAAACTTGATGTCAACAACCCTTAATTTCCATCTATCATTTTCCTTGATTTAAACTTACTATCCTTAAACAGGTTATTATTAGATCAATAATAGTATATTCTTTAGTTAAATGGCTTTGTATATCTACTAGTCCATCTTAGTAAGACTTAAGGGATGATCATACTTAGCTAATTTTATCTAGATCTTACCCTTATTAGGTTACTAGTCCAAGTTTCAATATTTCTATTATTTACCAAGGTTCCAAATCCTAATTTCTTCTTACACTTAGGTCTAGTCATAGTTCCATTAACTTATACCTAGAAGGTTTTGATCATTTCAACTATAATTTGTTACCAATATATACTACCATAGCAAGTCTACTCTTATCCACCAAATCATCTACAAGACTTTGGGGATCATAGCATTTAGCTATATTAAGTTAGGTTTTACACTTAACCCTACTAAAATAGTTCTAATCTACGATAATAGAATCTCTCTTAGTTACACACTATACCCTAATGTTTAATCACTATACAACAAGATTCATTCTAAGATCTACTAGGGATTAATTGCAAGTCAATTAAGCAAAGTCCCTAAATTTGGATACAATATTTTTTTAATTAATTGCCAAAAACACATATTCACTGTTTGATGTCCAAATTAGATAAAATTAGTGGCTTTAGATTCCTTATAGCATAAGGAGCACAATAACTGTCAATAGGGTAAATTTGAACTTGAAATGGATAAAATAGATATGAATTACACTTTATGATAAATAGGAGGTGATTAATAAAATTAGCACTCAAAATTGAAATTTAACGTCATATTATTATTCTACTCATTTTATTGATCATTTGGTATATAATTTTAATAAAATTGGAAGAGTATTTAAGAAATTATTTAATTATTTTTTTCTTCATTGAACAAACCATAGTTTCCATTTAGTTAAAATCAGGTTCTAAGGAATATTCATCTATATATTTGGCAGTGCAGTCTGAAGAGGCTGGACTACTCGGTCTGAGGATTTTGAATCGCATAATGCTGCAGTTCAGCTGAACCATGGTATCGTTTATATCCTTCCCTGACTGAAGCCAAGGGAGATAAAACTAGGGTTAGCCTTATCTCCTCGCACATACGGTCTCTGGTCATACACAGCATATCAAATCAAAACTAGCGATGAAACCTTCCTATCACACCCAATGTGCCTCTAGGAGAAGAACCTGACCACTAAATTTTGACTTGGATTCAAATAGTCTTTCTTCTTTTAATTTATTATATTCATCATATCAAACTCCTCTACTCTATTATTTACCCTAATTTTAATTATTCTTTTTTCAACAAATTATTGCTCAAGTTGTTACTAGGAAAAGTCATTCGAATATAATAGTTGAACTTCTCATTCCACCTATCTAATTCACAGAATACAAAATTAGTTGAAATTTTGAATTTCTAATCTCTACAAATACATTTTCTAGGACTCCTATGGGCTCATTGAATAAAGGTTTACAAAATAAAGTATTGCAAGGTTATCATGCATTCCACTCAGTCCTAGTTGTTGATAACTTTAGTAAGGCATTATGTTAATTGATGCATCCAAACTGCACAAAGGGTCTATGAAAACTTCCCCTTCTATCACACATGGAATGTTAAATTTTTTGAGGTTTTTTAGTTTTGGTGGCATCAAATTTTAAGTATTCTCATTCATGTGGCACTGCTTATCACCACCATCCTATAACAACACTAGGTTGTTACATTAAAGAATATTAGCCAAATCATGCTCTAATTATAGATCCATTTCATTCAACAGGTCATTATAAGCTAACCCTGACCTTTCTAAGTCAAATGAGCATTTTTGTTCAATTAGGTACCGTAATTTATAGCTAAAATACTTTGATCTCTGATTCAAAATCTGATTGCTTTTTTGAATTCCTCACCCCTAAATTATCTAGGGGTGCAAGTTTGGGAATTTTTAGAGTTCATTTATGCCATTATTGAATTAAAATTAAATTGAAAAAAATGCATAAAGGGGTTCCTATCATTTTGAATTTTTATTTATACCCATAACTGATCAACCCATCCGGGATTCGCTGAGTGGACCGCGAGCGATCCGCTGTGGAGCCCGGGTCACACGATAGCAAAGCCCTGCTCCATCTCACTGTTGCACTATTAGATCTCACGGCCAGGATTTAATCCTGCAGAAGCATGGATCTGTCGTTGGATCTATCCCTCAAATCCCACAGAACGAATCACTTTAGATTCGGCCATTATGATCCAGATCATCAGGGCCATTCTGCGGTGCTGATCTATAGATCAGATGACTCACAGTGAACCCACACTGTAGATCTTCGTCCCGATCGCATCTACACTCTATAGAAAAGATCCCTCATACGCTAGCTACTCACTTTGTCCCCCATTACCTCTTCCACCTAAGCAAGTCATTGGGGATTCTTCCTCTAACAGTTAAGCGACCCAATCAAGCCGCGTGGCCCAAATAAGCTCAAAATAGAATTTGAGAGCTCGGTCATGGCACGAGCTTTCGAGCCACTTCCAGCTAGCCCCATTGCACCCAACCCATCCTCTGAGGCTATAAATTGCCTCAGAAATACTTCCTAGAATCCCTTGCCAATTAATTAAGCTCAATTAGAATTTTCACCAATTCTCATTTATTGGTCCGTTCAAACTCTCCCCAGTGTTCCTGCTTATGCGTACCACTGATAAATGGTTAATCCTGGTGTTCATGACCCCTAGCATATTTGGAAAGATCTGTAGCTTTAGTTTGCAGTGAAGAGCCAAATATGCTGAACACCCATCTTCTATTGATTTGTAAATGTGCAATTAGGGTAGATAAACTCAACCTGATCAATTCCATGGTCAGAACTAGTCCGGATAAGTCTTATTGGTCAATCGAGCTAGTCTCTTCCACAATGACATTGTTTAAATAAGGACCCATTTATTGGGCCAATCTCAGAGCTATTGGTCTGAGGGCTTCCCTTTTCCATCACTTGGGGATGGTGTATGGATTGAGAAGAGCATCAATGGTGGTCTGTGGAGGGAGAATTTCCCCTCCACAATGAGCCTAGAGGCTGGCAAAAAATCAATTAGGGCCTTTGGGTTAGGGCCAATGTCAGGAGGGGATTCCGGGTTCCATCAGTGCATCTCAATCTATGGGTGGAATCTCAATGGACCTGAGGCCCTGGCATGGCCTAGCGACCAAGAATTAGGCCAATTAAGGTAATCTTAATGGCAAAGAGACGGGAATGGCTCAAGGAATAAGATGGCCTGTATGGGTTGTGGCCCATTTAAAAAATAATAAAACCATTTAGTAATTAAACTCCTTAAGGAAATTCTAATGGAAATTAGAAATGTAATTAAAATAATAAAGAATAAATTATTTGAATAACTTTTTATCTACTCATCCAAACTATATGAAATTATATACCATTTTGCTCAAAACTCCATGAGGAATAATAATATACAAAAATAATTATGTTTTTGTGGTTGAATTTATTAATATTGATCAATTACTCTAGAACTTGATTAGGGTAGATTAGCTTGTATACTTAGCCAAATTGCATGATTTAAGTTCCAGTATGCTTCTTATGCTTTGTAGAATACATGTGCTAAGTGACATAATTTTTTGATTATTATATTGATAATCATGTCCTAATCTTAGAATTTCATGAAGTCAAAATTAGGGTTTATGCTTAACCAAACCTAGTAAACTAAGTCTCTAAGTGTACATATGGTTAATTAAAATATAGTTGCCAAGTTTCATAAAAATTTGAATGGTTATATTTGTAATTAAGTGCTTATCCATTTTGCCTTGATTTAGAGTTTGATTAGCCTTAAATACTTTCCATTTTGCTTAATAAAATGTATGGATGCTTTAATAACACTAGTATGAATGTTAGAGAACTTAAACTCCAATTTGGACACCTTAAGTAATTAATTTGATATTAATCAACTATAAGCCCTAAGAATCTTAAGAACTAATTAAGCTAAACACTAGTTTTTCAGACTTTGATTTGGACATCAATAATGTGCTAATAATGCACTAATTTTATTATTGATCATCTTAATTGCAAACAAACTTAATTTGGTTAAGTTTGGGATTAAACTCTAACTTGGTCAGAATAAGTTCTAAACCTAACCAATTTGATTAAGACACTTGATTAAACACCGAATTAACTTATAATATTTCAATAATATCTACTGATTGGACATTGACCATAAATCATTAAACTAGAAATATTAAGATCTTTAATAAATTCATAGGATTGATCATCTGAATTTAACTTTTAGATTCTTGACTTTTCTCTTAAGAAAAACACTTAGCATAAACTAAATCATAAATTGATAATAATTTGAAAAATGGTCAATTCTTAATAATTTACATGATTATATCCCATAATTGTAAGATAAGTGGTGATCAGATGGGTTTACCCATCTGATTTGTATTATTCAGGCTAATATAATGAGAATTGTAAACTTAATATAAAACTTATATCTTATATTATAATTTGTATATTTTAGTACTAGATCTTAAAGATTATGATCTATTATCATTAATTCAATAGTTGTTAAACTTTACTATAAGATGGACTATTTAGGTAGAAAGAGCCTATTAACATATCCTGAGGTAGGAGCTTAGATGCACCTTCTTAGTTTTAGATACACGATCCTAGATCCTTGTCGTATGATAACCTAATGATTTAGACTATGGTTAGTTCCTTGTGGAAGTAATTTGAAATGAGTGACATTTTAGTCACATTCTTGGGACCTTTGTGTTGGAGTCACCACAATGGAGTGTGGATTCATTAGTCTGTGATTCCATGATTTTAAATAGAATTATTAAAATCAGTAGATTTATCAATCGGAGGTGATAGTGTATATCCATAGAATTGATTTAGTTCAATAGAAAATGGAATTGGATGATTTGCCCTAAATAGAACTATAGAGTCCCAGTATTTTCTTATGTAATCAGATAAGTATAGTTCAATTCAAGATAAACATCCCAAATTGAAAGGTATTAAAAGTAAGGGATTGAATGCTTATTTTGAGAGGATAAACTATGACAGGGTCATGCCCCTTATGCTCATGTATTTCAATAAGTGCAGTTCAACAAACTATGTACTTAAATTTACCTTTCTTAGGACACTATAAGTATGCTTGCATTTAAGATATTTAATAGTTTAGTTTGAGAGAATAAAATGTGACCAGACAAGCCCCTTATCATTATGCATTTCGATAAGTGCAGTTAAATAAACTAAGATTTTAAGTCACCTTTCTTAGAAAAATAACAACTATATGTATTCAACCTCTTCATTTAGTAAGTTTAGGTATAATCTCAATGGATTAGAATTAGGAGTTAAAATACATCTAAATAGATTATGCACAATGGAGACAAATAGTATCATCTCTTGATATTGAATTGATTTCTAGATTTTGATGATTTTAAGCATGTAGTCATAAATGCATTAGCATATAATAAAAATGCCAATGTCATGTCAGCATTAGTGGAGCGAGTGAGCTCACTTGAGGATAGTTTGCAGAGCGTGCGCTCACCTAAGATCTGTGGAGTGTCGTGTGACACCAAGTTAACATATCAGTGGCATACAGTTATATGGCATATTTAGATGCATAATTATCAATTCAGTGGCATACACCACAATTTTGAGTCATTATTTATTCAGTTCTAGCTTACTTACTGTATTCCTTACATTCAATATTAAAATGATAATCTTAGCTTTACCTTACTTTCAAAATTGTACTGTTTTAAGTTTTCTGCTATTTTACTATCTTTTCTATAGTTTTACTTAAACTATTTATATGCTCAGTAATAAATAACTATAACTGTTTTATTGGCTTTTTATGTATTAGACTTATTGTCTAACATGTGGTACTTTTGGGATCTATCGATTTGCTAGATCCAGAGTAACTTATGAGGCCAAATCAGAGCAGCTAGTTTGCTAGATCCAGAGCAGCTAGTTTAGATGATCTTGATCAGATCTTAGCTTAGAACATCTAAATGCATCAATAAGGACATACTAATTTCTTATTTAACTTATAAGCGACACTAATTGAATTAATTAGAACCTGATCAGTTCTAATTTTTTTTAACTTCTAAGGTCGTGCTTCAAAGTTATACTTTATGGTAGGAATTGGAGATCCTGAACTTGTGTAACTTAGAATAGTTAGAATGGTTTAAATAGATAATAACAGATGTCATTATGTGTAGTAGAGTCCCTTGCTCAGTATATATTTATTTGTGTTTTCGTATTCCTTGTACTTTGTGCCATTAATATAAATATGTCAAACAAGGTAACATTGCTACATGAATTGAAGGCATAGAATAATTATGATAACATTTGCATTGGGTTCAGTTTTCTTATTGATTCTTGTGCACTTTTACCTCTACTGGACAGGGGATAAGGAGAAATAAGGGATAACTTAGCATTACTCATTGAGGAGTATTATCTTAAGTTGGAACCCAAATAGTATTACATTCGTGCTTTACTCATCAGCTTCTTCTGGACGTGTCCATAGGAGCAAAGTAAAATAATTAAAATTCATTGCATTTGTATTTTCTGTCTCCTCAGTTCAACCTGTTCTATTATGTTCTACCCTAGCCCTGAAAGGCTATGGGAATTTACTGTGGCACGATTGGCCAATCTTTCTGATATAACAGTCTCTACATACCTATTTACTGTATATTGTTTCTAATTAATTATCTCTTATTTACCTACTTACTTGTATACTTATTGGATGCTAGAATTCTTTGCTGCTTATTATACTTATCATCGTCAGATTGTTTATTCTTAACTTGCATAATTCATATGATCATCAGCATATTTAGGATTAGTCATTTTATTTTCCATACTTTTCTTACTATATTTATATATGTATTCCTAGCCTTGTCCTAGCTTACTTATGAGGTATGTCTTTTGCCTCATTAGTATGTAGTTATAAATAATTTCAATTATAACTCATCACCTCCTTTTGTATGCTTATTGCTCCTATGTTAGTTACTTTGTGTAGTTTAAGTAAATTGTGGCATTAATAAATTCATGAAAATATATTAGCCTAAAATGTACTTAGACAATATGTCTAACAAGATTTTCTTTTCTTGGCTGGGGCCCTGGCATTATGAAATAAAAAATGTCAGAACATGATCTCTTTGAAGAACTTGTGCCTAAAGAGGAGCCATTCTTAGGGGAGGAGCAGCAGGTGTAGATGAAGACATATAGATCCTTTTCTACTTTGCTTGTGAGGATGAGAGATTGCACGTTTATTTTCTTAAAATTTATTAAAATGTTATAATAATATAGGTATCCATGACTATGTTTTTTTATTGTACTTATTATTCTGAGCTACATGTTTTCTATTTCTTACTTATATTGTGGGGAGTTGGATGTATGATTTACCTTTCTTACTTCTGCACTCTGTGTTTCTATTTACTTAGTGATTGATCTTATTGCACATATTCTAGGCACATCCTTCTCTCATAAGTTGATTATAGATTATACCTATACCAATGATAAGTGAGGAATTTGCCAGAGTGGTACACTTCCCCATGACCTAATCTTGTGGACTAGGGGGATGGGGCGCAATAGTTTATATCAAAGAACTCCGTAATATGTCAAACTGGAATTTACATTCCTCTCTACCTAATGGATCGTTATTTTGACAAATTGGTCACTAATTATATGCTAAAGTTACATCCAAAGTACTATAATCCCATGCTTAGAACAAACATCATAGACTAGAAATACTTATATAACTATATACTAAACTCAAATGATTAACTAAACCACTCAAACTAACAAGATAAACATTTGATTGAACATATAGGAATAGAACTACTCAATAATGTCAGTTCTTAAACCACCTCAAAAACTTTGAGACTGTATGGGAATTCAATGTCTATATTGCAATACAATATGGGAGAGAGAAAGAAGGAGTTTCTGAAGTAGGATCAAGAGTATTGGAGAAAATTCTTGAACATGTAGTATTCCAGGGACTAGACTTCCCAACCCTAGCAAAAGAGTGGCTATAACATGTATCCAATATCTTCTAGGATATGGAGTATCCAAATGACACCCGACTAAGCCTACTGGGGTACCTACTCTGGGACCACGCAGAGTACTGGTGGGAGTACAAATATTGGGAGTTCCCGTACGGACTAGAGTCACTGAACCGGGAGATTTCCAATAAAAATTTTTATAGAGCCTTTTCTAAGGAATATATTAAATAAGCACATAGTGTTCTATTTATTATGCTTTTATCTTCTTTATGATGTACTTCCATTGAGATGAATAATAAGAGCATTAAGTTAGTCCAATCTTCAAATTTTTTAGGTTTTGAGAATACATTTTTTAATTCAGATTTAAAAGTAAAATGTATCCTGGACAGAGTTCTTCCCCCGCAGCATCCGGCAGCTTGTCTAGTGAGCTGAATGCACTACTTGAAGTCATCAAATTAATGGTAGACTCACATAATAAGCAAGCAGAAGAATGGTGGAATCCGAAGCAAAACAAGCCAAGAGAATGGAATGGTTGTTGACAGCCCACATGAATCAAAGTCGCCCTAATCCTAAAATTGTCCTTGCACCTTATTACCCATTTCAGCACCATGTGTAGTCCACAGATGGACTGTTACACAGTTTCCTTTGTATGAGGCCCCCTAGTTTCAATGGGAGCTTTATGCAATTAACACCACCAGTTGGATAAAAATGGTAGAAAATAACCTAATACTATCAAGTGTCCGGCTACTGAAGTAATTCATCTTACCACCCACCGCCTCCAAGACAAAGCTGAGTATTGGTGGGATACCACCCGCAACACTCAGTTTGCCAATATCGAGCTTAAAGACATTACGTGGGATAAATTTGTGGAAGCGTTCCAAGTTGTGTGCATCCCCTTGTCCACCAAACACAACTTGGGGGACATATTTTTAAAGCTACAGCAGGGAAGTCATACTATATCTGCTTGTGAAGCTGAGTTTTAGTGCCTTGCGAGGTTCGCCACTAACCTAGTGCCCATTGAATCGGATCGCTACCATCGATTCCAAAGTGGTCTGCGGGCTTCCATCAGAAGCCAAGTCATTCCTCTCCGTCTATCAAACTTCGCTGAACACCTGGAGTCTGCAAAGTCGTAGAATAGAACAAGGCAATGGAAGGACCCAAAAGAAGTATTTGGTCAACCTCCTTCCAACATGTTCACCCTAAGCAAGCTAGGGTGTATCAGCTCGATGTAGAGAATCCATCACCCACGTCTACAACAGTTGCACTCGACCTCATCTTTACAGTCGATGCTACCATGGGATCGGAAACTGTTATAATTACCGGAGGCCATGCCATTCCTACTTCTAATGTAGCTTCATAAACACAGTCGATGACAATCAAATTTATCACTCCAAACATTGATAAGTCTTCGACCTATTCTGGAAGCCTACAACAGCACTCCCGACACTACCTCCCTCTATAGCTCAATGGGATGAGACAGTCATTGTCTCCTACCCAAATGCTCTAAGGCCACCACCACGGTAGCATTACAATAATAGGCCTGCTGGCCCTGCTCGTGTGTATGCCTCACTCCAATGGAGGCCGCCAAGGATAATCTTGTGGTATCAGGTACACACTTTTGAACCAAATTATTTTTACAGTATTACTTGCTTAGTGTAGTTAGTAATTTATTGCATCTTTAAATAGGTTCAATTTCTATAAATGATAAACCCTGTAGCATATTATTTGACACTGGAGCTAGTCACTCATTTCTAAATATTGGACAAAATCCCTCAACTTGCCACTGTATCATCTAGCAAATCCTTTAAGTGGTGGATTACCATTTGGAGCTTAAATTCCAACTTGCCAGTTCTGAAATATACAAATCTATATTAGAGATAAGAAATTCGAAGCCAAACTCATAGTTCTACCGATAGCAAATTTTGACGTAATTCTGGTCATGAACTGGTTAAGCCAACATGATGCCACCATCAACTGCCAAAAGAAGAAATCACCTTAGGCAGTGGTAGTCAACCCAAATCATTCATTGGTAACTTTAGCACATGAGCTTCTTTAATTAATGCCATGGAAGCCAAGAGGCTAGCAAATAAGGGTTGTAGTGCTTTCCAAGTAACAAAACTAGGAGAGAAGAACGTTGAAATCCCCATATCCAAAATCCTATCATTTGTGAGATCGCCAATATCTTCCCCAAAAATCTACTCGGTCTTCCACCCACTCGGGAAGTTGAATTCACAATAGATACCATTCTAGGAACCCTACCAATATCCAAGGCCCCTTACTATTTGGCACCCAAGCAATTCCATAAGATGAATAAGAAATTGTAGGAACTACTATAGAATGGCCTTATCAGACCTAGTTCATCCCCATGGGGATCACCAATACTATTTGTAAAAAAGAAGGACAACTCAATGCATATGTGCATCGACTATTGGGAGCTAAATAAAGTATTGATAAAAAATAAATACTCGTTGCCTCGCATAAATGACTTATTTGACCAACTGTCTGGAGCGAAGGTGTTCTCAAAGATTGATCTGCAATCAGGATATCATCTGCTACAAGTTAAGGACTCTGATATTGAGAAGACAATATTTAGGACTTGATATGGACACTATGAATTCTTAGTATTGTCATTTAAGTTAACAAATGCACTCTCATTTGGACCTAATGCAGCACATTCTTAAACCATACCTCGATAAATTTGTTAACATCTTCATCAATGACATTTTGATATATTCCAAGAAGAAGAAGGAATAAGAAGATCACTTAAGAATAGTGCTAGAAGAATTTTGTGACCATCAGCTCTATGCAAAATATTCCAAGTGCTAGTTTTGGATCAATTTAATACATTTTAGGGGCATGTTGTAGATGCCCAAGGCATTAGGGTTGATCAAAAAAAAGTCAGCACCATCCAAGAATGGATTCAGCCTAAATTAGTAATAGATATCAGGAGTTTCTCAGGCTTAGCTAGATACAATAGAAAGTTCGTGAAGGTCTTTTCTATGATAGCCTCTCAATTAACAAAGTTAACCCTGAAAGCAGTGTTGTTTGAATGGTCTCCAGCCTGTGAAGAAGCATTCCAAGCAATGAAAGATGAGCATTCCTCTGCCTCGGTCCTAGTTCTTTCTAAGGAAGGGTTGAACTACCAAGTCTATACTGACGCTTCTAGGATAGCCTTGGGTGACGTGCTAATGCAAGAAGGGAAAGTCATAGCTTATGCTTCTCGCCAATTAAAACCACATGAGAAGAACTACCCAGTCCATGACCTCGAGTTAGCGGCTGTAGTGTTCGCCTTAAAAATTTGGAGTCACTTTTTGTATAGAGCTCAATGTTCCATTTTCACCAACTACCAGAGCCTCAAGTACATATTGATGCAGAAGTAATTAAATTGCCTGCAGAGAAGATAGCTAGAGCTAATAAGCGATTATGACCAAGATATCCAGTATCATCTAGGAAAGATGAATGTCATAGTTAATGCTCTTAGCCATCGTGCTACCCTCAATTCAATCATTTATGTAAGCCGTTAGAAGAAGAATTCCTCAAAATGAACATCAAGCCTGTGCGTGGAAATCTATTAAGCGGGATGATCTCCATGAGCAATGTAGACCAACTTTCCATAAGGATGTTCTTATATCCCAAACAAAGGACGAGGACAACTTGAACTTCAAGATTACAATTGAAGTGGTCGTCGTCCCGAGTTAAACTTTAAGAAGGGTGTTATATACTTGAATAATCGTCTTTAAAATCCAAAGTCAATGCATTTGAGATTTTAGTTGAAGGTCACAACACCTAAAACAATCCTTCTGGTGGCCTGGAATGAAGAGAAGCATTGCTGACTTTCTTGCTAAGTGCCACGTGTGAAGTTTAGTTAAGGTAGAATATTAGAAGCCAGGTGGTCTGCTTTATCATCTTGAGATCCCCTAATGGAAATGGCTGGATATATCGATGGAATTTGTTATAGGATTTCATCTTGCAAAGTCTGGAGTCGATTCTATTAGAGTCATAGTTGACCGTTTGACTAAGTTTGCTCACTATTTTCCTATTTGACAGACAGACTCAGTCGAGAAACTCGTCAAGCTCTATATGAAAGAGATAATTAGGCTGCATGGAATCCCCAAATCAATTGTATCTGATAGAGATAGTCAATTCATCTCCAAGTTTGGCTAGGTACTACATGAGGATCTGGGAACCATCATAGTACTGAGTACAGCTTTTCATCCACAAATGGATAGTCAGACAGAGCAAGTGAATCATATTCTTGAAGATCTGCTTAGATTGTGCATCCTTAAGTTTACTGGATATTAGGAAGATCACCTCCCGTTGGTAGAGTTTGCATATAACATTAGTTTTTAAGACAGCATAAAGATGGCCCAATATGAAGACCTGTATGGCAGGAAATGTAGCACTCTGATGGCATGGTTTGAAAAAAGCAGTGTTCAGTTGTATGGATCTGAATTAGTAGAAAAAACTAATAAGATGGTTCAGTTGATTCAACAATATATTCATACAGCTCAAGACCGTTAGAGTAAATACCACGACATTCATTACCATCCTCTAGAATTTAAAGTTGGAGATTTTGCCTACTTGAATGTTTGTCCAATTAAAGGAGTCTTCAAGTTTTGCATGGCAGGGAAACTCAATCCCTATTATGTTCATCTATTTTGGGTTGAAGCCAAGGTAGGTTATTCTGCCTACAGACTGAACTTTTTAGATGACTTTGTGGCCGTGCACAATGTGTTCCATGTATCATCATTAAAAATATGCCTCAGGGATCCCTCTCTTTTGGTTTAATTTCTATAAATTGAAATCCAGCCAACTTATCCTATGCTGAAGAAAACAACTAAGGAACCGCTCCATCCCTATGGTCAAGATTAATGGAGGAATCGTTCTCAAGGTGAAGCCACTTGGGTGAAGGAGTCCGATATGTGGTCCAAGTACCCTATGCTATTTGAAAGTCCAGATACTTCCTAACTCCTTGTTCTTTCAATTCAATTCCTTATTTTCTGCAATGTTCTTTTCATTTAAGTAATGTTGAGGATGACATCTTTCTTAAATGGTAAAGCCGTAACAACCCAAGTTGTTACCCAAGCCAATTTGGACTAATCTAAGTATTATTTTCAATTCTAGTGCACTAATTAAGTCATTAGGATTTAACCACCAAGCTTTAGCCCAAGTCAGGGGTCAAATAGATCAAACCTTGATTTTGGGGATTCCAAAAACCCTAGAAATTGACCTAATTATTTTGACTTGAGATCAAAAAATAGCCTTCGCCATTGCGCCCATTGCCCCCAAATTAGCTAGGGTTGATGTTTTGGTGGCAATTGGAAGTCATCGAAAATTTTTCGAATATTTTAATATTTAAAATACCCTGAAAATTAGGAAAATAAAATACTCGTCGAAACCAAAATCTGACTTCACCATTGCATTCTTCACCCTTCAATTAGCTAGGGGTAAATATTTGGATTTTTCTAAATACAATTAATTGTTTAAATTTAAATAGGACATTAATTGAATTTAAATAAATAATTTTAATATTTTTAATTAAACTAGCGGCACTGTCAGCTAGCTCACATTGTCTCCCTCCTTTCCGTCGGATCAGACAGCAGATCCTAGCCTTCTGATCTGGGATCAAATGGCACATAGTCATCGTCAAACCGCGTGAGGTCTGCTCCGCGGCCACCACTCACCGCTTGAGGGAGACCTTGGTGAGTTTTTCATGGCTTCATTAACCTCTTGGATGTGATCTCTCCATTCGGATCAAACCCTAGCTGTGCACAGCGGGAACCAAGAGTAGTCTTACAGTCTCGAACCTTCTGCTACCGTCCATCTAAAATACCTTAACCTTCCCCTTTTCTTATAGCATTTTAAAATTGTAGCAGTTGCACATCTATTTCGCGTGCCTGATCGATGCGCGATCAAATCTGATGGCGGTGGGACTCGGTGAATCGATCAATTTAGGACTAGGTTAAATAATGCAAACCGCTACCCAATCCTTCCTAATCCCTATAAATTAGATCTCGAATTCGTCGGCATCTCTGACCACCCCGAGTGCTAGCCCGTCATTGGTAGCATGCTCTCGTCAAGGCTAACCCAACGGCGTGCAGCTCGGCGCCTATTACCATCAGAGGACCTCGTCGCAGCACGCCCTAAGATCATTCGAGTGTGTTGAAGGCGAAGAAGTTTGGGTTAGGCCATGTCAACCTGGGCCCAACCAGCATCTCGGCGGGTCCGCGTCTGCAAGCTTGTGGGGTCCACCTTGTTGCATGGCAGCTTATCAAGTTGCCACATAGCATCTTGTCAGCAGGCGCAAAGCGGTCCGCTCCGCTGACAGCGTGTAGGTCCCATGGCTGCCCTTTACTATCCACGCACCGACACTTGTCTCGCCGTCGCCCTCTACCATCCGCGCACCACCACATGTCCCGTTGTCCACTCTCTGTCTGCACTGTTTGATTATGTAGGACCTGCCGTTTGAATTAAATGCAAAATTAAATAAAATTATTTTTAATTAATTAAAATAGTAAAGTATTAATTAATTTAATTTGCACAAATTAAATTAAACTAAATGCTAAGTCCAAATATGTTGAATATATATCACATTTTAGTTAACAAAATTTAAGGAATATTATGGTAGTGTTAATTTTCCTATAGGATACCTATTTAACATAGTGATATTTTAGATCCCCCAAACTTGTACCAAAACTTTCCCTAGCCATATCCTTGTTCCTAGTGGCCCAAACCTAGTCAATATGGGTCACATTTTATTTAGGAGAATGTTTAGTTTAATCATCCTTGTTCAATCGTTGCGTCGTAGGTCCCTGATGGTGTAGCCATCAAGATTAGGGTGTGGCATGGCTCTTGCGTAGAGAATTTGGCATCTGAGGCTAACCTTGGAAAAATTGGGTATCGAGGATTTAGCCGCGGGGACGATGAATAGTGCCAGGTCAGGCCTCCCCTAACCCGCACGGTTTGATTTCGGGCCTCAGTTAATTAATGGATTAATGGAATTATATTCCTTATGATAAAAGTTTGAATAATAATAAACCTATGATTCTAATTTAAATAAAAATATAGAATAAATTATTTAAATAACTTTAGTTATAGTTATCCAAATCGTATGATCCAATATACCATTCTAATCAGAAAAATACATTGAATAATAATATGAATTAAAATTAAAGATCCAATGGTTAGAATTTAATTAACTACCTAATCTTTTCTATTTTCATTTAATTTATAACAAATTCTTTTAATATTCAAAAATATTGATTAAGGACTTTGATTGCTCATGAGGCCATGGAATATTATCCTAAAGCCTCTTAATATGATTAGTTCTAATTAAGCTAATTAGATATCAAAAATATAATGTGAGTGTTCATTCCCCTTTATTAATCCATATAAAGCTCATTAGGACAAACTTGAATCAATTTAATTGATCAAACCCTAATTTTCCTATTTTAGCCTTAAGAGGGGCATTTTGGTCATTTTGACTAGAATATGGTTCAAGCACCATTAAACTTTGGAAACCTCAAGTGAATTGAGTGTAATCAGTAAGAAATGGTGTTAATATCAATTGCTAAGTTTCATCACCTCATGAATGAATCCTAGTGCTTAGGTCCTAAAATCTTCAAGTAAGCTCTTATAATCTTAAGTGGTCTTAAGACCCTTCATAAAAGAATTGTCTTGAGAAATGCTAAAGCTAAAATTTCAAATCCTACTATCTTATTTAGGTTTATTCATGAATTGTAGTCTTTAAGCAACAACCTTATAAAATCCTAAGTCTAGTTTTTAGCTTGGACTAGAGTGAGCAAACCTTAGATCCTAGATCTCAGATCTTAGATCTTAGATCATCTGTTTGATTTGAATCACCTCCTTTGGAATTCCTTAACTAATTTACTATTTAATGCTTTTGAAACATCCTTGTGGGTGTAGGATTTATTCAATCAATAGAACAATGTAATTATCCTAAAGATTCAATATAGATTTTAGATTCTTACTTCTTAGTTAATTACTTTATCTTATAATATTAAACATGACCCTTCATTAAGATCTAAGTTTCTAAATCTTCTAGCTCATAAGATTCTATACCTCTAGATTAGGGTTGAGTGTGAACCCTAGATCTTTACTAGGATATCACCTTGGATTCAAGATTTGAACCCCAAAGCTGGAGTTTTAGTCCAAAATCTGTAATCATGATTTATTTGACCAAGAATTGGGTTAAGTAAGAAAAATGTTAATAATTAAGTCATTGATTTATTTACTTTAAAATTTTACAGTCATCATTTGATTGTGAATTAGAACTTGTTAAGTTCTAATAATAATATTAAGATCATGAATCTGAGATTATACTCGATAGCTTGATATTGGAGATCCTAAACTTGCATTTATCTCAGAATAGTTAGATTTGGATTAATTAGATAGCAACATATATCACATAAGTCTAGTTGAGTCTCTTGCTTACTTTGAATTTGATTGCTCTGCACCTTGAATATTGAGTCTTGTTCCTTGAGCATAACAAGTAAACTTAGCATACGGAAGATACATCCTAAGTTAGTAATTTGAAAAGCATTATATTCAGTTCTTTCAGTGTATTTAGTTCAGTAGGGTATGTCCTAGCTTAGTCTACCACTTCAGTTCTAGTTTTGTTATAGAATAGACTCAAGCCTGGCCCAGTGCTTGGCTAGGATGGATACATGTCTTATTTTATAAGTTAAACTCGGACCTAGCTCTAATGATGCCTAGGATGGACACATGTTGAACTTTCTATTCAGAGGCCCTGCATGGCGTGTTTCTATTATGGCAATACTATGTTTTAGGTATACCTTTACTTCTATTCAATTTTAATGCCTTGTTTTGCTTTATTACATACTTTAGTGGCCTTATTTTTGGTGCTTTCAGTTGCTTTGCCACATGTCTTAGTGGCTTTACTTCTTAGCTCATTTTTGTACTTAGCTTGCTTTGCCACATGCTTTAGTGGCTTTTTATTTATTAAATTTGCAAGCTTGTATATATTTTTTCATGGAGTAGCTATTAATATTGGCATGTTTAGGATGCTAGTTTTGTATGTTTATTCAGCATGTTTCAGTGCAATTACTTTTGATGAAATTAGCATGTATTTATGTGATCATGAGCAAGTTAGGATGAGTTCTTCAGTACTTGTAGTTATTTTTGCTCTTTAGCCTCACCTTGCTTAGTTTCATGTTTTGTATATTACTTTACATACTTGCTGCTCAGTTATAAATGAGTAGTTTATAGCTATCATTCTCTTTGTAGTTTGATGCACCTTATATTGCATGCATGTTTAAAGTAGTCGATGTGATATCTTTAAATATTTAGTTCACTTAAATTTGCTTAAAATGTACTAAGACAATTTGTCTAACTGTAACCTTTTTCTTTTGTTGGCTGGGGCCTTGGCATTTGTGATATCGAGAAATGTCAGATTTGGAGCTATTTGCTAGTAGTTCTGGAGGAGAGGAGCTTGCACAGGAGGAGGACCTTCCTGTGGCCGCTTAGATATATTTTCGTTTCAATTGTAAGATTTGAGAGATCTTTTATGTATTTAAAGTTTCAGTCTGTAATAATTTTTTTTGGATGTATTTACTTTCTGTACTTTAAGCTGAGTTACTGTTTCTTTTACTCTTCTATACTATGCTGTGATGTAAATGTCATGTCACTCTATTTTTTGCTTCTGCTACTTTGGTATGTTGATATAAATTTACATGTCTAGGTGATAAGTTCTTAGCTTAATGTGGGTTGGGTTCTGGTCTTACCTGAATTTACTTAAGTTGGGGATTTGCCAACGTTCGAGCACCGTACTCCTCTTATTTATGCTAATATTTGTATTAACTTGGCCGTGGAGGGCAGAGGGCCCCACATTACTTGACCAATTGAGGTCTAATTTGGGTCTACTCCAAGTTAAAGTACTCAGTGTGATATAGGGAAGCTATAGCCATGGACTGAGTTTGCTAATTTTGGATCTTAAATGGAAAAGTTAGGTTTTGAACCCTTCATTAAACCCTAGAGATTACATATTTAACCCTTATATTTGAATACATCATAACTCAATCAATAGACCTCAAAATTCAGTGTTCTTGGACTCTATCAAATTCATAAACATTAAATAACAGTAAATTAAACAAATTCTTAGACTTCACTAGGTGATATTATCAAACTATCCCTTATGGCCAAAATTTTTAATTTTAAATCATAAGACTTAATTCTTGTCCATATTTAGTAAACTTAGTGTCTATCTTTATGTTAGATAGTAAGGAATCATTTGGCTTCAAGAAACTCCATTCTGGAGCCCTTAATCAAAAAGTAGCATTTTACACCCTTAAGTAGGGGCAAAATAGCTATTTTGCCCAAAATTTAGGTTAAGTGCCCTTTACCTCTAAAATATCATTTAGATCATTAAAATCAGTAAGAAAACTAATTTGGAATTAAATTAGGACCTATAACTCAATAATTAGGTAATTTGATAAAATCCCCATTTCAAAACATGACAATTTCCTAAGTAAAATCTAATGCCTTAACTTAGCTAAAAAGCAATCCTTAACATCCTTAAAGAGAATTAAAACAGCAAATGAAGGTAAATTTTGATAAATTCCATCAACTCCTAAGTTTTCCTACTCATTCCATTAAGAGCTTATTATAAATCTATTGTTCACCTTAGGATCTTTCCCTTAAGAATAGGAATATATATTAGATTAGATTTCATTCATTGAATAAAGTGGGTTATTCAATGAATGGAACCTTGGTTTTAGTAGTTTCTAGATTTTTATACTTTAACTCTAATTATTTTATCTTTAGATTAGGAGAATCATTCTATTAAGCTTGATTATGCTTAATAGAACTTGCCTTAATATTTAATTCATATTTAGATTTAAACTTTAGATCTTAAGTTTTACCTTTGAATTATGTGATTAACTACAATTTATGGTATTTAATTCATAATCCTTAGTTTAGTTGATCTTGATCAGATCTTAGTTTAGAACCTCAAAATGCATCAATTAGGACGTACTGATTTCTTACTTAACTTATAAGTGACACTAATTAAATTAATTAGAACTTGATTAGTTTTAATTACTTCTTAACTTATAAGGATGTGCTTCAAAGTTATACTTGAAAGTAAGAATTAAGGATCCTAAAGTTGTGTAACTTAGAATAGTTAGAATAGTTTAAGTAGATAAATATAAATATCACCATGTGTAGTAGAGTCCCTTGCTCACTATTGATTTATTTGTGCTTTCGCATTCCTTATACATTGTTCCATTACCTTTAACATGTCATACAAGTAATATTGCAGCATGAAATGAAAGCAAGGAATAATTAGTATAACATTTGCATTGGGTTCAGTTTTATGGTCGATTCTTGTGCACTTTTACCTCTACTATATAGGGGGTTAGGAGAAATAAGGGATCACTTAGCATTACTCATTGAGGAGTGTTATGTTAAGTTGGAGCCCAAATAGTCTTGTAGATGTGCTTGACTTCTCAGCTGCTTCTAGATGTGTCCACAAGAGCAAAGTAAAATAATTAAAATCCATTGCATTTGCATTTTCTGCCTCCTACCTGTTCTCTTTTATTCTGCCCTAGCCCAGAAAGGCTATGTGAATTTACTGTGGCCCATTCAGCCAATATTTTTGATATGGCAGTCTGTACATACCTATTTATTATTTATTATTACTTTTACTTTAGTCAGCTTTACTTTACCAGCTTACTTGTAAGCTTATAGGATGCTAGAATTCTTTACTGCTTACAATACATATCACAAATAGATTGTTTATTTTTAACTTGCATAATTCATATGATCATCAGTATGTTTAGGATTAGTCATTTTCTATTCAGTACTTTTCTTACTGTATTTACATATATATTCCTAACCTTGTCCTTGCTTACTTTTGAACTATGTCTTTTTCCTCATTTCATGTGGTTATAAATGCTTTTATTTATAGCTCATCACCTCCTTTTGTATGCTTATTGCTCCTATACTAGTTAGTTTGTATTATTTAAGTAAATGGTGACATTAATAAATTCATGAAAACTTATCAACCTAAAATATACCTAGAAAATATGTCTAACAAAATTTTCTTTACTTGGCTAGGGCCCTGGCATTGTGAAACTGGCAATGTCAGAATCTGATTGCTTTGAAGAGCTTGTACTTGAAGAGTAGCCCTTCTTAGGGGAGGAGCAGTAGGGTGGAGCTGAAGCCATATAGCTCATTTTATTCATTGCTTGAGAGGATGAGAGATTGCATGTTTATTAACATTTATTTAAATATTATAAAAATACAGGTATCCGTGACTGTGTTTTCTTATTGTACTTATTATTCTGAGCTACATGTTTTCTGTTTCTTACTTTTATTGTTGTGAGTTGGTTGTATGATTTACCTTTCTTGCTTCTGCACTCTGTGCTTCTATTTACTTTATGATTAATCCTGTTCTATATATTCTGGGCACACACTTCTCTCATTAGTGGATTATGGATTACACCTAATCCAGTGATAAGTGAGGAATTTGCTAGAGTGGTACGCTTTCCCTTGACCTAATCTTGTGGACTAGGGGGACGGGGTGCCATAGTATTGTGTTATGTTCTATATACTCATAAAAAGCTTCATAATCCAATGTACATGAGTACCCTATCTAATACCAATGATAAGGATAATACACTTATCTTAAGGATTAATACTTAGTCCTCTTCTCTTTAAGGTTGAGTTATAGTAGCTCAACTCCTTGTTTTCAGCTCAACAGATGTATTCAGGGAGGTTTAGTGCCTCTCCCGAGTAATGCATCATTCCGCCACCAATTCTCATTCCTTAAATTAACTCAATCGCCTGTGACAATGGGATGGGGTATTACAATTAGTACCAGAGAAGTAACATTAAGTGTTAGATAACGGAAGTATCCCAATCTACTTTATGATCCGTTCACTGGAACTGTTAAGATCACAATCACTAAGTGTAAGAAAAGCAGCATCCATAATTTCATCAAGTCGAATCTCATAAATAAAAACTAAGATGGTATAGAAAGGACACCTTAAGAATTGAACAAAAACTAAAAGGTACTTAAAAGATGAATTACAAGTAACAAATGACATCTTAAGATCTGAACAAACTTTAAAGAAGTAAAATATACAAGAAAAATGATTATAACTTAAATAAGTGGAAAATTAGAACCAATATTTGAATGAAATTTTAGGAATGGAATATCAACAGTTTGAGTACTACTACTACCTTAGATTATTTGACGAGTATTGGACAGGTGACTTCCAAGATGGCAAAGTCTATGGAAGGATCGTTGAGGGAGTGTCTCCTCGAGGAGTAGAAGTACTAAAAAAGATCTTAATTTGTTCAACCTCCAGAGGGACCAGTCTTTCTGTTCTTGCCATAGAATGGTTAAATGCTTTTCGAGAGACATCTTGTCCAGATGACTACTATCTTCAAATTTTTGGAACTCTACTTGGAGGTTT
Organism: Gastrodia elata; assembly: GCA_016760335.1. Taxonomy (NCBI): domain Eukaryota; kingdom Viridiplantae; phylum Streptophyta; class Magnoliopsida; order Asparagales; family Orchidaceae; genus Gastrodia; species Gastrodia elata. The sequence continues at coordinate 33,136,631 of CM028681.1, forward strand.
AGCTGAGAGACGGTGGTACTAAACTTATAGATTATTATCAAGGAAGGGCTTAATAGTCTCGTACAAAGATTTTTGTACTACCTTTAGGGCAGAATATTGTAGTTGATCCTCTTAAATTATCTCTTGTATCTTCCCTTAGCATTAGTTATTCCTTTTTTCCTATCTGTGTAACTTCTCCTTTGAGAAGTGATGATTGAAAAAGGTAGTGGATTTTTGTTTAATTCACTGAATTTATACTTTTGGATATTCAAGTCATGAATCTAGGTTTCCCCTTAGCTCTTGCACCCGTTATGAACACGGTCTCATCTTTTGGCGGACCGGATGAAGTTAACTCTCTGGCCATTTTAATAAAAGCCTTCATAGAAAATTATTCGCAGCAAGCGTAAGGGACTCACGCTCTTATTATGAACTCTCACCAATAGCCCGGTGCTCAGATAGTGGCTCCATCTGCATCGCACTTTTCTAGAGATAGCATTTTGCATAGTTTCATGCGTCTCCAGACACCAACCTTCAATGGGGCATTGAACCCAATGGACACCATCAACTAGCTCAAGTAAGCCAAAAAGAACTTAGCAAGCGTAAAATGCCCGAACTCTAAGGCCATCCATCTGGCAACCCACTTTATACGTTATGAGGCCAAATATTGGTGGAAAAATAAGCGCAACTCTAAATTCGCAGACTACGAACTCGAAGATATTTTATCGGATCAGTTTGTTGAAACATTCAGAGAAGCTTTTATTCCAGTATATGCTCAAGCAAAACTTGAAGATGAACAGTGCACATTCCCAGGGAAAAAAAAAGTACGGCCCGAGGTAGAGCACTCAATGGGCTAGGGCTTTCCCATTTCGCTACTGCTCCATCTGACCCAAGGTGGAAGTTTTGTTGCAAATTACAAGCTCGAATTTTGTTGGTTATCTTATTTTACTCCAGACTTGGTAAAATATGAAGCCACCCATTGCCACCAATTTCTAAAAGGGTTGAGAGATTCTACCAAGGCTTATTTAATCTACAGACAAATTAAGAGTTTCTTTGAATTGGTTGAACTTGCCCATCTGCAAGAAAAATTTCAACGGCAATTGGATTGTAAGAGAAAGGATAACTTTGTGCATCCCAAAAGAAAAAGCTTTGGTCATCAAAAGGTGGCGAAAGTATATAACCTTGAAGCAGGGCAAACACAAGCAGAACCTTCTAAATGTAAGTGTTGTCATCCATATGGGAAGTGATTCCACCAGGGCAACGTGTGCTATATGTGCAGCCGCCAGGGCCATCTTTTTACCACTACGAATCCAAGGTTACTATTGACGGAGTACCCATTACTTGCTCTTAGCATGATCAAGTGTTCCGTCCCCAGGCATTAAACAGTCGAGCTCCTACCCTGGCCTTAATGCCAGCCTCCCTCCTTCTATAAATCCCAAAGAAGCAGCCCTGCTCCTAAGTCGGCTTACAACGGTCAAAGCCAAAGGCCTCAAAACAAGCAGCTAATAGCTCTTGCACGAGTGTACATGCTAAACCCTACTTCTGCACCTAAAGTTAATAATGTTATTTTGGTTACGTCTTAAATTTACTCTAAATTTCTATTTTATTATTTCAAGATTTCTTGAATGTTTTGAATATCAATTCTTACTATTGCTATGTAATATTCTTTTCGATACTGAGGCAACTCACTCATTTGTATCAGAAAATGGGTTAAACCCATTAGTCTACCATCATATCGTTTAGGAAACTCTTTACACATCGGGTTGCCGACTAGAGCCTGCATGCAATCTTAACAATTCTGTAATGTAGAAATCCCTATCGGTGAACAAAATTTTGAAGCAAAGTCAATCATGCTACCAATTACTAACTTTGATATAATATAGGGAATGAATTGGTTAAGTAAATATGGTGCCTCTATAAATTGCCAAAAGTGGAAGTCAATTGAAGACATTCATTGGTAAATTTAGCACTCAAGCTTTGTTAATCAATGCAATGAAGGCCAAGAAGTTAGTCAGGAAAGGATGCGATGCATACCTAGTAACAATGCTAAGTGAGAAGAAAGAAATTATTCATATTAAAGAAAATTGTGTAGTCTGTGAATTCCCTAATCTATTTCCTGAAGAACTATCTGGTCTTCCTCCTATTTGAGAAGTAAAATTTGCGATATAATTAATTCCAATAATGCAATCGCTATTAAAGGTTCCTTATCACATGGCGCCTAAGGAGTTACAATAGCTAAATAAGCAACTTCAAGAGCTACAAGAGAAGGGCCTCATATGACCAAGTTCCTCTCCTTGGAGAGCGTCAGTTTTATTTATAAAGAAGAAAGATGCATGAACTGAACAAGGTAACCATCAAGAACAAGTACCCATTGCCTTGAATCGATGACCTCTTTGATCAACTATATGGAGCCAAAATGTTTTCTAAGATTGATTTACGATCAGGCTATTATCTGCTATGCACCAAGGATTTAGATTTAGAGAAAACAACATTCAGAACTTGATATAGACATTACGAGTTTTTGGTAATGGCATTTGGTCTAACAAATGCATCATCTATTTTAATGGACTTAATGTAGCATGTGCTAAAGGCATACTTAGATAAGTTTTTCCTCATCTTTATCAATGATATTTTGATCTATTCTAAAAGTAAAACAGAACATGAGGATCACTTAAGGGCAGTGTTAGAAGAATTATGTGCCACAAACTCTTTGCCAAAAATTCCAAGTATGAATTTTGGCTTGACTCAATTGCATTCCTAGGTCATGTTGGAGATGCTTAAGGTAATAGAGTGGACCAGAATAAGGTCAGTATTGTTCAAGATTGGTCGCAGACAAAATTTGTAACCGACACCAGAAGCTTTCTGGTTTAGCTAGTTATTACATAAAGTTTGTTAAAAAATTCTCCCAAATAGCCTCGCCTCTAGCTAAGTTAACTCAGAAGGCAGTGACTTTCATCTGGAGTTTCGAGGGTGAGAATGCATTTCAGTCGCTGAAAGATGCACTTTCTTCTAGCCCTGTACTTGCCTTACCTAAATAAGGCTTGAACTACCTTGTCTATACCAACACTTTTGGGATAGGCTTGGGTTGTGTTCTAATGTAGGAAGTAAAATTTAACGCCTATGCTTCACGACAATTAAAATTGCATGAGAAGAATTATCCCAGCCACGATCTTGACTTAGCCACCGTAGTTTTAGCCTTAAAGATCAGGCATCTTTATCTTTATGGCATCCAATGCTCTATTTTCACCAACCATTAGAGTGAAGTTGATCTTCACTCAGTGAGAGCAAAATTATTGTCAGTGTAGATTGCTTGAGCTGATACGTGATTATGATCTATCTATCCGGTATCACCCCGACAAGGCAAATGTGGTAGCAGATGCACTCACCCGTCATGCTACATTATCAGCCATTATTTCTTCAAGTTCATTAGATGAGGAATTGCATAAACTCAAAATTTCCTCAACTCGTGGGGATATGCTAAGCTCAATGTTGAATAATATCAATGTGGAAACCACAATCCATCGAGATGTTTAAAGTTGATATTGAAGGAGGTCATCATTCTGATATGCAAATGATGGAAATATAATCTATCAAGGAAATCATTTATGGATCTCCAAATCCATGCACCAATATATTCTAATTGAAAGCCAACATTCTGGATATCAGGCTCACCTGAGCAGCACTAAAATGTATTAGGATCAGAAAAAGTCATTTTGGTGGCCTGGTATAAAAACAAGCATGGCTAAGTTCATTGCAAAATATCATGCTTGTAGCCTCATCAAAGCAGAACATCAAAGGCCTGGATGACTTCTTCATCCTCTGGCTATACTTAAATAAAAATAATTCAATATTTCTATGAACTTCATCATGGGCCTACCAAAGTTGAGGTTAGATGCTGATTCTTTTTATGTCATAATTGATCAATTGACCAAGTCAACACATTTTATCTTAGTGCATCAAATATATTCTATGGAGAAGTTGGCAAAGCTGTACATTAAAGAAATTGTTAGACTCTATGGTATTCCCAGATCTATCATCTCTGACCGTGATAGTAGGCCTCATAGTTTTGGCTAGCAGCAAATCAAGACCTGGGAACTACCTTGGCCATGAGCTTTATCTTTCATCCTCATACTAAGTTCTTTTAACCTCAACTTCACCAGGTGACTATTAGGATTGGGATATCCTAATCAATAACTCAATTAATTGGCTAAATACAATATAATGTAGTCTTATTGGTAGGGTTCTTTATTGGAGATTATCTAACTAATGACTCTTTGTCTTACACCAAGGTACTATGAGCCCTAAGGCTTAGCTAAATGATTAAGCTCACTATAATGGAACTAAAATACTTAATAGGGTGGCTAGGGTCAAGCCTATTCTTAAGGAAGGTAAGGCACAAGGTTAAGCTCAATCTACTATTTAGGAGATTCACTAATAATTCTCACTAACATAAGAATCTAACTCGTCCAATCCACTCTAATGTTTGGGACTACTATAGATCTTAAGTTTTAAATCAAGCATTTGGAAAGATCAATTCATATCTATGATGAGGCTCTAGTTTAGTTTGCTGGCACTAAATTAAGAGTAGGTTATTCTAGGTAATTTTCTTACTCAAAAATCCATCTAATGTTGTTATATGTTACAAAGTATGCTTTTTAAGGTGTCATAGCCTTTAGAAAGCCTATACATGCAAAACCCCAAATCCATAAATTTTATATTATTTTATTTAAGGCTCAAAAACTCATATTTCTCTTTTGATGTCCAAATCAGGTGAACATAGTGGCTATAACATCTTTATAGGAAAATGAGTAAAATGACACTAAGTAGGGCCAAATAAGACATCAAATGGATAATTAGAGTTTTAATGACTACTAATGGCACTTATAAAGTTATTAGCAAAATTAGTTATAAAATTGGAAATTTGATATCATATTATTGTCCTACTCATATTTCTCTTTTGATCATCCAATTTGGATCATAATTGGTTAAGTTATGTCACTCGCAAGTTTAGGTTAAATAAATAATTAATTAATTAATGAAATTAATCCCCAAACTAAAAATCGAATGTCATATTATTGTTCCTCTCATTTTTTTGGTCAAAATAGTATATAATATTGCTAGGTTTTCAAATGAATTAGTAAAATTATTTATTAAATAATAATTTAAATAGTTTAGTGAATAATTAAATTAGTTAAATTAAAAAATCCATTTACTATGCAAATTTCCCACCTGCACGCGTCCACAACGCGCACGCGCATGGGCCGGACCACGCGCATGCGGGTCGGGTGGGGCACGCAATTTGGACCTACAATTCAAACATTCAGGTCTAGTCGATCCAAGCCAAACTCATCACGGTGAGTCCCGTAAAGCCGGAGCTAGGGAATCAATATTACCCTAGCTCTGATTGCCACTAGCGGTCATCCCACATGTCATTTAAAAGGTCAAAGAGAGACCTTTCAATTGGTAGCCTAACCATCATTGGAGACCGCCACTAGGGCTGACATGGTCAAACCCTACATTCTATGTGTCGGACGAGGGCAAGGTATTACTGTGGAGTGCTATGGATATTATTTAATTCAAGCACCGATCGAGCTCGATAAGGGCCCATCAATTTGTTCTATATCAATTGAATAGCAAATTGAGAGTTAAGAGTAGTAATTGAACTACTGTTGAGTCAGGAAATGGGTGTACCTATATATCAATTCCGTCGATTAGGGTTAGCATATTAAGTTTCGTCAAGCTGCTTGCTTTAAGTCAATTAGGTCGTCAATAGAACCCGCTCATCGCCCAGACCCATCCCCGTAGCTCCTCGTTCTGAATGGCAACCGATGTCAACCTTAATCCATGAAAGAGGTGCGGGTTTGCGTCTCTGCCCGCGCACGATAGTGCGCCGCAGAGACATACAACGCCTTATACAAGAGCTGGATGATCGCTTGCGATTGAGCCTTGCTGAGGGAATGACTATTATTGGATCTTGTAGGACTGATAGATGCATGCACAGAGATGATCCAATAGCTGCAAACTGCGTGCCCAATTCAAACATTGGATTAGGCCATTATATCAGGAATACTAAATTAATAATTTAATTAAATTACTTAAGAATATATATATTTCTAATTTACAATAATTAGATAACCAAACGAGCTCTAAAAAATACCAAAAATTCACCCTTAGATAAATCAATGGTGAGGAACTCAAAATTACAGTTGGATTTTTTATTTGAGATCAATTTAATTATTTTAATTTTCTAAGCACTAAAATATATTAAAATATTTAGGAAAAAATCAATAACTTCCAAAAATTCCCTGAATATCACCTTTAGATAATTTTACAGTGACAAGTTTAATGGAAGACTCTGATTTTGAGGTCAAAATAATTGAAGTATTTTTTAGTATATTTGAATTGCCTCGAAATGCGCTTTGAAAATAAATGATTTCCTAATCGCACCAAATTTCAGGTGTCAACTCTTTATACTATTAAAAGTCAACTAGCAATAGTTTTAACATAATTTCGATGTTAAAAACCAAGTAATAACACTTGGGTTATTGCAGTTCATGTCAAGGCCCTTGTAGCCTTAGGGCTTAAGTAACTAAAGTGAATCAATGTCACTAAGTTACATCATAGGTTAACTAGAGTCAAACCTACACTTAGGGAATGTTTCGAACATGTTTAAGTCCAATCTAGCCTTTAAGGTCCTTACTAATGGTTCTTACAATCATAAAAAACTAACTAGCCCAATCCACCCAAGAGTTTAAGACTACTACAATCTTAGGTTCTATATCTAGCATTAGGATCATAGAAGATCAATTCACTTCTACGATGAGACTTTAGCTTAGTTTGCTTATAATGAATTAGGAGTAGGTTATTCTGGGTATTTTTCTTCTAAACATATCATCTAATGTTGCACTATGCTACAAGGTAGGTTGTCCAAGGTGTCCTAGCCTTTAGAAGGCATAAATATGCAAAACCCTAAATATGGGAATTTAATATTATTTTATTAATGGTCAAAAACTCATATTTTCCATTTGATGTTCAAATCACATAAATAAAGTGGCAATACCTTCCTTGTAGCATAACGAGTAAAATGATGCTAAGTAAGGTCAAATCGAACATCAAAAGGCTAATCAGAGTTTTAATGACTCTTAATGACACTTAAAATATTATTAGTAAATTTGGTTTTTTAATTTGATAATTAACCTCATATTGTTGTCCTACACATTTTTGTGATCAAAATGGACTTTTGAACATCGAATTAAGAGAGAGATATGGTAAGTTCTGCCGCTTTCAATCTTAGGTTGATTATTTGGTTAATTAATTAATTGAAATTTTGATTTGTAAAATAAATAATTAAACTAAGAATCTAATGTCATATTTTTGTTCCTCACCTTTTTATGATCAAAATAAACTCCTGGATGTATTTCTAGGCCAATTTACTAGTACTACCATCTTTGTGTGAGGTAGAGTTTTTGATTGAACTAGTTCCATGAATGCAGCCTAAGTCTAAAGCCTTATACAGGATGGCTCCCAATGAGTTGCAGGAGTTGAGAGAGCTACTGCAAGAACTTCTTTACAAAGGCTTCATTAGTCCTAGAGTGTCACCTTGGGGAGCGTTCATTTTGTTCATGAAATAAAAGTATGGCTCAATGCATATGTGCATAGATTACTGCGAGCTGAACAAGGTGACTATGAAAAATAAGTATCCCTAGCTAAGAATCAATGAACTTTTTGATCAACTTGTAGGAGCAAAAGTTAATTCCTAGATAGACTTGAGATCAGAATGTTATAAGAATAGTTTTAAGGATGAAGACATTTCTAAAATAGCATTCAGGATGTGACATGGTTTCTACAACATTTTAGTCATGTCTTTTGGACTGACTAACACTCCATCCATATTCATAGATCGAATGCAACGTATCCTTAAGCTGTATCTTGATGATATCAGTCATAGTATTCATTGACAATTTTCTGATCTATTCTAAGTCAATAGCTTATCACAAGAAGCATCGCTATAAGCTCTTTGCCAAGTTCTCGAATTGTGAATGTTAGCTTAACTTCATGGCATTTTTGGGATAGATAATTGTTGCTGAAAGGATTCGGGTTGACCAAAAGAAGATCCATGTTGTTCAATAGTGGGTGCAACCCAATTTAGTAACTGATATTCATGGTTTCTTGGGACTTGTTTCGATGTTTTCTAGATTGTAGTGTTGTTAACTCATATATCTTAAAGGAAGTGTCATTTATCTAGAACTCAAATTATAAAGAAGTATTTTAGAAGCTGAAGTATATTTTAACTTCTGTGCTACTTCTAGTACTACCTCAAGAGGGGAAATATTTTCAAGTATATATTAAAGCCTCTAGGGTAAGACTTTGTTGTGTTTTGATGTAAGATGTAAAAGCAATAGCCTCTACCTCTTTTGCATTTAGTTTAACTTTAAGCTGTATCCCTTCAGTCAGGTCTTTCCAATATGGAGAAGCTAATCAGAATCCTGGCTCACAATTAGATGAAGTTAAAGAATTGGTCTATCCCAATGGTAAAAGTTCAATGGAAGAATCACTCTCACATGGAATCTACATGGGAGAAAGGGGTGAATATGCAACAAAAGTATCCGTGTCTCTTTAAAAGTTCAGGTACTCTTAATTTTTAAATTTTGTTGTTAAATTTTGCATTTTCTTATTAGGATGATGTTGAGGAGGGCATCATTCTTAAGTGGGGGATTCAGTAACAATCCTAGGTTGTTACTAAACCTTATATAATCTTAATCGCACTTTAAAGTTTCTTCCATTGCATTCATATATCCATAAGGACCTAACCCTGAAATTTTGGGGTCAATGAAACCTCATTAGGCCAAATGGGCAATTTTGACAAATTAGGAACCCTGAAAATTAGCCAAAATATTTTGATCTTCAAATCAAATTCTAATTACATTTTTGAATTTCTTAAATTAGCTAAGGGTGAAATTTTAAGAATTTTTGGAGGTTATTTGGCCATAAATTGGATTTTAATTGAATTGTATAAATAAGTTAATTATTTATATTAATTATATCCATTCCAATGGTTGGCAACAGCTTAACTGCCAGATCCCGACTATTCCGTAGTTCTGAGGATGGATCGGATGGTTCCCATATTCCATCGTTCGGATCTCTTAGGAGCTGTTTGATGCAACCACGATCCAACAGCTGCGATTCATTCCTTGATCGTTCTATTGAAGAGGATCAATCTGAGCCGCCGCTGCCTTCTAATTCTATCAATCGAAGGTCTCCAATATCTCTTGATCCTCTAATCCTTCGTTCCCTGCTCACTCCCCTTCTAAAGAGGATCCCACGCATACAACACTTGTCAAACCTTGTTGCCACTCCCTTTTCCATTACTTCTAGGCCGTTAGGACCTAACATTCATCCGCCGAGCATCCCTGGCAGGTCGTGAGGCCTAGGCCACTCCAATTGAGGCAAGTTAAGAAAGCATCCTCAGCCTGAGATTCAGTCATGGACCTGAGCCTCAGCAGCACCCTCTTTTTCCCTCAGGCTAAAAATAGCCCTTGATCATCACAGTGAGCTCCTTTGCTCACTCTAATTCTTTCAATGCCCCCTTGATTCCCCTTTTCTTTTTCTTATTGATTTCCTTATTTTCATAGCAATCCCCATCTTGATTATAGTCCACCAATTTGTGTGTCTTGGTGTTCAAGACTCCAACCGCTTGCAGTTAGCTCAAGAAAGCTTCTGGCAGTCTCAGAACCTTGTTGAGCCCGTTCCTTGCCATCCAGGTACCCATCTTCTTGCATCGAGTTATGTGGGCTCGATGTTGATTTCATTGTACTAAAATAGCTCCATAATGTCGTTTGAACTTCTCTAGAACCTTAGGTCACCTGAACACGATGCTTTGGATTGGGTGAGCTCAATCCTGATAGTGAGGACTCACAGTCTGGATGGAGCAATCATTCAGTGAGACTGAAGTTTCCCCATGAAACACCAGGGCTCAATCCAATTTAATTTCAATTTGTGATTACATCCTTAGGCTAGTCAAACCTAGTGCGATCACTATTGAGGCTTAGACTATCTTCGGTTGATCTTATCGATCGATCGAGCTGTGATGCTTCAGAGATCTGAGTCTGAGTAGGAACCCACCTTATGGGAGCCTCCCGAGCCTCATGATCATAAGGTTATAATCCATCTCACTGCAAATTGGTGGGCTTTATGGGGAGTATTCGGTCCCCACAGTAAACCCTAATTAAGGGCCTTAGATGAGTATGTTCTGGACGCCTCCGACCACCTCTTTGAGGGCTTTTTGGTGCATCCGATGAGTCTCGGCCTTTTGATCATTTAGCGATTGAATTATGGCGTTCGCGTGGTTGGGGTGTCTGGCATGCGGTTCAACATTATTAGGTCATCAGGCCTGATCGACCTGCAATAAGTTAGAAAATTAAAATTTAATTAAATTTAATTCAGAATGTATTAATGCTATAACTTTGCCATCTTAGCTCCAAACAATAAGAAATTATATTCCAATTTGTTCACAAAATGAAAGGAATAAGAATATACAAAATTATTATAGTTTTTATGAGCCATTTTCTTAACTTTTCTTAAGAACTCTAATGGCTTAATTAGTGATTATTAGTACTTTTAATTGCCCCAATGCTCTGTTAGGATTTCTAAATATTCCTATTTGCATGTAGAACTTAATTCCATGGTTGTATAATTTTATGTAATCTATATTCTTAATTATGTCTTAATCCTTAAAATTTCATGATTAGAAATAATTAGAGATTTTACTTATCCTGATTGGCATGTTATAGTCTTTAATTGCTCTCTTGCATATTTTGAATTCAATTATCCATGTTAAATCCATTATTTAGATAATATTCATCCATTTAGATGCTAATCATTTTAGAAATGGATTAGTATTATTTAGCCTTAATTATCCTCTGATTTTATTAATTAAGTAAGCATATGATCATTAAACAACAATAACCATGTTAGCAAACTCATAATCTAGATTAGACATCTTTTATCTCTAATATCTCATTATTAGGGTTAAAATCTAATTAAGTTTATATAATATAAACCTAAATCAAGTAACTGATTTTGTACCTTCTATTTTTGCATGAACTTAGTTAGCACTTGCTAATTTGACAATGGCTCTAGGCTAGTAAACTAGAACATTTAAATCTTATAATAACTCATATGATTAAACTTATTGGGAGTATCCATCGAAGGAGAACCAAAAATATATTCTATTGAATCAGAGTGATTACTCTTTTAGAAGTAGGAAGAAAAACATGCATTTGCATTAATAGGAAATTTAGGACAAAAGATCTTCTCATTTAAACTTCTTTGAGTACAATCAATATAATGAGGAAGATCAAAGGAACATAAAGGGCAAAAGATAATAATCTTGTAAATGAAGAATTCAGTATGCTAGAAAATAATTGCTATGGATAACTATGTAAGTCTAAGAACCATTATCAAAGTAGTCTATAGTGAGGGCGGCACAAAATTAATTGTATGTTACTCAATGACGCTCTCTTCGACACTTGTTCACTATCTTCCAATTGGCAACATCCCACCAACATCTTGATCCATCTTGAAGAAGATGAGGCAAAATTGGAAAATGGACATTATCAAGACACTGAATGATGTTGAAATCTAATGTCGTACGATGTAATCACTCATGAGTTAAGATTGAGAAATATGACTATCTAAAAACTGGGTATCTCTACATCTTGTCCAACACCAAAACTCCATTTGGTGATACACCTTGCATAGTTCTACCATGATTTTGGCCATGCAGAAGGTCTTCTTCCCAAATGACATCAAACCTCCTGATATAGTACTCAGAAGCTGAAAGGTCGATCACCATTCCACACAATTTGCAGTCATATAAGTTCTCTTATTATTTAATGATTTCATCTTGCTCTATATTTATTAACATGAACATAAATTTTCTCTAAATGTTCATTATGATTCTAGGGTGTCATTTCTTGTACATTTCTGTTTTTAGTTTCTATTTTGAGATGTCAAAAATATGAAGTATGGATGCTCTAGGAAGTTTGCTCTATCAAAGAATAGCCCTTTAATTTGATTAAGTGATTAAGAATTTAGATTTTAATCAAGTTGGTTAGGGTTTCACCCTTATCATTACCCAATTTAGATCAATTGTTGATCTATAAATAGAATGTCAAATCAGTATATTATTGATGTATTATTGGTGCTAATTTTAGCTTGGGATCAAGAATTAATAACTTGATCAAGATCTTAAGATTTTTTAAGGTTAATTAAGAATTTCAATTGCTTAATTCCAGTTTGTTAAGAATATCAATTGTGTATTAGGATAAATGCGTCAAGTTTATTCACCTTACTGTTATAAGGCATAATAATCAACAAAATTCAAAGAAATAGAAGAAATTAGTGCTAATCAAATATTAATCCAAAATAAAAGAATGAGCACCCAATTACAAATCAAACCATTGGAATTTTATACAACTTGACAGATACAATCCATGCAATCATGTGAATAATCAGAGACTAAGTTTATTAAATTTGGATAATTAAAACCCTAATTTTCATTAATCATACAATTACAAGATTAGGGCATAATTAATAATTGATAAATCAGGAAATTAAACCATCTAGCGCATACATTCTACAAGGCATAACGAACACAATGCAGCTAAATCATGCGATTTGGCTAAGTATACATAATAATCAACCCTAATTAATTTCAGAAAAAATTAGGCTAATCCAAACAATCCAACCATTAAGAGTTCACTATTATTTTATTTTCTTATTCCTTATGATTTTCTGATCAATTTGGTATATAATATCATAGGGTTTGGATCAGTGGATCAAAAGTTATCACATTAATTTAATTTGTTTTTTTCTAATTAAATTCTCCTATGATTTGATTAATTAGATTATTTTCCTTAAGGAAAAGAAATCTATTTAATCAGATTTAAACAAAATGGGCTCAGCCCATTAACAAAAGGCACGGGTCTGTCGGGGCCCTAAAGAACTGGGACTATCGCACCGTGCGGGTCACGGGACGGTCCGACCTGCACAGTCGCTTCGTCCCCGCCTCGATCCTTCTCGATAGAGGCCGAATAGGGAAACCCTAAATGATGAAATTATGTGCCTAGATTGATGGGAAGCTTGCAGACAATGCAGAGGGAGACCGGGGCACCAGCTAGCTTCATGAAGGAACGAGGGATCCCGACCACCAGGATTACCCACCATCAGTGGTTCACAAAGTTCTGGATTCGCCTAAGGGATCTCGGACAGACAGAAATGGAGACTCTGGAAGAACTCACCTCAATTGATCAGCAAGCGGATCCTTGGAGCAAACCTGAGGCTATTTATATCTTCGGAGGGACATTGGGAAGATTCCAGTGGAATTGGCATGGGCTGTAGAGGCATGAGAGGTTGGTCTATGGCCGAGCTCTCAAATTTTCAATTTGGTTTAAATCATTTTAGATTTAAAATATTATAAAAATTATTACAATATTTTATGAATTGATTATCAACTATAAAAAGCATTTTTATATCAAAAAAATGTTCACTAATTCTTCCGTAATAACTAAGAAAATAATTTAAATCTAAAAATTTGAGTTCATATTGATATTTATGGGTAATCCCTTCATATTCATATTCATTTAATAAGAAAATAAAAATACTTTAGAATATTGAAATTTTAAGTTAAGAAGAATATAAACCAAATTACTTTAAATTGTCAAAAAATTATCAAATTATATAATACTGATGCTTATTATTATTATAATTTATTATAATTATGCGTACTATTAAACAACTAGCTTAAATTCAAGAAAGCCTAAAAAAATTTCACCGGATCTCCCGCTCTTATAGGATGTTCTCAGCATAGAGGAAAATGTATTAGATCTGAACAGTGGTGTCCTCTTTTTAATTAACCCAATAATTTTTAATGTTCTTTCTTTTATATATTTTATTTATCAATAAAAAAAGATTTTTATTTATTTTACTTAAAAATATAATATTCTTTGAAAGTAGTATTCTATTTATTAGCTTTGATAGGATATTTACAAAAAAATTATTAAAATTAAAATAATATTTATCGACAAACTATACATTTTCTATCTATAATAAAGATGAGACCAAAAGTTAAAATAATATTTGTGAATTAGTTGTTTTATTAAACTATTGAATTCACAAATAATTAACACTCGTGTATATTGAGCTCGTAGTGGTACCATGCAATTACAAGATTATGGTATAATTAATTATTCATAAATTAGAAAATTAAATCATCTAGTACATACATTCTACAAGGCATAACAAAAATAATGGCACCTAAATCATGCATTTTGGTTTTGTATACATGCTAATTAACCATAATTAATTTCTACAATAATTAGGCTAATACTAAAAATTCAACTATTAAAAGTTCAATATTATTTTATATTCAGATTCCTTATGATTTTCTAATCAATTTAGTATATAATATTATATTTGGATAAGTGGATAAAAAATTATCACAATAATTTAAATTTGCATTTTTCTAAGTAATTCCCCTATGATTTTATTAATTAGATTTTTTTCCTGAAGGAAAATGAATCCATTTAATCAGATTTAAATAAAATGGGCTCGGCCCATTAACAATTGGCGCGGGTCGGTCGGGACCCGAGAGACACGGGACTGTCGCACGACACGGGTCACGAGTCGGACCGACCCACACAGTGGCTTCATCCCCACCTCGATCCTTCTCAACAGAGGCTGAATATGGAAACCCTAAAAGACAAAATTCTCTGTCTAGAGTGCACGCCTTAGTCTCGGGTCAATTGCAAATCCATCCTTGAGCCAGGATGTATCGATTGGGACTCAAAGCCTCTTGTGAGGTGGTCTGGTTTGCTCGAACCTTACTCACCCGAGAGCTCCCTAGCTGGAGCTACTGTGGGGAGACAATTCCCTACACAAAGGCCATGACTGATCTAAAGCTCAATCCCTACACCTTCTGGGAGGTGAGACGGATCAAAGCTCCCTGGTATAAGGGTCTGGGGTGGGCTGGATTGTTGGGTCCTTACTCGTAGCCAGCCCTTCTTTCGAGACTTAGCCCGATCGATCGATTTGATCGATCAAGGCTAGCTCAAAGCACAATTATGATCGCCTTGAGTTTGGCTCGAGAATACACAGCATTATGAATCAAAAGGAGGAAAGGCCAAGCCTCGTGGGATCGAAACTTGAAAATGAGGGTACTTGGATTGACGAGAAGCTTGCAGATAATACAAAGGGAGATATGCACACTAGCTAGCTTCCTAAAGGCACAAAGGATCCTGAACACTAAGATTACCCACTATTAGCAATTTGCAAAGCTTTGAATTCACCTAAGGGAGCTCGGACAGACAGAAATGGAGAATCGGGAAGAACTCACTTCAATTGATCAGCAAGTCGGTCCTTGGAGCAAACCTGAGGCTATTTTTAGTCTCAGAGGAAAATTGGGAAGGTTCTAGAGGCATTGGCTCATGCTAGAGAGGCCAGAGAGGTCGGGCCACAGCTGAGCTCTCAAATTTCCAATTTGAGCTCGGTTCGGTT
Source organism: Gastrodia elata (assembly GCA_016760335.1). Classification (NCBI taxonomy): domain Eukaryota; kingdom Viridiplantae; phylum Streptophyta; class Magnoliopsida; order Asparagales; family Orchidaceae; genus Gastrodia; species Gastrodia elata. The sequence goes on from CM028681.1 coordinate 33,152,162, forward strand.
ATGAGGCCCGATCGGGGCTCCATACTAATATTAGAGAGGTCCTAACGACCTACTTAGGTGGATGTGGGAGTGGGAAACTATGGCATCCTGCTCCCCACTGTGGTGCTATTAACTCTTAAGTTAGCCTAATTACGGTGAGGTGGTTACCTAATGACAAGGTTATTGCTTATGATTAGGTTAATGACTAATACTAACCCTTTATAATCAAAAACTTCATCATTATCCAAGGAAATCATCACTAAATGCAAGTACAAGAAGAAACAGAGTGCGAAAGCATAAAACAAACATTCATCCATCATATATAAATACAACATGTCAGAATAAGTAAAGTGCAGAAAATAAAGATTTAACATGTATTATTACATCATTTTAACAGTTTAAGAACTAAAATAACACTCGGTCTCACCAAGCAGGAAATAAAGAAGCTAAGTCTAAAGGTCTTTAGGTGCACGCTCCTCTTCCAATGGATAGCCCTCCAATGGATCAACCGCTTCAAAAACCTCTTAATCTATCATTATTAGTTTCATAAGCATAGGGCCCCAGCCAAAAAAAGAAAAATCTTAATTAAGCAAAATATCTAAATACATTTTAGGGTAATAAATTTATCATGTTCATTAGATATCACCATAAATGTTTAAGCACAAAAGCATAATAGTAGGAGAATAATGCATAAGAAAGAACAAGGTAAAGCTATAAACAACTAGTTTATAACTTAAACAAACTAGGAAGCCACTACAACAACTGCAGCAAGCTCAAGTAAATAAGAAAAGACTAAAGAAAATGACTATAAAGGAAATACACCCTAGACATGCATATGATCAATACAATATATGTTAACAAACTGAAATGAAAGAACATATAAATGATTGTAAATAACACTAGCATCCTAACATATATATATATATATATATGCAATACTGTAAATACAAAGTGCTGAAAATAGAAAGTAAATTAAAAAAAGAAACAAAGCTAGAGACTGAATTGGCCAATCATGCCATCAACTGAATACATCACATGCATCTTACTTAGCCATCAAGGCTAAGGCAATAAATCAAAATAGTAGTGTACCTAAATTAGATAACCATATTAGAAGAAAGGACTCAACGAGTCAAATAGTCAAAACTGGCCACTAGCTAGTCATCTCAATACAAGGTGGCTACTGAACTGAAAGGCATACTAATTAGGTTATAAACTACTGAACAGATTCTATACATTACATAACTCACTTAGCCATCTAAGCTAAAGCAATCAAACTATAGTAGAATTATACCTAAAATAGATCTACCATATCAGAAGAAATGACTCCAGTAGTCTAATAGTCAAATAGAATGGCCCATAACTAGTAAATGCAGTACTAGGAGGTGAACAGAACTAAAGAGATAGACTAAATAGGTTACAAACAACTGACTGAATTTGATCACTGAACTACTCACCTTATGCAATTCAATCTTGACATAAGATATTCATCAAATATCTGACATCCTAATATATGCTCAAGGTTTAAAGCTCAATTTCAAGGCAAGCATAGCATCAAAGTCAATGTAAGCAAGAGACTCAACTAGAACATAGGTGATATCCACTGTTATCTAATTTATTCATTCTATCTACTCTAAGTTACACAATTTCAAGATCTCCAAGTCATGCTATCGAGTGTAACTAAGATTCACGACCTTATGAATTGAAAACAATTAGAATTGGCCAAGTCCTAATTGATTAAATCACTAACGACTATAAGTTAAAATAAGTAATTCAATCGACCTGTTTTAATAATTTAAGCAAATCCTAAACCATCTTGATTAGCCAAATTAAGATGAAAGGATTAAAAATTTAAACTCCAAATATTTGGGTTTAATTACTTAATCCAAAAGATGATCCTAAAGGACTAGGTTTTATTACTTAAACTCATCGATTAAAATTAAGGCAAATCCTATTAAGTAAAGTCATACTTTTATAGGATGGATCTCTACTCTTAAATCTAAAGTTAAGAGATTGAATAATCAATAATAAACAATGAAAATTTATAAACTATCAAAACTAAGGCTTCACCTATTGAGTAACCCAATTTACTCAATAGATAAACTCTAACCTAAGATCTATTCCTAATCCTAGGAATTAAGGCTCATAATCACTAAGAGTATCTCTTAGATTCACAACATAACTAATATTATTAAGACCTATGGAAAGATTTAAGAAGTTAATTTACTTAAGGTTTTCTTAAGGATATAAGATGAGATTTTAATCAATGATCTAATTCAGGCTTGAGCTTACATAATTTATGATTTAAATAACTATTCTTATTGCTTATAATATTTAGAATATGATTCTAGGGCCTTAAAATGCTAAACCTTAAATTTGGGCAAAATAACCATTTTGCCTCTACTTAAGGGTCTAAAAGATCAATTTTTGATCTAGAGTTCTAATTCTAAAATTTTTAGTGGCAAAGTATTTCTTACTGTCTAATATAAGATTAGACAGCAATTACATTAATTTTGGGTGATTATTAAGCCTCATGATATCTAATTAATAAATTTGACTCATAGGGGTATTTTGGTAATTTAACTTAATGGAATATAAATTTTCTATCAGTTTATTGTTGCTTGCTATCTATGGTTTTTATTGAACCTAAAATCAATGAATTCTGATAAGTATTCGCTAAGTTATAGCCAATACAAGCTAAGGGGTAAAAAGGTAATTTAAGGTTTCTTAATTAAGGTTCAAAAATCCTAACTTTTTCAATTAGTATCCAAATTGAGAAAAATTAGTGGCTGTAGATTACAAATAATTCACTGATCACAATGACTAGTGGTAAGCTCAATTTAGACTCTAATTGGCTAAGTTATGGCCTAATTAAGGTTTAGGATGATAAGTAAGTGATTAGTGAAATTAATCACCAAATCACTAAGCCAACCATACCATTACGTTTTAGTATACTCTAGAAGCTCTCTAAAATTTAAATCACTCAATTTGGATTACTAATTATGCTAATCTTCACTAATCAAGTTTTAAAGTAATTAGGGTTGGTTAAGAAATCTAATCATTGGATCTTAAATATTTTTGCAGTTTAAGGTTAATTAGGTTTTCCTGATCAAAATGGATATATGGATGACATAATTTGGAGTTCAATTGACCAACTTATGGTCAATTGAAGTTCTAGGGTTAATTAGGATAATTAAGGTTTGGGTCAAACAATGATTATGCACATACTAATCCAAACAAAGAATTGAACACTACTAGGTTGTTCTAGTGGTTCTACTAATCACTTTAAGACCCATATTCAATAGATTTGGATTAGTGTGTGCAAAGTTATGGCTATTTGAATGAAATGACATTTTTGTGAATATTTAATATCCTAAAATGTCATTATGTGAAATATTCATCAAAATGGGAAATTAACAGTACTAATAAATTTCTTAAGCTTTTCTGATTATTTTGGTGTATTTAATTTCATATTTTGGATGTGAATTTTGCAAATTACTAATATCTAAGGATTTGCAATTATCCATTTAATTAATATGTTATTTATGTTTGCTTCATTAACTGATTTGTATAATTATTCAAAATAGTGCTCAGTTTCATTAACATTCTCTATTGTTTACAATATCTTTATTGACAAGATATAACATTTATATAGATATGCATACTTAAATTCTTAAGATCCAAACATATGCAGAGGAATTCAAATCTTATTGCATATATATATATATATATATATATATATATATACAATAATATTTTTATCAATTCCTTACTTTGCAGGTGGGACCCAGCTGAACCGACGAGAAGACTGAAGCAGAACCTACATCCACGTGTCATGAGGGGATTGGACACGACCTGCCATGTGGGCCCCGCGTGTCTGGAGAGATAGGACCAGCAGGCCTCGTCGCTGCAGGTGCGTATGAACACCATGTGGGCTGCCACACGGCTCGCAATGAGCATGATAGGTTCATCGACTGGGCCCCAAACTTTGCCATGCCAGTGACACGCATGCATGGACCAGCAAAACGGGTCGGGCCCGATTTCGAACCGACACACAAAGTGTCGGGTCGTCTTCCCCGTCGAGCCGATGCTGAACCAGATCCAAACATCTAACCCTAATTCGCATGCGAGAATCATTCGAATCACTCTGTGGAATTGACGATCAACCACAGAGTATGAAATAAAATACACTAGTACAAGAACACAAAAGAAAAAGGTAGAGGTGGTACCTATCATTCGACTGCGGAGGATTAGGGTTCTTCAGGATCAATGAGATCGACAACACGAGCCTCCCAAGGTCACGATTTTAGACTGACAGGGCATGCAACTTGAATAGATATATGGTTGGGACTTAATGGTACCTGGGAGAAGGTTAAGGCAATGGGGAATGCGTGGAGGAGGCTCGGCACGCTACGTGTTTCGTTGCTCTGCACGCGTCGCGTGCCTTGCGACCTGACGAGGGCGACGAGCCCAGAGCCATTCGATCGATAGTTCGGACGGATCAGCGGGTTCCGTTAACCCTAATGATAAAGACAGTTTGAAGGACGGCGGTTAGGTGACTTTGGATGGCGCCGTATAAGGCTTAATTAATAACATTATTATTTAATTTATATTATACATATTTAATTAAATAAATTTATCCTATTAAATGTATTTCAAAAAAAAATCCCAATAAATCATCCCTAGGCTATTTGAGAGATGGGGAACGCAATGGCGCGATCGGATTTTTGATTTGTCGAATATTTAATTACTTAATTTTTCGGGGTATTTAAATAATATTTAAATATTCGTCGAAATCCAACGACTTCCAAATGCATCCAAAATATCACCCCTAGTTAATTTGGGGTTGGTGAATGTAATGGAAAAGTCAGATTTTTGATTTGATGTCAAATTAAAAAGTCAATTTCTAGGATTTTTGGATTTTCCAAAAATAAGGATTTGATCCAGTTGATTTTTGATCTGATTTAGATCTTAAAGATGAGTTCTAAATGACTTATTCAGTGTACTAGAACCATAATTAACACTTAGATTAGACTTAATTAATCTAGGTAACAGCTTGGGTTATTACAGACTCCCCCACTTAAGAATAATGTCATCCTCAACATTACCAAGTGAAAATTAAAATAAAACAGAATGTTGAAACTGAAAATACTAGAATTGGATAAGTACCTTGATTAAAGAGATTCAGATACTTTTGATGCAAATCTGAATCCTTTTCCCATGTTGTTTCGTAACATAAATGGTTTCTCCATTGAACCTTAATCATTTGGATGAAATGATTCCTTAGTTGCTTTTTATCACAATCCAAAATCTTGATTGGTTCTTCAATATATATGAGATCAAGTCAAACTCCCACATCTGGAAGTTAAATCAGGTGAGAGTGGTCTCTAAGGAATTTCCTTAAAGATGATACATGAAATACATTATGTACTGCCTCAAAATTATCTGGTAAATTCAATCTATATGCGGAAGATCCGATCTTTTCCATAACTTCAAATGGTTCGACATAACGGGGACTGAGCTTCCCAGTTATGCCAAATCTGAAAACTCCCTTCATAGGACTGACTTTTAGATATGCGAAGTCTCTTTTGTTAAATTCTATAGGTCGATGATGAGAATCAAAATATTTACTCTGATGATCTTGCGCTGCACGGATTCTTTGTTGAATGAGACGAATCTTCTTATTTATTTCTTCCACTAGTTCAGATCCATATAATTGAACACTTCCTAACTCAGACTAGTCTAATGGAGTACTACACTTCCTGCCATACAAAGCTTCACATGGAGTCATTTTAATACTGGCCTAAAAACTATTATTATAAGCTAATTCTACTAGCGGCAAATGATCTTCCAAAGAACCAGTAAAATCCAAAATACAAGTTCTAGGTAGATCTTCAAGCACTTGCTTTACTCTTTCTATCTGGCTATCAATTTGGGATGGAATGTAGTAGTCATGGCCAAAGTGTTTCCAAGGTCCTGATGAACCGCTTGCTAAAATTTAGATGATAACCTATTATCTCTATCAGACACAATTGATTTTGGAATATCGTGAAGTCTTACAATCTCTTTAATATAAACCTTGGCGAGCTTCTCGACTAAATCAGTTTGATGAATAAAAACAAAGTGAGCAGACTTGGTTAAATGATCAACTATCACCCATATTGCATCGGCTCCAGACTTTGCCCGAGGCAAACCCATCACAAAATCCATTGATATATCTTGCCATTTCCATTCAGGAACTTCTAATGGGTGAAGCAGACCACTGGGTCTTTGATGTTCGGCTTTCACAAGATTACAGGCATGGCACTTAGCTACATATTCTGCTATACTCTTCTTCATGCCAGGCCACCAAAATGACTGCTTCAAGTCCTGATACATTTTCACATTTCCTGGGTGAATTTGGTATCCAGATCCATGACCTTCGATCAACCCTTCTTGCTGCATGGATTTTGGAATCCACAGACGATTCCCTTGATAAATAGCACTTCTATGAACACGAATATTTGTTCTATGACCACTTTCAATTGCTTGCTTAAAGTTCAAATATTCATCATCCTTAGTTTGTGATATGGAAACATCTCTATGAAAAGTTAGTTCTATATTACTCATAGAGATCATTGTACTCAACATATTGCCATGAACTGGTTTAATGTCTAACTTTCTAAGCTCTTCTTCTTCTGATATGGTTGGAATCATAGCTGAAAGGGTAGCACAATGGATGGACTAAATATCTAACTCAAAGTCGCTAATTAATTCCAACCATCTTTTTTGTCTTCAATTCAGTTCTTGTTGGGTGAATATGTATTTTAAACTTTTGTGGTCGGTGAATATGGAGCATTGAACTCCATATAGGTAGTGTCACCAGATTCTTAATGCAATAACTACTGCAGCTAATTCTAGATCATGAACTGCATAGTTTCTCTTATGTGGTTTCAGCTGACGAGATGCGTATGCAATAACCTTGCCTTCTTGCATTAGAACACACCCTAAGCCAATTCTAGAAGCATCTGTGTACACTTTATAATTTACACCTTCTTTAGGTAGAACTAGTACTAGGGCTGAATATAAGGCATCCTTTAATGCTTGGAAGGCCTTCTCATATTGTGGTGACAAAATGAAGGGTATTGCCTTCTGAGTTAACTTTGTGAGTGGTGAGGCAATCTGGGAGAAGCCTTTTACAAACTCTCTATAATATCCAGCTAAACCTAAAAAACTATGGATCTAGGTAACTGACTTAGGCTGAACCCAATCTTGAATAGCACTAATTTTACTTTGATATACTTGGATTCCATGAGCATCAACAATATGCCCAAGGAATGACACTGAATCCAACCAAAATTTGCACTTTGAATATTTTGCATACTGTTCATTCCCTCTAAGTGTTTCTAGAACTATCCTCAAATGATTCTCATGATACTTTATAGTCATTGAATAAATTAGAATCTCATCAATAAAAACAATAACAAATTTGTCAAAGTAAGGTTTCAAAATTCGCTACATTAGGTCCATAAATAGGGATGGTGCATTAGTAAGACCAAAGGACATCACTAGAAATTCATAATGTCCATAACGTGTTCTGAATATTGTCTTCTCCACATCTGAGTCTTTTACTATTACTTGATGGTACGTAGACCTTAAATCAATTTTAGAAAATACAACTGCACCAACAAGCTGATCAAATAAATCATCGATTCGGGGAAGTGGATATCTATTCTTGATAGTCACCTTATTTAGCTTCCTATAGTCTAAGCACATCCTAGTAGACTCATCTTTCCTTCTTCACAAATAATACTAGAGCTCCTCACAGGAACATACTAGGTTTAATAAACTCCTTATTCAATAATTCTTGAAGTTGATCGCTCAGTTCTTGAAGTTTTTTTGGGGCCATCCTGTATGGAGCTTTAGATAATGGCTGCGTACCCGGAACTAAGTTGATCTCAAATTCTATTTCTCTGGCTGGTGGTAGGCCAGGCAAATCTTCATGAAATATATCTTCAAAGTCTCTAACTACCTTTATAGCAGAAATAGGAACTTTTTCTTGACTACTACCCATCTTAGTTACTAGGAAGGGCATACAACCCTTGCATATTAATTTCTCCGCTTAGATTGCATTAATTAAGGAACTGTTGGCGTTGAACCTCCCTATAAATGTTTCTGATACAACTAGAGTATGTAAGATAATCTTCTTCTTCTAACAATTTATGGTGGCATTATGCATACTAAGCCAATTCATGCCTAGTACAATATTAAAATTTGCGATATGTAATACAATTAATTTGACTTGAAAAGTATGGTTATTTATCGGCACTTGAATGTCATAAAACTTGATTCACTAAGTTGGGCTCCATATGGAAGTCCAACATTTAAGGCTTTTGCAAGTTTGTAGGAGTGTAATTCTAATCTCTTTGCAAAATTTTCAGAAATGAATGAGTGGCTAGCCCTATTATCAAACAATACATTATAGGGCTCATCTTTAATGCCTATAGTGATTAATTTAATCAAATTAAAATAAGGGACATTTAATAGAAGAATATAATGCTGTAAGTAAAAGGAGATATTAAAAGTGTGTACCTGAAACTACATTGTTGTCCTCAGTCGCCTCGACAGGAGTGAGATTGTACACCCCTACTTTTCCCACAGGACAATTATTTACTGGATTGACCCTTTGTTTATTCTAAGCTGGGGGTCTAGAAGTAGACTGAGCTTTAGCTGGATTTTGTCACTGTGTAGGAGGTGGCGGCATGAGAGCCATCTTTGGTTCTCTTGTATTAATTGATGTAGCCCGGAACACTTGATTCCGGCAATCTCGATTAATCACTACCCCATCAATTGTCTTCATGCCATTACAATGTCGATACTAGTGCCCTTTATGCCCACATGTGAAACACCTCCCATCTGAATGGTAGCACTTACCATATGGATGAGGTTTATCACATTCAGTAGCTTGCTCAGATGTTTCAGAAGCTTTCATCTGATATGCTCTTCCCTGATTGGGGTGGTGCTGCCTGAAACCTTGATGCCAATTGCTCATGTTGAATGCCTTCTTCTTAATCTCTTTCACTGATAGATAGTGCTCCACCACCCTGGCTACTTCAACTAGCTTTACAAAATTGGTATGTTGAAGTGGGACTACATAGTCTTTAATGGACTCACGAAGTCCACTTTGGAATCTATAGCATTTGTCAGCTTCCATAGGTGCAAGGTGTGGAGTGAAACGAATCAGTATTCAAAATTCAGAAACATAGTCAGCTACAGATCAGCTCCCTTGAGTCAATCTTAGTAATGAGTCGTCGATGATATTTTTAGCTGATGGTGACACAAATGTTTCATTGAATGCCTCTACAAACCAGCTCCACTATATATCTTCTAACTCAAACTCCTCGAAATGTGTTCCTCTTAGATGTTCCCACTAGTACTCTTCTTCATCTTGAAGCAGGTGAGTAGCTAATCTTACTATCTGGTTGTTTGGACATCCCAAACTTTTTAAATTCTTTTATATAGATTTCAACCATGCTATGGTATCTATAGGATATAAGGATCCATAGAATGTGGGTGGCCTTAGTCTTAAGAAGCTATGAAATTTCTATTCACTGGATTGTCTATTGTGATTAAAGTGGGCTGTTGGAGATGCGGAGGATGTGCTGGCATTAACAGACAGTAGAGCAGACACCAACCTTTGTATGGCTAATGCTTGTTGATTTAGTGTATTCATTACACTTCTCATAGAGACTGGTTGTAACAACCCATGTTGTTACTTTGCTCAATTAAGACTAATCTAAGTCTTAATTAATGTTCTAAGTCACTAATTAAGTGATTTGAAACTCATCTCTAAAACCTTGGTCAAATCTAAAGTCAACAAAGTTAAATCTGGAATTTTGGAAAATTGCAAACCCTAGAAGGTTGACTTTTTATCTAGACCTCAAATTGAAAATCCGACTTCGCCATTGCATTCAGAACACCCAAATTAGCTAGGGGTGAAATTTTGGAGGCATTTAGAAGTCGTTGATTTTTCGTCAAATATTTTAATATTATTTAAATTCCCCAAATAATCAAGTAAATAAATACTCGTCGAAATAAAAAATTCGAGTGCACTGTTGCGTTCCTCACCCTTTAATTAGCTAAGGGTGATTCATTGAAAATTTTTGGGATGCATTTAATAGGGTAAATTGAATAAATTAAAGGTGTGTAATTTAAATTAAATAATTATTTAATTAATTAAAGTTAACGGCTGCCGTCTCCTTCATATCTCCGCCGTTTGAAATCCCTCACGCCGTTCCGCTATCTGTTTAGCCGAACCATACTCCATCTGAGCCGTCAATTTGATCTCAGCGCGAGATCAGACGATCGATGGCCATCGTCCTCATCGCTCAGCGCGTGTCGCGCTGAGCTCGCGATCTGTCTGCCTCCCGCGAACGCGTGGCCTCACTCACCGCTGAAGAAGCCTTCAGTGAGTCTTCATTTAAGACTTAGACTTATCTTCTCTTCTGGTTTCACATTTTGAACCGTTCGAGTATCGAAGGAGCTCTTCAGGCGATTTTAGCGATTCCAGCCGTTCAACTAAGGTACACTCCCATCCCTCAAATCCTTAATTGTTTCACATGATATCGATTTCGTTTATCTATTCCGAGAGCTTGATTGACCATCCATAGCGTTTGATTATCGAAATCGAATCTAGATTGGTCTAAATCTCAAATTTGTCTACAGTACTAAACAGTATATTTTCTTAAATCACCGAACCCTAAAAATTAGGGTTGAACTTAGACGGAGGTACAGACCTTCTCTCTTTGCAGCCCGCATGTCATTAGGAAGCCCTTCTCATGTGCTTTTCAATGATATGCGGGATGAGTTCAGTTGCTGCCGATTCGACCTCCAAAATCCCTGCCCTAAATGTTCGGCCTCGGGATCGTTGGAGAAGACGAACTTTTGGATCGGGCCGGGTCGACCCGGGCCCGACCCGCGCCCGTCGACCGCTGTTCTGGCATGCGGGCCCCGCTCGACATGCGGCTCCCCATCGTGCGGACACGTGTACATGGGTCCCACGCGCGTCAAATTTTGTCTGCTCAAATCAATGCGGTGGGCCCCGCCGTCGTCTCATCAACCTACCACGGCGCGACACGTGGCCTTCTGCTGTCGCTGTTCGAATGCTCGGGCCCACCACCTGCAGAAAATCAATAATAAATTATATATAAGTATTAGAAAATATATTAAATAAAATCTATTAACTTAATCAATTAATCAAATTCAATTTAATTAAACACATTTAATTAATTTAATCTCACCACTTAAAACATTATTATCTTAATAAATATAAGTCCAAACATAGTAAATAGATATACCATTGGATTCAGAAAATCATAAGGAATATTATGAAACTATCAAATTTCATTTTGGATAAATATTTAACATAGTAATATTTAGGGGTATTAATTAGGGTAAAATATGTTACAAATTTTCATTCAACTATAACTTTCTACCCAATAACCCAAACATACCCAATATGGGTCTTAAAGTGATCAGCAAACCCTAAGAATTATTTTGGTAGTATTCATCTTGCTGTTTGGATTAGGATTTGGCTAATCACTTTTAAACCTAACCCTAATTACCATAATTAGACCTAGATCTTCAATTGACCATAACTTGGTCAATTTAGCTCCGAATTTGATGATCCAAAGGTCCATTTAGATCAGAAAACCTAATTAACAATAATATGTAAAAATATTTTAGATCCAACGGTTAGATTTGCTAATCACCCTTAATTACTCTAGATTTTGATTAGTGAATATTAGCCAATCTAGTAATCCAATTTGAATGATTTATGTTTTAGAGGACTCCTAGAACCATTTAGAACCTATCTGTAAGATTGGATTAGTATTTGAGTAATTAATTTTGCTAATAACTCACTAATCACCCTAAACCCTAATTAGATCATAACTTAGCCAAATTAGGTCCAAATTGAGCCTACCACATGTCATTATGATCAGTGGACTATTTGTAAACCATAGCCATTGATTTTTGCTTAATTTGGACACTAATTATCAAAGTTAGGATTTTGACCCATAATTTAGGATTCCTTTAATCACCTTTTAACCCTAAATCTTGTATTGGCCATAACTTGGCCAATACTTATCAGAATTTAGCAAATTTAGATTATATGGAAAACTTAGGTAGTAAAGAACAATAATCTGAAAGAAAATTTAACTTTCACTTAGCCAAATTTCTAAATTACCCTCATGAGTCAAATTCACTAATTTGATCTCATATGGCTTAATAATTACCCAAAATTAATTTAGTTGTTGTCTAATCTTATATTAGACAATAAGAAGCACTTTCCAAAAGAAAATTTCAGAATTTAAGCCCTAGATCAAAAGTTGATCTTTTGAACCCTTAAGTAGGGGCAAAATGGTCATTTTGCCCAAATTTAGGGTTTAAGCCTTTAAAAGCCCTAAATTCAGTTTCTAATTACTAAAATCAGTAAATAGAATGATTTAGAACTAAAATTAATCAAATTCAAGTCTAAATTAGATTTTGACTAAAATCTCAAAATTTGCTCCTTAAGGAAAATTCCTAAGTAAATTGTGAGTGTTCTTCTTTCCTTAATCACTCTTAGATCATACCTTAGGTCTTATAACATTAGTTAGGATGTGTGTCTTGAGAGATACTCTTAGTAATTAAGAGCCTTGATTCTTAAGATTAGGGATAGATCTTAAGTTAGAATTCATCTATTGAGTAAATTGGGTTACTCAATAGGTAAAACCTTGAGTTTTCTACTTTATAGATCTTCTTAGTTTATTAAATGATTATTTGGTCTTTAAACTCTAGAATTAATAATAGAGATCTATCCTAATGAACTGATTTATCATTAGGACTTGCCTTAACTTAATCTGTGAGATTTGGGTTCTAAACTTAGACCCTTAGATTATACCTTTAGATTAAGCGATTAGACCCCATCATCTAGAGTCTAATTCTTAATCTTTTCATCTTAATTTGGCTAATCAAGAAGAGGTTGGGATGAATTAAACTACAAAGTTAGGTCGATGATTTATTCATTTTAACCAAATAGTCATCTTTTGATTAGATTATAATTAGGACTTGGCCAGTTCTAATTATCTTCAACTAGTATGATTCATGATTCTAAGTTACAAAATGTGTAAGAATTGATGATTCTGAAACTTATGTAACTTGGAGTAGATAGAACGAATAAAGTAGATAACAACGGATATCACCTGTGTTTTAGATAGAGTTTCTTGCACTTTGATTTTGATGCTTCACATTCCTTGATTTTGATCCTTATACCTTGAACATGTATTATGAACATAAGATATTTGATAAATATCTTATGTTAATTTGGAACATTTATAAGCAGCATTGTGTTTTCGTTTCACAAGTGGTTTGTAAGGTGTAGCTTGATTAGTATACCTCTTCGATCAACTCGTTCAGGGTCGGCAACCTTTCGAGGGTTTAATGTCCGACAGTCTATTGGCCATGCCTAATCCGAGTGATAGGATGGATAGACTCTCGCCCTATTGACTATAGAGTCAGGATTCTGATATGGATATACTAATTCAAGTACACTTACATTCAGTTCTGTCTTAGCTCATCAAGCTAAGAGTTTTCAGTAATGTTCAGTTCAGAGTCTCTTAGCTCATCAGGCTAAGATTTGCTGAGTTCGTGTTCAGTTCAGGTGACTTATATAATCACTGTAGTTTCAGTTTACAGTTACTATTTTACTTGTATATTCTGCATTTCAGCACTATTTTACTTACAGTTTTCCTGCACTATATAGGATGCTAGTTCTACTTGCTATTTTCTTATGTTTTTAGGATGTTAGTTTGTTTCAGTTTCACACTGTTAAATGTTGTATGTCCTTTAGCATATTTTTGTTTGATCATATGCATATTTAGGTTGTATTTTTGTACAGTTTTGTTTAGTCTGTTGCCTACCTGTCTTTGTTGCAGTTGCTTGGAGGAGGTATGTATTACTTCCTAGTTGCTTTAGTTATAAACTGTTTGTTTATAACTTATTACTGTTCTTTTTGTACGCTTTCTGCACCTTTTTGCTTCAGTACTGGTTTATGGTGATATTCAAGTAACTTAATAAAATTGTTTGCCCTAAAATGTACTTAGACAATAGTCTAACTAGTTTTTCTTTTGTTGGCTGGGGCCCTACCATTATGAAACTAATAAAGGTAGGTTCTGAGTTTGTTGGAGCAGCAGATCCAGTGGAGAGCTTTCCATTGGAGGAGGAGCCCGTTCCTGAAGATCTTTAGCTTTAGTTTCTGTTGCTTGTGAGATCGAGAGTTTCCTTTTTCAGTTTTCTTAAACTTATTAAATGTTGTAAAAATACAGGTTTATATTTCTCTTTCAGTACTTTACTTATTCTGTATTATTGTATTTATACTGTATTGGATGGATGTTATATTTTATGCTTCCGCCTTCTGAGTTCATGAATGATCATTTAGTGATAGTATTTTTGGATGAATGGCAAAGTCCTTAGTTAAATTCGATTAGAATGTGTGTCTAATCCAATCTTAAGTGGGGACCTTGTCATTTGGTGACCCCTCCACCGTAATCATGTTAACTTAAGAGTTAACAGGACCACGGCGGGGCAGGGCCGCCACACTGGTTCCTCCACATTATTGTCATTAGGTATCATAACATCATTATTTGGGGTATTACTAGCAGATGGGATATCATTGATTGAAGTGTTGTTAGGAGAGGTAGCGGAATTGATTTACTAAAAATAAAGATAAGCATTCTTAGTTTTATTTGAAAAGATCTAGAACATCATCAATATTTTATTGCTCTTAAATCATGAAGTTATTACAACTTAAGAAACATAAAGTAGAATCCTTATTATAATAAAGATCTTAGCCTATATACATAGTGGAAAAAGCAATACAAAAGTCTTTGTAGGAGAGTTCACGACATTCTCTTTGAAGTTTCTTGAATAAGCTCTTGAATATTTCAATCCACCATTCTCTAGCAAGGTCCCTCAGAAGACATAATACTACATCTACTTTAATATTATCTGGCCATTCCATAATGTCAAAAATATGGTTCACCCTTGTGAGTCACTCTTTTGCCAAAATAGGAAAGTCAAGTCCTCTATAAGTGTCTTCTTGTAGTAGTTTATTCAATACTTTAGCTCCTTCATTAGACACCCCTACTATGGATCTTCCTTGCTTCAAACCCAATTCGGTTTTATATTTCCAGATGATCTCGAATTCTTTTAAGTAAGTCATGAACGCCATTCTTAATTATCCTTTATGCCTACAATTATAATCAAATCCCTTTAATTTGTGAGTGTATATATTTATTATTTAGATATTTATACTTTAATATTGTTTATGTTTTTCTCATTCCTTACTTTTCTCTGAGTTATACTTATAATGATATGGATGTTGTTTCAAGTATTCATTTAGTGAAGAAGTGGCAGAAGAACAATCTATTAGGTAGAGAGGAATACCAATTCCAATCTAACACCTTATGGAATTCTCTGATACCAACTGTGGAGTCCCGCTCCCCGCCGTGGTCCTGTTAATTCTTAAGTTAACCTGATTACGCTGAGGTGGTCACCTAATGACATGGTCTGTGCTTATGATTAGGTTAGTGACTAATACTAACCCTTTAAAATCAAAGACTTTGTCATTATCCAAATAAATCATCACTATATGCAAGTACAAGAAGAAATAGAGTGAGGAAGCATAAAATAAACATCCATCCATCATATATAAATATAACATCTTAGAATAAGTAAAGCACGGAAAATAAAGATTTATCCTATATTATTACATTATTTTAATAGTTTAAGAACTGAAATAACACTCACATTACCAAGCAAGAAATAAAGAAGCTAAGTCTTAAGGTCTTCAGGTGCATGCTCCTCTTCCAATGGCAATCCCTTCAATGGATCAACCACTTCAAACAACTCTGATTCTATTACTATCAGTTACATAATGATAGGGCCCCTGCTAAAAAAAGAAAAATCTTAATTAGACAAAATGTCTAAGTACATCCAGGGTAATCAGTTTATCATGTTCATTAGATATCACCATAAACATTTAAGTACAAAGCATAATAGTAGGAGCAAAATACGTAAGAAAGAATAAGATAAAGTTATAAACAACAAGTTTATAACTTAAACAAATTAGGAAGTAAACACATACCTCCACCACAGCAACTGCAACAAGGTCAGGTAAATAAGAAAACACTAAAGAAAATGACTATAAAAGAAATACACCCTAGACATGCTTATGATCAATACAATGTATGTTAATCAACTAAAATGAAAGAACATATAAATGAATATATGTAACACTAGCATCCTAACATATATGCAATACTGTAAATATAAAGTGCTGAAAATAGAAAGTAAACTGAAACACAAAAATAAAGCTAGAAACTGAAATGACCAATCATGCGATCAACTGAATACATCACATGCATCTTACTTAGCCATCAAGGCAAAGGCAATAAATTATAATAGTAGTGTACCTAAATTAGATATCCATATCAGAAGAAAGGACTCAACGAGTCTAATAATCAAAATTGGCCACTAGCTAGTCATCTCAATACTAGGCGGCTACTGAACTGAAAGGCATACTAATTAGGTTACAAATTACTGAACAGATTCTATACATCACATAACTCACTTAGCCATCTAGGTTAGAGCAATCAGACCATTAAAGTAGTACACCTAAACTAGATCTGCCATATCAAAAGAAATAACTCGACTAGTCTAATAGTCAAACAGAGTGGCCCACAACTAGTAAATGCAGTACTAGGAGGTGAATAGAATTGAAGAGGCAACTATTGACTGAATCTGATCACTGAACAACTCAACTTATACAATTCAATTTTGACATAAGATATTCATCAAATATCTTACATCCAAATATATGCTCAAGGTTTAAAGCTCAATTTTAAAGTAAGCATAGCATCAAAGTCAAAGTAAGTAAGAGACTCAACTAGAACACATGTGATATCCATTATTATCTAATTTATTCATTAAATCTACTCCAAGTTACACAAGTTCAGGATCTCTATGTCCTACTATCGAGTATAACTCAGATTCATGACCTTACGAACTGGAAATAATTAGAACTGGACAAGTCCTAATTAATTAAATCATTGACGACTATAAGCTAAACTAAGTAAGTCAATCGACCTATTTTAATAATTTAAGCAAATCCCCAACCATCTTGATTAGCCAAATCAACATGAAAGGATTAAGAATTTAAACTCTAAATATTGGGGTTTAATTACTTAATCCAAAAGGTGATCCTAAAGGACTAAGTTTTAATGCTCAAACTCATAGATTAAAATTAAGGCAAATTCTATTAGGTGAAGTCATACTTTAATAGAATGGATCTCTTCTCTTAAATCTAAAGTTAAAAGATTGAATAATCAACAATAAACTATGAAAATCTATAAACTATCAAAACTAAAGCTTCACCTATTGAGTAACCCAATTTACTCAATAGATAAACTCTAACCTAAGATTTATTCATAATCCTAGGAATTAAGGCTCTTAATTACTAAGAGTACCTCTCAGATTCATAACCTAACTAATGTTATGAAGACCTATGGAAAGATCTAAGAAGTTAAGGAAGAAGAAGGACTCACAATTTTACTAAAGGTTTTCTTAAGGATATAAGATGAGATTTTAATCAATGATCTAATTAAGGCTTGAGCTCACATAATTTATGATTTAAATTACTATTCTTACTATTTATAACATTTAAAATATAATTATAGGGCTTTAAAATGCTAAACCTTAAATTTGGGCAAAATGACCATTTTGCCCCTACATAAGGGTCTAAAAGATCAATTTTTGATCTAGGATTCTAAATCTAAAATTTTTAGTGGCAAAGTGTTTCTTACTATCTAATATAAGATTAGACAGTAATTATATTAATTTTGGGTATTTATTAAGCCTCATAAGATCTAATTAATGAATTTGACTCATAGGGGCATTTTGGTAATTTAACTTAATGGAATCTAAATTTTCTATTAGTTTGTTGTTGCCTATTGTCTAAAGTTTTGATAGAACCCAAACTCATTGAATTCTGATAGGTATTGGCTAAGTTATAGCCAATACAAGCTAAGTGGTAAAAAGATAATTTAGGGTTTCTTAATTAAGGTTCAAAAATCCTAATTTTTTCAATTGGTGTCTAAATTGAGCAAAAAAAGTGGTTGTAGAACACAAATGATCCACTGATCACAATGACTAGTGTTAGGCTCAATTTGGACTTTAATTGGCTAAGTTATGACCTAATTAAGATTTAGGATTATTACTGTGTGATTAGTAAAATTAATCACCAAATTACTAAACTAACTATACCACTAGGTTCTAGTATACTCTAGAATCTCTTTAAAATTTAAATCACTCAATTTGATCACTAATTATGCTAATAATCACTAATCAATTTTTAAAGTGATTATGGTTGATTAAGATATCTAACTGTTAGATCTTATATATTTTTACATTTTACTGTTAATTAGGTTTTTTTGATCAAAATGGATATATGGATGACCTGGTTTGAAGTTCAATTGACCTACTTATGGTCAATTGAAATTCTAGGGTTAATTAGGGTAATTAAGGTTTGGGTCAAACAATAATTATGCTCATACTAATCCAAACAGAGAATTGAACACTGCTAAGTTATTCTAGAGGTTCTACTGAGCACTTTAAGACCCATATTCAATAGGTTTGGATTAGTGTGTGTAAAGTTATGGCTATTTGAATGAAATGGCATTTTTGTGAATATTTAATATCCTAAAATATCATTATGTGAAATATTCATCAAAATGGAAAATTAAGAGCACTAATAAATTTTTTTAATTTTTTTGATTAATTTGGTGCATTTAATTTCATATTTTGGATGTGTATTTTGCAAATTATTAATATCTAAAGTTTTGCAATTATCCATTTAATTAATATGTTATTTCTGTATGCTTCATTAACTGATTTGTATAATTATTCAAAATAATGTTCAGTTTCAATTAAATTCTCTACTGTTTACAATATCTTTATTTGTAGATATAACATTTATATAAATATGCATACTTAAATTCTTAAGATCCAAACATTTGTAGAGGAATTCAAAACTTATGTATATATATATATCTATATATATATATGTATGTATATATCTATACATATATATATATATATAATATAATAACATTTTTATCAATTCTTTACTTTGCAGGTGAGACCCAGCTAAACCGACGGGAAGGCTGAAGCGGGATCCACATCTACCAGGGGATTGGACATGACCTGCCATGTGGGCCCCGTGAGTCTGGAGAGATAGCACCGGCAGGTCTCGTCGCTGCAGGCGCGTACGAACACCACGTGGGCTGCCACGCGGCTCACAACGAGCATGCCAGGTTCATCGACTGGGCACCAGACTTTGCCATGCCAGTGACACGCATGCATGGACCGGCTAAACGGGTCGGGCCCATTTTTGACCCGACACGCAAAGTGTCGGTTCATCTTCCCCATCGAGCCGATGTTGAACCAGATCCAAATATCTAACCATAATTCGCATGCGACAATCATTCGAATGGCTCGGTGGAATTGACGATCAACCGCAGAGTATGAAATAAAATGCACTAATATAATAACACAAAATAAAAAGGTAGAGGTGGTACCTATCACTCGACATCAGAAGATAGGGGTTCTTCAGGATCGACGAGATCGACAGCACGAGCCTCCCAAGGTCACAATTTTTGACTGACAAGGCAAGCAACTTGAATTTAGAATTAAGGTAGGCACCTAATGGGACCTGGGAGAGGTTTAAGGCGGCAGGGAATGCGTGGAGGAGGCTTGGCACGCTGCGTGCTTTGTTGCTCTACACGCGTAGCGTGCCTTGCGACCTGGTGAGGGCGACGAGCCCAGAGCCGTACGATCGAGAGATCGAATGGATCAGCGAGTTCTGTTAACCCTAACGATAAAGGCAGTTTGAAGGGACGGCAGTTAGGTGACTTTGGACGGCGCCGTTTAACGCTTAATTAATAATATAATTATTTAATTTATATTATATAAATTTAATTAAATAAATTTATCCTATTAAATGTATTTCAAAAAGAATTCCCAATAAATCACCCCTGGCTATTTGAGAGATGAGGAGCGAACGGCGCAATTGGATTTTTGAATTGACGATATTTAATTACATGATTTTTCAGGATATTTAAATAATATTAAAATATTCATTGAAAATCCAACGACTTACAAATGTATCCAAAACATCACCCCTAGCTAATTTAGGGGTGGTGAATGCAATGGTGAAGTCAGATTTTTGATTTGAGGTTAAATTAAAAAGTCAATTTCTAGGATTCCTTAATTTTCCAAAAATCAGGATTTGATCTAGTTGATTCTTGATTTGATTTAGATCTTAAAGATGAGTTCAAAATGACTTTTTCAGAATACTAGAACTATGATTAAGACTTGCATTAGTCTTAATAAATCTATGTAATAATGTAGGTCGTTACAGAAATAGAACTGGCAGCTGGCAGTATGGGGAAGATCTCTTGTTGGGGGCGAGTGAGAGGAAGACGAAGGTCGACGGTAGCAGGACCTTCAGAAACCGCCTGATCTATCGATCAGATGATGCTAAGGCTGGGATTGCTCGGATCTTAATGGTCGATCTCGTGAATGATCCTGGCCATAGGATCCACGGGTTTATCTAACGACAGATCTGTTATCCCGCAGAATTAAATTCGGACCGTGGGATCAAATGGCTCGACGGTTGTATCTGCGGTACTCCGCTGTTGCGTTACCCGGGCTCCACAGCAGATCGCCCGCGGTCCGCACAGCGGATCCCTATCATTTAATCAGGTATAAGGGTATATTTGCAAAATGGAATTGTTGGAGGCCCTAAGATTCAATTAGACCTAATTTAATTTAATTGAATAATGGCCTAAATGGTCTCCAAATTTTACCAAACTTTCACCCCTTGCTAATTTGGGAGTGAGGAATTCAAAAATGCATCTATATCTTAAATCTGAGATCAAAATATTTTAGGTCTAGATTAGGGCAGCTTGACTAATAAAAAATGCTAACTGGACTTAAAGAAGTCCAATTGACTGCAAACTTTCAAGGTTAGCTTTACTTGATATTATAATGCAATTAGATTAAGACTAATACCTGATTAAGCTGTGAATTAAATTAGGGTAACAACCTAGAGTTGTTACAATTCTTAGCCAGATCATACATAGAATAATATTTAAGTTGGCGATATTCAAAATAATTAAATAATATTCATAGGACTAATTGTATAATGGATTACTAACATTGTAGAATTTGTGAGCACTCAGTTGGTTCCCAAAAGGGAGTCCAATGTTCAAAGTTTTTAATAGTTTATACGATGGCAAGTTAAGTGACTTAGCAAAATGCTCAGAGGTAAAAGAATGACTAGCCCCGATATCGAATAATACATCACATGATTTGTCATTTATGTATAGAGTTCCTACATTGAATGTTTGAAGATAAGTTAACTAGTTGCTGTAATAAAACTTGTAGAACCAAAAATAAATTGCAAAAGAAGATGGGCTCATAAATATGTACCTGAAGCAATATTGTTATCTTCTATTGCTTCAACATGAAATACGAGCAAGATCTGCAGGACAATTATTGTTGACTTGCTTCCTTAGATGATTATGGGTTTACACTCGAGGGATAGCAGCTTGCTCCTTAACTAGATCTGAGTTCTCAGCTTCTGGTGGTGACATGATTGCCATCCAAGGATCTCTTTAGTTTAGAGCAACTGCTCGGAACACTTGGTTTTGACGAGAATGATTATAGAGAACTCCATCTATTGTTTCTTATTGCATGCATTGGTAGTACATGTGGCCTTGTAGACCACACATAACTTAATAATGCTCAAAATTATAACACTTACCATAGGGATGGGGTTTGTTACATCCCTTGATTGTATCAGATGAAGAATTAGCTTCCAACTTGTGTACTCTAGCAAATTGCGGCCTATGCCTTAAGAAGATGTTGTGTCAGTTGGGAATCTCATGGATCTTTCTTTTTAGGTGCTTCTCAGCTTGATGATGCTCCACTACTCTAGCAATTTACACCGCTTGGGAAGAGTTAGTGAGACGTAAGGGAAAAACATATTACTTAATGGATTATTTATACCACTCTGGAATCTAGGACAATGAGCGGCTTCTGTGCTCAGTAATTTGGGATGAAACACATTAAACTTCAAAATTCCATTTTGTACTCTGAAATTGGATGGCCACCATGCTTCATCTTTAGTAGGGTGTCCTCTATAATAATTTGAGCAATGGAGGAATGAATTCTGCCATAAAGGAATCCACGAACAAATTCAAATGGATATCCTCAATATTGAAGTCAACAAAGCGAGAGTTTATCTCAATATTCCACCAATACTTGGCTTCTTTTTGGAACAAATGTGTAGCAATGTGGATGAATTCAGAGTTAGGACACTTAATACTAGTGAATTTTTTCTCTACCAATTTTAACTAACTTGTAGTATCCATGGGATATAAATATCCATTGAAGGTTAGAGTTCTCAACCTCAGAAAACAATATAGAACCACATCAATAGAATGATGGGGAGTGAATACAGTTGGAGCCATCGGACCTGCCACATTGACTACCAGCGTTTGGGCAGAGGTTATCTTCTCATTTATTCAAGTTTGTTGGGTTTGATTTTCCACCAATGCTCTCACCATACCCATAAGAGAGTTAAATTCTTCAAAAGTGTTGCTAGAAGCAACAATCATCTTAATTTTATTAGCCATTGAAGGAGAACCAAGATTTATTCTGTTTAATCATCATGATTACTCTTTTAGATGTAGAAAGAAAAAGATACAATTGCATTAACAAGAAATTTAGGACAAAAGATCTTCTCATTTAAACTTCTTTGAGTACAATCAATATTATGAGGATGCTCAATTGAACATAGAGTGCAAAAGATGATAATCATGTAAATGAATAATTAAGGATGCTAGAAAAGAAATGATATGGATAAATATGTAAGTCTAAGCATGATTATCAAAGCAGTCGATAGCGAAGGCGATGCCAAAGTCATTGTATGTTACTGCACCACTCTCTCTTTGTCACCTTTTCACTATCTTCCAATTGGCAACATTTGTTATGCTCCTTCCCATCACCGTACACAATTGAGATAATTAATTTTAAATAGTTGGCAATGAAACGGTGTGTTACTCGGGAAGGACTGTTGAACCTCCCCGAATATCTGCAGAGAAAATGAGCAGAACTGCTGAGACTCATCCCTGAAGGAAAGAGAGCCGAGTAGTAATCCTTAGGATAAGTGTAAAATCCTTAGCTTAAGTATTAGGTATGGTACTTATGTACATTATATTATTAGTGGAATAAAGACCCAATATACATGAGTATTAGCATTTCACTTATGTTGATCACATCATAATACTAAGTATAAGTAGTAGTAAACATAGAGTGTGAAAGCTAAAGCATAAATTTATATCATTCATCACAAAAGCTAAGTAATTCATTCATATCATAAAATTAAAAGATAATACATCCAAAGTTATTACGAATAGTCTACTTAAATAACATAATAGAAAGTAGTCTAATGACTAAACTGAAAGTAAGCTAATGCAAAAAGATAAATGATGATGTAGAGTTCTCTAATGCTCCACATACTCCTCCTGGATCTTTTATGATGCCTCCTGAACTAGCTTCACAGGTTGCTCTAAATCTAGCAAATTACCAGATACCAAAATTATTACATGTTAGACAATGAGTCTATCACATTTCAAGCTATTCTAAATAGTTATAGTTATCTAAAATTTAATATTTAAGTAATTTAAATAAAACCATGGAAAAGAAATAAAACAAGTTGCACAAGCTATTCCAGTACAAAGCTAAAGGTAAACCAAAATTGAGACTGCAAACTAAATATTGAAAATATGGAAAGCAAGAAGGAACTAAAACTAAGTTAATGCTAAATTAAAATTGTGTCGTATGCCACTAGATATATATATATATATATATATATATATATATATATCTACAGTAATATTAATAATTATTAACCTATTAATTAATCCTAACCTTAGGATTAATAATTATGAACAAATAAATAATTAAGACTTAAATAATAATTAACTTAACCCTGATTAAACAGTAGTAATATATATATATATATATATATATATATATATGCTAGGTGTCACATGACATCCCATAGATTCCTAGGTGAGCGAACGCTCCGCTAATGGAGTGCTTAGGTGGGCACATCACTCTGCTAATATTCTAGGTGAGCACATCGCTCCACTAATATTGATATGCATTTAAGATATGCAATGCTTTAATAACTATATGCTTTAAAATTAACAAAATTCAAAAATTAATTAGAACCAAATAATGAATCCATCTATTTTTATTGTGCCAAATTCATTTATATGAATTCTAACTACTGATTTAATTTTACTAAATATAAAGATTGTTTAATTCTTTCTATCTTCAAAATCCCCACATGGGGAGAGTGCACATAAATAGCTAGTATGTTTCTAAGAAGGGTGGCTTTAACAGTTAGTTTGGTTAACTTCACTTATTGATACACATAAAGCTAAGGTCATAAACATTTTATAGTTTATTCTCTCAAACTATCTTGTTAACTACACCAATTGTAAGCATAACTTATGGTGTCTTAAAAAAGGTAACTTGAAACACTTAGTTTGTTTAACTGCACTTATCGATACGCACAAAGATAAGGGACAAAATCTTTTTACAGCTTATTATCTCAAACTAAGTTGTTCAATCACCTACTTATAACTCAATTGAACTTGGGATGTTTATCTTGAACTGAGCTGTTCTTATCTAATTACCTAAGATAAGTCTAAGAATCTATAATTCTACTCTAGATAAATTAACTAATTCCATTTTCTATAGAAAAAAATCAATTGAATGGATATACACTATCATCTCCATCTGATAATTATAATGATTCTCATTCTAACAATTATATTTATAAATCAAGGAACACAAACTAATGAAATGACCCTCCACTATGGTGTGTCCAGCACAAAGGTTTCATCAATGTGACATGAAAGTCACTCAACTTAGGATAATACCATAAGAAATAATGTCATTCTATAATCTATAGGTTATTTTACCACATGGATCTAAGATCAAAGAATAAAGATAGTAAGAGTTCATCTAAGCTTCTATCTGAAAATCAGACAATAAACTCTTCCTACCTCAATAATTTATCTATTATAAAAGTTCTTAATAATTTAATTAATCAAAACATTATCTTTATGTTCTAAAGATCTTAGTACTAAAAAATTATAATTACCCAAGCTATAATCAAAGTTTTAAAGATTTACTCAAACTTATAATCCTTAAAGTATTCTCTTGGAATATACAAATTAGATGAGTAAACTCATCTGATTATATCCTAAACTATAGTTATGGGATTTAATCTTATGAATTATTGAGAATTGATTATTTATAAATTTATCTTATTTTCTAAATAGATTTATGCTGAGATTTAAGGACTTAAAGGTTAGATTCACATGATTAATCATATGAGTTTTTATAAATCATATAACTTTTAATTTACTAGTTTAAGATCAATAGCAAATCAATAAGAGTTAATTGGAGTTGTGCAAGATGTTTAGTGTTCAAATCAAGTATGTTGTTCAAATTAATTAATTAGGAGACTTAATCTAGTCAAGTTAAGGTTCAATCCCAAACTTAACCAATTTAGGTTTGATTACATCGATATTGATTAATTTAAAAATAAGTAATCTTATTATCCAATATTGATGTTCAAATCAATGTAAAATAAATTATTGACTTTATTATGTATTTTTGTGGGTTAATTAAGGTTTAAATGTTGATTAATGTCAAATGAAGTATTTATGCGTCTGAATCAAAGTTTAAGTTTTTTGACATACACACTACTATTAATGAAGCATATAAACATCAAATTAATCAAATTAGAAAGTAACTAAGGCTATCCAAACTCTAAATCAAGCCAAAATAGATTAGCACTTAATTACAAATTTAATCATCTAAATTTCAAGAAATTGGGCCATTATGTTTTAATTATTCATACAAACAATCAGAGACATTAATTAAAAAAATTGAAAAACTTTAAACCCAAATATTTACTAATCATATATTTTAAGGATTAATGCATAATTAATATAATATAAATAAAAAAATTAACCTACTTAGCACATGCATTCTACAAAGCATACGGAGCCTAATGAGACTTAAATCATGAATTTTGGCTAAGTCTATGCATTAATCTTCCCTAATTAAGTTCTGAATTAATTAGGAATAATTAGAATATCCATTCATAAAAACCTATATATTTTTGTATATTCTTATTTCTCATAATTTTCTGAAAAAATGGTATATAATTTCATATGATTTGATAAGTAAATAAAAAGTTATTCAATTATTTTAATATGCATTTTTTCTAATTACATTTCCAGTATTCCATTTAATTTTCTTAAGGAAAATAATTCCTAATATATATATATATATATATATATATATATTTAAACAGGTTTCAGCCCGTTAACAAAACACACTGGTCAGCTCGGCCCGGTGACTGGCTACTATCATAACACACTGGTCACAGGTCGGCCCAACCCGTAGAGTGGTGTCCTCTTCCTCGAGCCATCCCTGACACTTTGCTGACTAGGGTAACCATAAGTGACCAAATTCTAGGCCAATAGACCATGCCATGACCTTGGATAAATTGGAGCTCCACCCTCATGCCAAGGTACATCGATGGAGCTCAAAATACCCATAAGGGATTGGCACAAACCCAGAGGCCTATTCAAATTTTCTTGGCCTCTGGACTCTCTGTGGAGGGACAATTCTTTCTCCACATACCACCATTACAACCCCTCTTGATACCTGCACCATCCCCAGGGGATGCAGAAGCCAAGCACTCTACCCACGGGGTCTGAGAATGGCCCAATCAGTGGGTCCTTACTCGGACCCTGGCTAGGTCGAAGGAACTTGCCTGATCGATCGATACCATTGATCGAGGCTAGCTCAGACCTTGGAAACTATCAGGTTGAGCTTGTCTAGCCTAAGCATACAATTATAAATTAAAAGGGAATGAGTGCAGAGCCTAATTGGCTCTTCATAGCAATGGAGCTACCTGGTTCAATTGGATGGAGCTGGATCGATAGCAGGAGGAATTCTTGAGGCTTGCTTGGCTTCTATAAGAGCTAAGGGACTCAAACTTTGAATGCACACCCTTTGATTGCTACTGGTAGGAGCTTAAAGCACAAGGGAGAGCTAGAATTGACTGAGTGAGCTCGAGAGTGCATAGAGGTAAAGGAATTTGATTGGGGGCACACAAAGAGTAAAGAGCTCTTTGGGCAAATCCAGTGGCTATTTATAGCCTTAGGGAGAGATTAGGGTACAACCCATTAGTCTGGGGAGGCCTGAGTGCTCAAAGCTTGCCCGAGCTACCAACTCCCTTATTGGGGGAATTTGGACCACAGGGCCTGATCAGGAGGCTCCAGCCAATGCAGGAAGCTTCTAACGACTATGTTGATCTTGCCAGAGGAGTGGGGACAGGGCTGATTGACTGGGTATGGAGATATTTCTTGTCGGAAATGGGGTGCACTCAGGATGACGATCCACAATGCGGGTGCACTATAGGTCATATGATCTATCAACCCTATAGATACGAAGGCCCAGATCCATCGAATCCTAATGACCGATCGCAGGGTGATCCAAGCTATACGATCCACGGGGTCGATCTTGGTAGCAGATCTGCACTTCTGTGGTTTTAAATCCTGGTCATTGGATTGGGTAGGGCATTTGCCAAATGGGGCAGAGCTTTGATGTCGTGCGGCCCAGGCTCCACCACGAATCCAAGACGAGTAATATTGTTATGGGTATATTTGCAAATTAGTTTTATATGAAGCCTAGTTTACAATTTTCTCAATTTAATTTAAATTAAAATAAGGCTTAAATAACCTCCAAAAATTTCCAAACTTGCACTCTTAGCTAATTTGGGAGTGAGAAATAAAAATGCAATCATATTTTGAATTGGAGATCAAATTATTTTGATTATTATTTAGGGTGCCTAATTGGGCAAAAATACCCATTTGATCTATAGAGGTTTGATTGATACCAAATCTTCAAGGTAAGGATAAAATGACTATATGAATATAATGGGATTAAAATTAGAGCATGGTTAAACTTTTGTTAAGCTCAGAAACAGCCTAGGACTATTACAAACTCCCCAACTTAAGAACGATGTTGTCCTAGACATCATTGCTAAGAAGGGAAAAGAAAACATAAAAATTAAGGGAATGAAATTTAGAATTTGAAGGTACCTGTATTTTAATAAAGACTTGGATATTTTTGTTGCATATCGACCTCTTTTTCCCAAGTGGTATTTTTAAGAGTGTGGTTCCTCCACCGGACATTCACCATAGGGATGGAGTGATTTCTCAATTACTTTTGATCACTAGCCAAGATCCTGATAGTTTCCTCCATAAAACAAAGGTTCAGTTGGACGAATACTGCTGGGAGTTGAATTAAATGCGATGAGTTTTGAAGACATCTTTGCAATTAGGAGATATTGAATACACTGTGGACTATAAATAAATTATGGAGGAGCTTTAATCAATAGGCTGCATAGCCTATATTTTCTAACTCTTCAAATGGCCTTATGTAGCGAGAACTGAGCTTCCCAGCTATACCAAAATGAAATACTCCTTTATGGGACCTACTTTGAGATAAGAAAAATCTCCAATATTGAATTTTAAGGGACGATGATGAGCACCATGATATTTACTCTAGCAATCTTGCGCTGCTCTAATTCTCTGTTGAATTAACTGCAGCTCTGTGTTTGTTTCATCAAACATATCAAATCCAAATAACTGAATGCTTCTGATTTCGAACCATGCTAGTGTAGTGCTGCATGTTCTTCCATAAATGGCTTCATATAGTGCCATGCCGATACCTGCTTGGAAACTGTTATCTTAAGCAAACTCCATGAGAGGAATGAGGTCTTCCCAAAAACCTCTAAAATCTAGAATACATAAACCCAGAAGGACTTCTAAAACTTGATTAGCTCATTTTTTTTGTTCATTAGTTTGAGGATGGAAGGTAGTGCTCATGGCTAGGGTAGTTCCCAAGTCTTGATGCACTGCTTGCTGAAACTTAGAGGTGATTTTGCTATCACGATTGGAAATGATATATCTTGGGATACCAAGGAGTCTGACAATTTCTTTAATGTTTAATTTTGCCAATTTCTCCATGAAATCAGTTTGATGCATTGGAGTAAAATATGCTGACTTGGTTAGTTGATTGATTATAACATAGATTGAATTAGCACCTGACCTTGACTTGGGCAAACCCATGATGAAGTCCATATAAATATCATGACATTTTCATCCAGGAATTGCCAAGTGATGAAGAAGTCCTTCTGGCCTCTAATATTTATCTTTAATAAGTTAGCAAGCATGACATTTTGTAATGAATTTTACCATGCCCTTGTTCATATAGGGCCACCAGAACAATTTCTTCAAATCTTGGTATATTTTTGTGCTACATGGATGAATTTAATATACTGAATCATGACCTTCGATAAAAATTTCCTGGTGCATGGATTTAGGGAACCATAAATGATCACCCTGATAAATTACAGTAACACATAGTTGCAGATCATGTTGACGACCAACTTCTTTATCGACTTTATATTTGAAATACTATCGATCCTTAGTTTGCGAGATGGAAACATCTCTATGAAAAATGGGTATTATAGTACTATTAGTTTGCATCGAGCTTAGCATGCCTCCATGCACTAGAACAATTTTGAGTTTACAAAATGCTTCTTAAATTGGACTTTCGGCTATCATAGCACTGAGAGTCGCATGTTGATTGAGGGCATCAGCAACGACATTAGCTTTGCCAGGATGATATTAATTATTCAAATCATATTCGCTTATAAGTTCTAGCCATCTTGCTGATAGCATTTATATTCTTGTTGAGTGAAGATGTACTTCAAACTCTGATGATCATTAAATATTGAATGTTGAACACCATAAAGGTAATGACGCCAACTTTTTAGAGCAAAAACTACACCTGCAACTTTGCAATCGTGAACGGGATAATTTTTCTCATGTAGCTTTAACTGAAGAGAAGCATACACAATAACCTTTCCTTCCTACATCAGTATATAACTCAAACCTATGCCAAATGCGTCTGTGAAGACTTGATAGTCTAGGCTTTTCTTAGGTAGGACAAATACTGGGGTAAAGGATAGAGCATCTTTCAATAATTGGAATGCCTCCTCACATTTAGAACTCTAGATAAAAGGTATGGCCTTCTGAATCAATTTTGTTACAGGAGAAGCTATTTGAGAAAAGCCTTTCACAAATTTTCTATAATAGCCATCTAGACCTTGAAAACTTTTGATGTCAGTCAGTTATTTTGTTTGTGACCAATCTTGGATAGCGTTGATCTTCTTCTGATCTACTTTTAAGCCTTGGGCATCAATAACAAGACCTAGAATTGTGACTTAGTCAAGCCAGATTCTCACTTGGAATATTTGGCATAGAGCTGATGATTATGCAGTTCTTCTAATATTGCTTGCAAATGGTTCTCATGATCTGTTTTGCTCTTTGATTAAATTAATACATCATCGATGAAGATGATGATAAATTTATCATAAGGTTTAAGAATGCACCACATTAGGTCCATGAAGATGGATGGTGCATTCGTTAAACCAAACAACATCATTAGGAACTCATAGTGGCCATCGCGAGTCCTAAAAGTTATTTTCTCTATATCTAATTCCTTGACTAGCAATAGATGATAGCATGATCGCAGGTCAATCTTTGAGAAATCTCTCAGTCTAGGTAATTGGATAAGGAGATCATCAATTTGTGGTAATGAATATTTATATTTTATGGTTACTGTGTTCAGCTAACGATAGTCGATACACATACGCATCAAAATATTCTTTTTTTTTATGAAAAGCATTAGTGCTCCCCAAGGAGATGAACTAGGATTGATAAGACCCTTCTCGATTATACTTGAAGTTGTTTATTCAACTCTTATAACTCCTTAGGTGCCATGTGATAAGGAACCTTGGATAAGGGTTGCATTCCTGTATTTAATGCTTTCGTGAATTCAACTTCTTGAACAGGAGGAAGCCCAGGAAGGTCTTTAGAAATGATGTCAGGGAATTCACATACTGTATGATTCTAGGTGATAGGGATGTCTTCTTTATTCTCTACTAGCATCATTACTAGGTAGGCATCACATCCTTTTCTAACTAGTTTTTTGCTTTCATGGCATTGATCAATGAAGCTTGTGTGCTGAACTAGCCAATGAACTTCTTAGCATGACTTCCACTGCCTAACGTGATTTTTTTCTTCTAGAAGTTGATAACAGTGTCGTGCTTGCTTAGCAAGTTCATTCCCAGTATTATATCAAAATTTGCAATTGGCAGTGCAAGCAACTTAGCTTAAAAAATTTGCTAGCCAATAGGTATTGCTATGCTACAAAATTGTTGTGCTTGCATGTGTGCTCTAGAAGGTAACCTGATGCTTAAGAAACTTGCTAATAGATAGGAAGGTAGTTTAAGGGCTTTAATCTAACTTTTTGATGTAAATTAGTGACTTGCTCCAATATAAAAAAGATGTTGCATGATTTGTCATTAACCATTAAATTGCTTGATACGATGTCATTATCTTCGGGAGCTGAAGCAAGAGTCAGCATATAAACTCTTGCTAGAGTGGTGGGTTGATGGTTCTGAGGTCCACAGCCATGACTATTGTAGGCTGGATCAGGAGTAGATGCAGCCCTGGGGGTTGCTGAGGAAGTTGAAGGTGGCACCATAGCCAATGCAAGATCTAGAATGTTCAGTGGCTATAGGCAAAATACTTGGTCGTACTTTGAAAGGGTGATGAGTGCCCCATCAGTAGTCTTCTTGGCTTCACAATGATAGAAATGATGGCCAGGGTGGCCACAAGTATAACAAACATTACCTTTATGGTAACATTTTACATTGGGATGACAGTGATTGCACTCAAGTATCTCTGTTTGTGGTTGATCAACCTCTAGACTGAATATATTTGCCACCTTCCAGTGACCAAAGGTTTCTCTCCTTGAAGGTGTAAAGAGAGCCTTTCTCTTGCATTCCATTTGACCCAGGAAATTCTCTTACAGAAGAGCTGCTTCAACTATATTTGAGAAGCTCTTGAACTAATGGGAAACCATGTAAGCTCATATTGAGTCTCTTAGTCCCTTCTGGAATCGGTTGATCTAGAGGCTTCAGATCTGACTAGGTATGGAGTAAGACAGGATAACCACTAAAAATCATGTTTGTAGTCTGAAACAGATCTCCCACCCTTGGAGAGGTTGAGCAGCACATCTTCTAGGATGTTCTGGGAAAATGCAGAGATGAATACGGCTGTGAAGTCTTCGGTGAATAGTCCCACAAAATATCTTCTAACTCGTAGTCAATAAACTTAGTGTTGCGCTCATTCTCCCACCAACACTCGGCTTCATCTTGTAAAAGATGGGTGACCAGACGAATAGCTTCAGCGTTTGGGTACTTTATGCTTGCAAGATTCTTTTGGCTAACTTAAGCCAGTTAAATGTGTCCATTGGGTTTTGTGCCCCATTGAAGGTGGGTGTCTAGAGTTGCAGGAAGCTTTTAAGAAAACCATCTACAAAGAAATGCAATGCAAATGGGGCTGTCATCTAAATGACAGGTGGTTGCTAAGAGTTTAAGATGAGAGCACAAGTTTCTTGCGTATATTGCACATTACTTTCAACCAAAGCCTTCATCAGACCAGCTAATGAGTTAACATCTTCAAGTCCGTAAGATGACCAGACCATGTTCTTAATGGGAGTAAGAACAAAAAGGGATCCAGGATTCATGACTGAATTACCCAAAGATACAAATTTAAACTGATATTGCTTGGAGTCATAAAAGGGACCCAAAGATACAAATTTAAACTGAACAAAACAAAATCCCCCTTTTTTCAATCATTACTTCTCAAACAAAAAGTTACAAGGATATGCATCAATGATAAACTGATATAAGGAATGAATGAAGAAATCTATATATAGGATCAACTACAAGGCCGACACGTGACCCACACGGTGCAACTGTCCCGGGTCTCATGGGCCTCGACCGACCCACGCGGTTTGGTTATCGGGCCAGACCCGTTTTAATAAATTTGATTAATTGGATTTATTTTCCTTAAGGAAAATAATTCAATTAATCTAATTATATGGAAATTTAATTGGAAAAATGTAGAATAAATTAATTGACTAACTTTTGATCTATCAGTCCAAACCCTACAATATTATATACCAAATGGATCAAAAAATCATAAGGAATCAGAATAGAAAATAATATTGAGATTTTAATGGTTAGATTTTCAAGATTAGCCTAATTATTACAGAACTTAATTATGGTTGATTAGCATGTATACTTAGCTAAATTGTATGATTTAAGTGCCATTATGTTTCTTATGCCTTGTAAAATGCATGTGCAAGGTGGTTTAAGTTTCTGATTTATGTATTCTTTATTATGCCCTAATCTTGTAATTGCTTGATTTGTAAAAATTAGGGTTTTTGATTATCCAAACTTAGCAAACTTAGTCTCTGATTGCTCATATGAATAGATGGCACATAATTGCCAAGTTTTATGCATTTGTAATGGTTAGATTTGTAATTAAGTGCTAATCTATTTATTTTGAATTAAGGTTTGATTAGCACTAATTAACTTCTATTTTCTAAAAATTTCTATTATTTAGCTTTCATAATAGTGCTATGATGGTAAAGAACCTATCATGTGAATCTTAAACATTTAATTTAACTAATTTGGTTAAAGTAGCATAATTCCTTAATTAATCTTAAGAAATCTTAAGATATTGATCAAGTGAATTATACTTGGTTGAAATCTTAGATTGTCACCAATAATATACCAATAATACACTGATTTGACATTTGATCTATAAATCAACAATTAGTCTTAATTGAATAAGTATAGAGGTTAAACCTTAACCTGTTTGATTAAGCTCTGAATCCTTATTCACTTAATCAAATAGCTTGATTGTAAGATAGTTCAATTGACTTTATTCAAATAATGCATCTGATTTGAGATTGATTTTTAATCATTGAATTAGTTGTGCTAAGATTAATAATGAAGTTATGTGATTGAATCATCTGAATCTAAGCTTTAGAGCTTTAATTTTCTCTTATATAAGACTATTAGCATAAGATGGTTAATGAAACTATTATGATTTATCAAATAACCTAACTTAATAATATCTTTGATTTCATCCCATGATTGTAGAATAGGATGTGATCAGATGGATCTAATCATCTGATTTGATCACTTTCATCCAAGTTAATAAGTAAACCCTTAATGTCTTACTTAAGTGGTAGAAGAGTGAGATCATAAGAATCTTGCTTTAGGAGTGCTTTAAAATATTTAATAGCCTAAAAGAATGCTACACATTGAGTTAGGAAAGACTTATTAAGACCAATTAAGGTAGGAACTTAGATGATCCTCCCAACCCTAGAAGCTGACCTTAAACCTTGTGGTAGAATATAATTAAGATATTTGATTAAGATTTTCCATATGGTAATAACCCATATTGAGTGACCTCTTCATCACATCCTTGGAACCTTATGTAGGACTCACCTAACTAGAGTAAGGATTGATAGTTGGATAAATCCTTAGTGATTAAACAAAAATTGGATGAGCTTAGTTTATTAGTTGATTATGATCATGCATACCCATGGTACCGAATCACTTCAGTAATACTCAGGCATGGATGAGTCACTCCAATGTGGACTTCTGACCTGGTGCTTCTTGCAGGTTAAGTCGAATACAGTCCCATTAGCATAAATTGTCCACACTTTAGAGGGTGAGCTAGATTCTTAGTTTGGGTGAATAATAAATAAGAAATGGTTCTGCCTCCTATCTTGTATGTGTCTCGAAAAGTATAGTTATAAGCAAACTAAGTGCTAAATTCACCTTCTTGAGAAGATACAACCATGTGTATACATCAATTCCAATTCATGACTCCAAGCAAATTTCCTTAAATAAGAAGAACTAATTAGTGAAAGTAAAATCTAGGAGTTAGAGTCCTTTTAGCAGGATTCTACACAATGGAGACATTTGAGTCATAATCTGATTTTAAGTATTTTTGGATTTCTCTTTTGATTTAACTAATGTAGTAAAAAGGCATGAGCATGAGCATAAGTGAGATGCATGAGTATCAATGTGATGCATGAATATCAATGATCACGTATGAGTATCAATGATGAATTATGAGTTACGGAATGTTGCATACATCAGCAGGGGAAATTCTGGATGTTTAGACATCATGGTAAAATTTTTAATATGATGTAAGTAGATATTGGACCGTATGGCTCATAATAGTTCAGTGATAGTTCAGTTGATATCATTAACATACCATGTTGTGGCATATTGGGATGCATGATTCTAGTGACATATAGCACATTTTTGATATTTTTACATAAGTTTCAGATCATACATTTTTTTTATTCATTTTCAGCTTTTAGTGTACAGTCAGCTTATGTTGTTTTGTTTTACATAATTTCAACTATTCGGTCATTCTTTATAGTTTCTTTTTCTGTAGTTTGTTTACTTTACTGTTACATTATTCATATTTTAGAACTGTTTAGTTTAGTTTGTTGTATTAGACTTCTTGTCTAACACAGGGTACTTTTGAGATTCAATAATTTGCTAGATCCTGAGTAGTTTGTTGAGCCAGGACAGGAGGACTCACAGGAGATCCAAGAGGAGTTCCTGGAGCCTTAGTGGATCCTACCTCAGCCTTGTCCTTTTTTTGCTTTTTTTTTTTTTCAATACATTACTTAGACTTTATTTCAGAATTATTTCAGTATACCATTTGTAATAACTTCTGGATGCACTTTTACTTTTCTTTTTTGAGATGAATGTTTAATGTAGTTCTGTGATGAATATATTCTGGATGTTTTGCCTTAGCTTTTGCACTTTATTTTTATACTACCTATACTTAGTATTGTGATGTGATCAGCATACTAGAAATGTTGATATTTGCGAATATATTAGTCTAATACTCAGGATAAGTATCTTGCTCTTATCTTAAGTATTGGCACTCGTCCCTTCTCTTGGGTTGAGTCAGTAGCGTTCAGTGTGGCTAGTTTCTTTAGCCCACCTATTCGGGGAGATGGGTTATGCCTTCCCGAGAAGCGCACTACTGAGCCGCCGAATTCAGTTTATTTTTGTGTGCGGTGACGGGGAGGGGTGCTACATTATGCCCCAAGTTATTACACAATAATAATAATTCAGAGTATAGTACTACAATAGGTAAACATTCATCACAGAGTGCAAAAGTGATAAATAATTAATTACATCTGTTTATCACATTCAAGCAATATAATTGAAAAATTTTAAGGTAAACATCTCAGATAGTAAAGTGTTGAAATAAGAAATATTCAAATGCTGAATAAAATTATTACAAACCAAAATGCATTGAAAATAATTAGAAAGAAAAGCTAAAGATCCCTCTCTTCCAAATAATATAGCAACTATAACTAAGAAAACTTAGAAGTATCATTCTCGTGCTCCTGCTCCAAACCTAGTGCAAAATATTCAAACAACTCTAAATCTAACACGATGGTTTTTACATGCTACGACCCCAACCAAAAAACAAAAAAGATCTTATGTTAGAGAATTTCCTATGTACATTTTAGGTTGTCTAATAATTTTGACAATATTATGATATCACATTTAATTTAATAATAATAGCAAAACTATATGTGCAACAAGTGTAGCAACCTTAAGTTGTTACTTTGCCTATTCTTTGTGTAATTAAGTCATAAATCTTTTACAATAAAGTTATAAACCTCATTATGATCAAACCCCAAAAATTTGGTATTCATCAAAATCCATTTGGAGCAATTGGCTAGATAGTCAATTTCATAACCTTGAAAAATAGCTATTTTAAATTGGTCTCCAAATCAAATTTTGATTGTATTTTTGAAATCCTCACCCACAAATTAGCCATGGGTAAATTTTTGGAATTTCTGGAGGTCATTTAGGCCAAATAAAATTAAATTGAGGATATTGCAGAAAATGAATCCACAATTATGATATTTGCATTTCTAACCTCCAACGGTCGGCTATCCCTAGGATTTGGTATGCGGATCGTGGGAAATCTTCTGTGGAGCCTAGGTCATGCATCAGCCAAGCTCTCGCATTTGGCCATTATAGGTCGATGCATCTCAACTATCCCATCTCGTCCTTCGATATGATTCGCAGTGCTCTAAGTACTATGCTTTCATCCCGAGTCATTTGTCCCTGATAAGAAAAATTTGCTTGTACAATCGCTTCAAAGGTTGCTCCCCACTCCCCATCCACATCAGCAAAAATGTTAGCTCCTGTTACCACTTTAGGAATAATCTTTCAACAAGCCATTTTGGCCTTGTCTAGTCATTGCCAGCAGCGGGGAGGCAACTCTCCGGGTCGAGCCGAAATCCATGGCCTAAACTCCCTAAGACTCCTCAGCTATTTATAGGCTGTTAGATGCCTCAATGAGCTACTTTTCTCACTAAGAAAGCTTCCAATTTCGCTTACTTCTGAATTGAACCTTGCCTCTCCATCACTCTTTTACCCTCTGATTTTTGGTAAATGCTACTCTCAATTCCTTGTTGTAGTGGGTAAGACTCAACATTCAAGTCCCCATAAGGTTGTTGCCAGCTCATGAAAGCTCCAGCAATTAGGTTAAGCCCCTTAGTGTTCCTCCAACCTCTATAGCTCACCGAGTTCTCTCTCGACCCAAGTACATCCTTTTACAATGTACTTAGCAAGCATTCTTGCCTAATTTCGTTTTAATTTTCAATTGAAAACATTCCTAGGATGTTTTATACTATCAATTGAGTATGATCAAACCTGATCGAGCAATAATCAGCTTAGGCCTGTCTAGTGGGGTACAGTACTCGAGTCATAGTAAGCTACTGCTTGACTGGCCAGTCCCAGACTGAACTACATAAGGACTTCTCCCCATCTTGAAACACTGATCATTTCAAGATGTTGCGGAAGTTGTGCCACTATCCCTGTGGGAAGAGTTTCTCCCCATACTAAGCCCTAGATCAAAGCCTCAGGTGGGTAAGGTTTGCGTAACTCGACAACCCCACAAGGGGCTTCTTGGGACGTCCAATGCAGCTTGGTCCAAGGATTGTGTAGTGATCAATTTTGCGATGTGGTGTGGTTGGAGCACTGAGAAATTAGAAGAAAAGTCTAACCTTAATTCAACCTAGCATAAAGGTCATCGCAGAAACAAATTAAAACATGGCAAGTCGAACCAGCCCATAACCCGTGCTGTTCGTTAGTAGCGGGTCATCAGGTCCCAATTAATCCATGTCATCCCATAAACATCCAACCCGTTGAGTCCCAGTCAGCCTAATGGAGCTCAATGTCCAAATGGATATAATGTGAATTATGTTTTTTCAAACATAGAGTTCAAATAATAAGAAATTGCATGAAAACTAAGGTTTGCTTATTTTCAATCAATATGCATCCAACTCTTATGAACTTATATATCATTTTGATCAAAAAATATGTATATTAAAAAATTGCAATAATAATTTACTTTTTGTAGATGATATTCTTAATTATGCCCTAATTATCTAAGAGCATGATTATAGAATATTAAGATGATTACTTAGCCAAATTACATGTTTAGGATCTCCATTTCTTCATTATGCATATTAAGATTTAATGATGAGAATAGATTTACTTTCTTATATTTTGTTTAGTTAATTATTCATTAATTATCTTAAACCTTTATTAGTGAATATTAATCTCATTTGTAATCTATTTCATGTATTTAAAGCGCCTATGGACTCATTAGACAATAAGGAATCTAATGGTAGCAAATATTCAATTTTTGATGTTATATTTCTAACCATCCTTAATTAGCTCCAAACCTAAATTAGCTAATATGAATCATTTGACTTAGCCAAATTCAACCTAACCATTGTCTAAACTCTCATTACATAGTAAAGAGTTATTTATTATCATTTGATTTAGTTTTTAAACTCAATTCAACATGTTAGACTCTTAGATCATTAAAGCGGATTAATGTGATTAAGGATTACATGCTAATTTTTAAATTTTGTTGATTTCTTCCTATATCAGTGAACTAGCATGCCAAAGTCTCTTAGTAATCCTAATAAAAGGTATTAATTGTTCAAATAACTAAGTCTCAATTTTAAGGACTCATTTTATGGAATAAAATGTTTACTCTTAAAAATAACCTAAGGAATATTTAATTGTATATTCTCTTACAAATTAATTAAGACTTTTCATGAATCATCTCTCAATATGTTAGCAATCTCATTTTATCATGTCAAGAGGTTAGAACTATGTTTGTAATTATTAAAGGACATGCTTAAATCAAGCATTGAGTGATCTACAATTTAATTGAAGTATTGAGGTAGGATGTCTTATATTGAATACTTTGTGGTAGAACCCTAAATCTACCATGTGAACCATAAACATTGATCCTATTCTTGTTGTAGTAATAACCAAATGAGAATTAATGTGGACTTATACTCTTGTGGTAGTAAGCCTAATTGAATTACTTAGATGCTACTACCTCGGAGCTTAGAGTTAAACTATTTGCATTTAAGTATATCTCATGTAGCTTTGAAAGTCCTTGAATATTAAATAGTTTCTTAAGAACTAAAAGTTGTTATAATATTAGTATTATCATATGGAAATGCAGTACATATCTATAACCTAAATTTGATCTTCAGTTAGATTAGGGATTAGTTGATTTGAGCTATAAGGAATTGTAGACATACTATCTTATCTTAGGTAAATAGATATGTAAAGTTTATTTCAGGATAAACATCCCAATCTGAATGTATGTTATAAGTTATGATTTGGAAATCCTAGTTTGAGGGATCAAATTGTGAAAAGATGTATGTCTCTTATCCCTATGTTCAAGGACAAGAATAGTTAAATA
This sequence comes from Gastrodia elata, assembly GCA_016760335.1. Classification (NCBI taxonomy): domain Eukaryota; kingdom Viridiplantae; phylum Streptophyta; class Magnoliopsida; order Asparagales; family Orchidaceae; genus Gastrodia; species Gastrodia elata. The sequence continues at coordinate 33,192,163 of CM028681.1, forward strand.
ACCTAAGTGTTCAATTTAACCTTTCATATGATAAAATTAGGCTAACTTTACATTACGATTATGAAACATGTCAATTCAAGTAAAATTAAGATGAAAATTATGTAAATTTAGATAATTCTATATATTTCAAGTTACTTCTTAATCCAAATGTTAGTAGGTAATGTGTTAAATAGTTAGATAACAAAAAGGGATATGTTTTTTGTTTCCTAGATCTGATTACTTAATCTTTATTTCATTAAATTTTCGGCATAACATGATTCGCTTAAGCAAAACAATTCATTAGCAGTGCGATGCATAGCACCCCTAGGATCTGTTAGTGGTGTGACTCAGCGCACACCTGAGAACTATGGTTTGCAGTACAGTATCAAAATTATGCATACATGTGGCACATTTGGTTGAATACTCCAATGAACATTTAGCTGGCATACATACAACTCAACTTTGCATTTTTTTCAATTTATAGTTCTACTTTCAGTTATTCTGCGTTCAACACACTTGCTTTACTCTTACTATTATTCTGCCTTTATTTATGGGGTTTTGATTTATAGTTACAATTTACTTCAGTTTCTATAAATTGATTTCTTCTTTATTGTTTATTTACTATCATGTTGAGTAGTATCCTTTAGGTGACAAGAAAATATAGTAATAAACCTAAAGCATACTTAGACTTATTGTTTAACACAAGATTTCTCTTTTTTCTTTCTAGGACCCTGGTATGTGAAACTGATGTGTGAGGCTTGAAGTAGTTTGAGCAGCTAACTTTAGTGGAAATTCAAGAGCTTTAGGGAGAGACGGAAGTGCAGCAGCCATTGGAGTGCTAATATTAGTACTTAGTTTATTATGTTTGTTGGTGAGATGAGGGGAATATTTTATTTGAATATTTAAATTCTAGTTTGTAATAAATAACTTTAGATGTATTTCTCACTTTTCTTTTATGAGATGAATATTTACTTAACTTTTGTGGTGACTTTTATTGATGGATGTATAAGCTTCCACATTTTGATTTATATATTATCTTATACTTAGTATTGTGATGTGATCATTATACTATTGATACTCACTTCATATACATTGGCTATTCCCATAAAATCATCATTCTACAAATTGATAGGAGTAAGTTACTAATAATTGAGATAAGAAGATTATACTTATCTTAAGGATTTGTCCTCGGTTGTTGCATATTTTGAGATAACTCATTTGATTCCAATTATCTCAACATGAGTGAATAGTTGATGATAGGTCAGGATGGGTTATCTCAGGTTAATGTATTGGGTTATCAGCCAATGCTTAGCTCAAGACATTACAACAGGCCACAAGTAAATGAGAAGTTACAAATAAAATATATCAAATTTATCAAAGGCAAGTAAAGAAACTTGCCTCAATATCAATAGCTGCAACAAGGTTAGGTAGTAATACATATATTACCAAGTTTCTATGGTGGCTAAATTAAACATCCAAATATGAATATGATTACTAAAAATTATGTCGAGTGAACTGTAAATGTAAATGAGCAGTGATACATATATGTAGACCAAGTTAAATAGAAACTAAGACTAGCATCCTAATCATGCATATAAGTACTGGTAGTTCTATAGAAGTAGCTAAAGTAGAAGTAAAATCATATATGAATTGAAAGTAAAAGAAGTAGAAATGCAATATCAGAAGTTAGCTAATAAAGGCATTGTAACTGAAACTGAATGATAACATGCCATAAAATTATTTATTTACTCAAAACTAAAGTAGGACTAAACTAAATTGAAGAAGTAGAGATACATGTGCAAGGGTTTTTTGGTTATCTTACTTTACTTCATGTGTGCACATCTAGAAGTACTTGAGAAGTCAAGCATGTCAGCAAAACTGATATGGGTTCTTAAACTAAGCACAACTCTCTCCAATGAGTACGTGTCGATTATTATTTTTGTACTTATAGTCTATCCATTGACCATAATGTGTATACATAATCAGCCATCCTAATATGAACCTGATATAAATGTTATCCTATTTTTTATAAGTTTTCATTTTCATGCATTAAATTCATCTTATGTGACATGTTTAAGACAACAATACTCAAAGCAAGGAAAGCAAAGCTTCAAAAATCAAGGAGTAAGCAATATTTATACTAATAACTCATGTGATATCTAGCACTATATAATTTATCCATTCTAACTATTTTGAGAAAATACAAGCTTAGGAACTCCAATACCCTGCTATCTAATAAATTCTTAGAGTCATGGCCCTATAAGGTCTAACATTAAAACTAATCAAGTTCTAATCCAAAGTGTGACAGTATCACCTACAAAGTTAAATAATTAAATCAATCTTCCTAATTGATATATTTTATTAGGCTCAGTCCTAATGGTAATTAGGGCTTAATAAAATTTGAATTAGGTATAGATTTTGTTTAGATAAAGCATGGTGACAACCAAAGGTTGTTACATGGTCCATATGCCTTAATCATGGATGTGCATCATGCATAATAAGGTTTTTATAAAATGCAACTTATTTTGTTTATATTATGATTTAAAATAATCAATAAATCAAAATAAAATGTAAACAACAATTAGCTTAAGCTTTTAATATTTCATTAAGATATTCTTATTTTACATGAACAAGATCTCTTACATTTTACATGCTTTTTGCCAAGCCCTTTCCAAAAGGGAGTTTAGGTTTCCATTACAAGGAATACAATAAAAAATATATAGGAATTTCTCATAGCATATATGTAGTTCTACAAGAAATAAGATGAACAATAGCAAAGGCTAGAAAATAATATGTAGAAACTGCTATAGTTGTGTTGTGTACCTCATCTCTATGATGGGTACTACAAAAGAAGATATCCCCATGTATGAATATAAAGCAGTAAAGGTATTTGCCAAAGTATATCCAGAAGATTAATCTGGGTTACCACCTATTCACAAGGTAGAATTTTTTATTGAATTAATTCTAGAGACACAAACTATTTCTAATGCCTCTTATAGAATGGCACCCAATATACTTCAATAGTTGAATGAACAATGTAAGAACTTTTGAGCAAAGGATTTATTAAACCAAGTATGTCTCCTTAGGGAGTGCACATGTTCATCTATAGATTACCAAGAGCTTAATAAATTTACTATTATGAATAAATATCCACTCCTAATATTCTATTATTTGTTTGATTAGTTATCTAGAGATGTGATACTCTTTAAGATCAATTTGAGATCTGGATAACACCAACTAAGAGTAAATGATGTAGATGTTCATAAAGTAGAATTTAGAACTCACTATGGTCATAATGAGTTCATAGTGATGTCATTCAGATTTACTAATGCTCCATCCATTTTCATAAATTTGATGCAGCATATATTAGAGCCATTTTTAGATAAGTTTGTTATCACCTTTATAGATGATATCTTTATCTATTCTAAAAGTTGTAAAGAGCTGGAAGTTCATCTTTGACTCTATTGCATTTTTGGGTCATGTTATTAATGCCCATGGAATCAGAGTAGATCATAAAAAGGTTAGTGCAGTTAAGGAATGGTTACTGCCTAAGTCAGTAAAGGATAATTATAGCTTTTTCAGATTTGACGGATACTATCACAAATTTATCAAAGACTTTTCTTAGATTGTGACGCCATTAAAAAGGTTGACTCAAAAAGCAGTGCTGTTTGTTTGGAGCCCATAATGTGAAGAAGCATTTCAAAAGCCTTAAGTTGTGCTCACGTCAGCACCAGTGCAAGTTCTAATAAAATAAGGTTTAGACTATCAAGTCTACACTAATGTATCCATAATTGATCTTGCATGCTTGCTAATGCAAGAGAAGAAAGTTATTACATATGCATATCATTATCTAAATCCACTTCAGAAGAACTATGATGTTCATGGCCTTGAGTTTGCAACAATAGTGTTTGCCCTGAAGATATGTTGAAACTATCTTTAAGGTGCAAAATATAAATTTTTCATCGATCATCAAAGCTTGAAGTACATTTTAACCCAATGTGAATTTAGCTATCATTAGAGAAGATGGCTCGAATTAATCAATGATTATGTCTGAAACATTCAATATTTCCATGGAAAAGCTAATGTTGTAGAAGATGGCATAAGTCATCGTGCTACCCTTTATGCCATGATTACTCAAGGTCTATTAGAGAATGGATTTCAAAAATTGAGTATCATGCCTATGAGAGGAGATCTAATGTGAGCTTTTATATCTGAGTATACTAATGGCAACCTTCAAATGCAATGTTTCAAATTTGCAAACTACAGATGAAGATTATCAAGAATTTAAAGCTAATATTGAAAGTGGTCTTCGAAACAACATGCAACTTCAAAGAAATTATGTTAATCAAAGGAACCGAATTTGTGTTCCTAAATCTATGGATCGAAAAGTGTTAGTTGAAGCACATTATTCCAGTTATGCAGTGCAATCTAGAAGTTCATAAATGTGTCAAGACTTGAAGTAATCTTTCTAGTGGCTAGGCATATAGAAATATGTTGTTGAATTTGTAGCTAAGTGACATGCTTATAACCTTGTCAAAGCTGAGCATCAGAAACCTGGTGGATTTTTACTTCTTTTGAAAAATCCTAAATGCAGATGTTTCAATATTTCTATGAACTTCATAATTGAAATGCCTCATACAAAATTAGGTGCATATACATTCTGGGTTATAATTGATCGTCTAACCAAATCTGCTCATTTCACTCTAATCCATCAAATTAACTCAATGGAGAAACATGCAAAACTCTACATTGTCAAGTTGCACAGTATTCCTACATCAATAAATTTTTATCGTGACAAGATTCACTGCAAAATTTTGGCAGGTAGTAAATCAAGACTTGGGAAAATAGTCTTTCGACCTCAATTAGAAGGTCAGACTGAAAAACTAAATCATATGCTGGAAGAAGCTCTATTAAAGCTTTTTATCCAAGACTTTAGTGGAAGATGGGAGGATCATCTCTTACAAATGAAATTTTCATATAATAGTAGTTACCAGGATAACATCAAGATGAATCTTTATGTACAGTTGTACGAAAGAATATGAATTACTCCATTGTGTTGGTCAGAAAATGGAGACGTGAAACTGGATGGGTCTAAATTAGTTGATGAAATTAACAAAAATAGTTAAATTTATTTAGTAGAGGATTCAAGCAGTTAATGACAAATACAGTAAGTATCAAGATTCTACATCATCATCTGTTATGATTTCAAGAAACAGATTTTGTGTACCTAAAATACAGACTAATAAAAGGTGTTGATTGATAAGGTGTCGCTGGTAAATTGAACACAGCTATGTAGGGCCTTTTGAAGTGTTGTCAACAATTGGTTCATCAAACCACAAGCTAAAATAGTTGGATAATTTCTCATATGTTCATAATGTATTCCACATATTGTCTCTCCAAAAGTGCCTTCGAAAGCCCTGTCATTATGTCTCTATTTCATCTACAAATTTGCATTTGGACTTATCCTTTTCTAAAGAACCTATCAAAATTCTAGAAAAAGACCAATGGAAACTAAGAAGTAGATCCATTCAATTGGTCAAGGTTCAGTGGTGTAACCACAATGTAGTATAAGCCAATTGTGAATATGAAAGCTTATATGCATCAAAAATTTCTAAGGCCATTTAAAACTACTGGTAATCCTCAAAATCATTCATTTATTATCATTTCCTTTTCTTTATCTCACTTAAGTGATGTCAAGAATGACATTTTTCTTAAGTGGGGGAGTCTTCAATAATCATAGGTTGTTACCCTACTAAACTTAGACTCATTTAAGTCTTAATTAAGTTTCCATTAGGATCTAATCATAACTAGGAACAATCCCTAAGAATTTGGGATTATTTAAATCAAAGTAGAATTATTTGATTATTTTTAATTAAATTTAATGCCTTAAAAATTAATTAAACTAATTTGACCACCATTGAAAAATTTGATAGTATTTTTGAATATGTCACACCCTAAATAACTATGGGTGAATCACTATAGATTTTTGAAGATAACTAAAACCTAAATTGATATTTATCTTAACTAGAATTATTATTTATTTAATTTTTTTGTATATTTATTTGATTCCATTAATCATAATGGTCTATTGATCAGCAAGTTGGACCTTAGTTGGTCCGTTGCAGCGTCCCAAATACACGGCATCCGACCCTCCAACTCTATCTTACCGTGCCTCCTTATTTTGGATTGGATCAGACAATATTGATCAGCATCCATCCCAAATTAAATTCCATTCATTTGATTTTACTTAAGAACACATGATCATGAATTAATCCAGTATTGTAGATCTTTGGCCTATCTGAGCCATCCCCAATAGAATCCACAACAACTACCACAGTGGCAGTATGGGGGAAATCTTGTCTCCACAATTTTCTCTATCCTCAGTGACCCTTGTGGCCATAATTCTCAGGTTATCCCCATTTGGGTCAAGACAAATTCCAAGCTCATAGGCTAGCTAATGGAAAGCTAGCTTGAGATAGTAGAATTTCTCTTAAGCTATGAATACCCTGATGAAACCTCACAGAGCTCTTTAGCTCTCTCTAAAATCTAGTTCAATCTCTAATTTGCCTCAGGTGATCACAATTCTTCTGCTACCTCCTATATAATTCTATCCACCCCAATGAGTTCTAGATGACCTCCTCTCTGCTACAGTGAGCTAAGCTTAGTGTTCAAGCATTCAATTGAAAACTTGAAACCTAAAAGACTTAAGGATGAAGCCCAATCTCTAAATTCCATCCATTCTCTAGCAGTTAGTCCAGCTATCCCACTATCTAGGTACTTCCTTATCTTTGTACCAATTAGGCTCAATCACAATTCAATTACCTATGTTTAAGCTTGATATGATACTTGTAAATGTATTAGGACTGCTTGTAATTAGAGTTAGGCATTGGCCTAGTATTGACAATGGTATAAATAATGAAAATTACTATAAGCAACTCTTGGTTAGTGAGGTCATTTAGCTCCTCACTATCAATTGACACCATAATTGAGTGTCTAATTTCCAGTGAGCTCATTTCATACTATTTCCATTCAATTGATATGGCTTAAGGTGCTCTAGTCAGCCCAAGGGGCTTTTGATACACATCGGTCATGACGGTACTCCATAGTACTGAGTTACAAAAAGGGTCCCCATGAGTCAGCCATCTCTTCAATGTGCCAAGGTATACATTCTCTTGCTTTGAACTTGCTTATCGTTCCTGAAATGAATGATCATTGTAATATCATCTCTATCAGGAGAATTAACTCTCCACAGTAAAACTAAAATTATGGCTCAGTTGGAGTTTGGTATTGATGTTCTAAATGCTCTCTCATGGAGCTTCTATGGTCATTCAATGCACCATGCTCCAATGATCGAGTAGGAACTGAGCAAGGACAGTCAACTCATCGGTGTGATTAGAAATTGATGTTTGATGGAAAACCCTAATTTCTCCACTGTCGAGGGATCTTCATATAAGAGAAGTGTAACAACTCATGGTTGTTACTTGGCCTTAGACATCTAGATTAGGTTAAAACCATTGCCATTAGGATCCTAATTGCATTAGGAGCCAACACCTAAGATTTAGTGTGATTTGAAGATCATTTGTTTTCAAAAAATATTTTGAGCAATTTAAATAGCTAGAAAATTACCTAAATTAAATTGACCTCCAAATCTAGAACTCCTCACCCCTATATTAGCTAGGGGTAAAATTCTGAGAATTATTGGGAGTGATTGAATTGGTTAAGTTTGATGTGATCCCTGTAAATGTACCAACACTGCTAAAAATTAGAATAAGGCATTGGCCTAGCCTTGACAATGGCTTAAACATTGAAAATCACTGTAAGGAAGGGGTTCTTGCCCGGTGAACTCATTCAGCTCCTCACTATCAATTGACACCATAATATGGTGTCTAATTGCTAGCGAGCTCATTTCATAATATTTCATTTCAATTGATATGGCTTAAGGCACTCAAGTTAGCCAGGCTTTCGATTAACACCGGTCATGAAAGTACTCCATAGTATTGAGTTGCAAAAAGGGACCCAATATTTCAACCATCCTGTAAACGTGCCAAGGTAGACATTCTCTTGGTTTGAACTTGCTTATCATTCCTAAATGAGCGGTCATAGTATCATCTCTATAGGAAGAATTACTTTCTACAATAAATGCTAAATTATGGCTCTATTGGAGTATGATACTATTTTTCTAAAGGTTCTCTCATGGGGCTTCTATGGGCATTCAATGCTTCGTGCTCTACTGATCGAGTAGGAACTGAGCAAGGACCATCAACTTGTCGATGTGATTAGTTATTGGTGTTTGAAGGAAAACCCTAATTTCTCGATTAACGAGGGATCTGCATATAGGTTAAGTGTAATAACCCATAGTTGTTACTAATTTCTCGATTAACGAGGGATCTGCATATAGGCTTTAGACATCCATATTAGGTTAAAACCATCACCATTAGGAGCCTAATAGCATTAGGAGCCAGCACCTGAAATTTAGTGCAATTTGGAGATCATTTGTTCTTGGAAAATATTTCAAGCAATTTAAATAGCTAGGAATTTACCTAAATTAAATTGATATTGAACTCCTCACCCCTATATTAGCTAGAGGTAAATTTTTGAGAATTTCTAGAAGTTATCAAATTGTCCTGAATATTTTAACATATTTTAATGCTTAAAAGATTAAGATAATTAAATTGATCTTCGATCAAAAAACCAAATTCATTTTTGTGTTCCTCGCCCTCAATTTAGCTAAGGGTGAATTTTTAGGAATTTCATGTGCTCGTTTGGTTGATTAATTTTCATTAGTTATAAAGCTAAAAATAATACATAATTAAGATAATTACCTATAATATTAACATTAATCTTCACTAATCCCATGCGTAGATCCAATCCACGGGATAGCCAAATGGGTCCAATCTAGACATTGATTTCTTCTTACAAGTAATCAGACGATCGGGATCCCACATAGCCGGGTCATTGTATGTCTTCCTGTCATGCACATAATCATGTGTGTACGATTGAAATGAAGGCCCCCCTTTTCCAGAGCCCCCACCTTCATTTAGGTTACAGTAGGCTATTAAAGTTAAGGCATTAAGCTCCTCTTGATGGTGGGAGGTTGCAGGTGATGCTAGTAATTAAATCACAACTTCTACGTGTAGAATTTTCTAACCCTTGCTCATAACTGATAGAGGAGGTGTGCCATTATTCTTATTTGAATATAGCAAAATTACCATCCTTTGATTTCATTTTGCTATTTCAATGCATTTATAAATGATTGGTTGTGTCCGATTGAGCTCGTTCAAGCTCGATCAGATCATAGTGAACAGTTACGCACAATCATTAGTTAGGACTGCGCCCAAGATTATATTCCTAGGGCCTCACCATTTTTGATGCTAGGGTTGGCCTCCAGTGAGTGTTTGAATACCATTTGAAAGGTCTTTCAAATACCTTTCAAACAGTAGGCGGGCCGACCACCAATGACCACTGGAGTTAAGGCAATTTTTATGCTCTAGCTCCCAGTGCACAAGATTGACATATTGGGCTTGACCTAGGTCAGCTCGACTTGTACGAGTCTGCCCCACAGGCTCAGCTCGTAGACCCAACTGGTCTACATGTGCGCGGCTAGGTTCGTAAGTGTTCGATTGGCTTTGGGCATGGATCAAATCCATATGAAGAGTAACTGCTAAATTAATTAAATAATTATTTAATTACTAAAAATTCAAAGCCTCATAACTCTTAAAATACACATTTCAATATATTAATGCTGTATCTCAGAGTGACTAGAAAAATGAGAGGATCCTTGATATGCCTTTAGATTTTTAATATAATAATTAACTTCACTAATCATCATTAGTGTTGTAATTTAGTCAATTTGCATTCAAATTTGATAATCCAATATGCCATTTTGATCACAAAAATTTGTAACATAATAATATAATGTTAATTTTCCACTTTGATAACTAATTTTGCTAATGACCTTTTAAGTGCCATTAAGAGTCGTTAATGCCAAGATTAGCCCATTGATGTCCAATTTGACTCTACTTAGTGTCCTTTTGCTTGTTATGCAACAACAAAGTTATAGCCACTATGTATACATAATTTGGACATCTAATGGAAACTATGAGTTTTTATCCTTAAATAAAATAATATTAAATTTCCAAAATTAGGGTTTTGCATATTTAAGTCTCCAAAACATTATGACACTTTAGATTACTTCCCTTATGACATATTTCAACATTAAATGACATTTTGATTAGGAAAACAATGAGAATATCTTTGTATAGGCTTAGCACTAGTAAACCTAATAAAGTGTCTCAACATAGAAATGAATTGATCTTCTATGTTCCTAATGCTTGATTTAGTAATTAAAGACTGTTGTAGATCCTAAACCCTAAGCTAAATATGGTTTATTCGTTTTTCCACAGCATTAGAATGTTCATTTATAGATCCCTTAAGAGGTTAACTAGAGTCTAACCTAGTTCCTTACATCCTTTAAGAGTAGGTTTGACCCTAGTCATCCTATTATGTGACTTAGTGACATTGACTTACTTTGGTAACCTAATCACTTAGCTAAACTATAGGATTCCTAGTGCCTTGGTGTGAACCTAGAAGTTAAATATTTGAATGATTTCAATGAGTTACCTTACTATTAGGATTGAATTTGATTGTAATTTGTTAATTTATTTAGTTGTTGAGTTTGGATCTCCCTAAACCTAAGATGCCTTAGTTTGCTTAAGGCTAGTAATCTTACAAACAACCCTCTGGCAAAGAATCTTTGCCACTAGTCTAAGTATAGTATCTTGATGAAAATTGGATGTCTAATAGCTTTAGAAATAGAAAGATAGTAATAAGACAGGTTCTTTTATTAACTTGCATATATACATAAACATTACTTTTTCTTCAAATAACTCTAAAATGGAATTTCTATTATTGATAAATACTACAATTGTATGAAGTAATATCCTTCAATTAATTAGTACTTATAAACTTAGCTTGAATGCTGGCATTTAGGAGAATGAATACTATATTTTTTATTCAAATCTTTTCAATTACTTAGTATAGTACTAAGAAATATTTAGTGTAGTACTTAAGGTGAAGAGAAGACTTATAAAATATTATGATGGAGTCCCCTTAGAAAGATTAGTGTTTAAAAAATGCTTAGTATATAACCAAAGTAACCAAGTGCAACCTCATCTTATAGTATGCATATCTATAGCATGCTAAGTGTAGAAATTGGAACTATTGAAGATGAAATATCATTATGGTTTAGAATCTCTAAGATTGGTTAAGTTAATAAGATAAGACTTGAAGTGAGCTTAGCTAATAAAGAGGATTTGAACCTTAAGGCTTTAAATAAGTAAGTAAGAGATAAAACTTATAATCCTATAAGTGATAGCCATCATAGTAAGAATTAGGACTTAGTGTTCATAAATATTAGAGTTGGATCCATAGAATTTAGACGAGGAGCTTAATTGTTGGACTAGCAACACAATGTGAGATGAGATAAGACAACAATAACTTAAGTGATATCATTCCTTTAGTCATGTTATATTAGACTAGAAACTTTATAAAATCATCAAGTCTGAGATTAGACTAGAATTATCACATTAGTGAATCACCTATGCATAAGACAACAGAAGTAATTAGATGATTGAACCTTCATAAGAATAGAACCATAAAAATAATAGTGAGATAAGATTATTTAAAGATTAGTAATGACTTATATATTTGAGTAGTGTAAGTCATAGATAGTTTAGAGCCTTTGTTGTGAGACATTTAGTTTTGTAGTTAGAGAACCTTTTAGTATGACCTTTAATTAACTTACAATAACTAGGATAAAATCTTGAAGCATATAATTTAGAATGTTCCATTAGTGTAAGAGTGTATTTAGATACATTAGTTAAGTGTAGTGTTAACAACAGGAAAAAATGTGGTTTTTAAACTTTGTAAATATAACAATAAATTATTTTGTAATCATCAGATAAATAACTAAAATAGATAACAATGGATATCATATGGCTTAAAATTTGCTTTGAACATCCATGGATGCTGCACCGTATTGAGACAAAATATTTGAAAATAATCAAAAAGACATTGTGCATAAATGAAACTTATAGTATTTACATGGAGGTTTCATGTGGTGGACTATTATGCCGGGGCAGGTTATGGAGTAATAAGGAAACCACATATATCCTAGAGGGGGAATGTGTGTTTCTATTATGGGAAACCTTGATTTACTTTATTAAGCAAACATGCTTGAATCTTCATTTGTTATATAACATTGCCTTTAGAACAAAACCCTTAATTCAAGATAAATAACTTATATTTTACAGTACTTTATCACTATTCTTACGTCTCTCACAAATCTTTTGATTATGAGTCATAGCCTCTTGACTATGCTTACTCAGTCCTTTATGACTACCTTTAATATATACTCAGTCCTTGAGACTAAGAATTTTCTTACTTGCATATGTTACCGGTTCACCTGCATTTACAATTATTATACTTAATTACTTGTAGTGTACATTGTTATTACTTACATTTATGCTTACACTACTTTTTCTTATGTTATTTAACATATTTCCATTAGTACATATTTCTTACAATTTTTATTGCACACTTGTTAGTATATTTATACTTGCTTTCCTTACTTACATATTTGATGCAGGTTTTCACCAACTTTCTTCTTTTTGTTGTTTTACCTTTTTCATTATCACTTATAGCCATTTACTTTACTTTACCTTACTTCCATTTTTACTGCTTTATCATCTACTTAAATAGTTGAAAATGGCAATTATGATATCCACTTAACTTAAATAACTTGGTTTCCCTAAAATGTATGACATTTTAAGTATAATCACTCATTTTTCTTTGATTGGCTATGCCTTATCATATTAAATACAAAATATGATAGATTAGGAGCTTGAAGTAGATCTTGAGCTAGAGGTAGTTTGGATTTAGTAACTGCTAATTGAAGGATTTTATTTTAGTCATCTTTTCTTTAACTTTTGCATCCCATGAGGATGAGTGTCATTACGTTTAAATATTTCTATAACTTTAATTAATTCAAGATGTTTTACTTTATTGCTATGTGTTGTGTTTTCACTTTATTTTCTAGATGGTTGGAATTATTTATATTTACATAATATTATGCAAATAGTTTTCCTTTTTAGAGACTCTTGCCTCCACGTAGTGCTTAATAGTGAGTTAAGACTCAGAAACCCAATATTAAGTACTATAGTAACACCTAATTTGGGATTGGGTTCCTGATCCAATATTGTGGTCATTTCTGTTAGTATCAGAGCAGGTCTAAAGAAAGAAAAAAACAAGATGAATAAGGAAATATTTATAATCATACAAATAAACATAGAAAGGTAAAGTGTGTGCACCAATAACTTTGGATAACAAACTCTCTCTATTGATAAGTTGATAGCTTAAACAACATCAAGCAGTATTTTGTAGTTAGATAGACCGCTTTAGATCATTCTATCCAATTCCTTTCACTTTTCTCATTCAAATTTTGTCAATTCATTCTAGTAAGATGAATCTTGAACCCAACACTCCTGCCTCTTCTATCACAAAGATGACAAACTCCAATTATTCTTCCACTTCTGTAGAGATAAGAACTTTGAAGGAGATGGCAAAGAACTTGGTACAATTGCAGGGTCGAGCAGCATTGAGAGCAATGGATTCACCTAGTCTTCAAAAAATCAACATCAATCCTCAAGTAATGTCAAGCTTAGCTATGGATGGATTCCCCCATGTCTTTCTCTGACTCAATCCACCAACCTTCCATGGATATGCTTCTCCTAATGAAGCAGCCAATTGGTTGAAAATAATTAAGAAGGACATGTTAAACATTAAGTGCCATAACAACAAAGTTATTCATCCACCTGACAACTCACTTATTCATTAAGGAAGTCTAGTATTTATTGGATAATGAGCTGAAATTTTGTTTAGTAGAAGTAAATATAAAAAAATTCCCTACGATGAATTTGAATCAGTCATCAGATAAGAGTTCATTCCTCCTTCAGCTCAATCGATAATAGAATATTAGTTGATTCAATTAACTCAAGGTGTAAAATAATCCTAACCTATGAAATGGAGTTCAGGAAGCTGTCAAGATTTGCTTATAATTTGGTACAAACTAAAGAAGCAAGATGTAATCATGTCCTCAAAGGACATAAGGAATCAGATGTATCCCATCACCATGACATTTTTCAAAGCTATTGAAAGGTGCAAGTTTGATAGATTACCATCAAGTGCAGAAAAGATAGAGAAAGAGATCTCTATCTTTCTTAAGGGATTCTAAAGAAGCCCTAGAGATTAGAACTCTGCAATTAGGAGCAGTTCTGGGAGGCTGGGGAATTATTTGGAGAGCACAATAAGAAAATAGCTCACTGTGAGGGAAATTGGGGCTATCTTTAGATTCAAGAGAGAGCTCAAAGTGTAGTCAAGAGGTTAGTATTGACTTGAGAGCTCAAATAGAAGCTAGACCCTCAAGTTTCTAATTGGACGCAGTCTGTCCACAAGGCATGATTGGAGGTGCCTAACTAATTTGGGGAAGGAGCTAACGTTCTGCCTTCGTGGCCCTGTGAGTGGGTGAAAGACCCTGGCGCCTGCGTACAAGAGATTCCATGAGTCGGGGCCTGAACAAAGATAGGACGAAGATCCACATTACCAAAATGCACGGTATCTATTTGATTGAATTAATTAACAGTGCAATGGTCATGATGCAATATTGCATAACTGATAACCACAGGGGTTATCCTAATCATCAGATTGCAGGCACAATCCAACGCTCGTGATCAAGCACTGCAATGAGCAAATCTAAGCTATTGGATCAAAGTGCTTAGCCATTTAGATGGTGCTGGCTTCGCTATTGCGTCACATGGGCATCACAGTGGATCGTCTGTGGTCTGTACAATGGATCCCAGAGGACCCAACCGTTGGAGGAAAGGAAAGCAAATATTAATTGTATGAACCCATTTTTGCAATTTTTTCTATTTAAAATAAATTCAATTATGGCATAAATGACCTCCAAAAATTCCCAAAATTGCACTTCAAGCTAATTTTTTTGGGGGAGGAATTTAAAACTAAAGTTAAAAACTGATTTGGGATCAAATTATTTTAGTTATTTTCCTATGTTCCAAAATTGGCAAAATTGCCAATTCAACCTATTGAGGTCCAATTCACCCCAAAAAATTATTTACATTGAGTAGTAAGGAATGAAATAACCTGATAAAGATTATGGAAAACTATCATTACAACAATTATGCTTGAAATT
The DNA here is from genome assembly GCA_016760335.1 of Gastrodia elata. NCBI lineage: Eukaryota > Viridiplantae > Streptophyta > Magnoliopsida > Asparagales > Orchidaceae > Gastrodia > Gastrodia elata. The sequence goes on from CM028681.1 coordinate 33,207,407, forward strand.
CCTCCTGCTCCATTATTGATGCACACAGATACTACATAAAACTTAAAATAAACAAGAAAATAAAACCTAAAATTATTTGTTGGATTTCCTCTCAACCAACGCTTAGTTTAATGTCCTTAGTCTGACCAAAAATAATGTTTATATCCTCTTAGAATTTATTTCCAGATTTTCATTAAGACTTTAGGATGTGCATGACCTTGTTAAATAATATTATATTTATGTATATCTGCTATACTATCTTTTTCCTTCTAAGCCCTGACTATTTCCTCTAACATACAATAATTCTTCCTTAGTTTCCGATAGCATTTAATCAACTTTTTCTGTAATAAAATCTTGTTGCATTTTCAAATGTTTAATTTAAATTGATATTATAATTCCCTCTCATTGTCATTATTTATTTTAGTTAAAGTTTCCTCCCTATAGATTGGAAATTCTTAAGCTTATTCCTTTATCTACACAATTATAAAACTTTTAGGATAAGGTCACCTAATTGCTGCAATATAAATTCTAAGTTAGCCTCAATTCCCTTACATATTTGCTTTAGATTTTCTAGATTAAACTTGTGCCTAATCAAGGTTGGCTCATTTTCTTGCAAGTATTTATTCACATACCCATCAAACTCTCCCATTGATGTTTCTTGAGGTAAATGTTGTCACAGGCATTCACAACGTCAACTCTAGTAAGCATCTCCTCATATCTAAACTATCTATTGAGCTCAATGGAATTTTCCAATAAAGATGATTTATATACAAATTTTGTAATACAATTATGTTTTCCAAATTCATCATTCACGTACATGCAATAAAAATAAACTAAATGACATTCATTTAAATAGGAAGAGTACACAATGTTTCAATCTTTATAATCTTACGTGCTTAACACCCAACCCTCCCCATGGAGGGTTTAGGCTGCCATTAAAATGTGCAAATAAGATAAGCTACAAAAAGATAAGCCTTTGAATGGCTTTTACAGGAAAAGAAAAAGAAAGTAAAGGAGGGGTACATATCCAAGGAATAGCTTTCACGTTCACCAGGCACTCTCTCTTCCTTAGATATTTTTACCTCTCTTGCTCTATGTGCTCTTCTCCCTTTAAGTTACAACCTTCTTTCTTCTTGGGAAAAGTCTTTGCTTTTCATTAGATCTATTGCACTCTCTAGAGTAAAAGCACTTAAGCTGATAGATTTATAGAACCTGTCTTCAATCTTAAGTCCTTGCTTATATAATCCTTGAAAATCTTTGCAGCATTTGTGCAGCCAACCTTTCCTTTTTCTTGAGAATTAAATAGCAAATAAGTTTATTCCCTTATTCAATTGAAAAATGAGAAGGTTTAATTGATTTACCATTAATTCCTATTGTGTAAATGAGCAAAATTATGTCTTTTGGCCTTCCCAATGCTGTTTTAAATGCCTTTCCTGGAAAAAAATACGGCGGGCGCTACGACGCACTATATAGTCGGGCTCTTACTTGTGAGGGTGCTATGGAGCACTGTAGCACAAGACTCTTTGTTGGATATGTACTGCAGTGCTTAGCAGTGCCAGAATGTGCTGGGGTGAGTTAAAGCGCTCAAATGTGTTTCGGCATTCAATAGAGCTGGGCATTCTATTTTTGAGTGCACTACGGCACACCGTAGTGCCAGGCTTTCCATTTTTAAGCACACTTCACCGACCTGTAGCGCAAGGCTTTCAGTTTGAATCCACCGCAGCGAGCTGGGGAGCGCTGTGGAGCGCTGTAGCACATTGAATTCTCCATTTTCATCAATTTCCATCTCTTGTAATATGATCACTTCTATGCTATAATGACAATAAAATGTACTAGAATAACAAAAATGACTATAGATATGGGCTCATCACAAACCCCCACACTTAAATTCAAGTTTGTCCTTGAGCAAGCAATCAAAGTAGCTTTTTGTAGTAATTGAAATTAATAATTGAGAATTATATCAGTAATATTCTAATTTGAAACATCTATTTTGCAAAATCTTGTTATTGGTTCTTTTTGTGATCAATGCTAAATAAAAATTTAAACAAATGTTTCAAGTTTTAAGCTAGGCCGAAGTTTAGCTTTTCCAACTACTCTTTCTAATTTTTATGATTGCTATAAATGGAATTTGAAAGAATCTTAGCTGCATACAAGATAATAGGTTTAGTTGTCATTCCAGAGACTTTTATGTGCAATATGTGCTTCTATTTATAAGATGTAATACTTTTCTTATTGAGAGATATATTTTCTTCATCCCATTTATGCTTTATGGGAGAAACATTTTTCTTAATCCCATAAATATTTTCTTAAATTTTTTTTTTTTAATAATATGCCAAATTTAGCACATGCATTACATTCATGAAATCCTTTAGAAGCTAGCACACTCCAAATTTTACCACTAGTTCCATTTCTCTTTTAGCATTCTTTATTCCCCCACACTTAGTTTATTTTAACATTTAAATTAAGTTAATAGTTTGTGTCGGTTAGTTTATCAAATTAATTCAACAAACCTTACTTTGTTTCGTTAAATATTTTCAATAAACATTTATCACTATTCCAAAATTTTTGATGCACAGAATTTGAATTTTGTTTTCAATTCAAATCTTTGGAAGAGTAAATTCTCAAATTGATCACTCAATTATTCAATCACAAAATTTGATCATTACTTGATGAACAATTTCAAAGAACGACAATAAGAGAAGACTAAAACATCAAATAACAAAAACAAAGCCACAAAACTAGTTACCAAATAAAAAATTATTTACAATGAGTTGTAAGGAATGAAATAACTAGATAGAGATAATGGAAAACTGTTGTTACTACAATCATGCTCAGGATTCCTCATGCTCCATTATTGATGCACACGGATACAACATAAAACCTAAAACAAATAAGAAACTAGAACCTAAAAATATTTGTTGGGTTGTCTCCGAACTGGCAATCTATTTAATGTTCTCAGCCCGACAAAAAAAAATGTATATATCCTTTTAGAATTTCATTCAAAATTTTCATTTAGGCTTTAAGATGTGCATGAGCTTGTTTAATAATATAAAATTTATGTATACCGGCTGTGCTATCTTTTTCCTTCTAGGCCCAGCCTGTTTACTCTAACATACAATAATTCTTCCCTTTACTCTTCTTTTCTTTCTTCTCATTTCTTGCCTTATGCTTCTCATTAAACTTGTCAAATTCATCACTAACATCATTCTCAATTTCTTTTTGAAATAAGGCGTATAATTTAATTTTCTTAAGAATAAAATCAACAATATCAAATTGTACACAATAATCATTAAGATTACAAATGCTTTATTGATGTTTGAGATGCAACAAATGGTTTTGAATCCTTCACTATTTTGAATCAATTCTCCTTGTTCATCCTCAGATAATATTTCACCTATCGTTATGCATTGACGTTTATGCACTTGAAGTGTGTAGGAGTCACAAGTTTCGGATTGCATTTGATCAACTTTTTTTGAAATAAAATCTTGTTGCATTTTCATGTTGTTTAATTTAAATTGATACACTAATTCATTCACATTGTCTTTATTTATTTTAGTTAAAGTTTCCTCCATATACATTGGCACTTCTTAAGGCTTATTCCTTTATCTGCTCAATTATAAAACTTTTTGGATAGGTCTAGCTAATTGTTGCAATATAAATTCCAACTTAGCCTCAATTCCCTTACATAATTGCTTTTGATTTTCCAAATTAAACTTGTGCTTAATCAAGGTTGGCTCATTTTCTTGCAAGTAATAGTTCACATGCCTATCAAACTTTCCCATCAATGTTCTTGCAGTGAATGTTGTCAAGAGCATTCATTGTGTCAACTCTAGTATGCATTTCCTCATATCTATATTATCTATTGAGCTTAATGGGATTTTCAAATAAAGATTATTTACATATAGATTTTTAGTACTATTATGTTTTATAAATTCATCTTTCACATACATGCAATGAAAATAAACAAATAACATTCATTTAAATAAGAAGAGTACATAGCATTTCAATCCTTATATTCTTACATGCTTAACACCCAACCCTCCCCAAGGTGGGTTTAGGCTACCATTGAAATATGAAAAGAAGATAAGCTACGAAAAAGGATAAGCCTCTCCTTTTATTTAGATCTATAGCACTATCTATAATAGGAACACTTGACCTGATAGAATTCTAGAACCCATCTTCTGTCTTAAGTCCTTGTTTTTATAATCCTTGAAAATTTTCTAAGCATTTGTGCAACCAAGCTTTCCCTCTTCTTTAGAATTGAATTGCAATTAAGATTTATTACTTTATTCTATTAAAATATTTGGAGGTATAATTGGTTTTCCATTAATTCAAGTTGTGGAAGGGAAAAAATTATGTCCTTTGGCCTTCCCAATACTGTTTCAAATGCCATTCCAAGACAAAAATATGGTGGGCGCTACGGCGTGCTATGGCGTCGGGCTCTCGGTAGTGAGGGTGCTATGGGGAGCCATAGCATAGGATGTCTTTGTTTGAATATGCACTGCAGTGCCAGAATGCATTGCGGTGTGTAGGAGCGCTAGAATTCATTGCGGTGCGTTGTAGAGCTTGACATTTTATTTTTGAGAGTGCTACAACGAGTTGTAGCTCCAGGCTTTCTATTTGAATCCACCGCAGCGTGCTGGGGCGCGCTGTGGGGCGCTGTAGCATGTAGAATTTTCCATTTTCATCAATTTTCTTTCTTTTTTGTAATTTGATCACTTCCAAGATGCATTGACAATAAACACATAAAAAAAAACACTATTGATATGTGGCTCATCCCAAACCCCCATACTTAAATTCTTGCTTATCCTCAAGCAAGCAATCAAAATAACTTTTTGTAGTAATTGAAATTAATGATTGATCATTATAATAGCAAGATTCTAATTTGATGGTTTAAGATTAGTTCAGCAAAATAAAGTCATTGGTTCTTTTTGTGATGATTGCAAGATAAAAATTTAAACAAGTGTTTTAGGTTTTAAGTTAGGCTAACTTTTGCTTTTACAGCTACTCTTTCTTAATTTCATAATTACTATAAATAGAATTTGAGAGAATCTTAGCTGCATACAAGATAATTGGTTTAAATCTCATTCCAGAGACTTTTATGTGTAATTTGTGGTTCTTCTTATAAGATGTAATGCTTTTCTTATTGGGAGAGATATTTTCTTCATCCCATTTATGCTTTATAGAAGAATCATTTTTCGTCATCCCATAATTTTTTTTTTTTTTTTAATTTGTAATATGTCGAATTTGGCACATGCATTTCATCCATAAAGTCCTATAATAGCTAGCACATTCCACATTTTACCACTATTTTATTTCTATTTTTAGCAATCTATACTTCCCCACACTTAGTTTATTTCATCATCAGAATTAAGTGAAGAGTTGTGCTGGTTAGTTATCAAATTAATCCAACAAACATTTTGTTTTATTAAATATTTTAGTTAAACATTTGTCACTAATCCAATACTTTTGATGCACAAAATTTGAATTTTGTTTTCAATTCAGAGCTTTGGAAGAGTAAATTCTCAAATGGATCACTCAATTATTAAATCACTAAATTTGATCAATGATCTTAGATGAACAATTTCAATGAGTGTAAATACAAAAAGGCAAAAACATCAGATAACAAAAACAAAACTACAGAATAGGTTACCAAATTAAAAATTATTTACAATGAGTAGTGAGATATCCAAAATTTATACAACATTAAGTATTACAAATATTCAAAATATTATATAAACCAATAAACTTTGAGTAGGATTTATACATTTTCAGGAAGAACGATCAAAAGGGCAAACCTGAGTTGAATTAAGGAATTCTGGATCGAAACCGCTGTGGCACCCCGCAGCGCACCACAGCGCGCAATGGTGGACGACTATATCCCCTCACCTAGAAGCATACCTGAAGGCCTAGAATAAAGACCATTGCAGAGCGCCCCAGCGCGCCACAGTGGGCCGCAACATCATTTCCTGGGAGAAATATTAAAATGTTATATGAAATAATTAGACAATGCCAATCCGCTTCCACGAAAGATTAACCACTACGGCGTGCTCCAAGCGCGCCACATCGCCTTATGCCCTATAAGGATTAATACTTTGGCTTTCCCCTGCCTCTTGAAACCTGAGTTAAACAATAACTCTGATGAATCCAAAAAGACTAAGCGGAATAAAATCAATTTCTTGCATTGAAGTAGAAGAAGATGGGTCATTTGTGATTAATTCATGGGACTGAAAATTAACTTATTTAAGGGCCAATTTCAGACCAAATAAGGGTTCCAAATTTTAACATTCAAAAGACTAAAAAGAGAAGCTGCAAGAAAAACAAAAAGGAGAACTCTCCAAAGGACAAGCAATAGACTGTGAAGAGTGAAGAGAAGAAGATAACAAAGGAAAGGAGGAGAAGTCAAGTTGAAGTGCAGGAGGAAGATTAAGAGAATCCTAAAAAATCTCTAGGTGTTTCCTAGTACTTTTCCTAAACTCTATTAGATTGTTTTCTGCTGTAAACTGATGAAAAGGCTTACTTTCTTTTGCATGTATGCTTTTATTTATTCAGTAATGGAAAGCTAAATCCCCTTGGAGAGGGTAGGGATGTAGTTGTAGGAAAATGTAAGGTTGTATTGGTGTTGAACAGAGATATTTGAATGACTAAAATTGATTTATATATAACTGTCTATTATTATTATTGTGAAGGAATGCCTAGATGAAACTTTATCAAAATACTTTGCTAAAAAGAAAACTTAAATGAATTATCAATCAATAAAATAACTTGAGTTCCAAGCTCATCAATTAGACAAGAGCAAGGAAAGTAGTGCAAGTGCAGTTGAGAACTATGTGACAAGTTCTCAAAGCTCACTTGCACCTTTACTTAAGAGCTATACCAAGAGATTTGAAGCTTGTGCACTAAGTTCCCATCAATTTTGCACTGCTGCTCAATAAAGTTGAAGGGATGAGAGGATGTTGAAAATCCAATGGATGATGTGTCATAGTCCAATGACCCAACAAATCCACTCATCTAGCTAAACTGCGTGTGTAAGTGCATGATGCAATGTTGGTGGAAATCATGTTTGTGATATCTAACAATTAAAAGAATATTTTTCATAACCTTGACGTAGGAAATCAACTATAAATTTAAGCTATAATCTCATAAAGGTATAGGTGCCGAGGTAGAACCCCAAGGGGAGTTCTCATTATTGCACTAAATCTGAATCTATTGTAAGTGGAGGTTAACTCCAATTCTAATAGTGTTCACTTGATTCAATAAGGCATGGACAAATCAATTTAAATATTTACATAATGAAGTGACAACACCAGGGCCTTACAAGTACTATAATGAAACCCCAACTCTCTCCTTTTGAATAAATTGTATCTTACCCTAAGGTAATTTGTATTGTTAATTTAGGAACCAACTCAACCAAAATTTGATCTTTTGAACATTATTGAAAGAAGATATAACTTAGTATCAAAACCACACTTCCCTGAGAATGATAAATCTCAGAACTAAACTTCCACTTATTACTTCAGACTACGTACACTTGCGTGCAAGCACAGACATGTTTTTTATGCCTATTAAGTAGTAAGGAATGAAACACCCTGATAGAGATAATGGCAAATTCTTGTTACTACAATCAGGTTCGAGATTCCTCCTGCTCCATTATTGATGCACACAGACACTACATAAAACCTAAAACAAAAAGAAACTAAAACCTAAAATTATTAGTTGGGTAGCTGAGCAACCAATGCTTAGTTTAATGTTCTCATCCAGTCAAAGAAAAATGTTTATATCCTCTTAAAATTTATTTCCAAATTTTTATTTTGCCTTAAGGATGTGCATGAGCTTGTTTAGTAATATAATTTTTATGTATATCAGCTATACTTTTTTTTTTCCTTCCAGCCCAGCCTATTTTCTCTAACATACAATTATTCTTGATTTTTCTATTCTTTTCTTTCTTCTCATTTCTTGCCTTATGCTTGTCATCAAACTCATCAAATTCATCATTAACATTATTCTCATTTTTATTTTGTAAAAGGGCATATAATAAAATTTTCTTAGTAGTACAATCAAAGCATTTTTCTATAAATTCAAATTGTACACAATAATCATCAAGATTACTGTGGTTTATTGATGTTTGAGATGCTACAAATAATTATGAAACCTTCACTATTTTGAATCAAATATCCAAGTTCATCCTTGGATAGTATTTTACTTATTGTTATACTTTGAGGATGATGCACTTGGAGTGTGTAGGAGACATTAGTTTCAAATTGTATTTGATCAACTTTTTCTGTAACGTGTTGCATTTTTACGTTGTTTAATATAAATTGATACTCTTATTTTTTTTTTGTCATTATTTATTTTAATTAAAGTTTCTTCTCTATACTTGGCACTTCTTATGATTATCCCTTTATTCACTCAATTATAAAAGCTTCTTGGACAGGGTTAGCTAATTATTGTAATATAAATTCTAAGTTAGCCTCAATTCACTTACATACTTGCTTTTAATTTTCAAGATTAAACTTGTGCCTAATAAAGGTTGGCTCATTTTCTTGTAAGTAATTGCTCACATACCCATCAAACTCTCTCATCGATGTTGCTGTGAACATTATCACAGGCATTCACAGCATCAACTATAGTATGCATCTCCTCATATCAATACTATCTATTGAGCTTAATGGGTTCCATTAAAGATGATTAACATATAGATTTTGCAATACAGTTATGTTTTCAATATTTATGATTCACATACATGCAATGAAAATAAACTAAATGACATTCATTTAAGTAGGAAGAGTAGCATTTTAATCCTTATATTCTTACACGCTTAACACCCAACCTTCCCCAAGGGGGGTTTAGGCTGCCATTGAAAAATGAATGCCTAGATAACTAAGCTCTAAGCTGAGTAAAAATTCAAAAAGTTTCAATAGGATCTTTCACTCATATATTTTTCCACCACCCCAAATTTTTATTACTTTAGAATCAAAAAGAAGAGAACAGAATGTGATTCATAAGGGATTTCACAATCAGTACTGCTTTTAGTAGTGGGGAAAAATATATGAGTGCAAGATCCCATTGAAACAACATAAACTATCTATATTAAGATAAGCTACAAGAAAGGATAAGCCTTTGCATGTCTTTTACAGAAAAAAATAAAAATAAAAAAATAAAAGAGGGGTACAATACTAGAGAGCAACATTCACATTCACCGGGCTCTCTCTAATCCTTGGATATTCCTTTCTCTCCCGCTTTTTGTGATCTTCTCCCTTCAGGTTGCGGCCTTCTTTCTCCTTTGAAAAAGTCTCTCCTTTTATTTAGATCTACAGCTCTCTCTGGAATCAAAACACGAGCTGATAGAATTCTGGAACCCCTCGTTAGTCTTAAGTCTTTACTTTCATAATCCTGGAGAATCTTGTCAGCATTTTTACAGGCTAATCTTTCCCTCTGCTTGAGAATTGAATTGCAATTAAGGTTTATTCCTCTATTCCATTGAAAAATGAGGAGGCTTAATTGATGTTCCAAAAATTCCTGCTTTGGGAAGTGATAATTTATGTCTTTTGGCCATCCTAATGTTATTTCAAATGCCTTACTTGGACAAATATATGACAGGCACTAAAAAATATATGATGGGCACTACGACACACTATAGCATCAAACTCGCTGTCATGAGGGCGCTATGATGCGCAATAGCAGATGACTCTTTCTTTGAAATGCAATGCCATACGCTATAGTGCCAGAATGCAATGCGACGCTCTTTGGGGAAATAATGCATTAGCACCTAACTTTCTATTTTTGAGCATGCTACGATGTGCAGTAACACTAAGCTTTCTGTTTGAATCTACCGCAGCATGCCAGGGGCATTGTAGTGCGCAAAATTTTTTATTTTCATCAATTTCCATATTTTTTATTATCTGTTCACTTCCAAGCTACAATGACAATAAAACATAGTCAGAACATGAACTATGCTTTCAAAAAAAAAAATTATTCTTAAACACAAAAATTACTATAGATATGGGGCTCATCAGCTTGGATTTAGGAATCCAAAGATGATTTCATTGATAAATCACACTTCCATGCTACTGCAAATCATGGTGACGACCACCTTCAGTTTTGGCTTTGAACTTAAGATAGCCTTAATCACTGGTCTGAGAATGGATACATCTCTATAAGAGGTTAGCTCTATAGAACCTTTATGTATCAATTGACTAAGCATATCACCTCTACCTAGCTCAATGCATAGCTTGCTAAATTCATCAATGTTTTAGCGAACATGGCATAAAATGTAGCACGACATCTAAGAGCATCAGCTACAACATTTGCTTTGCCAGGATGGTACTAACTACTCATATCATAGTCACTGATCAATTCAATCCACCTTCTTTGATGACAGTTCAGTTCATGCTGAGTATAAATATACTTCAAGCTGTATGATTGGTTAAATTCAAACACTAAAATCTATAGAGGTAGTGATGATAATGATAGCAAGTTTGAGATCATTCACTGCATAATTCTTCTCATGAGGCTTAAGTTGATGAGAAGCATATGCAATCACTCTACCTTTCTGCATTTGCATACATCCAATATTGAATCAAGATGCGTTAGTGTAGACTTGGTAGTCTAAACCTTTTTTTGTCAATGCGATCACCGAGGTTGTTGAGAGTGTGTCTTACAACTTTTGAAACACTTCTACATAGTTAGAACTCTAGACAAAAGATATAGCTTTCTGAGTAAGTCAGTTCGATGGAGAGGAGATATGAGAGAAGCCCTTACAAAATTTTATGTAATATTCAGCTTGTCCCAAAAAGCATAAAATATCGGTCTTTAATTTTGGCTGTGTCCACTCTTGAATGGCACTAATATTTTTTTGATCAACTCTAATACCTTGAGAATTAATAACATGCCCCAAAATGCCACTGAGTTGAGCCAAAACTCACACTTGGGGTATGTTGTATAGAGTTGATGGTTGCATAATTTTTTTAATATAGGCATTTAGTGACTTTCATGCTCCACTTATCTCTTTGAGTAAACAAGGATATTATCGATGAAGATGATGATGAATTTGTCTAAGGACTTAAGCACACATTGCAGGTCTATGAAGATGGATGGTGCATTCCTTAAATTGAAGGACATCACTAGAAATTCATAATGTCCATAATGATTCCTGAACGCCATTTTCTCAACATCTTCATCCTTTACTCACAGTTGGTGGTAACCTGACTGCAAATCAACCTTAAAGAAAACCTTAGCTATTGATGATTGATCGAATAGGCCGTCAATTTGAGGTAATAGATACTTGTTCTTGATCGTCACCTTGTTAAGCTCTCGATAGATGATGACCCAAGAGTTATAGACAATTTAGTATTAGAATTATGTTTTCATAGGATTATTTTGCTGTTATTTTGAGCTTTTGAAGCATTTTAGGATGAAGGACTGAATACAAAGATTTAAGAAGAACTAGGGCTTGGATAATACTACAGCAAGCTACACCAAGCCATAATGGGCTTAACCTGTGAGGTCCACACTATAGCGTGCCACAGCAAGTCTCATCATTTCATATTACAGAAGGGCAGGTGCTACCGCACACTGTAGCTGACAAAACATGAGAGGTTCATTCTATAGCAAGCTACAGCGTGCTTCATCCTCTTAAAATTATAATGGGAAGGGGCTACCACATATTGCAACAGACCAAACCCAAGGTCCAAGCTACAACGCACCGCAGCACATTTCAATATTTTAAAATACAAAGAGGTAGGTGTTATTGTGAGCTACAACAAACCGAACCCGAGAGGTACGTGCTATGGTGCACTGCAGTGCACTTCATCATTTAAAAATCTTAACAAAAAGGTGCTATCAAGCACTGCAACGGACCCAAACCTGAGAGGCCCTCGCTACACCATGGCATGGCACATATCAAACACAGGGCTCAGTGCTATAGCGTGTCGTAGCAAAACCCAAACAGAAAGCTCAATGCTATATGGCACCATAACTCCCTCTTGACAGAGAGCCCGATGCTACAGCATGTGTAGCGCCCACCATAATTTTACTGATGAAAAGAAAATTGAAACTGCATTGGGAAAGCCAAAAGACATGATTTCTCCTATTCCCACAACAAAAAATTTTTGCAAAACATGTAAACCTTCACATTTCCAATGGAATTGAAGAATAAAAGAATAAATGAAATGCAAGTTCCAAGGGATAGGAAGGAGTGGCTATGTAAATGATGTGATAATTTTGTGTGAGATTATAAAAGCATACAAGAAAGGCTTTTAGGGGGTCCTATAATTTTATCAGCTCAAGAGTTCTTTGCCAAAGAGACTATTGTATATCCAAAGTTGAGGAGAGCCCTTTCACAAGTATGAAGAAGGCTGCAACTTGTAAGGAAGAGGAAGACTGAAAGCATGATAGAAAGGAAGATACAAGGATTAGAGAGAGCCAAAATAACATGAAAGCTATTCCTTAGTATTGTACCCCTCCTAAACTTTTTTTACTTTTCTTGTACAAGCCATACAACAAATTATCATTTATTGATGCTTATCTTGTTTCATGTTTAAATGGCAGCCTAAGCTCTCCTTGGGGAGGGTTGGGCTTTAAGCAAGCAAGAATGTAAGGATTAAAATGTTGGTACTCCTCTCATCTAAATAAATGTCACTTAGTTTATTTTCATTACATGTATGTGAATGATGAAGTTGGAAGACACAATTGTATTGTAAAATGTATGCGTAAATTATTTTAATGGAAAATTCCATTAAGCTCAATAGATATCATAGATACAAGGAGGTTCTCAATAAAGAGTTGATGCCGCGAATACTCATGATGACATTCGATGTGCGAAAATGCTCAGTGCATAACCTTTGGCTTAAGCAGATCAATTGCGACATGGAAAGTAATCTACAAATCTTTATGCTCCATAGCTCTTGCTTGCTTATATGAGGTACATATTGCATGTTAAGCCTAGGGCTGAGTGATAAGCTCTATTGAGAAATGTAGCACAATGAGCCTTGCTAAATCAAGATGATGATGCATGTGAGTCAAGAGCCATCAATAAAACTGCATAGCTCAAGTTATGTTTATGCGAGGTCTTAGAGCACTAACTGTTATGAGGTAATGTGACATAAACCCATGTAGCCAAGTTGCTCTATTCCTTAACTAAACCCAATATTGACACATGAGAGCCATTGATGAAATCATGTTCACGAGATGCTTGAACCAATTTAAGATTTCATAAATTAGACATAAGGAATGAACTCACCAAATAAAGATCTCATGAATGTCCAAGATCTAAAAGAAAATGTGATGGCTATTCATTTTTGAGCACTAGATAAACATAGGACATTTAGCGAATTCCCTAGAGAAGATTAGGCCTCTTGACTATTAAATAATAAAATCTATCTACTTCACTTGACATGATATTTAAACAAAGAGTACTAGCATGTAGGCCTTATTGAATTGCAAGCCAAAACCCAACTCTTCCTATTTTTATCAAATAATATTCTCAAAACAAGAATATCTAACTGCAGTAATTCAGGACTAAAATCAAAACAATTATTTCATATTTAGACATTAGTGAAATTATGTGTACTGCAGTAACAAAACAAAACACCATTCCTAGATAATGATAAATCTTTGGATCTCACAATCCACATTACTTCAGGCCATGTGCAATTGCTTGTAAGCGTAGATGTGTATTTTTAGTATATTAAGTTTTGGCATCGTTGTCGGAAAACTGTTTAATTGTTCGTATTAGATATAACTTATAAACAATTACTGATTTAACTCTTTGATGAACATATTTTCTATTTTTGTAATTGCATTTTAATTAAATTCTTATGTACTTATGGTTTTACAATTTTACTATTTTCATAGCTTGCTGTAATTATTGATTGTCTAGCTAACTTCTTATTTTGTATGCAAAGAAAGGATTATTCTAAGTATCTTTTTGACCATGAAATTGAGAGATCCTATTTGAGAGCTAGAAGAGAGCAAATTAGAACAAATCAAAATCAATTAGAAAAGGAGAACTTAGGAGGAAACCCAAGAGAAGTGTTAGAACAAAATAGAGATAGAGCCCTTCGAGATTATGCATTATCAATAGTAAGGGGGATCCCACATGCAATAGTTTGACCCAATGTAGAAGCAAATAATTTTGAGATAAAATCATCCACATTATAAATTGTCTAGAATAATCAATTCAGTGGGCTTGCTACTTAAGATCCCAGCTCACACATCTCCTATTTGCTAGAAATATGTAATACACTTAGATATAGTGGTGTTACTGATGATGCTATTAGACTTAGGTTATTTCCATTTTTGCAATGAGACAGAGCCAAAACTTTGCTCAGCTCCTTACTCGGTGATTCTATACACACCTGAGATGATTTAGCTAGGAAATTTCTAGCTAATTACTTCCCACCTGCTAAGATTGCCATGTTAAGAATTGAGATAACAAACTACTATCAGCATGATGGGGAAAGCCTATACAATAGTTGGAAATGCTTCAAAGAGTGCCTAAGATGCTGCCCTCACCACAGGTTTTCACGTGGATGCAAGTGCAAACTTTCTATAATGAATTGAATGCAACCACTAGGACCCTCATTGATGCAGCCACCAGTGGCTCTGTTAGTAGTAAAACTTAAGAAGAAGCCTATGAACTCCTAAAGGAAATGGCTAATAATTCTTACTAGTGGCCTACTAAAAGGCTAAATTTCAACATGAGTTATTGCAAAAGTGTTTATGAATCCTTCAAAATACTTAAATTGCAAAAAGAAATAACAATGCTAAATTAAAAGAATTCGGTAAAAGACTGCAACTTAGTTCCAGAGATGTGTGTGAGTTTTGTAGTGGGGGGCATGCTAACTAGGCTTGCAATGGTAATAATCATTTTGCTCCCTCAAATACTGAACAAGTAAATTTTCTATGAAACAAAACAATTCATGATGAGAACTTAACAAACATTAGGAAGGCATGACTCATCAATCTAAAGAATTGAAGCGATACTTCAAAATATAGAAGTCTAGCTAGGACAAAGTTTCCAACTAATAGCTAACAAATAATAAGGAACACTCCCGAGTACTACGAAAGTGAATCCTTGAGAAATATTGAGTTTAATCAAGCCGAAAGATTTGAAGGGAAATCTGATATTTGAAGATTTTAGTAGAAAAACTGAACCTAGGTCTACTATATTTCCCAAAAAAAGTAAAGATAAAACTAGTGAAAAGAAGTGTGCAGAAATTCTTGCAGCTAAGGATAAGAGCTTAGTAGCTATTAAAAAAAGAGATTCAAAGAGACTGAACATCCCCTGTGTTATTGATGGACAAGTTTTTATAGATCCCTTATTCCATCTAGGGGCTTCCATCAATGTAATGCCTTATCATATTCACACATAGCTAGGGATGAGGGGAATGGAAGGCACCACTATAATCTTAGAATTTGCAAACCTTGCATCAGTGACCCCCATAGGTATCTTAAGGGATGTGTTGGTAAATCAAGAAAATTTTATGATTCCTACTAGTTTCATTATATGTGATTGGAATAAATTGAATGAAAATTCTACAATTTTATTTGGAAGACCATAATTTGCCACACCCCGTGCAATAATTGATGATGAAAGTGGATCGATGAGGATTAGAATTAATGGGCGGGAATAAGACATAGATCTCATGCCAATATTAAATAGGGAAGGAGTATATATTTAAACTGGAAAAGAATGGAAAGGAGTAAATTAAATCAAGTAGAGGATAAAAAGGAATTAGAATTGTCCTCAGATTCTAAGCATAGAAATTCAATGGATACCCTATCTAGAGGTAATGAATCTAGCAGTGATAAAATTAAAAGGAAAATGAGAAGAGGCAAAAGAAAGAAGAAAACTACTTATTATCCTAAACTTGACTTGAATGATCTTTCAATTTATGAATTAGGTAGTACGAGTTTAAGCACAATAGAGCCTGCTAGTGCTCACCCAAACTTACCAAAAATCTAGAGAAAAATCCCACAGGGAAGCAAGCGGTGAAAGAGTCAAAGAAAAAATAGGTCGGGCTAAATACATTAAACCAAGCGCTTGTTGAGAGGCAACCCAATCCTTTTTGTTTTGATTAAATTGTCCTTAGTAAAGTTTAATTTAGTAGTTAGTTTTGAATGTTCTATCTCACCAAAGATTGATAAAATTCATAGAACAATAATTTTCTTGTGTGCGCATGCTAGAGCGTGCTGTAGTGCATCTATGCACTCAACACGCTGCATCGCTCAAACATGAGTAATCACTGTGCTATAGCACACCACGACGTGTCCTACCTGAGAACACTGTGCTATAGTGCACCACAGCGGGTCCTACCCAACAACTTAGCACTATATCATGCCATGGTGCATTGTAGTGCGCTGAGCATGCAATGCAAATTTTTATCAATTGGGCAATAGTTCATAGGGGGAATTACAACCAGTCAAACCACCGCTACAGCACGCCTCCAGCCTATCAACACATGAGAAGTCTTTCAAAACTTTTTTTTTGTCTCTCAATTGCTCTTTGATAACTCATACATATGTTGCATACTTTTGACAAACCAATAGGGAAATGACACTTGGTTAAAGGTTAGAGTAATTAAGTCACTTAATTAACAATAGAAAGAAAGGAAGGATGGCTATTTTTTTGAATCTCCCTTTTCTCTCATTCCTCCCTAGCAAACTCGAAACACCCATCATTCTGAATCAATTGGCATCCGGATGAAGGCCACGGTGAGCAAGGATGTAGCAACCTCATCTGCTTGAGGTTGTTTAAATCGCAAGAGGTTCTCTTCCAGGGAGGCAAAACAACGATTCGTGCAAGTTACGTCCAAGATGAGGCTTATCCCGAAAAGGGCTTTGCTCTTTCTTATCGTGTCAATCACAATGACGTAGGTAGTAGGGGATGGGAAAATTTGGTTGGACTGCAGAGTGATACCTACTTAAACATTGTCCAATAGGTTTTTTTCTAATCCAATCAATGATAATCGGTGAAAAATCGTTTTCTATGGGAAGGCAGTTTATTTAAGGATCTAGCAGATAGATAAATTCTATGAACTGAGAGTGGTGGGAAATTGCTCTTATCAAGAATACTTGAGTGACAATTTTGATCCTACCACTATTGCATGTGCTCTCATCCATGGGGATTCCAATTGGAGATGGAATCTTGTCAACATACCTCATGCTATACTGAAGGACATAAGCAATGCTTGGCACGTTCTCATCTCTAGCAAAATAATTCCATCTAGGCATTCATGTGAGGTGACTATAGCAATAGCTATAGAGTGACCCAGAGATATACATATCTTTGGAATCATCCTCGAGCACCTCTGGCTGGACCTAAGTGGGCCTTGTGCAACCCTATATTTTGGCTCTTTAATTTTAAAAATATTCCTTGACCATGGGGAAAAGGTAGTGAAAATGAACTAACAATTCCTCCCAGCACTCCTCTTAGTTGTAGAAACCTGCACGCTCATTTCCAAGAGGGAAAACAGAGCAAGAAGAAAAGACAGAAAGTAGGAGAAGCATCATCTTTAGAAGGCATAAACTTTAAATTTAAGATTATTTAAAAAGAAATTGCTAAAATTTGGGGGGAACACAAGCATGCCAAAAAGCGTGTAGAGAAAGGCATGAGATATTGTAAAATTGTCATCTACCAATAATATAGGTACACACAAGACTTTCACACTGCTCTTAATAATATGCTTACACATTGGAACCTTCACAACAGTCCAAGAGAATGTCTTTCCACAACCTCCAGCACTTGAGCCTCCCCCAAATATGCCATGGCTGACTATAAAGAAGATGAAGAAGAAGAAGAAGAAGAAAAAGAAGAAGAAGAGGAAGATGAAGAATAAATAGGCTGTAATTTTTCTTTTTACTTTTTTTTTTTTTGAATTTTTGGTTAAAAATTCTTATTAAAATCCATTTCTATCATGACTTGTGCTCATATTCTTAAATCTACTTCATTTACTTTTTGAGAAATTTGAATGTGCACAATTAAAATTTAATTATAAATATGAAAGTTCAGTGATATCTGCTTTAATCATTATCTTGTACCCTTATCTAAAAAATTGTGATGTGCGTGTGGTGGAACAAAAGGCTTGTATGAGAAAAATTAAAAGACAATAGAATCAAGAATATGCTTAGGCATTTGTGGGACTTACTGAATGCATTAATGAAGAATGGGCTGAAGAAAAATATCTCTCCCTTAGAGTAAATGTAAGGAAAAAAAAAGGGATGCAGAAAAATATCTCTCCCAAATAATTGAGAAAAGACAAAAAATCAGGATGAAGAAAGATATCTCTCCTAAAGGACAATACTCATTGCAATTCAAAAGATGAAGCACAAATGACACCCAAAATACTAAAATAATGACTCGTGATTATTCTCAAGCAAAAGCTTAGAAATTCCTCATAAGACATTTGGTCAAAGCATCACATATTAAGGTAAAAAAGGGAAAAATGTAGTGAAAAGATTGGAATGGAATTGGGCTGAATATAAGAATATACTTTTATCAACTAGCACCCTATTAAATAGATTTTATACTTTAAAGAAGAAATTCGTTGCTATTTTTTATTTGTGCAAACTAAAAATTTAGAAAATCATTCAATGCATACTCGAGGATGAGTAAGAGTGTGGGGGTGACATGAACCCAAGAGTTATAGACAATTTAGTATATGATTAAGGTACTCATAGGATTATCTGTGCAATTATTTTTAGTTTCTTAAGAATTTTAGGATGATGGACTCAATACAAGGATTTAAGAAGAATATGCGCTTGGATAATATTGCAGCATGCTACAGCGCGCCTTAACAAACCTAACCCAAGAGGTCCACACTACACATACCATAGCGAGCCTCATCATTTCATATTACAAAAGGACAGGTGCTACTGTGCGTTGCAGCGGACAAAACCTGAGAGTTTGGCCCTCTTGTGTGCGGCAGTGAATTTCAAACTGAAAGAAAAATGCTACCGTGTGCCGCAGTAGACTGAACTCGAGAGGTTCGCAGTACAGCGTGCCACATCGCGCTTCATCATTTTAAAATCCTAATGAGAAGGCTCTACCGCGTGTTGCATCAAACCAAACTTGAGATGTCCGTGCTGCAGCGTGCTGCAATGCATTTCAATATTTCAAAATACAGAGAAGTAGGAGCTTCTGTGTGCTGTAGTAGACCAAACCTAAGAGGTTCGCGCTCTAGCTTGCGGTAGCACATTTCAAACCAAAAGCAAAATGCTACCATGTGCCGCAGTGTATCGAACTTGAGAGGTCTACTCTACAGCACGCCATAGCGTGCTTCCTCATTTTAAAATCCTAACAAGAGAGGTCTGCACAATATTGCACCAAGTCGCATATCAAATATAGTGTTTCGTACAACAAAGCTCCAAAGCAAGAACCAAACAAAAACATTGGTGCTACAGCGCACCACAGTGCCCTCACTACAGAGAGCCAGATGCTACAGTGCGCCATAGCGCCCGCCATAATTTTACTCAGGAAAAGGCATTTGAAACATCATTGGGAAGGCCAAAAGACATGATTTCTTCCCTTCCCACACTAGAAATTTATTTCAAAACATTTATACCTTACCATTTCTAATGGAGTTAAATAATAAATGAATAAATTAAATGCAAGTTTTAGGGGATAGGTAGGGGTGGATGTGTAAATGCTATGTGATTTTTGTGAGAGATTATCAAAGCACACACGAAAGGCTTTGAGGAAGTTCCAGAATTTTATCAGCTCAAGAGTTCTTTGCCCTAGAGACTATTGTAGATCCAAAGAAGAGGAGAGCTCTTTCCCAAGGAAGAAAATGGTTGCAACCTGTGAGGAAGAGGAGCGTAGAAAGCAGATGGGAAAAGAAGATCCAAAGAAGGGAGAGAGCCAGAAATATGCGAAAGTTGTTCCCTAGTATTTTATCCCTCTCCTACTCCTTTAACTTTTTATGTACAAGCCATGCAAAGGCTTATCATTTCTTGTTTCTTATCTAATTTTCATATTTTAATGGCAGCCTAAGCCCTCATTGAGGAGGGTTGGGTGTTCAGCATGTAATAATGTAAGGATTGAAACATTGTGTATTATTCTTATTTAAATAAATGTCATTAAGTTTATTTTCATTGCATGTATGTGAATGCTAAAGTTCAAAGACACAATTATATTGTAAATATATGTATAAATTTGTTTAATAGAAAATACCATTGAGCTCAATAGATGGCTTAGATATAAAAAGGTGCACACTAGAGAGTTGACATCACGAATGCCCATGACAACATCTGTTGTGCGAAAACGCTCAGTGTGTAACTTTAAGCTTGAGCAAAGCAATTAAGCAATAGAAGTAAGCTACAAATCTCAGAGTTTCATAGTTCTTGCTTAATTTATGCTAGGTTCATAATGCATGTTAAGCCTAGAATTGAGTGACAAGCTCTATTGAGCTATCTAGCATAATGACCCTGGATATATTAAGTGGATGATGCATGGGAGCTTAGAGACATCAATAGAGCTAAATAACTCATTTTGGGTTTATGCAAGGTCTTAGAGCGTTAAGCACTATGGGGTGATGTAACATAAACCCATGTAACCTAGCAGTTCAATTCCTTAGCTAAACCTATAATTGATGCTTGAGAGTCATTAATGAAATCATGTTTATGAGATGCTCAAACCAATTCAAGATTTTCTAGCTTTGATGTAAGGAATAAACTCACCAAATAAATATGTCATGTATGTGTAAGAGTCGAAAGAGAATGCAATAGTTGTTCATTTCTGAGCACTAGATAAGACTTAAGATATTTAGGGGTTTTCCTTGAGAAGACAAAGTCTCTTGATTTATAAATAATAAAATATTTCCATTTCACTTGACCTGATATTTAAATAAAGAGTACTAGCACGTAAACCTTATTGAATTGCATTCCAAAACCCAAATCTCTGTATTTTTATAGAATTGTATTCTCAAAACAAGAATATTTGACTGCAGTAATTCAGGATCTAAATCATAACACTTATATCATATTTCAACATTAGCAAATTTAAGTTTACTCTAGTAACAAAAGAAAACACCATTCCAGAGGATGATAAATCTCAAGATCTCACCATACCATATTATTTTAGACCACATACACTTGCGTGTAAGCACAGACGTGTATTTTTTAGTCTGTCAATAGTCTATGCACATATGCATGGAACCATCTTTTTTCTTGATGAAAAGTATTGGCGCTTCAGTAATTCATGAAGTTGCCTATTCAGTTTCAGCTATTCCTTGGGTGTCATATGATACGAAGCATTGGATATATATTACATTCAAAGAATATGCTCAATTGCAAACTCTATATCTCTAACAGGTGGAAGATCAGGTAGGTCTTCAAGAAAAATTATAGGGGAATTTGCAAATGATACGGTTCTTGCTGATAGCCACATCTTCTTTATTATCTCCTAACATAGTCACTAGATATGCATCACATCATTTTCTGACTAACTCTTATATGTTTAATATGTTAATCAGAGTAGCTTGAGTATTGAACTTACCTACGAATGATTTGACTTAACTTCCACTGCTTAATGTGATTTTCTTCTTCTCACATTTGATCGTGGTATTATGCTTACTTAGCCAGTTCATTCTATAACTTTTGTCAAAGTTTGCTAACTAGAGTATTATAAGGTTAGCTTCAAAAACTTTGCTCATCGATGGGGATTGCCATACTACAAAATTTTTGAGCATAATGCGTGCTCCAAAAGGTAACCTTATGCTTTAGGAATTGGCTAGGTGATAGAAAGGTTACTTAAGAGTTTTGGCCTAGCTTTCTGATGCACAGGAGTGACTTACTCTATTATCAAAAAGGACATTACAAATTTTGCTGCTTATATCTAGAGTGCCTATGTTGAAATATAACATAGTTTTTCATGCAACATTTAAGTAGAAAGAAAACAATAAGCAAAAGAAGAAATTAAATTAATTTAAAATATACCGGTGTTTACTTCATTGTCTTCAGGTGCAAAGGTAGGATTTAATATGTAGAATCTGGCAGGAGCAAAAGGTTGACAATTAGGGTGTGTACGACCCTGAAGATTTTGAGCATGAGCAAGAGTGGGTGCAGTTTTGAGAGGTGTATCAGGCGCAGACTAACAGATTATTTTTGTACGTCTGCGCTCACATGCAAGTGCACATGATCCGAAGTAATAGTAGGATGATGAGATCTTGAGATTTATCATCCTCTGAGAATGGTATTGGTTTTGTTACTAAAGTATACTAGAATTCAAAAATGTTCGAATGATGAATTGAGTTTGTTGATTGTTTGGTTCTAAATTTAATAATTAGGGTTTCTTTGATTTGAAACTACTTTTTAAAAAGTAAGGAGAGTTGGGGCTAGCACGCAATTCATTAAGGGTTTTGTGCAGGTACTCATATTTATCAATTTTAAGTGTAAAATACTTTGATGTGTTATGTATAATCAAGTAGAATAATCTTCTCTAGGTGTTCCCCAAATTGGACTAAGTTATGCCTATTGCTCAGAGGTAAACACAAGTGGTTCACTCCTGTCACATAGACCCTCACATGATCAATTTTAGTTAAATCTGATACTTACATCTAAGTTATCAAATATATTATTTTAGTTGCGCAATCACATGAGCTTGATTCCAACATTGGCTCACATGCATCAGTTTTAAGTTTGGCTAATAAAGAGAGTTATTGGGCTTAGTGGGTTATGTCACAACACCCATAAGCACTCAATGCATCATCATCCTCGCACACATTTAGAATGAGCCATGGAGCTCAATTAGTGGCTCTTGGCTCACACGCATCAACTTCTCTGCTTAGTTAAAGGGAGAATGCTATGATGCTTATAGAGCATGTCACAAGGCACTAAAACATATAAGCTTTAATTTTTGTTGTGCGTGGTAGCGTCAAGGTTTCTATTTTGAGATCACTGCAGTGTGTGGTAGTGAGGTTCCTTAAAATAACTTTAAGTCCGGGCAACATGTACTTCCCGCTGTGGTGCACAGTAGCGCCAAAGTCTATGTCTGATTTTCGCTACGGTGCGTGGTAGCGCCACAATCTTTGTCTTTAAACTGCTGTAGTGCATGGTAGCGGGATCCATTTTAATTATGTTAAAGTGTGGCAATGTTGAACTTCCACTATGGCGCACGGTAGTGCCTGAGTCTCTATCTTGAGATCGATATGGCATGCGGTAGTGGGATACCTTCTGTCATGGAACCGCTATGGCGCGCGTAGCACCAGAGTCTCTGTCTGGATCCTACTATGATGTGTAATAGCATGACACTCTCTACTTTGGCCTACTATATCATGTTGTGGTGTGCTAGGGTGTGCCACAGCAGTTTTCTTCCACAATTTCTATTTTCAGCCCAAAATTACATTTAGCTCTTTCATGCCCTGATCATAAAAACACATCAAAATAGATGGGTCCTAATGGAAAAGTATTTTTTTTGTTAGCCTATTTTATTATAAATCTTAGATTTATCACACCCCCACACTTAGCTTCTTCCTCTCCCTCGAGGAAGCACAAAAATAATGAATTTTTCTGATATCTATAGGTTGTACAATTCAAAAGGGTGAGTGTGAAATTTCTTCTTCAATTATGATTTGACTTAATAAGGTGTTTGTAGAGAAACATGAATTCTAAAAATACCATGGCAATATTTTCCTTTCTTTACACTACTCTATTTTTCTTCTTTCAAAATGTATGATGCTCAACTCGTATATTCTGTGGAGGTTTCTAGGATTTCTTAAGTTAGAAATGACCAGATTCTGTATTTTAGAATTTTCTTGCACCATATATGCTTCTTCTTATAAACAGTAATGAATGTTTCTTTTTAGGACATACATTTATTTACTTCCTATTTTTCTCAATTTTTTTAATTAATTTGGGAGAGATATCTTTTTTCATCCATGAATTTTCTTTTTACCTTTAGTTCAAGGAAGAGACATTATTCTTCATCCCCTTTTATTATCCAATGCGTTCAGTAAATCCTACAGAAGCTTAGCACATTCTTTATTTTACCATTTCTTGCTCCTCTACGTCATGCTCCTTAATTCCTCACCCCTACACTTAGGTTAGAGCATCATACCTTTTTGATTTGTGGAAATTATAGTGATTAGCAAATAAATTCATTCAATTAGAAGACTTTAAGAACTATTATATTTCAAATGTTCACCTTTCATTAAGTAATTCAAAATGCTAAAATTTTTCAAGAATCCCATAGCAGTTAAATTCTGTGCGTTAAAATTAAGAAAAAATATTTGGAGATAAGAATGAAATTTCAATCAGCACAAGATAATGGGGGAATTATATTCACTAAGATTTATTATAAATGGAAACAAGGTACAAAGTAAAACAAAATAAACAAACAAAAGAAAAGAATAGGAACATAAAACCTTTTTATCGTGGGTTGCCTCTCACAAAGCGCTTGTTATAATATCGTCAGCCCGACACTTGCAACACCTTCTATGTGATTCCTTCGATAGGAAGGTTTTACAATTTCCATTCTTCTTTTTCTTGCCAATTCTCTTCTTCAAAGTATGGTTTTTAAGTTCTTACCATTCACTTTAAATATACCTTCTTTTGATGCTACTTCTATTGCGCCATGGGGATGAATTCTTACAATGGTAAAAGGTCCAAACCACCTTGGTTTCAATTTTCTTGGGAACTGTTTCAGCCTTGAATTAAGCAAAAGGACTTTCATCCCCGGTTGAAAATTTTTCAGTTTAATTAACTTGTCATGCCATTTTTTTGTTTATTCCATACAAATTCTAGCACTTTTATATGCATTAAGCTATATTTAGTTAAGTTCACTTAATTACAAAATCATTCATTCTCCTGCTTGCCTCAAATCGAAATTCAGTTTTTTAATAGCCCAAAATGCACAATGCTCAAGTTCGACAGGTAAATGGCAGGATTTTCCATATAGAAGTTTGTATGGGGACATTCTTAAGGGGTCTTAAGTGCAGTTTGATAAGCCCATAAAGCGTCTTGTAATTTAGACGTTCAATCTTATCTATTCTTGCTTACAATTTTCTCTAGAAGTTGTTTAAGCTCTCTGTTGGAAAACTTAACTTTACAGCTTGTTTATGAATGATAAGCAGTTCCCACTTTATGTTTCACCCCCTAGTTCTTCAGTAGAGTTTTAAGATATTTACTGCAAATATGATTTTCTCCATCACTTATCAGAACTCTAGGGGTACCCAATATTGCCAACACATTTTCCTTAAGTAATTTTACTACAATTTTAAAATTGTTAATGATATAGGCAATAGCCTCCACCCATTTTGATACATATTAAACTTCCACCAAGATGTAGCTATATATTTTAGACATAGGAATATGTGCCATGAAATCAATTCCCCAAACATCAAGCAGCTCAACTTCAAAGATTCCATTTAATTGGTAACTCATCTCTTCTACTAATATTTCCTATTCTTTGGTAGTTATCATAGCTCATAACATAATTAGCAGTATCTTTAAATACATTGGGCCAAATGAATCTTGACTGAAGTAACTAAGTTGCAGTTCGATCAATCCCATGATGGCCTCCATAAGGAGAAGTGTGGCAAGGAAAAAAATATCACTGACATCAGATTTAGTAATGCACTTTCTCAAGAGGTGATTTGCATAGCATTATAAAGAGTGGGATCATGCCAAAAATAATGGTTAACATTAGAGTGAAATTTTTTTCTTTGTTGGTAAGTAAGATCATTTGGTATGACACCTCTCACGAGATAATTAGCAAAATCAGCAAACCAAGGAGGTTTCGAAGAGGCAATTGCATAATGTTTTTCATCCGGGAAACTTTCACAAATATCATTTAATTTAACTATTGTCAGATAAGTTAACCTTGATAAATAGCTTTCCACTACATTATCACTTCCATTTTTAGCTCTAATCTCAAGTCCAATCCTTGGAGAAGCAACACCCATCGTTTTGAAGAAGATATTTTATAATAGCATGGTTAGTATAGACAATGGTTCTCAAACCAGTTAAATAGAAATGAAATTTATCGAATGCAAAAAAATGGCCAAAAGCTTAAACAGGTTGTTGCCTGTGTTATCAACGATTCTAAAATTGTAATAAAATTTCTTAAGGAAAATATGTTGGCAAGATTTGGCACTTCTAGAGTTCTGATAAGTGATGGTGGAAATCATATTTGCAGTAAACATCCTGAAACTCTATTGAGGAACTTTGGGGTGAAACATAAAGTGGGATCTGCTTATCATTCACAAACAAGCGGTAAATTTAAGTTTTCCAACATAGAACCATACATGAACAATTCTACCATGGAAATATACATGGAAAATTCCTTTCCCTACCATGAAATGGCATTTCTCCCAATTCAAAACAAAATTTGTATCTTCACATTTTTTGAGAACCTTGTACAAATTTGCTATGCAATGGTCAAAGGATTCTCCAACTACAGAAAAATCATCCATGTATATTTCCAAAAAGTCTCATATCATATTAGAGAAAATTGCCATCATGAAATATTGAAAAGTGGTTGGGGCATTAAACAATCCAAAGAACATTTATCTAATGGCAAAAGTTCCATAAGGGCTGGTGAAAGTCGTCTTCTCTAAATCTTCCAGGGTTATCAAAATCTGATTGTAACTAGAGTATCCATCCAAGAAACAGTAAAAAGGGTTTCCCACTAACTTATCTAGCATTTGATCTTTGAATGGTAATGTGTAACGATCCTTCTTGGTGGATTTATTTAGTTTCCTATAATCTATGCAAACTCTCCACCTTGTTACTTTTCTAATTGGAATGAATTAATTGTTATCATTCAAAATTGCAGTTATCCCTCTTTTCTTTGGCACAACATGTATAGGACTTACCCAAGGACTATCCAAAATTGTGAAAATAATTCAAGCATCAAGAAGTTTTATAATTTTTTATGCACCACCCTAATGTTTTGATTCAAACACCTTTGAGGTTCAATTGATGGTTTGGAATTATCCTCTATTAAGATTCTATGCATACATAGGGTTGGGTAGATTCCTGTCAAGTTGCTTATGCTCCATCCAATTTCTCTTTTACGATCTTTTAATACATTATAAAGTTGACTTTCTTGTTTTTAGTTGAGCAAATCTGAAATTATCATAGGTAGTGAGGTTCCTTCCCTTAAATACACATATTTCAAATGGATTGGGAGAGGTTTAAATTCTAATTCATGAGGTTCCTCAATTGATTGCAAAATTTTTCTCTTTTCTTAAATTAACTCTTCACTATCATTCTCTCCTTCAAATTCCTCAAACTTTTTGTTTATGTCAAAATCTTATTCCTTCACATCTCTTGACATCATTAACTCTTCAGTTAAGTCTAATCTCCAACATTCCTCATTAGACTCTCCTTGGTGCCTTAGGGTGTTGTGAATGTTAAATTTTACTTCTTCCCCTTACAATGCAAACTCAACTCTCCCTTATCCACATTAATCATAGTTTTTCTACTGGCCGAAAAAGGTCTACCAAGAATTTTGGGCATTTCTTGGTGTTCGTCCTCCATGTCTAAGATAATGGAATCGCTTGAAAAGATGAATTTATTGACTTTGACTAGAATATTTTCAAGAATTCTCATTGGAGTTTTAACTGATCGATCAAGAAGTTGTAGAAGAATGAGGTGGGTCTCAAATTTTCTATCCCCAATTTTATAAAAATGTAGCAGGGCATTAAATTTATGGATGCCCCAAGATCACAAAAAGCCTTCTGGAAGGAATGGCTTCCAATAGCACAGGGGATTGTAAGACTTCCATGGTTTATTCTTTATAGGGGAATTTTCTATTGTAGAATAGAACTACATTATTCAATTAAAGCAACAATTATTTTTTCTTGTATCTTCCTCTTCTTAGATAATATGTCCTTCATAAACTTGGCATATGCTCTAGTGCTTCGGCAAATGGAATGTTTATGTGAAGGGTTTTGAAGGTCTTTAAGAATTTATGAAATTGAGCATCCAGTTTTTCTCTAGTCATGCATTGAGTGTAAGCTTTGTGCTGAATAATACTGAACTAGTCAATTTGGGATGTCTGTCCTAATGACTCTACTTCCCTTACCGTATCCATATTGTTATTTGTTTCCCCTTTTTTTTCTTCCCTTGTGGCATGAGAAGTTGCTTCAATCTTCTTAGAAATTACATGTTAGGTAATCTTCCCGCTTATTAGAGTTATAGAGTTTTTTATCTCAGTCTCACATCCTCTTATGGCTTCCACTAATACATGTTTTTAATTGATTAATGATATTTCTCAA
Source organism: Gastrodia elata (assembly GCA_016760335.1). Taxonomy (NCBI): domain Eukaryota; kingdom Viridiplantae; phylum Streptophyta; class Magnoliopsida; order Asparagales; family Orchidaceae; genus Gastrodia; species Gastrodia elata. The sequence goes on from CM028681.1 coordinate 33,235,606, forward strand.
TTGCAGTTCAATTTTTTTCACAGTATCTTCTTATCTTAATAGAGTGTTTACATGTCTGTTAAGTGCTGCATCAGTTTTATTCATGAATTCAGTTGTAGAAGCTTTGAATTCTCTCAAAGAATGCTCATAGTTCCCTCTATTCCAATTAAGATTATTGCCATAGTTACCGATTACATTTACATTCCCTATTTCATATCCATCACCTTGAATTGCACTAGCTTGCATATTTTATGTTGTTCTGTTAAGTTGGGAGAATTTATTTTGAGGTTCAATAATTTTATGGGAATCAGATAAGAAAGTGCATTCATTTTATTGGTGTTAAGCCTCTCAATGTGCCATTGGTACGCATTGTCGACCATCTCTTCTAATAGGTCATAGGCTTCTACTTGGGTTTTGCTACTCAAATCCTCCTACAGCAGCATCACTTAGGGTTCTAATGGGTGCATCATCCATTATAGAATGTCTACACTTGCATTCACTGCTGAAACCTATGATGAGGACAGCGCCTTATGTACTCCTTGAAGCTTTCCCAACTATCGTATAAGGTTTCTTCATCATATTGGCAAATGTTGGTTATCTCAATCCTCTACCTAGGTGTCTTTGTAGGTGGGAAATATTTGGCTAAGAATTCCTTTGCCAAATTGTCCCAATTTTGAATAGAGTCGCTAGGTAGAGAACTGAGCTAGCTTTTAGCTGGGTCTCTCAGCGAGAAGGGGAATAGCCTAAGTCAATGGCATTATCAGTGATACCTTTTTACTTAAATATATCACAAATCTCCAAGAAGTTGGAGATGTATGAATTTAGATCCTCAGTGCAAAATCCCCCAAATTGACTGTTATGTACCATATTTAGAGTTCAAGATTTGATCTCAAAGTTATTTGCCTCTATATTTAGCCTAACTATAGCATGAGGAATTCCCCTTACATTTGGTAAGGCATAACCTCTTAAAGCCCTACCTTTTTGTTCTTCTACTCCTCCCATTGAATATCCATCCAAATTGTCCATGTCTAGTCATTCTTGATTTATGATTAATTGTTCTCTCTGAGCTCTTTAGTAGGTTCTCATTATTTTGGGATCAAAGAGAATGTATGAACAATATCTTCTACTCATACAAACTAAATTTCTAGTTGTAGTAATTGCAAATAAAAAAATATCAAGCTAAAAGTATAAATAAATATAATCACAAAAATAGAAAAAAATTTGCAGAAAATAAAAGAAAAATTCAAATCACTAGTTACTATCTAATTATCTTTAATATGAAGCTATTAAATTGTTCCCCGGCATTGGCGCCAAAAACTTGACATACTATACTTGTAGATCTGTGTAGACACGCAAGTGTGCATGGTTTGATGTAATATTGGGATGGTAAGATCTAACTAAATTTATGAGAATGGTATTAGTATTATTATTAAAGTGTACTAGAATTCACTTATGTTTGAATGATGAATAAAGTTTGTTGATTGTTTGGTTCTAAATTTGACAATCTAGTTTTTTTTTTATTTGAAACTATTATTTAAGAAGTAGGGAGAGGTGGGTTTAGCAAGCAATTCATTTAGGGTTTTGTGCAGGTACTCATCTGTATCAATTTTAAGTGTCAAATTATTTATATTTTTTAAGTATAATCAAGTTGCATAATCTTCTCTAGGGCATCCCCAAAATTGGACTAAGTTATGCTTATTACTCAGAGATGAACACAAGAGGTTCAATCCTGGCACATAGACCCTCACATGATCAATATTAGTTAAATCTGATACTTACATCTATGTTATCAAATATGCTGTTTTAGTTGCGCAATCACATGAGCTTGATTCCACCATTGGCTCACATGCATCAGTTCTAAGTTTGGCTAAGAAAGAGAGTCATTGTAATTAGTGGGTTATGTCACATCACCCACAAGCAATCAATGCTTCATTGTCCTCGCACATACTTAGAATGAGCTATGCAACTCATTTGGTGGCTCTTGGTTCACACACATCAACTTCTCAGCTTTGTTAAAGGGACAATGCTATGATTCTCATAAAGCTTGTCATGAAGCTCTTGGCAATCGTGCTTATGTTCTAGCATAAGTTAATGGTAAGTAGTGGAGCTCAAGATTTAGTAGTTGTTCCATCGCTCCATTTATCTTATTAGACCTAAGGATTTGCTTTGATAATCCTCCCACAATGAATGTTATCACAGATATTCGCGGGGAGGACTCTCTATGCACATACCCTTAGTTTTAAAAACCAAACTAGCTTGATAGTTTTTTTTTGTTTAAATTAACATAAATAAACCACATTCATGACACATCATATGTCCAAGCATTCTTCAACTCAATAATCAAGAAATGACTAAATAAATTAATTCATTAATAATTCTGAGTACAAACACATTTTAATCCCTCAAATCATTACATGTATTTGCCGAACCCTCACCAAAAATGGTTTAGGCTTCCCTTAGAAAAGAAATACAAAAACATCACAACAAAACTGAGAACCCTTAAATGGCTCTTACATACTAGAAATTGAGAGAAAGATTAAGATATAATACTAGGAACAGCTGTCGCATTCGCATGATCTTATCTCTATCTCTGATCCCCTTCTTCTTTCTGTGTCTGTGCTGGATATTCTTCCTTCAATGCAAGCCTTACTTCTCCTTGGGTAGGGGCGACTCTCCTTCCTTATTGCTCAATCACCTCCAATCTTCTAAATCCTTGAATATCCAATTATAGAACCCTCTCTTAGTCTTTCTCATTAGCTTTTATAATCTATAAAATCCTTCTCAGCATTTGTGCAGCCAACTTGTCTTCTGTTTGAGACTTTGAATTGTAATTAAATGTTATTTTATTTATTCTTTTTTGAAAACTGATAAAGTTTTAATGTTCCTCCTTTATTTTTTTATGGGGAAGGGGAATAATTATTATCTATGTCCTTCCCTATGCTGCTTCTAATGCTTTTACCTGGCAGATATTTCGACGAGCGCTACAGCGCGCGGTAGCACATGTGTCTTTGTTTTGAGACCACTACGGCACACGGTGGCAGGTGAGCTTTTAGTTCTGTAGTGCTGCGACGTGCGGTACCATCAGTGTATCTGTTTTAAAATAGCAGCAACGCGCAATGGCGAGGTGCTTTAGAATTACGCTAAGTTCGTGCAACATGTACTTCCGCTGTGGCACGCGATAGCGCCGAAGTCTCTATCTAAATTCCACTATGGAGCATAGTAGCGCCAATGTCTCTGTCTCAAAACTACTATAGTTCCCGGTAGCGAGATGTCTATGAATTATGTTAAAGTGTGGCAATGTTGAATTTCCTTTGTGGCACTCAGTAGCACCAGAGTCTCTGTCTTGTGATCACTTCAGCATGCGGTAGCAGGATACCTTCTACCATGGGACCACTTTGGGGCATGGTTGCGCTAGAGTCTCTATATAGAACTTATTACAGTGAGCGATAGTGTGGCGCTCTCTATCTTTGGTTTGCTATAGCACGCTGAGGCGTGCCGTAGCGGTTTTCTTTTGAAATTTTATTTTTCAGCCCAAAATTGCATTTGGCTCTTTCTTGCCTGGAAATTATAAAAGCACATCAAAGTACACAGGTTCTGATAGAAAATTATTTGTTTTTATTAACCTATTTTACTATAAATCTTAGATTTAGCACATATAATGGTAACTGCATTGATAGTCTTCTCAAAGGCATAGTTGAAGAAACAATGATCATGCCTGTTATAAGTGAAATAGACATTCACCTGATGGCAACATTTATAATACGGATGGGGACATAATCCACTGAATATATAAAGAATATGAAAGTAAATTAAAATAGTAAGTAAGAGATAGGGTGCTGAAAACAAAAATCTATAAAGAATCTGAAACTAAATAAAATACTGAAACAAATTTATGTCGTAAGCCACTGAATATATATATGTACCTGAATAAGCCACGGAATATTATATCTCAAATATACATAACCTTGATGTCACATGACATCCCACAGATCCTAGGTGAGCAGAAATATTCCGCTAACAAATCTTGGATGAGCAAAACCACTCCACTAATGCAATGATATGCTTATGAAATTCATAATATGCCAAAGTTTTAATAATAGAATGCTTTTAAATCATTGAAAACTAGAAAATAGACTGTATGAACTGTATAATTCTATCTTAAGTTTAACTGTATGAACTGTATAATTCTATCTTAAGTTCACTGAATCCAACATTCATTCCATATCAAGATTTTATAACATCCTAATTCACACATGTTAAGAGTACATATGCATGATTAGTATGTTCTTGGAAGGGTGACTTTAAGCACTTAGTTTGTTTAGCTACACATACAAATGCACATAAGGTAAGGGACACAATCCTATTACAATTTATTGTTTAAACTAAAATATTAAATTCTCAATCTATAACACACTTTGAACTTGGGATATTTATCCTGAATTGAACTATACTTATCTAATTACCTAAGAAAAGACCAAAACTCTAAAGTTTTATTCAGGGTAAATCAATCAATTCAATATTCTACTGAATAACTCAATTCTATGGATATGCACTACAATCTCCATATGTTAAAACTAGAGTTCTCTTTTTAACAATCTACTTAACGATCAAGGATTTAAAAGCTAATGAATTTCTTGTCCGTTGTGGTAAGTCTTAAACAATTGGCTCCAAGGAAGTGGCATATAAGTCATTTAATTTAGGATACTATCATGAAAGATAATCTCAAACTAAGTCTTTTAGGTCTTCCTACCACAAAGCATAGAAATAATCATCTATGGTTGTTAAGGTTCATCTAAGGCCCTATTTCAAAATAAGACAAATAAGGCATCTTCCCTACCTCAAAAATAGCCCTACTTAAAAGATAGAGTATTTCTTAAACTTAGAACTCTCTTTATACTTTAAATATCTACAACTGCTAATTATCACATTTAAATTACAAGTTAATTCTAAGAAACTAAGATAATGAAACCTCATGTAGGTTTACGAGTTTAATCACTATGTTAAAATGCAAAATCAAGCATGCTAATTCTCTTATGTTATAATTCAACCCAATACTCCAGTTATGGAGATAAAATCTTAAATCTCATAGTAATTGATTGTTAGTAAATCCATCATATTTTAGTGAGGATTAATCCATGCTAGTTATCTTGTTTAAGAGGAAATTAAAGTTTTTAAGATTGAATCAAGATGATTAATCACATGAGTTATGATAAGATTTAATTCTTCTAGTTTACTAGCCTATAATCAATGTCAAATCATCTAGTGCAAACTAAGTTCATTCAAAAATAGAAGGTATAAAATTTGTGTCTTAATTTCTTAGGTTTAATTTACTTCTAAACTTAATTAATGCTAGATTAGAGTTGAAGCTAATTAAGATATAATTAGGGTTACTCATGCAAAACCTTACATGCAAGATCATCATTAAGTTACTTATAAATTATTGAAGTTCAAATCAGCAATAAATTCCATTTTGGTGAAGCCAAAATGGTTTATTAAGCTATTTAAGGGTTTTTCACTAATTAAGTAGTTAAGGAAAAATTAAAAAATTTAATCATGGAGAATAATTCAAATCATTACCAATATATTCTAAATACTAAGATGAAAAATTAGAGATAGTGAACATACCAGTTGCATAGTTACTTAAGATAATTTTTGCTAAACATAGATTAGGATAATTAAAACATCACTCTCAAAATAAATTATAAAAATTAATCTTAATCATTTATATTATATCCTACACATCAGGATGAAGCAAAAGAGACTAAAATCCTATAATTTGGCTAATTATTGATCTTAATATGCAAAATTAATTTTCCAAAGTAAATAAGCAATATTAAGAAAGTAAATCACAGAAACTAAAATATTATTATAAATTTTTGTTCTACATATTTTTATGATCAAAATAGTATATTGGATCATACTATTTGGATAAGAACTTATAGAAATAACTAAAATCAAAATTTTCATTGAAATCGTTATAGTTAGAACTTTTGAAAATGTGATTTCATTTGAAATTATTTCATTTTAACAGCTCTAGCTCGATCGGGTAGATAGGGACCCGGCATGTCGGTCCAGATTGGAACTGCGCGAGTCGACTGGGCCCGATGGCAATTGCTGCTTGGATAGTGCAGATCATGGGTCCGCCATACCCGCGTTGTCATCTAATTCTCCGTACCTCATCCATGACAATGGATGATTAGTGTTAGGGTTTTGAACAAAATTAAGAATGCTCCAACCATGGCATGACCTAAGCTCAATCGTTACAAGATCAGTAGGCCATGACACATCGAATGCACTAAGAAACCACACAAGGGAAGGCTTGGTCTGTTCGGGCCTTACTAATCCAAAACTGCACCAATGGGTGCATTGCAGATAGGCAATTCTCCCCATAAGGATGATATCTTGGCTCTTACTTTACATGCAAGATCATCATTAATTATTATTCCTAGACAAAGCAAAGCCCCACAGTAGCTTGGTTTGGGCTAGCCCAGATTGTCAGGAGTTTACTATGGCTCAGGTGTTGCACTCTACTTTGCAAATCCTAGGCAGTTTTTGCATGATCGAGTTGATCAAACATGATCATCAACAAGAATCATCCTACCAATCATTGTCATTAGAAATTTAAATGTATTATGGCATAATGGCCTGCTCAATATATTAGAAGGATGGGTACCTGATCGAAGAGCTTGACCAATAAGCTGAGGATAATTAGAGATGAGCCAGAAGCTGAGCTAACTATTGCTGGTATCCTTACGATCAACGAGTTGATAGGGAGCTTGAACACCAAGATTAACCTCAAAGGTATCGGGAGTTGGAACTGGAACCTTGGTAGGTTGACTGGAACATTAGGGAGCAGGAAGATGAGTAATTTAGGTGTTAGTTGGGGGTTTAGCAAGCTCAAGAAATGCAAAGGGGACTCTTGAGAGTGTTCATGAGCAATTTATAGCTCGAGGAAGTCCATGGAAGTTGGGACAAGGCCAGTCGGTCTGAGCCCCAATGTCAATGCCAATTGGCTGGTACGGTAGAGGCCGGGTCGATTGGGCGGCTAGCAAATCTTTCTATTTGAGTAGTGGAGAGCAATAATCTCGATGATATGGATGCGAAGTGGAGGATAGCCATTGGCACTGGCATACAGAATAATTTCTCTTATCAGGATTGTGAACAGAGCCAGGATGATTATCCATAGTGTGATAGAAGCAGGAGTTGTCTGATCAATCATGGAAAAGACATAACAGTCCTGATCTCCCTGATCCTAATGGTCAATCGCAGGATGATTCGGGTCATCGGATTAATGGGTATGATCCAACTCCTGAGATTATGTGTGGTAAGCACTAGATCTTAGTCAATAGGTGCAGGAAATGGAGGGCTGAGATGTGTTGTTTCGATTGTCGTGTATGCAGAGCCTCGCAGCAAATTTCCCACGGTTCGCACAACGAATCTTGAGTGATCAGACAACTGTTGTGATTTAGAATGCAATTAAAAATTGTTGGAAGCCCTTATATGCAATTTTACCTATATAAATTACATTAAATTACAGCCTAAATGACCTCCAAAAATTCCTAAACTTGCAATCCTAGCTAATTTGGGGGTGAGCAATTCAAAAATATAATCAGAATTTAATTTGGAGATCAAAATATTTTGGTTATGTTTTAGGACTCCTAATTTGACAAAATTGCCACTTTATTCTAGTGAGGTTCAGGATTAGGTCCTAATGACCTTATGAAGGTAATGGAATAATTATTTAGGTGTGATGAAGTTTTAGTTAAGTTTGGTAACAATATATGATTATTACTGAAATTGAGGCAATTTATAGCATCAGGAGGGAGCTTAGAGTGTAGTTAATAGGTCTAGCTTTACTCGAGATCTTAGACCAATGCTCAACCCTCAAGTTTCCAACTGGAGCTAGTTAGCCACAAGGTCCGATAGGAGGTACCTAATATATTTAGGGAAGGAGCTAACTGTTTGTCAACATGGCCCTGCGAGAGGGATACAGACCCTGGCGCCAGTGTACATGAGATTTCTTCTGTCAAGGCGCGAACGAAGTCAAGATGAAGATCCACATTACCGAGATGCACAAGATTTGTTTGATTATTCAAAGGAATGATGTAATTATCTTGATGTGATCCTAGGTAACTGATAACTGTAAAGGATATCTTGACCATCGGATCGTAGAAACGATCCAACGCTTGGAATCAAGGGCAGCAAGGATCAGATCCAAGTCGTCAGATCAAAGTGGTTAGACAGTTATAGGGTGTTGGCTCCATTTTTGCATGACCCAGGCTCCGTAGCAGATCTCCCATGATCCACATAGCAGATCCCTAAGGAGCCAACCGTTTAAGGGTAGGATTGTAAATATTAATTTCTTGGAACCCTAATTTCAATTTTCCTCATTTTCAAAAAATTCTATTATGACCTTAGTGACCTCAAAAAATCCCTTAACTTGCACCCCTATGTAATTAGGGGGTAAGGAATTCAAAAATGATATTAGAATTTGATTTGGAAATCAAATTATTTTAGCTATTTTCTAGGGTTCCAAAATTAATAAAATTGCCAATTCAGCGTATTGAAGTACAATTCACCTCTAAACTTTAGGGTTAGGTTCTAATGACTTGATAAAGCCAATGGAATGAAAATTAGAAGTTGGATAAGCTTGGTTAGTTATGGTAAGAACCTGGGGTTGTTACAAGTATGAATTGCCATAAAATTTTAAGTACAGAACTTTGAAATACTTAGGATGAAATATCATTAAGGCTTATAATTTCTTAGATTGGTTAAGTTAATAAGCTAAGACTATAAGTGAGCTTACATAACATTGAGGATTAGAACATTAAGGCCTTGAACAACTAATTAAGAGCTAAGACTTAGAATCCTGTAAGCACTAACCATCATAGTAAGAATTGGGACTTATTTCCCATATTAGTTAGACATGGAACCTTAAAATTTTGAAGGGGAACTTAATTATTAGATTAGCAACACAATGTCAAATGAAAATAGACAATAATAACTAATTAATATCATTCCTTTAGTTTGATCATATTAGAATAGAAGCTTTATAAAATAGTTAAAACTGAGATTAGACTAGAATTACTCAACTAATGAATCACCTAAGACTAAGACAGTAAAAGTAATTAGATGATTGAACCTTCATAAGAATTGAATAATCAAGATGATAGTGAGATACGGTAATTTTGAAATTAATAATAACTTAGATATTTGAGTAGTGTAAGTTATAGATTCCTTACAACCTTTGAAGTGAGACATTAGTTTCGAAATTAGAGAACCATTTAGTTAAGCCTTCGGGTACCTTAAAATGAATAGGATAAAATCTTTTAGCTTATATGATAGAATGTTCCAATAGAATAGAAGTGCATTTAGATACTTTAATTAAGTGTATTATTAGCAATAAGATAAGATGCTTATTTGTAACTTTATAATTATATCTATAAATTCTTTTTTCACATCAATAAGACCTTAACCAAATTATTTTTTTCAAAACCTTACTTAATTATTTATTATTATGTATTAATATATGAAGACATTTGATGAATGCCTAATTCAATTGAGGAGCTTGATTAGCTCCAATCATGGGATATATAACTAAAGTAGATATTAACAAATATCACATAGTTTAAAATTAGCTTTCAACATCTTTGAATGCTGCAATGTATTGAGACTAAATCCTTGAAAATATTCATAAAGACATTGTGCATAAATTAAGCATATAACATTTACATAGGGGATTCATGTAGTGAACTACTATGCCAGGGCAGGCTATGGAGTAATAAAGAGATCACACATATCCTAGAGGGGGAGTGTGTGTATTATGGGAAATCCCGCCTTACTTGGTTAAGCAGATGTGCTTGACTCCTCATTTGTTCTATAATTTTGCCAGCAAAAAAAAACACTTAAATCAAGATAAATAACTTACATTTTACAGTCATTTATGACTGTTCTTACATTTCTCACCATCTTCTTAATTGTGAGTCATAGTCTTTTGACTATGCTTACTCAATCCTTTATGACTGCTTTTACTATATAGTCAATCATTGAGACTAAGAATTTTCTTACTTGCATATGTTATAGGTTCACATGTATATATAGTTCCTTTATTTACTAACTTGCAGTGTATGTTTTTAATATTTCCATTTTGCTTACACTACTTCCTCTTATGTTACTTAGCATATGTCCATTTGTACATATTTCTTTCTATTTTTATTCACCACTTATTAGTATAGCTATACTTACATTTCTTACTCTCATATTTGATACAGATTATCACCAACTTTCCTCTTATTACTACTTTTATCTTTTTGATTATTATTTACAGTCATTTACCTTACTTTAGTTTTATTTTATTTCTTTGCGCTCTGCTTAACTAATTGAAAATGGCTAATGTGATATCCACTCAATATAAATAACTTGGTTTCCTAAATTGTACTTAGCTTTTTAAGTCTAATCACTTATTTTTCTTTTATTGGCTGTATCATACCGTATTAAATATCAAATATGATAGATTAGGAGCTTGTTGTGGATATTGAACCTGAGATAGATCGAATCCAATAGCTACTGATTGAAGACCTTTATTTTCACTATCTTTTCTTTTACTTTTGCATCCCATAAGGATGAGTGTCATTACGTCTAAATATTTGTATAACTTTAATTAATTTAGGATGTATTACTTTAATGTTTTGTGTTGTGTTTTCACTTTCTTTTTTGGACGATTAGAATGGCTAACATTTACTTAATAGTATACATCTAGTTTTTTACTTTAGAGACCCTTTCCTCCACTTTATGCTTAATAGTGGGTTAAGACATACTAACATAGTATTAAGTACTACAGTATCACCTAATACTGGATTGAGTTCCTGATCCAATATCGGGTTATTATAAGAAGACCCAGAGTGATGGTCTGGGCCGTACTCGACCCATGCATTTTGATTGCGCATTTTTAATTAGGTTGAATTAATCATTATATTTTACTTTACCCAAAGGTTAAAATTATATGGATTTTATTTAAAATTTATTTTTAAAATATATAAATTAATGCAATTCCAAATATAGTGATCTAATATGTCATTATAATCAAAAAAGCATAAGGCATATGACTATGGAATAAAATTTAGATTTTCGTGATTAATTTTCTTAATCATCCTCTAATTACACTAGTATTGGATTAGTGAATTTCATGTCTAATAATTAACCAAAATTTATGTTTAAGGTACTGACTTTTGCCATAATCTATGAATAATTTAATAATAAAAATAAATATATATTTTTTATGGATAATTCTATTAATTGCCAACTAAGTAACATAAATCTTGATTATTGAAAATTAGAGTATTAATTATCCAATTTATGTGTTTAAGGTGTTAATTTACTACTTAGATAGTAAGGAATCCATATAAATAGAGAGAATTCAATATGGAACCCTAGATCTTAAAGCCAACATTTAAACCTTTAAGAGTATTATTTCAATGGAAAAGTCAAAGTGCTTAAAAGGTGAGTTTAGAATCTTTGTGTTTTTCCTTGTACTTTAAATTAGGGATTAAAGTGCTTAGGACTGTAGTTCGATTAGCATCTCATAATATCCTTCGCTTTGCCCTTAAGGCTCTTTTAGTTTAATAGGGGCCAATGCCTTTCCCATTCAGAGACTCCAACTACTCTCTTTACTTTGTAACCTCAGCTTTTACTTTGTCACATAGTTACAAATCCCCTAAGCTAATGTCTCAAACAAAGCCTTAGATTTTAGCCTGATAGAATAATGAAACAAGGTAATCCCACGAGAAGTAGATGATTCACAAATCACCCCAGTTCAGTAGTGAAAAGGCAGCACAAAACAAAATCCATATTCCCCCTCTAGGACCTAAATTTTGCAATTTTAGTGCCTTTGAATATGACTGAAACTAACTATACTCAATAGGAGCTCATTAGATTAAACCCTAGATGAGTCTAGTCATGAGTAGCATAGACGTGTTGCTTAGAATCCTAAGTTATGTGACTTAAACCCTATGGTTAAAGTTTAATCTCTAAACTCCCAATCTTGATAGATTATTTCAAGTTTGGTTTGCATTAAAAAAAATACAAACTTGTACAATTGATTTATACATTTAATTTTAGTAAGCGATACTTTTGTATTTGAGTTAGAACTTATTTGAGCTTTAATGCTTTAATCTATAGAACGATGGATCTATATTTTATTATATAGTAGGATATTAGAGGTCTTGGGCTTGTATCTTCTTAGATAATTAGAATGGATAAGCTAGAATATAATGGATATATTTATATTAGAAGTTTTGCTTATTCCCCATCTTTTGCTACTTGTTCCTTGTATTTGAGTCGCTTATACCTTGAACATGTCATTCAAGATGAACTTTGTGCATATAATGAAAGTTTAATAAAACTAGCAAAATATTTTGCATTGGATTCATATCAAGATAGGTTATTATTTATACACATTATGACTAATGGGCATACTATGAGGATCAATAAGAATACTTGATATGTTCTCATTGGGGAGACATTTATCTATTATAGGAACCCACTTTAGTCTTGCATACATGCTTGACTCCTCAGCTACTTTTGTATGTGCTTGTAGAAGTAAAATAAAATAACTAATGTAAACATTGCATAAACCTTAATATTTATGCCTCTTCTATTCAGTACAATACAATTCAGCTCTAGCTCTGACTAGCTAGATGATACGTATGATATGTATGATATGTTTCAATTTTATTTAATGTGGCATTATAAGCCAATTTTTCTGAGATAAAAGTTTTACATATTTTACTTTTAGCCTTTACATGCTTATCATGTTACATTTATTTACTTATGCATACTATTTGTTCTTATATATAGCATATAAGATGTTTGTCTTGCTCTAGTTTACTTAAATGTATCACTACTTACTTGCATTTACAATCTACTTAGCAGGTATACTTTTTATCATATTTATGTTAGGAGAAATTTTTCAGTCATAACAAAATTACTTTAGCTTTATATGTATTATTGCCTAACCTTGTTGTTGCTATTGGATCTAAGGTAAGTGCCTTATTACCTCCTTTAACAAATTATAAATTTATTCCTTACAGCTTTCCCTTATATTGTTTGCTTTGTTGCACCTATATTAGTGTGTAAGATAAGTAAATTTGATATCCACAAATATGTATAATTTATTAAGTTCAGCCTAAAATGTACATAGAAAATTGTCTAATATAAGAATTTTTTTTTCGTACTGTGGCCCTGGCATGTAAAATAGACATGTGAAATCTAGAGCTGTGCATGGAGCTTTCACTAGGTGACGTGCAGGAGCGAGAGGATGATCATAATGTAGTTGTTTAGTTTTAACTGGAATTCTGTTTAGAAATGTATGAACTCTAGTATTTAATTTTTATTATTTTCGTTAAACTTTGGTCTGTAATAATTTTGGATTCGTATATTTTTCTTACTGTACTTTCTGTTATGAGAAAAATACATTTCTTTTCATTTTCTACTACATGGATATATTGGATGTATGTGATCTTATTGTTTTAAATCTTTGTTATTAATATGTTGAATTTAGTACTTGCAATTTTCATAGTTAATACTCCAAATTATTATGTTTGGTGATTAATATGGGTATCTAAGATAAATTAATTGACATATGTGATCTTAATAATGACCACCACTTAGCTGAGTTAGTGTTAACTCGACGATTGCTAGGCGAAAAGAGCCACAAAGGCGCGCCCAGGTGCTTAGGAAGTAAGTTAGTCTTTAGGCTTTAATGCCTAGGTACCTATGTTGTAGCCCAAGGATGGGGCGCCCCAAGTGCCCTCGATGTGCTTAGGGTGCCCAATTGCACCTAAAAGCCTATAAGGCGGCTCCCAAGCATGCTCTAGGCACCTCAATAGTGCATGGAACCTCAGGGCGGCTCCCAAGCATGCTCTAGGTACCTCAATAGTGCATGGAACCTTATCATGCTCTAGGCACCTCAATATTGCATGGAACCTCAATAGTGCAATGCCCCAATATTTTTGTTTGGTATTGAGAGATGGGCTCCCAGGCACGTCCAAGTGTCCCGTGAAGCAAGTCAGGCCATAGGCTTGGGTGCCCAGGCATCTATAGAAATGTTTCCATGGATTAGAGAATCTCCGTAGACAAATAAGCAACATTTGGGTTATTTAGGGTGAGTTTATTCTTTAATATTTTGTATTTAAACCAACATTTTGTAAGGGTTTGATAACATTTTTGGATCTCTTATAATGGCTATTATCTTGATGCCCTAACCTAACAGCTTGAGAGAAATCCGATATAAGAAGAAGATTGAAAGACCTAAAGGTGTTGATTCCTTCTTGCTCTTTAGACTAAAGAGTTTTTGTAATTCTGTAATCTTTTCATTATAGTGGATTTTTCTTATGGTGGTGTGGCTTCGTAGTATTCCTTATGTTTGGAGTTTTCATGTAAACTCTTTTGTATTTATCTTCTTCTACTTTGATTATTCTTTATCATTACTTATGTTGGTTTACTATTGTTCACTACCTCAGTGACTCTGAACAGTCAAACCACAGTCCCATTCCCTAAAAAGTGGTAGTAGAGCGGTTGGCTTTTGTTTGTTGAGTTTGAGTGTGAGAAATGGAAATTAAATGAGACACAAGATCAAGAAGTTCAATGGCCTAAATTTTGCTTTCTAGAAGATGCAGATAGAGGATTAGCTTTACCAGAAAAAGCTGTACTTGCCAGTAGAAGGTGCTTACAAGAAACGTGCAACTATGTCAAATGATTATTAGGAAGTTCTTGATAGAACAACACTGGGATTGATTTGTCTTTCATTATCTTCGTCTGTTACATTCAACTTTGTAAATGAGGAAATGATGGTAGATCTCATGGCAGCCATGAGATGGATGTATGAGAAGCCCTCATCTTCCAACATAGCTTCCTTGATGAAAAATATTCAACATGAAGACAAAAAATTGTTGTTCAATGAAAGAACATTTGAATGTGTTCAATATTGTGACAAGCTAGCTAAGCTTCATTAACATTGAATTTGATAATGAGATGAGAGTTTTGTTACTTCTATCTTTATTGTCTGATAGGTGGGACATTTTGTGTTTGTATGATTGTGTCGTGATTGTTCTCTGTGATTTTTTGTATATTGTTTTGGTAACTGTCAACGGTTAAATCCCGATTTCATTCCCTAATAGGTTGAATACAGCATTGAGATTATAGGTTTGAAACCACTGAAAATCAAAACTCTAAGTCTACTAGAAAATACTGATTGGGGGAGGGCGGACTGGTTGTTGGCATGCCTTCAACTATATGTTGTTTTAATAATGCGGTGCAATATTTGGATTTGATCGATCTAGCATGGGTTTAACCCAAGATTTTTTTTCGAGGCTTTCATTTGTTTTGTAATATTTTTTATTTTATTGAGTAGTGAGATGCTGTAATGTAGTTTTCCTAATGTAATTTTTTTTAATTATCTTTACTCATTAAAAAGAAATAGTATATATATATATATATACTTGTTTTTATTTCCTGTATATCACATGATCTTTCAATAATTTAGAAGAATATTTGCATTATATGATGATGAAGAAAAGTATTTATGTATATATAAAGTCTTTATATTATTATCCTGGATTACATGTGCGTTGAATGATTGCTATGGCAATAATGTTTAACAACGTTCAATGTTTATATTGATTTCTTTGATGGGCTTCAAAGAATTCACATGGCCTGTTCTGTTCAGACCACTTGTTGTCATATCCCACTTGTTTTATCGGCTATTTCTTGTTGGAATTGTTACAATTAGAGCACTTTCTTTTTTTTCTCTCTCAATATATATAGACATGACAAAACGGCGCAAGATAGGGCTTCGTGATTACAAAATCTAAGAATAATTGAACTTTTTGTGTGTTATGTCATTCAACTCTTAAGTAATCAATTACAAAAAGAAGAGCATTTCTCGTAAAAGGACGCTACATTGCACTTCTGCCCAACGCAGCGCCAGACTATCTGAGATTAAACGCCTCAGTGTGCCGTTGCGCCAGATCTCTCGATGGGAGCCGCTACGGTGCGCTGTCGCGCCAGACCAGCTATTAGCTCTAGCGTCCCAACGCGTCGCCACACTAGGCTATCCGAGGTTTGCCGCACTAGGCTATCGAGGTTAGACGACGCAATGCGCCGTAGCGCCAGACCAGCTATTTGCTCGGGCGCCACCCCACGCCGCAGCGCCGAACGGGCCGAGGGCAAAGCGCCACGGTGGCCACAACGCCAAATCCAACTAATTTGCCAGGTGCCAATGCGCGCTGCAGCGCCAAGTTGTATGAGCTTAGCTGCCACAGCGCCCTCCGGTGCCCGGCCCGCTATTGACCATGGCGCCCTGGCTTGCCGCCGGGCCCGTATGGTCGAGATCCCGATGCCCCAACGTGCCACAACACCGGCCGGTTCGAAACACCAGTGCCACGGCCCGCCGTTGCATGCGCTATAATTCTATCTTAAAAACCTGCATCAAGTTAGCATTGGGAAGGCTCAAAACATAAATTCCTCCAATTTCCCACACCAAAATTAAGAAGAATAAAGGGATAAAATTGACTGAACTCCAATTCTCAAGATGATTAAGGGTTGCTTCAAGAAGAGAATGCTGGAGAGGAGATTATACAAGTGGAGAAGAAAAACTTAGAAAAGGTTCTTATTTTCATTTTGGAAAAAGATCATTTATGAGGGGAAACCCTAATCTTGAAGGAGGACCAAAGGGCTGCTACAGCTTCAAAAGGGAACAGCACGGAGAAGACAAAGATTGAAGAGAAGAGAAGAATGAGAGAATGCCTATGGCTGTTCCTGCTTATTGTATTTTTTACTCAATTTTTTCATTCATATTTCTTGAAAAAGCAATGTAATTGAATATCATTTATTTCACCTTTCTCCATACTTTCAATGTATTAACAACCTAAGCATATTTTTTGTGGAGGGTAGGGCAAGAATATGCAGTAAATCTTAAAATGCGTGCATGTAAAATCTTCTCTTTGTAACGATATGTCAATTTGAGCTTAAGCTTTTTATGAATTATTAAACGGAATGAGTTGTTGAATGATGCATTCTTTTGAATATCAATTAAACTTAATAACTTTAAAGTAAATCTCGTTGAGCTCAATGAAAGTCATTCTTAAAATCTATGCACCTTTGATCGTTAACATCGTGAATGAATGTGATATCATTCGCGGAGCGAAAACAGCTCGTTCATTACTTCTAGGCAATAGCTTGACCTTTTAAGCCATGAGAAAATTATGAAAAATCTCTAAAATCCATAGCTCAGTCCATAACACTTGGATGATGCTTGTTAGGCAGGGGACGAGGTGACGTAATTCACGTCGGCCATTGCCAACTCTAAGGTACGGAATGAATTAGACGCATGTGAGCCGAGACCCATCTATAGAGCTTGCTCACCCTTAATTTATTCAAAGTATTTAGAGCACGTTAAGATATGAGCGAAGTAATATAAACTCATTTTTCTTCGCTAATCAATTTCATAACTAAATCAATAATTGAAGCATGCGAGCCATAGATGGAATCAAGACCTAGTGATCATGAAATCAAAATGTTGAATTGATCACTTAGATGTAAGAATAATTTCCTCTAATAAAACAATTACAAAGTTATATATGTGTTGAGATTGATCCCAAGTCTATTCATTTTGAGAACTAGGTAGGATCTACCAAAACTAAAAATTCAATTTGAGAAGCTAGATCTCTTGATAATAAAATGAAAAGAAAAAGCAACTCAACTACGACATGGAATTCGAAAGAGAGAAATTATGCACACAGCCAAGATGAACTAAATGTTTGAGTCCTAAGTAACTTTACCAAATTTATAACAAAAGTAATTTAATTAAGAATTATTAATAATAAGAACAAAAACCTCAAACTGTTAAATACTTAGATATTAGTGAGAGTGGATAAACTCTTGTAACAAATCACACACCGTTCCCAGAGGACGATAAAGCTCGGGATTTCACCATCCTATATTAGTTCAGACCACGTACACTTGCGCATAAGCGCAAACTACTTAATTATGATTTGTCAAGTTTTTGGTGCCTCTATCGGGGAAGTGTTGAATTGTATTACAGATAATCCATCATTAAATAGTGGACTAAGCCTTTGTGATTTTAATTTTGTAATATAGTTTTTTGTTTTATTTTTATAAGTGTTGTTTTCCATTTTTATACTGTATTGAATTCTTGCTTAGTGTATAAATCTAAGTCCTGCATGCATTGAAGGAATGTAGAAATTTTTTTGTTTGATCATGAAATTGACCTTATTCTATTAAGACTTAAAAGACAACATATTATGTCGATTTCTTGCACAAAACAGATGGATAATTTAAGGGAGGTACACAAGCAAAATAGAGGAAGAGCCTTAAGAGATTATGCCTTACCCACTATTAGGGGAATTCCACATGCCATTATTTGATAAATGTAGAGGCCAACAATTTTAAAATTAAATCATCATCTCTCAAAATGGTACAAAACAATTAATTTAGTGGCAAGTTAATGAGGACCCAAATTCTCACATCTCGAAATTCCTAGAGATTTGTGATACCTCCTAGTAAAATGGCGTCACTGCATATGCAATCCGATTAAGATTTTTTCCATTTTTGTTGACAGATAGAACCAACAGCTGTTTAAGTTCTCTACTGGGATATTCAATTAGAATGTGGGATTATCAAGCTAGGAAATTCCTAGCTAAATATTTTACCCCAGCTAAAATAGTGAGGTTGAGAATTAAGATAACAAATTATTCATAATTAGATGGAGATACTTTATATGATAGCTAGGAATGTTGTAAGGATTGCTTAAGGTGCTGCCCTCCTCAAGGGTCTCTGCAATGAATGAAAATTCAAAAGCTTTATAACTGATTGAACGTGCCCAAGAAGAATATTATTGATGCAGCGGCTGGGGGTTATTTAAGTAGCATGATATAAGAAAAAGCTTATGAGCTATTAGAGGAAATGCATAATAGTGCATATCAATGGACAACTAAGCATCTTAACTTTAATAGGAATGTGTTTAATAACATGGCTGAGTCTAATAAAATTATTGTGCTCCAATGAGACATAGCTTTGTTAAACAAAAAACTGGGACAAGTCACTGTAAACGCTATACAAGAAGTAATTTGTGAGTTTTGTGGGGGACAAGATGCTAGTGAAAGCTGCAATTCTAACAATCCTCTTGCACCCTCCAACCCTGAGTAAGTTAACCTTCTCAGAAAGAACAACTTAAATTAAACCAAGAATAATCCATACTCAAATACATACAACCAAGGGTGAAGAAATCACCCAAATATTTTGTGGAGTAATAGAAATTCTCAAAATAAGTACCATAATGAAATCCCATTTTTCAATAAATATATACAAACTTATAACAGCCTACATAAGCAACATTACAAACAATAGGATGTAGGAATCAAGGGAGCCTTCAATTCATTCATAATTGAAATAATTCAATTCATGCAGAGGATTGAGCAATAAATTAATCGTTATGAGTCATCCATTCAAAGAATTGAGGTTACACTTAGAAATATCAAAGTCCAGTTAGGCCAAATTAACAACATTTGTCTAGTTCACAATAGGGATCTCTACTTAGTTCAACAGAAATAAACCCTATGGAAACACTGAGGTAATCACATTTGATGATGTAGATGTTGGGAAAAAGAAAGCATCACTAGATAATTCATTAAAAATAGGAAGTCAATAAGAGGAAATGAGTGGGAACAATGTTAGAAGGATGGTTGGAGAAGAAGATCTTAAAACTCCAAAGGACTTTGAAGAATATCTCATCGCTTAAATTGAAAGATTCATGGAGACTTATTATCCCTCTTGTAATTGATGGTCAAGTCTTCTTAGATCCTTTGTGTGATATAGTGGCCTCTGTCATTGTTATTCCTTATTATATATACAAATAATTAGGGATATGGGGAATGGAAGACACTCCCGTAATCTTAGAGTTTGCAAGCCTTAAATCAATGACCCTTATCAAAATTCTAAAAAACATTTTGGTGAACTTTAGAAGTTTCATGATTCCTGTAGATTTCATAATTTGTGAATGGGATAGATGGAATGAAATTTCACTATTATTTTTGGAAGACCTCATATGTTGGTGTTGAAATCAATGAAGTAAAGACAAAAAAGAAAAGCTAGAGAGAGAAAAGAAAGAAGAAAACAAAGCTAATTCTCGGGGAAAGTAGACATAAACATTGAAGGCTCGGTGCAAAACTGGTGAACTTGCTGAATTATTTTAACTTTTTTGTTAGTTTCTTCCACTAATTTTGATCTACATAATTGAATATCTCCAGTTTCAGACCAGAATACTGGAGTACTGCATTTTCTTCCATACAACGCCTCATAAATATTCATATTAATGCTAGCCTATAAACTATTATTATACGCAAACTCGACTAACAACAGATGCTCCACTAAACATCCATTGAAATTGAGAATGCAGAGCCTCAACAAATCTTCAAGATATTTATTCACCCTTTCTATTTGGCCATTAGTTTGAGTATGAAAAGTCTTGCTCATTGCTAGGGTGGTTCCCATGTCCTAATGCATTGTTTGGCAAAACTTTGAAGTAAATCTATTATCTTGGTCAGACACTATCAATGTAGAAATACCATACAGCTTGGTAATTATTTTTTACATAGAGCTGTGCAAGCTTTTCAATGGAGTTAGTCTAACAGATTGGGATAAAGTGAGCAGATTTGGTCAATCAATCGATGATAACTCAGATTGCATTAGCATCAGACTTTGTGAAAAGAAATCCTATCACAAAGTGCTTTGAGATGTCAAACCACTGCCACTCAAGAATATCTAATGGATGCAACTGACCTCCAGGTCTTTGATGCCAGACTTTGACTAGATTATATGAATGATACCTCACCATGAATTTAACAATGCTCTGCTTAATTCTTGGCCACAAAAATTGCTGCTTCAAGTTCTGGTACATCTTGGTGCTTCCATGATGAATTTTATAGCCAAAATTATGACATTCAATGGGAATTTCTGGTTGCATTGACTTGGAATCCAGAGTCAATTTCATTGATAGATAAAATTTATATGCAACTACAGGACATTATGTCGACCACTTTTGATTTCTACTTTGAACTTCAGACAATCTTCATCATTTGCTTGTTGGTTGGAGATGTCTCTAATGAAGGATGGTTCAATCAAACTTAATGATATTAGTGAATTCAACATTTCTCCATGCCTGGGTTCTATATTCATCATATTGAATTCTTCAATTAATAGGCTTTTGACAATCGTAGCACAAAGGGTAGCTTGGCAGCTAAGAGCATCTGCTACGACATTTGCCTTTCTAAGATCATACCAAATGCTTAGAACGTAAGCACATATTAGCTCTAACAATCTCTTTTGATGGTAATTTAGTTCACACTGAGTAAGGATGCACTCATTGCTGCACGAGGAAAAATGAAAGGTACACTTTATCTGATCAATAAAGTGTCTAATTCTATTACAGCCGTATAAGAGATAGATGCAGATCTATGGCACCAGAGGCTTGGCCATATAAGCGAGAGGAGATTAAAATCCTTACAGTCGAAGGGGAAGCTCAAAGAACTGAAGTCCGTCGACTTGGATTTCTATGAGGACCGTGTGCTGGAAAACTGAAGAAGGTTTTGTTCTCCAAAGTTAGAACAGAGCTGAAAAGCAGGAAACCTGAGTTAGTGAATACACACATATGGGGCACAACTCCTACTTCTTCCATAAGTGGTGCCTCATATTTTCATCACCTTCATTAATGACCATAACAAGAAGGTATGGGTTAACTATCTAAAACATAAATCTAATGTGTTTTATGTGTTTGGAAAGTGGTTAGCTTAGGTGGAGAACAAAATAGGATTAAAGCTTAAGTGCTTAAGGTCTAATAATGGTGGTGAGTACTGTGATAAAAGATTCAAGGAGTTCTGTGCCTTGAGAGGCATCAAGAAGGAGTTCAAAATCCAAGAACACCATAGAAAAATGGTGTTGTTGAACGGATGAATAGGAAAATCACATAAAGCACCAAGAGCATGAGATTGCAGGCAGGTCTCCTAAAGTAGTTCTGGGCTGAAGCTTTTAACATAACTAATTACTTAATCAATAGGGAACCTTCCATAAACTTGAATGAAGGGATTCTCGAGGAAGCTTGGAGCATAAGGAGGTGAAGCTGAACCACTTTAAGGTATTTGGCTGCTCGTAATATGTGCACATTGATGTATGATCCAGGAGCAAACTTGATGCTAAGGGTGTTGAAGAACACATTTGTCAGATATGCTGTGGTTGAATTCGGTTATAGATTATGTGACAATTAGAACCAGAAAGTCATCAAAAGTAGGGATGTCACTTTCAATAAAAGTGAATTGTGCAAGGACTATATTGAAGTCAAGACAAATTCCAAGGATGCTTCAGAGGTTGAGCATCTGTACATAGAAATTGATGATAGCATTGTGCCAAATGTTGGAGTACATGAAGAAGCTCAAGAGGGTGTCAATATTGAACCACAAACACCCATATTAAAAAGATCCACAAGAGTCACAAGATCACCACAGAGGTACACACCTTCCTTATTTTTTCTGTTATTAACGGAAGCACTTTAGATTAAAGATTCAATTAAGTAGGAGACTGCCACTCATGTCAAATGGGACATAGGAGTAGGCACCTCTATCATTTGGGAAGAAGGACCATCAGAGCAGGTAGGTTAACCGAGTGAAGGAAGAATAGAATGGGACCAAGTGCTACAAGACAAGGCTTTTAGTAAAGGGCTTCCAACAAAGGCATGGGGCTAACTACAGTGAGATATTCACCCTAGCTGTGAAGATGAAAACTATCAGGGTTGTGTTAAATATTATTGCAGTTGAGAATTTTCATCTGGAGCAAATGGATAATAAAACTGCATTCCTTCATGGAGAATTGAAGGAGGAACTGCACATGCAACAACCTGAAGGGTACAAGGTTAAAGAGAAAGGAAATGCTAAGCTAGTTTGCAAGCTCAAGTAGAGACTCTATGGCTTGAAGCAAGCACCAAGGCAGTGGTACAAAATATTTTATACGTTCATGTCAGAATTAGGGTACAAGAGATGCTAGGCATATCACTGTTGATTCTTAAAATAGTATAAGTCCTCCTATATCATTCTACTGTTGTATGTGGGTGATATGTTGATCACGGGATTGAACATGTAGGAGATAAGAATCTTGAAGGAACTGATGTCAAAGGAGTTTGACATGAAGGATTTGGGGCTGACCAAGCAAGTTCTTAGATTGAGAATCAATAGGGAAAGAAGTGCAGGAATTCTAAGGCAATCACAGATAGAAATATGATGAAAAGGTGCTGAAAAGATTCAACATGAGTGAAGCAAAGCCAGTGGACACTCCCTTAGCAAGTCACTTCAGCTTATCAAAGGTACATATGTTGAAGTCTGAAGAAGAGAAGGAACATATGCTGAAGGTTCCTTATGCTTCATCAGTTGAGAGCTTGATGCACGTGATGATTTGCATGAGACTGGATGTAGCCCATGCAGTGGGAGTGGTTAGCAAATTCATGGGAAACCTAGGGAAGCACCATTATGATGCATTCAAGTGGATCCTAAGGTATCTGAAAAGTACAGTGGGCAAAGATTTATGCTTTTGAAGATCTGAAATTATTTTGCAAGGCCATGTAGACTCAGATATTACAAGATATGTTCATAGACGGAGAAGCACTACAGGTTATATGCATATATTGGAAAGTGCAGCAGTGAACTAGATTTCCAATCTACAAAACATTGTGTCGTATCTACCTTAGAGGTTGAATACATTACCATCACAAAGGTAAGTAAGAAGATAATCTGGTTGAAGAGTTTTACTATAGAGATGGGCAAGGAGTAGGAGGATGTGAAGCTCTACAGTGATAGTATGAGCATTATTCACCTAACTAATAAAGCGGCATTTCATTCCAAATAGAGCATATTCAACTCTGTTACCATTTCATCTGGACACTGTTGGAGGAAGTATAGCTTGGATTGGAGAAGAGCCACAATTCTAAGAAGCTAGGTGATATGCTTACAAAAGCTATAACAATGGAGAAATTGAAGCTACGTATAGCTTCAGTTGGCCTCAGTATGTGAAGGGAGAGCGTGGGTGATCCACCCATGTTCTTAACAAGAGTAGAAGAAGGTAATAAAGAATTAAAGATGGAAGAGGGTTTAATTTTCCAAAGTTCTCTAAGTGGTAGATTTTTGTGTTGTGGAGACCATTTAGTCCATCATAGAGATGCTAATGGTACGATCCTGCAATCAACATATCATCCATATATAGTAATAGAATAACATAAGAGGACTTACACTATATTTTGTAACAATAGTGATCTACATGGCATCTTTTATACCCATATTCTAACATGAGCCTACTGAATCTCATGTACCACTCTGCCTTGGTACTTGCTTCAAGTTATAAGGCTTTTTTTGCTCTAGCACATTGGCTTAGCTTTTCCTTTTTCTTGAGCCTTGTACCCTTTAGGTTGTTGCATGTACAACTCCTCCTATAGCTCTCCATGATGGAATGCAATTTTGACATCCATTTTCTCCAAATGTAAATCATCTGTAATAATGTTCAATACAATTCTAATAGTTATTATCTTTACAACTAGGGAAAAATTCTCACTGTAGTTGACTCCATGCCTCTGGTGGAAGATAATTACAACAAATCTCACCATGTAGTGCTTGCACCCATCTAGTTCTTTGTTCACTCGGTAAACTTACTTATTATGAAGTTCTTTCTTTCCAGCTGGTAGAGCTGCTAGCTCCCATGTACCATTTGACATGAGTGATACCATTTCATCATTTATGGTACCCTCCCACCTGATTAAATCCTTAACCTGAAGTGCCACTTCCAAGCTTTCTGGTTCACCACCATTCGTTAGTAATAAGTCAAATAAGAAAGGAGAGTACCTCTTTGGCAGTCTTGTGACTCTTGTGAATCTCCTCAACATGGGTGTTTGTGGTTCAACATTGACACCCTCCAAAGCTTTTTCATGTACACCTACATTCGGTTTAACACTGCCATCAATTTCTATGTACTTGGGCTCTCCATCTAAAGCATCCTTGGAATCACTCTTGACTCTAATACAGTCCTTATACATTTCACTTTCTTTGAAAGTGACATCCCTACTTCTAATCTCCTATGAGTTCTGATGGTCATTGAATTTGTAATTGAACTCGCTCGTGCCATATCCATTGAATGTGCACTTGATTTCCAAAGCATCAATCTTGCTCCTGGATCTTGCATCAATGTGCACATATGATGAGCAACCAAATACCTTGAGATGGTTCAATTTCGACTTCTTTTTACTCCAGGCTTCCACATAAATTCCTTCATGTAAGGTATGGAAGGTCCCCAATATATCAAATAAATATCTTTGTTATAAACTTCAACCCATAACTACTTTGAGAGACCCGCTTGCAATCTCATACTTTGACTCTTTATAGGTTTGTTTTGTTCATCTATTCTATAACACCATTTTGCTATGGTGTTCGTGGTACCATAAATTCTCTCTTGATGCCTCTCAAGGCACAAAACTTCTTAAACATCCTATCATAGTACTCGCTGCAATTATCAAACCTCAAGCACTTAAGCTTCACTCTTGTCTCATTCTCCACCAAAACTAACCACTTTCCAAACACCTCAAATACATCAAGTTTATGTTTTAGAAAGTAAGCTCATACCTTTATTGTATGGTCATCAATGAAGGCGATGAACTATGTGGCTCCACCTATGGAAGAAGTAAGAGCTAGCCCCCATACATCTGTATGCACTAACTTAAGCTTCCTACTTTCCAGATCTCTTCCAATTTTGGAGAACAAAATCCTCTTTTATTTGCCCAGCAAATAGTCTTCACAAAAATTCAAGTCTACTGACTTCAGTCCTTGGAGCATTTCCTTTGACTATAGGGATTTTATTCCCATCTTGCTCATATGGCCAAGCCTCCGCTGCCATAATTTTAGATCTATTTGTTCTACAACTGCAATAGAATAAAACACTTTATTGATCAGGTAATGTGTACCTTCCATGTTGCCTCATGCAGCAACAAGTTCACGCTTAGTAACTTTTTGTTAAGTAAAACATTGTTGTAGCCCTCTCTGGCTAGCTAGCTCACAAAAATTAGATTTTTCTTTAGACATGGCACATGACTAATAACATTAAGCTTCTAAACTACACTACATGCTAGCCGAAAATCCACATCACCTCTGCCAATGATGTTGCATGTCTTATTATCTCTAAGATGTTCTCTCCCCAATTTTCCTTTGGTGTAGTTCATGAAGGCACTCCTCGATGGAGTCGCATGAAAAGATGCCCCGAGTCCACCACCTAGGACTCCATGTTTTCAAGAGAGAGGATCAATGCATCCTGATCCTCCTTAGCTGAAATATTCATAGTGGGTTTCATCAACTTACCTCCACAACTTGGCTTCATCGGGGTACAACAGTCCTTCTTGAAGTAACTTGCCTTCCAACAGTTCTAACAATTTAGCATTGGTTTTTTGGGTCTTGATGTTCCTTGTCGAGACATTGATCTATTTCTATTATGTCTCCTTTTAGAATGTATTCCCATGCTTTCAGCATTCAGCGCTGAGATGGATGCCTCCCCAACAAACTCGACAATGTCATCGAATCTCGATGACAAATTTTCTGATGAGTTACCGATGGTGGTAATCATCCTATCCCAGCTATTTGGCAATGAAGAGAAGAATAATAAAGCTTGAACCTCATCAACAAAATTGATGCCCATTAAATTTTGTTGCCTCATCACCGTATTGAACCCATTGAGGTGCTCAATCTCTAAATAGCCATCCATCAGCTTACTATTAAATATTCACTTCATCAAGAAAACATTATTTTAAGCTGAGGGTTCTCATACATTCTTATTAGGGCATCCATGAGATCCATAATTGTTTTATCATTAATGATGTTAAATGCAACATAAAAAGACATAGATAAACGGATCAAACCTAGTGTAGTTCTATCAAGTACTTCTCATTCTTTATCAATCGTAGTTGTAGGTTTTCTATCGGCTCCTTTCAATGGAAGGTACACCTTCTTTTGGTAATGAAAATTCACCTTTTATATTTTCAGGAATGCAATGTGATGAATCCATAGATTATATCTAAATAAAGGGGAAATTCATCTATTTAAGATCTTTATGATGCTCCTAAAATCAATTTTTTCTATCTTTTTCAAAGAAATGGAATCCAAAGGAGTTCTAAGGCATTTCTGCAGGGTTTTTAAATTTTAAAGGAAAAACGCTGCAGCGCGCGACCGCGCCCCGCAGTGGGTTGCAGCGAAAATATCTAAACTATATGAAAATTTAATCTCGAACTAATTGAACAGTACTTTTAGCAAAATGACCCCCTACAGCGCGCGGTCGCGCGCTGCAGCGGTCTGCAGTGGAAATATTTATAACTTTATAAAATGGGGGCTCAACTAATTAAATAGTGATTTTACCAGAATGACCCGCTACAGCGCGCGGGCGTGCTCTGCCGCAGTCTGCATCGGAAAAATTCATAAGCTCACACGCGATAGCGCGCAGAAGCATAGGACTTGGCGAATGTGCGAAGGATCATTGCACGCCGCAGTGCGCCACGATGCGCTGCAGCGGCCCGCCAAAAATTTTTTCCAGACAAGCATTAAATGCGGCTGGGGACATGACTCTATCCTGTATTTTGTCCCAATCCATCATTCCCTGCTGCAGCCCGTTTTATTTGAAAAAGGAAGCTTTGAGGTGATGTTTTGGGTAAACAATTGAGGATTATTATCACCTAACCATAAATGGAGGCTATTGTCATGATGAATTCAGATTTTTATATGGAAAAGCTGGTTTGAAATGTGGAGGAGGATGGCAGCCCCCCCTTCCTATAAATATCCCTCCTCTTGACTAGAGGAGGGTTCACAATTTTAGCAAAAATTCTACTAAGTAAGGAGGAGAGCCAAGGGAAAGAGGAACTCCTCAAGGGTAGAAGGCAAGCTCTTGCTTTGGAAGAGGAGGAAGAAGGCAGCATTAGAGGCCTAAGGATAGAACATTAAGAAGGAGAAGAAGGATTCTGGAGAACTTCTACGAAGTATTCCTAGTATCTTCTAAACTCCACTCTTGTGTTTCTTTTTAGTTGACCATGAAAAGGTCTTTATCCATATATGTTTTTTTCTTCTTTTCTTATGCAATGAGTAGCTAAACTCCCTTGGGGAGGGTTGGGGATTAAGTCCCATTTGCATAATGTAATATTAATGTATGAATGTTTTCCCTCAAGCATAATTTGTTTGTGATTTTAATGCCTTACTGAGAAATTCTTATCTAATTAATCTTGAATGTGATTATGAGAAAAGAACTAAAAACAAACTCCAAGAACTAATTATCTTGTGCTCCTTAGCTCACCTTAGGTTGGATGCTAGATTATGAGTGCATGAAGGCTTGGAACCATGTGAGAAAGTTCATAAGCTCAATGCACCTCAATCTAAGCTCAACCAAAGAGTTGAAGCAAGTGATGCTAAGACCCACTAAATGAGCTCCTTAGCTCAACATAATTGAGGTAGAGGAAGGAAGTGTTAAGTGCTCATAAACTAAGTGACATAGTCGTTGAGCCCAACATGTGAATCCCTCATCTAAACTATGTATGATGCGAGTGATGCTCGTAGTGGAAATCAATACTTGTAAGATCCCAAGGTTTAAAAATCAAGCTCTCCTTGATCAAGAGAATAAGATTAAAATTTAAATCCTAAGAATGTTACAAGAATCATTGTGCCAAAGTAGAACCGAATGTGAGTTCATTTTGTGCACGAGATTTGAACTTGTAAGACTTTGAGCTAGACTCAAGGACAATAATGTGCACTTGATTTTAATTACATTAAATGATAAAGCTTGAGGAACCAATCTACATGAATATTACGTCATGACATGTGGGATGGCCCCAACTCTCCTCTTTCTTAAATCTTGCTATTTTTACTTAGTGAATATTTGTGCTAATTTTAGACCACTCATCCAATACATACTATAGCTTAAACATTAGTGAGAATAGATACACCTTAGTACCAAATCAACCAATTCTCTGAAAATCGATAAATTCCCAGAAAGTCACACTTTCCACTTATTATTTCAGACCACGTACACTAGCGTACAAGCGCAGACGTGTATTTACAGTCTGTCACAATGTTTGTACCACCAAATTTTTTTATCTTTTGTCTCATCTCATTGTCCATTGCACCCACTCAAAAAATAAACCCTAAAGACAATCAGGTAACCTCTCTCTGATACCCCTTGTTGGTGAAATTGGCTGAGCACACACCGCAGCAAAAGTGATTTGTTGGAGCGCACTCAATTGAGGACCGGTGTTGCATTGACTTTTACCATGCAAACACAAAATGACAAATTCACATGCGTCATATCATAGCACATACACATGCAACCTAATCACAAACATGTAAGCATCCAAATAAAGAGATTTATAAGAAAAACCTAAGAATGGGAAAATCCAAATAGCCACATCATACAAAAATTTCACCATGAATCTTGGAATGTACATAGTTACAAAGAGTTCACTTTTGACTGGAAACACAATGTAGCGCCCCGCCCTGTCATCGTGCGCAAGAATAAATTAAATTTGTGGTGGAGCGGTGCACCACTCGGGAAGACATAACCCATCTCCTCGAATAGGCAGGCTAAAGAAACTAGCCACACTAAGGGTGCTGACTGGACCAAAGAGAAGGGTCGAGAGCCAATACTTAAGATAAGAGTAAAATACTTATCCTAAGTATTAGAATAATACATATATTGGATTGTAAAGGCAAGTAAGGAATATAATATATGTTCACAAATATTAGCATTTCCAGTATGCTGATCACATCATAATACTAACTATAGGTAGTGTAAAAATAGAGTGCGGAAGCTAAACCAAAACATCTAGAATATATTCATCACAGAACTGTAGTAAACATTCATCTCAAAAGAAAAAATAAAATGTATCTACAATTATTACAAATAGTTTACTGAAATAATATTAAAATAAATTTTAATTGCTGAACTGAAATAAAAATAGAAGGAAATAGCAAGGTTGAACGAAGATCCACTAAGGCTCCTTGAACTCCTCCTCAATCTTCTGAGAGTCTTCCTAGCCTGGCTCAACAAGCTGCTCAGGATCTAGTAACTCGCCAAATCCCAAAAGTACCCTGTGTTAGACAAGAAGTATAACATATCGAACTAAACAAAATAGTTCTAAAATAGGTGCAATAAAATAGTAAAGTAAACAGACTGCAGAAAAACTATAAAGATAGCTGAATAGCTGAAACTGCATAAAATTGAATCACATAAGCTAACTGTACACTAAAAGCTAAAAATGATGAAAAATAGCATATGCTCTGAACTTGATGTAAAAATATCTAAACTATGCTATATGCCATTGGAATCATGCATATGAATATGCCACAACACGGTATGTCACTGATATCAATTGAACTATCACTAAACTATTATGAGCAGGATGGTCTAAGGTCTATATACATTCTATTAGGAAAATTTATCGCAATGTCTCAACATCCTAAATTTCCCCCGCTAATGTATGAAACATTCTGTAACTCATAATTCATCACTGATACTCATACGCCATCAATATATTCATGCATCACATAGATACTCATGCATCTTACTTATGCTCATGTTCATGCCTCTATACTACATGAGTTAAATCAAAAGAGAAATTCAAAAATACTTAGAATCCATTTATGACTCAAATTTCTCCATTGTGCAGAATCCTGCTAAAAGGATTCTGACTCCTAGATTCTACTTTCACTAATTAGTTCTTCTTATTTAAGGAGTTTTGCTTGGAGTCATCAATTAGAATGGATATATACACATGGTTGTATGTTCTCAAGAAGGTGAATTTAACACTTTTGCTTATAACTGCACTTATAAAGGCACACACAAAATAGGAGGGAAATCCCTTACATAGTTATTATTCATCCAAACTAAGGTTCTAGCTCACTTTCTTAAGTTTGGACAATTTACTCAAGCAAGATTGTATTCAACTTAACCCTCAGGAAGCACCTAGTCAGAAGTTCACATTTGAGTGACTCATCCAAACTTGAATATTGCTGAAGTGATTCAGTACTATGGGTATGCATGATCATAATCAACTAATAAACTAAGCTCAGCCAATTTCTATTTATTCACTAAGGATTTATCCAACACTATCAATCCTTACTATAATTGGGTGAGTCCTACATAAGGTTCCAAGGATGTCACCAAGAGGTCACTCAACATGGGTTACTACCACATGGAAGAATCTTAATCTAATATCTTAGGTGTATTCTACCCCAAGGCTTAAGATCAACTTCTAAGGTTAGGGAGGATCATCTAAGTTCTTACCTAATATGTCATAATAAGCCTTTATTACCTCAATGTATAACATTCTTTAAGGCTTTTAAACATTCTAAGGCACTACTATAGCAAGATCATTAAGTTCTCACTCTTATACCACTTAAGCTAAAGATTTAAGGCTTACTTATTATTTTGGATAAAAGTGATCATATAAGATGACTAGATCCATTTAATCACATTCTTTTGTATAATCATGGGATGAAATCAATAAATATTATTAGGATTAGGTCATTTACTAATCAGCACAATTTTATTATCATTCTTATGCTAATAGTCTTATATAAGAGAAAATCAGGGATCTTAAGATTAGATTCAGATATTGCAATCACATAAATTCATTTTTAACCTTAGCACTTCTAATTCAATGATTTAAGATCAATACTAAATCAGATGCATTATTAGAAAAATTTCAATTGAATTATCTTATAATTAAGTTAATTGCTTATGTGATTAAGGTTCAAGTCTAAATAAAATAGGTTAGGGTTTAACCCCTATCCTTACCCAGTTAAGACCAATTATTAATTTATAGATCAAATGTCAAATCAGTGTATTATTGGTGTATTATAGGTGGTGATCTTAGATTCAGCCAAGTATAATTCACTTGATCAAGATCTTAAGATTTCTTAATATTAATTAAGGAATCATGCTACTTTAATCAAATTGGTTAAATTAAGTATTTAAGATTCACATGATAGGCTCTTTACAATCATAGCACTATTATGAATGCTAAATAATAAAAATTTGCAAAAAATAGAAGGTAACTAGTGCTAATCAAATATTAATTCAAAACAAAGGGATTAGCACATAATTACAAATCCAACCATTAGAAATTCATGAAACTTGGCAATTATGTGGCATCTTTTAATATGAGCAATCAAAGAGTAAGTTTATTAAGTTTGGATAATCAAAAACCCTAATTTTTACTAATCATGCAGTTATAAAATTAGGGCATAATTAAGAATAGATAAATCAGAAAATTAAACCACCAAGCACATGCATTCTACAAGGCATAAGAAACACCATGGCACCTAAATCATGCAATTTGGCTAAGTATACATGCTAATTAGTCCTAATTAAGTTCTGCAATAATTTGGGTAATCCAAAAATCCAACCATTAAAAGTGCAATATTATTTTATATTCTGATTCCTTATGATTTTTTGATTAGTTTGGTAGACAATATCATAGGGTTTGGACCATTAGATTAAAAATTATCACATTAACTTATTATGTAATTTTCAATCAAATTTCCATATGAGTGTATTATTGGTAAATTATTAGTGGCAATCTCAGATTTTAACCACATATAATCACTTGATCGAGATCTTAAGATTTCTTAAGATTACTTAAGGAATTATGCTACTTTAAATAAATTAGTTAAATTAAATTTTTATGATTCACATAATAGACTCTCAATAATCATAGCACTGTTATGAAAGCTAAATAATAGAAATTTGTTGAAAATGAAAGGTAATTAGTGCTAATCGAACCTTAATTCAAAATAAATGAATTAACACCTAATTACAAATCCAACCATTAGAAATTCATGAAACTTGGCAATTATGTGATATCTATTCATATGAGCAATCAAAAACCCTAATTCTTACTAATCATGTAGTTACAAGATTAGGGCATAATTAAGGATACATAAATCAAAAAATTAAACCACCTAGCACATCCATTCTACAATGCATAAAAAACATAATGGCACCAAAATCATGGAATTTGGCTAAGTATACATGCTAATCAACCCTAATTTAGTTCTACAATAATTAGGCTAATCCACAAAATCCAACCATTAAAAGTGCAATATTATTTTATAGTCTGATTCCTTATGATTTTCAAATCAATTTGGTCAATAATATCATAGGGTTTGGACTAGTAGATTAAAAGTTACCACATTAATATATTCTGCATTTTTCTGATTTAATTTTCCTATGATTGGATTAATTGAATCATTTTCCTTAAGGAAAATAAATCCAATCAATCACATTTATTAAAATGGGCCCGACCCGATAACCAAACCGCGGTCTTGGATCCTAGCTTTAGGATCCACGGAAGGGACAGCGGGATGAGGCAGGAACCCGCTATCAGGCGACCTAGGCTCCATAGTGGATCGCCCACGGTCTGCATAGCAAATCCCACTGGGTAAATTAGTTGAGGGTAGATTTGGATCTATGAATTATTGGGACCCCTTATGTATAATTAGATTATTTTAATTAAATTTGAATTATGTTATAAATGATCTCCAAATTTTACCAAACTTTCACCTCTAGCTAATTTGGGTGTGAGAAATTCAAAACTATAATTAAATTCTTGCTTGTGCATGCCAACTTCTGAGATCAAAATATTTTAAGTCTAACTTAGGGCATCTGAACTGTTCAAAAGGCTAAATTGACATAAAGAGGTCCAATTAACCTCAAATTTTTAGATTAACTTAACCAGATATTCAAAATGCAATGGAATTAGAACTAATGCCTGATTAAGCTGAGAATTGATAGGGTAAGAACTTATGGTTGTTACAGACTCCCCCACTTAAGAATAATGTCGTCCTCAACATCCTCTCAATAGAGAAAACAACAAAGTTGAAATTGTAAGAACAAAATTACAAATTTATAATTTAATGGATACCTAGAATTTCAAAGAGACATGGATACTTTTTTTACATATCAGCCTCTTTCTCCCAAATAGATTCTCTTAGAGCATGATCCCTCCATTGAACTTTCACCATGGAGATAGAGCAATTTCTCAGCTGGTTTTCATCATAAGCTAAGAATTTTATGGGCTTCTACGCATAGGAAGGATGTGGCTGAAGAGAAACTACATGAAGTTGAATTAGATGAGAAGGATTACGAAGACATCTCTGCAGAGAGAAGATATGGAACACATTATGGATGACAGCGAAATTTTTAGGAAGCTTCAATCTATAAGTTGCAGAACCAATCTTTTCTAGAATTTCAAATGGTCCGACGTAGCGGGGACTTAGCTTCCCAGCTACACCAAAATGATATACACCTTTCATCGGGCTGACCTTAAGGTACACAAAATTTCCAACATCGAATTCCAGAGTACGATGATGAGCATCATGATACTTACTCTGGCAATCCTGAGCTGTTTTAATTTATTGTTGAAATAACTGTACTTTGCTGCTAGTTTCTTCAACTAATTTTAAGCCATATAGCTGAACACTGCCAGTTTCAGACATGCCAGGGGAGTATTGCATCTTCTGCTGTACAAGGCTTTATACGGAGCCATGCCGATACTCACCTGGAAACTACTATTATATGCAAACTCTACCAACGGAATATGATCTTCCCATAAACTTTCAAAATCCAGAATACAAAAATAAAGAAGATCTGTTAGAATTTGGTTTACTCTTTCAGTTTGTCCATCTATTTGAGAATGGAAAGCAGTGCTCATAGCTAAGGTAGTCCCAAGTCTTGATGCACTGCTTGCTAGAATTTAGATATGAAATGACTATCTCAATCAAATATGATAGACCTAGAAATTCCATGAAGTCTAACAACTTCCTTGGTGTACAACTTTGTCAATTCTTTTATAGAATCGGTATGACACATAGGAATGAAATGTGTTGATTTGGTCAGTCTATCGATAATGATCCAAATTGAATTAGCACAAAACCTTGATTTAGGCAAACCCATAACGAAGTCCATAGATATATCAAACCACTTCCATTTCAAAATTGCCAGAGGGTGGCTAGACCCAAGAAGCTTCTTATATCAATCACAGACCTTGGCTGTGACTAATCCTAAACTTCACTAACTTTATTCTAGTCAACCCTGATTCCTTGGGCATCTACGACATGACCCAGGAAAGCAATGGAGTCAAGCCAGAATTCACACATAGAATATTTAGAAAACAATTCATGGTCTCTAAGCTCTTCTAGCACTAACCTCAGATGGTTCTCATGATCAACTTCGCTTTTCAAATATATCAGAATATCATCGATGAAAATAATGACGAATTTATCTAAATACGATTATAATGTGCGCTGCATCAAATCCATGAAAATAGACGGTGCATTTTTTAAGCCGAAAGACATCACCAGAAATTTGTAATGTCCATAGCGTGTTCAAAAAGCGATTTTCTCAACATCGCAAGTCAATTTTTAAGAAAACTTTAGCTTCAGATAAATCAAATAGATCATCGATACGTGGTAGTGGGTATTTGTTCTTGATAGTTACTTTATTCAATTCCATGTAATTGATGCACATCCGCATCGAGCCATCTTTCTTTTT
Organism: Gastrodia elata; assembly: GCA_016760335.1. Classification (NCBI taxonomy): domain Eukaryota; kingdom Viridiplantae; phylum Streptophyta; class Magnoliopsida; order Asparagales; family Orchidaceae; genus Gastrodia; species Gastrodia elata. The sequence goes on from CM028681.1 coordinate 33,271,261, forward strand.
CACGAATAAAATGAGCACTCCCCAAGGATATGAACTCTGTTGAATAAGACCATTCTCTAGCAACTTTGCAATTCCTTATTTAGTTCTTGCAACTCCTTAGGTGCCATGCGATATGGAACCTTCGATAGTGGATGGGTTTCAGGGATTATCTTAATTACAAACTCTACTTTTCTAACAGTAGGAAGACTAGGTAGGTCTTCAGAAAAGATGTCGAGCAATTCATGAACTATTCGACTCTTCAAAATAAGCATGACTTCTTTCTTATCTCCTAACATTATTACAAGATATGCAGCACAACCTTTCTTGACTAACTTTTCTAATTTCTTGCATTAATCAATGATGCTTGGGTACTAAATCTACCTATAAGAGATTACGACTGACTTCCATGCCAAAAGTAATTTTCTTCTTTTAGCAATTTATGGATACACCATGTATCCATAGCCAATCTGTACCCATAATTACATCAAAAGTAAGTACTACAGTAGCACATAATATTGCATTAGATTCCTGATCCAATTTTGGGGTTATTACACGATCCCACCTTTATTTTTACTGCTTTTGGTGAACCTTGGCCTGCACTGGGATGTTGTTTGATGCGGTTTGTTTTGGAGCTTTTGTGGATTGATTATTTAATTGGAAGGGGGTGTTATTTCTTAAGGTTTTGCTGATAATGGTTATTATCATGAACTTCTATTTTTGCAACACTTTATATGGGACTTGGCTTATGGTTTGGTTTTACAATGGCAATTATATTATGTTGGAACCCTATAATTTTGATTTGATTCTTTTATTGACTTATGGTGGCTTGATCTATTGGTTGCATTTAGTTTATGTTTGTCATTCCTGCTAAATCTAGATGCACTTTGAATTTTTAAAGGTAACTAAATATGAATTGTTTGGTTTGTTGACATTTCAAATGGTTGCATTTAGTTTCTGTTTGTCATTCCTTGCTGCCTATTTGTGGAAGGGGTGATCTGGCATCCCCATTTTGGTTGTTTGTTTTTGGCATCCCTATTTTGGTTGTTGAATATATAGGTGAAGGGGGGATCTGCTTCTATTTGTGGAAGGGATGTTTGTAATTCTCAATATATGTATGCGATTCTACAACAATGATCACAACTGTTTCATTACTTTTGTGCATGCCAACAATTTAAGAACTGATCGTATAGCTCTTTGGGATTTTCTAAAAGATTGATCTCATAATGTTTTCTTAAAGTTAAAGTTTTTTGCTTGGAGCTGTTAAAGCTTAATCTTACTATTAAGTTTGCTTCCCAAAAGTTTTGCGGGCTAGACTGCTATTGCTGGCTAGTTCTTAGAAACTATATTATTACAGATTTCCTTAGTGCCACCGCGTTGAATAACATAAATTTTGCCAATCATAATTTAGTTGTGGATAACAATTCTTGTCACATGTTGCTGAATCTATTAAACATTAGCAGGTTTAACATAAACTCCATCTGGAATGATTATAATACATACCTTTATCATTTGTTGATTTGCTGGATGGCTCTGAAGTTATTTTTTTATAATTGGGATCTGGGTTTATGGCTGGATCGCATGAGATCGAGGTTGGATTCATGTGTGCTGCTGTGTTGGTCTATATCGCCGTGCCATACTTTATATCTGCTTTTGATAATTATCAGGCTTTGGAGAATTTGGTTGTTCCGGATCCTAGAAGCCTCTTTGATCTGTTTGCTGTCCTGGGCTACTCTTAATGTGAAAATGCATTCTGTTGATTTTCCTATGTTTTCTGATAGTATGATTTTTTATGGATGGTGGATCAATTGGTCTCAATGCAGTTACTTTGTCATAGTTCTGATTATAGTCAGTTTCCATATGGTTTGTTTTATCCATTATCCTATTGTTTGCCAAAATGTGGTGTGGGGGTCGGACACCCATGGTGCTGGGCTAGTCACTTGGCTTCATATGTGGTTATATGTTTTGCTTCCTAAGACTGTTGGGGTCTATAAAGTTTTTCACAGATTCCATTATGTGAATTTTTCTGTCACTTTCTTGTATCACAACTGTGTTGTTATGCTTACTCGTTCTTTAGCTGCGGGAGACGAGCCTCTTTGGATTGCGATTGTGATTTCCTCTAAAAATTTGAATAGGAGGTTTATGTTTTTGTTGCAGGTGTGGGCTGGTTTCTTCTGCAGGCTTATCTCTCGACCCCATAATAAGATTGTGAGACCCTCTGCGCAGCCTCAAGGTATGTGTTCAATTCCTACGTTTAATTTTTTCTGCGAGCACATCTTGCAGGTCCCTCTGGATGCTTGGATCGATGAGTTGAAGATAGCTGTGGCTTTTTATATTTTAAACACTACTTTTAATTATTGTTTACTGTATTTTTGGTTTTGGTTGGACCTCTTAAGATATACCATGGGTCCTTCCTTCTTTGGATTGGCTTTTGGATTTTTAGTTGTAGGATTGATTGTAACTACCCAACCCTTTCTTGTAACTTTATTTTCATTTCAACAAAACTTACAAGTTTCTCGTAAATATATATATATATATATATATATATATATATATATATATATGTATATATATATATATAATTGAACTCGCGTTCTCGTTCTGAGGCGCTCTCCTGGCGATTCTGAGGCGATCTAGGGTTTCCTTCCCGGCGCTCTGCCGGTGGCCTGGCGGCTTTGTCGGCGCAGCCTGCTGGTTTGGGTGATCTCTCTACTTCTCCTCTCTGTTTCCTTTTATTTCTGAGGGTTGCTTCCGAAGCTTCTAAAAGTGGCTTGGCTGAAGAACTTCTGTTTTCCCCGGCAACTTTGTTGGAGTTTTGTTAGCCACTTTTGTTTTTTGTGCTATTTTGCTTTTTTTTTTTTATATTCAGTTAATGGATCCTGCGATCCATTCCTTTCGGGACATCGTCGCTCTCGATAACCCCCCTATTTCGAAACATGTAAGCTCCTTTAATGGCGGTCCGGCTTTATTCTTCTCTGATGAAGAGGTTCTTCAACTCTCGAATCCCCATTCCCTCACTCTTGTGGGTAAGTTCGCCCAAACTAAACCCAGCTTTGGGCTTATCCTTGGTTCTATCAATAGCCTCAAGCTAATTGCCTCGGTTAACATTAGATCTTTTGATGCTCATCGTGCTTTTTTTACCTTTCAATCGGACTTAGACTATGCTAGGGTCATTTCTAAAGGTTCTTACGACCTAAAAGGAAACACGATGAAGCTTTGTAAATGGGATCCTTTTTCGGATGTGACCCACGATGTTCCAATTATCCCAATTTGGGTGAACTTACTCGGCCTTCGCTTGCAATACACTTCCAAGGACATTCATTTTAATATAGGCAATGCAATCGGCAAACCTCTTCAACTTGACCGAAATACTGCGCTAAACAGAAATATTGTTGCCCCTCGTATCCTTATTGAAGCCAATATTGCTGCTCCCCCTCCTAAGCACATTTGGTTAGGTTCAGTTGAAAGGGGCTATTCACAAGAAATTTGCTATGAGAATATGCCATTGTACTGTAATTGGTGTTTCACTCTAGGACATAATGTGGAATCCTGCAATCACAGATACCAAAACTCACCCACTCCAAATTCTAGAACGTTAAATCTGGCCGCTCCCATTAATGTGTCAAATTCCATAGATATTGAAGGTTTTAATGTTTTACCTCTTATCTCCAATTGTAATGCTGATGATCTAAGTGCTAAAGATAGAGAAGCTTTTCAAAATATAGAAGATGGAGTAACACAAGAAAATTTGATTATTTCTGCTTTGGCTGTTCCTGTTTCTATTTCTGCTTTAAATTTGGAAACTTGTGTCTCTATTCCAACTAAGCATGTTTTAGCTGCTCCAATTTATGATCCTGATTTAAATTTGGAAACTTGAGACTCTATTGCAAATGTGCATGTTAACATTAATCTCTCTGTAGACATGGGGGATCCCCAATTGGAAGATAGTCCTGTTGGATTGGAGATTGCTCCTTCCTCCGGTTTAACTACTGGTAATGAAGTATGTATTTCTGGCCCTAATTTTTTTGAACCAGTTCCTGCTTTTTATTACTTGGAAAATGATAGCTTGCACTATGCTGATAAATTAATTACAAAGTCTGTTGAATATATTAATGTCGATGTTTCAAGTTGGTCCCATGCTAATCTAAATGATGAAATAAGAGTAGAACCTAGTGCTAGCAAATATAATAATGGTCTGTGCGGACCTGCTGTGGCTTCTTCTGAATTTTTTAAGCCTGCTGTTTATAATTCAGATATTGCTGTTGGTAATGGAAAATCTGTTGCTTCGACCATTGAAAGTTCTCCTGTGGTTTCTGTTATTGAAAATGCTATAACCAGTGCTGAAACGGTTGCTGTAGTTTCTTTTAGTGAAATTGTTGTGGATAATGTTAAAACTGTTGATTCTGTCTTTAATATTTCTCCTATTGTTTCTGCCACTGAAATTGCTCCTAATAGTAAGGAGGTTGTGGATAAAGGTAATGTTCATGATGAACACGTTGCTGATCTTGTTTCTCAGAATATCTGTATTGATGAATCAAATGATGTTAATGCTTCTAACATGATGGATGGTAATTCTGAAGGTTCTGAACCAATTTTGTCTCAAATCTGTAATAAAAATGTTACTTTTGCCAAACCTAAATCACCTTTGAAAATTAAAAAAGTCCAACTTAGTTCTCACAAAATGCCAACTTCAAATAGATGCAAATCTCTTGCATTACTGATTGATAATGAACCTGTTGAAACTGAATGTCAAAATGTTGTGTCTAAAAATGATAAATTTGTTACGGCTCAAATGATCCCAAGTGGATCATATTCTGTTTCCTAATGAATATTCTTTGCTGGAACATTCGAGGCATTGGAAATGCCTCCTCAAAAAATAGACTTAAACATCTAACGTTTGAAAAAAAATTTTAATTGCTGCCATTTTTGAACCTAAACTTAAAAGAGAAGCCCTGAATTCGGTGGGTCATTTTATAAAGCTGGAAAATGTTTGTTGTTCTGACTTTAACAGAATTTGGGTTATGTGGAATAATCTTTGGAAAGCTGAGGTGATATCCCAATGTCACCAAGCTATGCACATGCATTTTTTCAACAATGATCACAACTGCTTCATTACTTTTGTGCATGCCAATAATTTAAGATCTGATCGTATAGCTCTCTGGGACTTTTTGAAAGATTGTAGCTCCTCCACCCTTCCTTGGGCGGTTGGAGGAGATTTTAATGCCATTCTCAAAAATTCTAAATACAAAGGTTATGCGAGAGACCATTCGAAATCCTCCTTTGATTTTAATGCTGCCATTCTCGATTGTGGTCTTGAAGATTTCAATTATACTGGCTCTCCTTTCACTTGGAATTTCGGTAGAAAATTTTCTAGACTTGACAAATTTCTAATCAATAATATGTGGTGTAATTCCTTTTCCAATTACGAAGCTTCCTCCTTAAATTCCACCATTTCTGATCATAAACCAACTACTCTTTCTTCTTGGAATCAAATTAAGAACCTCCAAAAATCCTTTAGGTTCCAACATTTTTGGCTTGAAAGAAAAGATTTCTCCCAACTTGTTCATTCGTGTTGGAATGAGGTTTATGGCTCTTTCGGTCTCATCCGCCTTATTGAAAAATTTAAGAAGCTCAGGAAAGAAATTTGTCAATGGAATAAAAATGTGGTGGGAAATATTTTCAATAATGTTACCCACTTGGAAAATCAAGTGAACTGTTTAGAATCAATCTTTGAGTTGGATCCTTCTGAAACTAATAGAATTGAAGTTTCTAAAGCTAAAGCCTCCCTCATCCAAACCCACAATGATATTGAGTCTTTCTGGAAACAAAAATGTAGCTTAAACTGGACTCTTCAAGGTGAAAGAAATACTTCCTTCTACTATAACTGGGTAAAAAAAAGAAGGCACATAAATCACATAGCAAAAATTTCCCCTCCTAATTGTCCCTCCATTACGAGAGCTGAAGAAATTCAAAATTTGTTGTTTCCTTTTTTCATGAAGTTAGCCAAAATCCCAACTCCAACTCCACTCCTTTAAATCTGAATCTCCCTCATCCTCAACTTTCCGCGGAAGATAATTTCAATTTAAATGTTATGCCTAATGATGAGGAAATTTGGGAAGTTGTTAAAAATCTTAAGAAAAACACTTGTCCTGGTTCTGACGAGTTTCCTTGTGAATTTTTCCATAAATTTTGGGATGTCCTCAAACTTGATGTCTGCAATGGTGTCAAAGAATTCTTCTGTCATGTCCGATTACCTAAATTCTTCTCTCACACCATGTTATCTTTAATCCCCAAAACTGATAAACCCTGTTGGTGGTCTCAATTCAGACCTATCAGCTTATGTACCACTTTAAACAAGATCATCTCTAAAATCCTTACCAAAAGACTGCAAAAACATCTTAACTTCCTCATAGAACCAAACCAATCTGGATTTATTCCTGGTAGGCAGATCCAAGACAACATTTTAGCCACACAAGAGCTTTTTCATAGTTTAAAAAATAAAAAGAAACACTTCAATCTAATTCTTAAATATGATTTGGAAAAAGCTTTTGATAAAATTGATTGGCATTTCCTCTCTAACATGCTTAATTTCTATGGTTTCAACGAAATATTCATTCTTAAGATTCAGAACCTTATTCAATACAATTATTTCTCGATCCTTATTGATGGTAAGGCTAGTGGTTTTTTAAATCTGATCGTGGGCTTAGGCAAGGTGATCCCATTTCCCCTTTATTGTTCATCCTGGCTTTCAATTATTGGTCTCTAAACATTAATGCCTTGTTCAAAAATGACCCCACTCTTCACTTCAAAGTTAGAGGAAATTTTATGGTCTCTCATCTTGCCTATGCGGATGATATTATCATTTTCTGTAACTCCAACGGAAAGCCGGTTGAAAAAATTCAAAATCTCATTGGCTATTTGGAAAAAATTTCTGGGCTTAAAATTAATATTCAAAAATCTCAATTTTTTATTAATCCCAAAGCCTCAAATCGAATGATTAATAGACTTGCTGATTTACTGAAAATTAAGGTTGGTAAGCTCCCTTTCAAATATCTTGGCATCCCTATTGCAATTGGCCACAATAAAAATAACAACTATATTAACCTCGTATTCCATTTTTAGTAAACTTCAAGGCTGGGAACTTAATTACCTATCTCAGGGTGGCCGTTTGGTTCTTCTCAAGTTCGTCCTAAACACTATTCCTCTCTACTGGCTGGAAGTTTCCTCTCCTACTAAACATATTCTTAACAAACTCAAAGGCATCTTCAACAGATTCCTTTGGGTGCATCCAAGCTGTAGTAAGATGATCTGGTGCCCTTGGGATACTCTCACTTTTCCTACCACGGAGGGTGGTCTGAGTTTTAGATGTTTACACTCTTTACATAGGGCATTTTCCCTTAAATTGTGGTGGAAATTTAGATCCTCTAATTCTATTTGGACAGAAATCCTTCTTGCCAAATACTGTGCTCGTTTTCACCCCTCCCAAACCACCCAAAAAATTTCTGATTCGATAACTTGGTGTAGAATGCTTGCTTTCAGAGAGTTAATTGAAGAAAATATCTCCTAGGATTCCTTTGACACCTCTACCTCTTTTTGGTTTGACTGTTGGTTTTCTTCTAAAACTTTAGCCAAATCAGCCCCTATTATAAGGAATCAAAAACTAACTCTTGCTGAATGCCTTAACACCAACAATGAATAGAATTCTGAATTTTTTCAAGCTTTGCTCCCTATTGAAACGGTTGAAAACATCCTTAAGAAGTCTCCCTCGTTGGGCAACTCGAAAGTGGCAAATTCCCCCTTTTGTTATAATGGTAAAATTCAATTAGCCCCTCTTTGGCAAGTCTGTCGAATTCAAAAGTTGTCTGATTTTCCCAATTGGATATGGAGTAATTGCATACCAAATCTGATTAGTATATTCCTTTGGAGGCTTTATCATAATTTTATTAGTGTGGATTCTATCCTTCAATCCAAAGGTTTCAATCTTGCCTATAGATGCCAATGTTGTCTCTCAAATGTGGAAACTATCTCTCATCTTTTTTTTTAACAACTTGTCCAGCCAAACCGTTTGGTCATCGCTGAATATCTTGCCTAATACTCATTGCCCTATAAACATTAAAGATCTTTTAAATCGTTGGCCAATGGAAAAAAAAGTTCATGTGGGCCAATTAATTGACAGTTTTACTCTTTGGCACATCTGAAATACTAGAAACAAAACAAAAGACCACGTGTCTCCTTTCAACCCTGTTAAAATTATCAATGAAATTAAAAAGGAGGTCAACAAAACCATCAATGCTTTTAAGGATTCAACTTTCAGCTGGAAAAATATAAAAACTGATTATGTCAAACAGCTGCTCTTGTGATTTTTTTCAGAATTGCGTTCCTAAGGTTAAGATATTTTATGTGGTTCTCATCGGGCTGGTCTGCGGCTGCTGGAGAAGTCTCATATTTTATTTTTTTACTTTTCTGTTTTATGCTGCCGAGTGGTTTAATGTTTTCTATCCCAATGGGACCTCTGCTTCTTGTCTCAAAGTGCTTAATAATTTAATTTTGAACAGTTTTCCCAAAGCTACAATTTTTCCTTTTACATCTGTTGGTTTACCAGATGGCTTTGATGGTTTTATGTCTCAAGTGGATGCTGGGTTTTTGGCTGTTTTGAATAAGCTGGTATGGATTCTTGTGCCGGGTGGTGATGGTTTATTTTGCTCGGTTTTTCAATATTTTTGCACTGGTCTTCTTCTGCGAAATTGTTCTGGGCCCTTCTTTATGCTGTTAGGTTTGCACTGGCCCTTCTTTATGCTGCCCGGGATGTGCTCCCAGGTTTGGCGGTTTGGTTGGTTCCTAACTTGTATCGTTATTAATTGTCGGATGGTTTCCGGTTGCCGTTGTTCTCGCATTATCCACTTCCCCTTTAATTGCCATATTTTGAGATGGGTTGAAGCTGGGTTTTTTCCTTGGCTTCATTTGCGGGTTGCGGTTTCGTTCCAATTGTATGCTAGGGGCTTTTTCTCTGTTCCCATTTCTGCGATTAGTACGTCTATTTAGCGGATGCGGGTTCCCTCCTTGTTGATGTGTGGAAACATTTTCTTCTAATTTTTCGTGTTGAAAGTTTTTTTTTGGCAGATATGGGCTGGTCTCTTCGACAGGTTGGCTCTTGGTTCCGATTTTCGTTTGTATGCCCCCTGGCACAGCCGTCTGGTCCGGGGGTGGGGTGGCCTCCTGAATTTGTTTTTCGGTCTTTCTGGATTGTGGTTCTTTGCTGTGGCGTTGGCTGTTGTTGGCCGAGCTGTATCCTTCTCTATTTGTTTCTATATAAATAGATATATATACATATATATATTTATATATATATATATATATATATATATATATTTTTTTTTTTTTTTTTCTTTTGCTGCTCCTTTGTTGCAGGTTCCGGTGTTTGAGCGACATTTTGTGTCTGTGTGCTCGCCTTCCTGGTGGCTTGTTTGGTTGTGGTTTTGTTGTAATTTATTGTTGTAATTTTTGGTGTTCCTTTTCCTTTCTTGAGTCAGGAGTTCTTTTAGGTTATACCCTGGATCTCCTTTTTTGGTACTGGCTTTTGGCTTTTAGGTTCTAGGTTTTTGTAATCTCCCAGTCCCGGCCCTGTATTTGTCGTTTTGATGAAATAAAATCTCCGTCGAGATGGTTTTTTTTTTAAATATATATATATATTGCAACATTGGCATCAATGACGTCCAATCCTCCAATTTTTCCTTTACTTTTTTGTGGTTGAAACTGATTGATGTGGAAAACAAAGCTATAAGAACATGAGCAAATATTGTTGTTGATCACTAATGAATGATTGAACATATTGATGACTATTTTTCTTAGGTATGATAATGAGAAAATATATTACCAAATGTGATTATGCAAACCAGATGAACAAGAATTACAAAAGTTCTTGTATGTACAATTCCACATAATTCCAGATTTATGTTTCCCCCATTAACACCATTGTTAGAATAAAAAAAAAGCTCTGTGTTTGCCTTTTGAATTAGGTATTTGAAGAGAAAGTCAAAGCACTTACTCAATTTAGTACTTAAAATTTGAAAAAAACTTATTTAATCCATGTATGTTGGCATCATACTAATGACGTTACAGCTCCTCCTTCTCGGCCACCATGGCTCCGTTCACACACGTCCGCGTTCCTCTATTCCGCAGTCGCCCCCAACACCGTGTGCTTTGAATCATAGAATACATAAAAAGGATTAAATTAAGACTTTAAGAACCCCTTAAGGATTAAATAAGAATTTTCTAAAAAAATACTTACTAACAAAAATATTTCCATCCAAGATTTCTGAATGCACTTAATGAAGTTGATCTGTCATTCATTATTAATTCATGCTTCTTTCCTACTATTAAAGCCTTGCGTAAAATGGATAACAAAGCGAAAATAATGTGAGCCAAAATTCATGTAGATAATTGTTGAAGAATTGAACTTATTTATGGCAATTTTTGTTGGGTGTAATAGATAGAAGACATATTAACAAGTTCTACAAATAAAGCCCATCATCAACTTCTACAGAAGTTTGCATATGCATGATTCTATAAAATTCCAGATTGATGTCTCAACGATTGTTAACACCATTGTTGCAATGAGAAAATCAATTCAAGCTTAATTAGACATGCTTTTGTATTCTTCATTTAGTTGGTTATTTTTTAAACGTAGGCATATGAAGAGCAAGCTGAAGCACTAGGATCCAAAGCACACGGTGACGATGACGACAATGGGAGAGAGCAACGTGGCCAGGCACGAACGGAGGCTCTGCAGCAGAGAAGGTGGATATGTGCGCCATCACCATGATGCAAACATCTAGGGGCTTAAATGTATCTTTTTTAAATTATAAAAGGCTAAATTGAAAAACTATAAACTATAAGAATTAAATTGAGAATTTTATAAAACTCTAAGGATGAAATAGGAACTATCCCTAAGAATTATTACTAGCAAAAATATTCCCATCCAAGCCACTCTATTGCAGATAAAGGATTTGATTAGTCCTTTACTAATATTTCATGCTTCTTCCCTGCAACAAAATCCTCATGTGTTATGGAAAGTAAAGTGATAAGAACATGAGCTGAAATTATTGTAGACTACTTTTGTATAAATAAACAATTTTATGACAATTTTCTTTAGGTATGATGATCAGAAGATATATTATCTAAATGCAATTCTGCTAACCAAGAACATTAGTAACTTCTAAAGAAGTCCGCATATCAGAACAATGTTTTCATCTTCATTGACACATGAGAAGATATATATATATATATATATATATATATATATATATATATATATTTATTTATTTATTTTTTATTTTGTTTGGGGAAATTATCTCGGCAAATTTTATTCCATAAAATAAAAACTAATACAGGACCAGGACTGATAGGTTATAGAATCTAGAAAACTAAGAGCGTGAACCCAGCCCAAAAATAAGTGAGACGCTGTAAATATCCTAAAAGGTCCACACGACTCAAAAAGAAAAATTACAATGAATCTACGTGGAAAAAAAACACGGATTAAACAAAACAAAACAAAAAAAGAAAGCAGCAAATAAATGGAAATAAAGACTATTGCAATCATTCAAAAGGAGGTGGGGATCAGAAGTGTGACTCCACCAAAGGGCAACTGTATCTCTCCATCCTTCGCATAAAGAGAACAACCACAAGCATTCACGAAGAACATCTCCACAAAAAAAAACGAAGCTCCACATACATAAGACAGCAAGGCTACCAGAAATTTCCTCCATAGAGATATAATAAGATAGCATTCAAAGGCTCAATGACCATAACTATATTTTCAACACTATTCTCATCCACCTTCTCATAGCAAAATTGGGCGATCACATAAGCATAAGACTAAGAAAAGGAAACACTACCCGCCACAATGCTAAAATTGAGACCAAGAGTATTAAAAACCTCCAAATCAAGCATAGTATTATCCAATACATTTTCCAAGCTTTTAACATTAGTAGTAAGAATGAAGAGAGAAACAACATTTATACATATATATATAAATATATATATATATATACATATATAAGACGTTGACACCTCCGAAAAAGCTAACCCGTTAAATAAAATCAGCAGAGGCATATAATGATCGAAAAAACACTGATTTCCATTCAGCAAACAAAGAATCAAAAAACCATCTGACACCATGCAGCAAAAATGGGAGAAGATTCCCAACAGACTAAACGCAGCAAAGCAGATCTGCGGCAAACCAATATCCCAATAGAACCCCCACTCAGCCAAAGGAGAAAGCAGAAACACGTTATGGCTCAGAACAATCAGACCAAGGCTCATCAACTCTTTTATAATTTAGTACAGCATAAATAGCCACCACATTTATCAAACTTAAAAAAACCTTCGGGAAGGATCTCCAACCGAAGATGCTTGACATGTCAAACAGAAACAACAAAAACCAGAGATACAGGTCTGGTGCAATTCCAAAGATCGTGGGAGGGCAAATGGACAGCCCCAAGTAGAGACCACTTCCAAGTGCCGCTATCCACAATTTTGGAACGGAGTCAAAACCAAGATTCTCACTCCAAACTAAGTTTGCTTTTGATATAAACAACATTGAGGTATTTTCAATTGAAATTTTTTTCTTCATAAATATTTAGGCAGTTTTTGACTTCTTCAAAAAATTTTGAAACAGTTTCAGCAGTATTGAAATTAACATTTGAGTACTTTGCTTGATTACTAGCTCTCCAGGTATTCCAGAGCGCATAGGCATTGAAAAGGTTACCAAGGTGGATCTTGCCATGTTTAACCTTTGGCCAACGCAAAAGAATATCTTCGGTATTAGCAGCGGGAGACAGAGGAGCTAAAGGAATATTATGCCAGATCGATGTGCTGAACGTATTTTCAATAAAAACATGGTTTGGAGTTTCAATTTCATTACAACAGTGGCAACATGAAGATATATATATATATATCATATATATAGTGGCTCTCGTTTTAGGGTTTGAGTGGCGATCTTGCATGTGATTTCCGAGCGACTTTGTCTCCTTATGTCGGCGTTGTCGATGGACTGGCAGCCTCCCGAGTGTCTCTGGGTGACTATAACTCTCTCTCTCTCTCGCTTCCTTTCTCTTAATGTTTGTTCTTTTTTACCTTATGCGTACTTAATGGAAGCTTCAGTCCATTCTTTCCGGTACATTGTTGCATCCCCGCATCCCTCCATAGCGAAGCCTGTGAGCTCCTTTAATGGTGGGCCTGCCCTTTTTTTTTTTCGGATGAAGAAGTTAAATTATTGGCATCCCCGCACACCCTTATGCGTGTTGGCAAATTTGCAAGGGCTAAGCCCAGTTTCGGCCTGATCTTAGGTTTCATTGAGGGATTAAAACTAATAAGCACTGTCAACATTAGAACTTTCGACACTCATCGAGTTTTTTTCACATTTCAATCAGATCTTGATTATGCTAGTGTATTTTTAAAAAGCTCCTATGATTTGAAAGGGAACACTATGAGGTTCTGCAAATGGGACCCTTTCTGGAATGTTAGGCGTGATGTCCTTATTGTCCCAATCTGGGTAAACATCCTGGGTCTCCATTTACAGTTCACTTCAAAAGATTTTCTTTTTAATATAGGGGAAGCTGTTGGAAAGCCCTTACAATTAGATAAAAACACTGCAACAATTAGAAACATAGTAGTTCCCAGGATTTTAATTGAAGTTAACATCTCCTCCCCCCCCTCCAAGCTTTATTTGGTTGAGATCAATGGAAAAAGGGTATTCACAAGAAATATGCTATGAAAATATGCTGCTATACTGCAACTGGTGTTGTATGCTGGGCCATAACACAAACAATTGCAATTTTAGAAACCAAAACTCACCGATTCACCCTTCCGGGGTGACTAAAACTGGCCCCATTGTGCTTAATAACTTGCAAACCTTATATATCGAAGATGATAATAACTTGGCTTTTATAGCTCAAAATCAAAACATTTGTGATAACACCCATCCTGCTACTCCAATTACTACCACCAATCAACTTTGTGGTGAGACGTTTGGAAATGAAAGTGAGCTCTTAGGTGAACTGCAAAAAAACATAGAAATATCTATTTCTCATACTAATGCTGACACTCACATATTGCTAAACTTTGAAAATTTTGATACTACTAATGGTTTTACTGCTTATATTCCTGAGGTAAGGGAAGATTGTACTAGTGAGAATGGTGAACTGCCGCCAGAACGTAATAAGGAAACAAATTTAATGAAACCTAAAGGCCCAGCCCCAGCCGGATCTCTCCCTGATCTAGTTCTGGAGCGTCTCATTGAGAATGCTACTATTTCTTTGTTGGAGCCTACTGTGTCGGCCCCTGCTAGATACCCCTCTTACCTAATTTTGAAATGTCCCATTTTGAATACTATTACTTTATCTGGCAATGATGCAGTTATTGTCTCTAATAATGATACTGCTTGTTCCCCGGTGAATGGCATTAAGGGAAATGAAAATGTTGGAGCTATTATTCCAAACAAAGGAAAATTTGTTCCAGATGTTAATGCTGATTTTAATTTAGCAAATGTGGGTGATGGCACCCAAAAGCTGGAGGCTACAAAAAATGTTGATAATAAATCATATACTAGTACTATTTCGGCTCCTAATATTTCCTTGTAGGAAACTGAAGGTCTAAAGCAGGAGCATGTTCAACCACAAAAAATAGGTATGCAAATTCTGAACTCCTTCACTCAGCTGAAGTTGCCCGTGAAAAGTAAGTGAGTCCAATTTAGTATAAACAAAATGCCGGTCTCCAACAGGTACAAATCCTTATCACTGCTTCAAGATTATGAGAACATAGATGATAGAAAACATTCATCCCAAGATATGCTTAATTATGATCTTTCCAATGTGACTTCTCAATCGATCCCAAGCGGATCTTCTATCGTCAACCAATGAATATTTTATGTTGGAATATCAGAGGCATTGGTAATGTCTCTTCCAAAAACATATTTAAACATATTATTTCTGAAAATAAAATTAGTATAGTTGCAATTTTGGAACCCAAACTAAGCCAAGAAAAGATTAATTATGTTTATCATTTTGTTAAATTCACCAATGCTATCGCTTCATCTTCAAACAAAACTTGGGTGATGTGAAATGATATGTGGAAAGCTGAAGTTCTGGCTAAATGCCACCAAGCCAGTCACATTCATTTTTATAATGAGATCCTGAACTTTCTCATGACCTTTGTGCATGCTAACAACATAAGGTCTGAGCGTCTCTCCCTCTGGAGCTTCCTTAAGGTCTGCAGTTACTCCACCCTCCCTTGGGCTGTTGGTGGAGATTTTAACACAATCCTTAAAACTTCAGAGTATAAGGGTTACGCTAGATATCACTCAATGTCCTCTTTTGATTTTAACTCTGCAATCTTGGATTGTGGCCTTGAATATTTCAAATATACTGGTTCCCCCTTTACCTGGAATTCTGGAAGAAAGTTTGCAAGACTTGATAGATTCCTTGACAATAGTGAGTGGTGTAACACTTTTACCAATTATACCGCTTCTTCCTTAAACTTCACCGTCTCCGACCATAAGCCAATCACCCTCTCTACTCGGCTGGTCATCTCAAACCTCCCTAAATCCTTTCACTTTCAACTTTTTTGGCTATCTAAAGAAGGTTTTTTGATATTGTCAAATCAAATTGGAATGAACATTGTGGTTCCTTCGGTCTTACCCACCTCGGTGGAGAAATTCAAAAGGGTTAGAAAGGTCATTTGTTTTTGGAATAAAAATGAAATTAGTAACATTTTTAACAATGCCTCCTTTCAAGAAAAAGGGTTAATTCTTTGGAAACTTTATTTGATGTTGATCCATCTAATCATAATAGGATAGAGGTCTCCAAAGCGAAAGCCGCACTTATCCAAACTCATAATGACATCGAAACCTTTTGGAAACAAAAATGCAGCATAAATTGGGAAATGAAAGGTGAAAGAAACACTTCCTTTTATCATGATTGGGTTAACAAAAGAAGGCACACTAACAACATCTCTGAAATTGTCTCCCCCAATAATTTGAGGCTTAGTGACATCAATGATATTAAAATTCGGCCATTTCCCATTTCCAAGATCCTTATAAAGCTAGGCCTACTCTTGGCCTTTCTAATATGAGCTCTACTATTCCCCAAATTTTGAGTGAAGACAATAACTCTCTAAATATAATGCCTAATGATGATGAAATTTGGGAAACTGTTATAGATCTTAAAAAAAACACTTGCCCAGGTTCTGACGGTTTCCCTTGCAAGTTCTTCTGCCAGTTTTGAGATACCATTAAATGGGATGTCTGTAATGGGATAAAGTAATTTTCTTGTGACACTCATTTACCCAAATTTTTCTCCCATACGATGATCTCTTTAATCCCCAAAAAGAATAAAGCTACTTGGTGGTCCGACTTTCGTCCCATTAGTTTATGCACCACCATCAACAAAATTATCTCTAAAATTCTGTCTAAGAGACTTCAAAACTTCTTACCCCCCCCTCATTTTTCCAAACCAATCTGCTTTTGTTCCTAAAAGAAAGATTCAAGATAATATTCGGGCCACTCAAGAACTCTTCCATAGCCTCAATAGAAAATGCAGGGGTCACAATCTAATTATTAAATTTGACCTTGAAAATGCCTTTGATATTTTGGATTGGAACTTTTTAGTGGAAATGCTAAAAAATTACGGCTTTAATGAGAGTATCATTACTAAAATCATAAATCTTACCCATCACAATTATTTTTCAATCCTCATAAGTTGGAAAGTGGGAGGTTTCTTTAAAGCGGAAAGACGTCTCTAACAAGGGAATCCTCTTTCCCCCATCCTTTTCATCCTAGCTTTTAACTGTTGGTCCCTTAGCATCAACTCCTTCAAAAATGACCCTAAGCTTCATTACAATGCGGGAGGGAAAATTTTAATAACTCACCTTGTTTACGCTGATGATCTCATAATCTTTTGCATTGCTAGCGGTAGTTACATATCCAAAATTAAAAATCTGATTGTGTCTCTTAAACAAACCACCGGCCTCAAGGTTAATCTCAAAAAATTCCATTTTTTCATTCGTACCAAAACCCCGGTTACTGTCATAAATAGGATTTCTAATACCCTCAACATTAAGCATGGGAATCTTCCCATTTTTTACCTTGGCATTCCTATCTCTACGGGGCACAATAAATATAAGAACTACTCAAAATTTATTGTAGTCATCTATAAAAAACTCCAAGGTTGGGAACATAATTACATGTCTCAAGGGGGTCATTTGGTTCTCCTCAAATATGTGCTTAACACAATTCCCCTGTATTGACTTGAGGTAACCTCCCCACAAAATCATATTTTCAAAACCTTAAAGACCATCTTTAACAAATTTATTTGCATCCACCCAAAAGGAATCAAATGCTTTGGTGCTCTTGACACCGGACAATTTACCCAACTAATAAAGGTGGATTGGGGCTGAGATGTCTTTCTTCTATCCACAAAGCTTTCTCCCTTAAACTCTGGTGGAAATTTAGAACCTCTACAACCATATGGTCTAGCTTCCTTTTAGCTAAGTATTGTGCAAAATCTCATCCCTCTCAAATCAAGAACAAAATTACCAACTCATTTATCTAGAAAAGAATGCTTGACTCTAGAAACATTACTGAGGAAACTCTTACTTGGGATTCCATTGACCCCACAAACTCCTTCTGGTATGATTGATGGAATGGGAAGGATGTGCTCGGGAATAACACCATCTTGGGCATCATCCCAAACCAAAAGCTCAGATTAGCTGATTGTTTTGATTTGGAAAAGGGGTAGAATTCCTTATACTTTAGCAATATGCTCCATAGTAATACTATGAGAGGCATTGTTAGATCTGTCCCTAATTTTTCTAAAGTTGCCAACTCTAACCTATGCATTAATAACAAAATTAGTTTAACGCTGCTTTGGCAAACTTGTAGGCCCATCGGCCCCGCAGTTTTTCCCACCTGGATTTGGAACTCTCGCATCCCTACTCTGAAAAGCATTTTCTTTTCGAGGTTGTATAATAATTACGTCAGCACTGATGATATCAAGCAAAGTAGAGGGTATAACCTAGACTCTAAGTGTATAAGCTGCTCTGCCTATAGCAAAACCATCAATCATATTTTCTTGGAGAACGTCATTTGCAAAAAAATTTGGTCTTCTTTGAACATTCAACAAGATGTTATTTTTGATTTAAAAGATACCCATGACCTTTTCAATTGCTGGCCCATCCATAAATAAAAGAAACTCCACATTGACCAACTTGTTGATAGTGCTCTCCTCTGGAATAATTAGAAAATGCGAAACTCTAAGAAATACTCCTCTCTTTCTTTCACCTCGGACAAGCTTATAGAAGCCACTAAAAATGACATCCATCAGACCCTCAACAATTATGGCATTAAAAATTTTAGTTGGATCAATTTATAGGAAGGTTATGCTAAGAATGTGCTCTCCTACCCCTAAAACCCAGCTGTTTTATGGTTTTTTCTTTTTCTGTCTTGCTTATGGCTGGGTTTTTTGCTGGCTTCTTATTTTTTGTGATGGTGGTGATCTCAGGTCTGCTCATTGGTGCTTAATGAGGGTCAACTTTTGGTTCCGTTGGGTTCTCAGCTGCTGCATTGAGCCCCTGGGGGTCCAGTCCCCGCCCATTTTTAGTGTCGATGTTGTCACCCTTTTGCTGAACTTGAATAATCCAGTTGTTTTTCTTTCAGTTGATACTGTCCCTGTTGGGAAGTCCCTATTTTACATTGCTCTAGAAAATTTTTATAGTGGCTGGAGTCTTGCGGCCTCTGTCTTAACTGAACCTTTTTCTGGTGGGACTACTGGGTATTAGGTTTATTTTGTCGGCATCACCGGTTTTCTAGATGTTGTTCTCAATGGTTATGGTGGGACTATCCTTAGTAATGTTAGCTGCACCTTTTTTTTAAATATTCTTTATGCTATTCATTCTGTTTCAATCTGGATTGTCCCTGCTGCTATCTTTACTTTAAACCCCAATGTTGTCCCTTTATTTGACTGCTGGAATTTTATTGTTGGAATTTCTGCTGAAATGCTCTATCCTACTACCAATCTGTATGGTTTTGAAAGTGGTGCTCCTGGGTTCGGTGCGGATCTGTCAGCTGTTGGATTTGGCCTTGGTGTCTTACATGCTGGTGATGAAACTATTGTGGCTATCCCTGCTGTCATTTTCTCTAACCTCTTGTCTCAGTTAAATAATGACGTTGACTCCTTCCCCCTCTCTTCTAATATAATTTTTGGGGATGGAATCTCTAAGGCAAACAGTTTTTATTTGCTATTTATTGTTAGACAGTTCGCCGTCCTTTATATTGGTCTCATTAAGTTGAGAAATTTCAGGACTCTTGGGGATATGTACAGCACGGTTTTATTTCCTGCTGGAGATGGCCCTTTGCGTGCAGTCCTTTCTTCTGTTTTGGTTTATTTCAGGTCATCGGTCAGAAGAAAGGTTGATCGGGCGCTGATGGTTGCTAGGGGAAGCTGGTGTTCATGCTTGGGCTTTAATCTGTTTGAGGACTGTGGTTACTTCTCTGTTTACGGAAACTACTTCTTGTCTTTTTTTGTCTTTTGGTGTCGGGAGATCTTTTAGGATTATTCCATGGATTTCTTGTTTTTAGGCTTGGCTTCAGGAATTTAGTTCTTCTAGGATTTTGTACCCTCCCAGCCCCTGATCTTGTAAGTCCTTATTTTATGGAATAAAATGTGTGCTGAGAAAGCTTTTAGAAAAAAAAAGAAATCATATATATATATATATATATTTAATTTTTTTTTCCTGGGAAAGCCATCTCGTCATGCAATTTATTTTATAAAAACAAAAACTTACAGAATCGAGGCTGGGAAGGTACAGAAATATCCTGAAGCCAGCCCCAAAAACATGAGACCTAGGGAAAATTCTTAAAGATCTCCCGACATAAAAAGAAAAAAGAGAAAAAAAGAACATGATAAAGAACCTTAAACAAACCATGACAAAAAGAAAACGCAGCCGAGAAAATAGGATATGAAATCAAACTGCATTCAACAAAAGGAACAAGGAAGAGAGGTACAACTCGAACACAAAAAGAGAGCAAACAAGGGACAGCTGAACCTTCTCCTGGTGGTGGCTGTGCACTATAAGCCTCAAAACAAGAGATGGCATCCTCAAATAAGCAAGCAAATTCATCAAAAACTTGCACACAAACACTAAGGCAACAATAGTATGGATAGATACAACAAACAATGAAACAAACATATTAGAATTTCCCACACTACCATCACATTTTCCATCAAACTCCCCAATGATAAGAATGCCAAAATGATTATTGAGAGCAAAATTAGAAATTATTACAGGAATCACAATATCAAAAGTGGCATCAAAAATAGCAGAGACCCCATCTTCACCTAAGTCAAGCATATTGATAACCTCTAGCATAAAACCACCATCCTTAATAAAATTAAAATCAGCAACAGCAGAGGGAGTCTCATTAGAATCAGCACCAAGGCAACAACATCATTTAAACTGAATTCGGTAGCTGGGGCAGCAATAATTAAAACCAAATGCAAATTAATACGAAACTCACCATCAGCAATACTAATTTCAACATCAGAAATAGCAGAATTTGCATCACCAGATAAAGCAGAATTTGCATCACCAGGTGAAGTATTAACAATACCAGATCAAGCAGATAAAGCATCAATACCAGATGAAGCACCAATACCGAATAAAATAGATAAAACAACAATACTAGATAAAGCAGCAATACCAGATAAAGCAGAATTTATATCACCAATTTCAACATCAAAAATAGCAGCAAACTGCTAGTTGTAGAACCAATACAACCAATTCAGCAATAAATCTAGGCCCGGTATAAACACCATTAAATTCAGGAATAGCCAACACTTCGATTGAGATAGCTACAAAACCACGATCAATCTCAAAGAGCTTGAGACTAAAATTAGCATTGTCTAAGATATTTAGCTGCAAATGTTTGTGACTAAATTTGACATTGTAAATTACATTTTCAAACTCTAAACAATTCAGCAAAATAGCAAGAATGAGATCAGCTAAAACAACATAAATGTGAAGCAACAGAAAGCCTACACAGCAGCAATAAGAGACCAGCCAATACAACTTGTTTGAGCAACTTTGGCTAAAATTTGAACCAATGAGAATGATATTGAGAACAGTTATATAATAAACATTGGCATTATCAAACCAATTGATGGAATCATCAATTAAGCATATGTTTGGCATAATCAATTTTTAGGTTTTTCCAGCTGAAATTCTTTTCTTTGTAATTATTGATAATTTTAATAACATTTCTTTTGATCTCATTAACACTTTTATCAGTAATACAGGGAGACAAGTAATACTTAGCATTGTTCCTGGCTCTCCAAATATGCCAAAGAGTGTAGCTATCAATCAGTTGACCAATATGCACTTTTGACGTGTGAAAATAGCTTTGATATCAGCAGGGCTGTAAGAATCATTAGGAATAATGTTCAATGAAGATCAAATGATTTTACTAGAAGTATAATTCAATAAAAGGTGGTTGATAGTTTTAATATTCTCTGAGCAGTAATGACATTTAGAAGCTAAATTATAACCTTTGGATTGCATGATATCATCCACATTGATAAAATTATTATGCATCCTCCAAAGAAAAAGGCCAATCAAGTTAGGAATGCAAGCGTTCCAATTCCAAATAGGGAAATCAGGTTGCTTGTGAGATCTACAAACTTGCCAAAGAGAGGTTAAATTGAGTTTTCTGCTATAGCAAAAAGTGGATTAGCCAATTTAAACTGTTCAAGTTTGGGCTTACAAATAATAATGTTTATAATATTTTCAGGGGGAAGCAATTTTAGTAATTGATCAACATTCCAATCGGTGTTATTGATGTGGCAGTCAACAAAAGTTAGCTTTTGATTTCTTATAGAGCAACTAGAATTAGCCATAATTTCATACCAAAATGAAGTGGAGGCAGTAATAGCATCTCAAGTAATATTTTCTTCTATTAATTCTCTGTAATTAAGCATTCTAGTCCAATTAATAGAATCAGTAGTTTTCGGTTTAGTTTGGGAAGGATGCGTACGAGCACAATATTTAGCTAGAAGGTTCTCCGACCAAATCATGTTTGAGGTTCTAAATTTCCACCAAAGTTTGAGGGAGAAGGCCTTATGTAAGGAAGAGAGACATCTAATACCTAGGCCTCCCTCAATAGTGGGGAAAGTGTGGCGCCCCACCCCTTAACCCACAAGGGTTAAGCTAAGGGGTGGCGTGTCACTCTAGCTAACCCTTCACTTATAATTGGATTAGGAAGAATTCCATAATTCTTTTAATAAGGGAAGGATTAAGCATAGAATCAAGCATTTATTCACTATATAAGTAAACATACAGAGTGCGGAAGCAATTTAAAAATGAGAAACATCTAGTATCACAATATGAATTGTAGAAATAGAACTCAGAATATAAGCATACAATCCAAATACACAGTTAATGGTACCTGTATTATTACATCATTTAAAAAGTTCAAATAGAATAGAATGTAAATCACTCATCCTCACTCGGGAGTATAAGGGAACTAAATGGCAGCTTCTTCCACGGGCTCCTCCTCTAGGTAAGGCTCCACACCTAACTCCTGCTCGTCTAACTGAAAGGAGTCTGCCATTGTCGGTTTCACAATGTAGGGCCCCAGCCAAAAAAAGAAAAATCCAGTTAGACAATTGTTTAAGTACATTTTAAGCTGATGAATTATTATATGTGTTAAGTAATATCACTATTCTACAATATCTAAGCAACATATATATATATATATATATAAAGGAGCAGCAAGCAATACAAGGGAAAAGGGAAAGC
Source organism: Gastrodia elata (assembly GCA_016760335.1). Lineage (NCBI taxonomy): Eukaryota > Viridiplantae > Streptophyta > Magnoliopsida > Asparagales > Orchidaceae > Gastrodia > Gastrodia elata. The sequence goes on from CM028681.1 coordinate 33,294,082, forward strand.
TATAAATCATCACTTATAACTTAAGCAAAGAAAAAGGAAAGAGGTTGAGACATGCCTCATCATACAAGCTAAGCAAGGTGAGGCATATAAATATACATAACCAAATAAGTGCTGCAAGAAAAATTCTACATCCTAAACATGCTGATGATCAAACGAGATATGTCAATTAAAATAAATAACTCAACAGTGGTACATATAAATAGCAGTAAGATTCTAACACCCTAAATATATATAAAAGCAGAACAAAATAGCTGACTAAATAATAATACTGAAAAGTAAACAACATCAATTGCATATAAAACCATGCGTGTACAATCTACCATAAAGAAGAGAGCTACTTTAACTCACCAAAAAGGCTGAAGATCTTAGCAACAGTACGACTAGGACGGTTCCTAGCACGATACGGCTAAGGCAACAATAGTCAACATAGAAGGCTCTAGCACAATACGACTAGGACGGTTCCTAGCACGATACGACTAGGTCACCAACAGTCATACCCGAAAGATCCTAGCACCAGTATGGCTAGGACAGTTCCTAGCACGATACGACTAGGGTAACAATCGGTATAATCAAAAGAATACTGAGAGGTAGCTCAAACACATCGAATCATTATATTATCATTAATTACTTTAATATTTTTACAAGAAATCTAGGGAGTCTCCATATTTTCCTAATATTTTATTTATGCATCAAAAATCTTGTATGATATGCTCAAGGAAATATAGCACAAAAATTAAGGAATGCGTAAGCAACAAAATATTAATAGAAGCAAGGGACTCTACTAAATATGGTGATATCATTTGTTTTCTACTTAACCATACTAACTATTCCAAGTTACACAAGTTCAAGATTACCATCTTCCTACTATCGAGTGTAACTTAGAAATTTGTCCTTATATGTTAAAAAGGATTAGAACTGATCAGGTTCTAATCTAGTTCAATCAGACAGACGACTACGAGTTAAATCAATAAATCATACGTCCTAATTTTGTGAATTTAGACGTTCTAACTAAGATCCGATCAAGATCTTCCAACCCTATAGATTATGGATTAAATACTACAAGATTTAGGTTTAATCACATAATCCAAAAAGGATAAGACCTATGTTCTAGTTTCATATTATAAGTGATCTACTAGTTAAGATTAATCCTTATTAAGTAAATAAACTTAATAGGATGAATCTTTTATCTTAAATCTAAGGCTAAAAGACAAAATAATCAAAATAAGTTGTAAAATAATAGAAAGTCTAGAAACTAATAAAACTAAGGTTTCACCCATTGGGTAACCCAATTTACCTAATGAAGTGAACTCTAACCTATGATCTAGTCCTAGTCTCAAGAAGGATCCTTAAGGTGTAGTGCTTAAGACTTAACAGAAATTATTGGAATCTGACTTAAGGGTTGATTTCAATTACTTAATTGTTACTAAGATGATTATAATATTAGTTTTGGCATTCTTGAATGTTATCCAAAGGGTAAGGGTACTTAATCCAATCTTAGGGCAAAATGACTATTTTGCATCTACTTTAAGGGTCAAAAAGTCAACTTTTGACTTGAGGGTCAGATTTGAATTCTCTTAATTTCAACTGATTCCTTACTGTCTAACTTGAAGATAGACAGTAAGTACGCCTAAATTGGGCGAGAAACGATAAAGTTATGACTAAAATAAGGTAGTGATAATTTGGTCATTTACCTGAATTTTTAGGGTTCAAATCCTAAATATTATTTCAGTATATTGATGATATTGGAATTCTAGGTTAGATAACTTCTTGAATTTTTGAAGTTGGAGTTAATTTGACCAAGTTATGGCTGTTTGAAGTCTAGGGGCATTTTGGTCATTTTTCACTGAGAATTCAAGGGTTAACTTTTTGTCCTGATGTCCGAATGGGAAAACTAATACTATTACAGTGATGGGGCTGCTCTCATGAGCAATTTAAGACCTATATTGACAAGTTTCGATAATCAGGTAAAAAGTTATGAGGTCCTAAAGAGGTCCTAAAATGCTACCTTGTTATACGTACCCCGAAATAAATTTTTACATTACGTTATTTGATTCCTTACATTTTTCTGAGTATTTTAAGACCTATATTGGCTATATTTGGATCATCCTATAAAAATTATTAAACTTTTAAGTTTTACTTTTCAAAAATACAATTTGAATTATTTTACTGTTCATTTATTCAAATTAAATGATTTTACTGTTCATTCAGTTTTTATATAAAATTTCTGAAATTGTTAATCCTTAATTAATTTGTGATTAATTAGGCTTAATTATTAATTAACATTAATTAATTAATTAATTAATTAATTAAATTATATTATTAATATTTTATTATAGTAAAGAAATTAGCACTAATCATTATTTAATTAGTCTTAATTTTCTGTTTATATTTATTTAAGAATAATTAAGTATATTTTACTATTTAATAATAAGTAATTATCCTAATTACTGTTAAAATTAAATTAATCTTAAATTATCCCTAATTAATCTCTTAATTACACTTAATTAATTAAGGTTACTGTTTAAAAGTAATTAATACTAATCCTAATTTAACTAACCACTAACTGTAATTAATTAATCATTAACAGTAATTAATTAACACTAATAGTAATTTAATTAAAATTTAATTAACAAACTGTGGGCCCCACTAGACACGTGGCACTGCTAGAGGCTGCCACGTGGTACTGTGGGCCCCACAGGGGCTGAGTCAGCTCAGTGACTGGGCAGTGGGCCCCAGCTGACACGTGGCACTGCCAGAGGCTGCCAAGTGGCACTGTGGGCCCCACGGGGAGCTGAAGCGTCGCAGGTGACCGGACAGTGGATCCCACTTGACACGTGGCGGGCCTAGAGGCCGCCACGTGGCACTGTGGGCCCCACTGGGGAGCCAAACCGCCGCGCGGGCTCGGGCTGGGGGCACCAAGTGACACGTGGCGTGCCGGCTGGCTGCCACGTGGCGCGGCGGGCCCCACGGCCGAAGCCGAAGGGTCGCAGGCTTCGGCTGGTGGGTCCCACTGGACACGTGGCAGGCCCAGAGGGCGCCATGTGGCTTGGTGGGCCCCACCCGGCTGACGCGGACCCGGCTCGGGCGGGTCGGGCTCGGGTCGACCCGGCCCGACCCGGACTTCGTCTCCTTCGCGGAGACGGCCCGCGGGCCGGCGCCGAGGGCACGGCTTTTGCCGGCCTTCCCGGCGCCGGACCGCCTCGGCCCGCGACAACCGAGGGAAACTACTTATATGATAGGATTGTGAAAACGGGGAAGTCACTCCTGAAATCCGGCAGTCCTCAAGCTTCATGACTTTTGACCTAGGTCGAGAGGATCTTTCACTTAGGAACGGCACTACTACTTTTGAATCGCACAGCCGACGGTAGCCCTCGACGAGGCCTACATGTCGGCGGGCGGACCTTCGCCGGAGGTGGCCGGGATCGGCGGCAAATCGGAACCCTAATTTCTAGGGTTACGGCTAACGGTATCTACTGTGGACCCTAGTCTAATTGCCGACGATCCGGTTGGGCTAGCCAGATCGGATCCGATGGATCGTCAATCAGGAATGTGGAATAGCATTTCGAATCTGAATTTGCAATTATTGAATGCAAAATGAGGGAGATCGGAGTACCTCGGGTTCGACGGCTGCAATGGCTTTGAGTCGATCTGGCTTGATCTGGGCTCGAATTTCGCAAACCCGGAGCACAGAGACGGCCAATGGTCTTATAGAGGCACCGGCGACCTCGCCGAGGCCGGGGAGGGGCCGGATTGGCCGTGCGGGGCGGCGGTCGGGCCCAGCGTCGCGCGGACGGAGCCGTCGAGGACCACGGCTCCGCAGCCGTTGGATCCGGGAGCGATCCAACGGCTGAGAGGGCACCGTCTGGATAGACGGCGCCGTCAGCTACAGGTGACGGAACAGTTAATTACTTAACGGTGGCCGTTAAGTAATTAATTAATTATATATATATATATATATATATATATATATTTTTTTTTTTTTTTTTTTTTTTTAATTTCCAGAAATTTTTGAACATGTTTTTCCTAGCTAATTTGGGTTCAAGGAATTCAATGGCGAAGTCGGATTTTCGATCCGACGAGTATTTTGATACCTCGATTTCCGAGGTATTTTTATTATTAAAATATTCGTCGAAATTTCAACGATTTCCGATTGACACGAAAACTTCACCCCAAGCTAATTTAGGGTCAAGGAATTCAATGGCGAAGTCGATTTTCGATCCGACAAGTATTTTGATACTTCAATTTCCGGGGTATTTTTATTATTAAAATATTCGTCAAAATTTCGACGACTTCCGATTGACACGAAAACTTCACCCCAAGCTAATTTGGGGTCAAGGAACGCAATGGCGGTGTCCATTTTTCGATCGAAGGTCAATTTAAATAGGGCAATTTCTAGGGTTTCTAAATTTCTAGAAATTAGGATTCGATCCATTTGACTCCTAATTTGGACTAAGTCTCAGAGGTTGACTCCAATTGACCTAATTAGCACTTATAATTGTGTTTAATACTTAGGGTTAGTCCTAATCAACTATAGTAATAACTCAGGTTGTTACAGAAAGTAAGATGATCCCAAGAGCACCAAATCATCTTACTACCTTTAGGGTGACTCCATAAAAATTTATTGAATATGTCTTTTAACTTGTTGAGGCTAAATTTGGTAGGGAATGAGACTTCAAGCTAGTAGAGAGGGATTTTATTTGAGATATATTTTAGAAGAACCAAACGATCACCTTGAGAAAGGTATTTAAACTCACACCCTTGGAGTTTTTGAAAATGGAATCGGTGAGGTTTACAAAGTGATTATTTTTATTGTGGCCAGTAGCTATCGGGATACCCAGATATTTGAAGGGGAGTTTACCATGTTTTATATTTAATGAGTCAGAAAGTCTATTAATAATTTTGGCTGAAGTTTTGGAGAAAACAAAAAGGTGGGACTTTTGGAGATTAATTTTAAGACCAGAAATGATTTCCAAATAGCTAATGAGAGTTTTAATTTTTTCAACCGTATGCCCATTAGAATTGCAAAAAATGATAAGATCATTAGCGTAGGCAAGATGAGAGACCAAAAAGTTGCCACCAACCTTGAAATGAAGATTAGGGTTGCTTTTGAATAAGGAGTTTAAGCAGAGGGACCAATAATTGAAAGTAAGAATGAAAAGCATGGGAGAGATAGGATCACCTTGATGAAGACCTCTTTCAGATTTAAAGAAACCATTAGCCTTGCCATTAATGAGCACAAAAAAATAGTTATAATGAGTAAGGTTTTGAATTTTAAGGATGAAACTTTCATTGAACCCATAGAAATTTAGCATTTTGATAAGAAAGTGCCAATCAATTCTGTCAAAAGCTTTCTCAATATCAAATTTTAAGATAAGGTTGTGGATTTTGCCTTTATGTTTTAGACTATTGAAAAGCTCTTGGGTAGCTAAAATATTGTCTTGAATCTATCTTCCAGGAACAAAACTAGATTGATTGGGTTCAATAAGAAAGTTTAGATGATTATGAAGCCTTTTTGCAAGAATTTGGAAATAATTTTGCTTATAGTAGTACAGAGACTAATAGGTTTGAATTGGGACCACCAAGAGGCTTTTCCAATTTTAAGGACTAAAGATAGCATGGTGTGAGAAAAGAATTTAGGTAAACGGATGTTAGAGAAGAAGTCTTTGACAGTGTTATAGACATCTAATTTGATAATATCCCAAAAATTGCAAAAAATTCACAGGGGAAACCATCAGAACTGGGGCAAGTATTTTTCTTTAGACTTTTAACCACTTCCCAAATTTCTTCATCATTAGGCATTGCATTGAGAGAAATATTGTCCTCCTCCGATAATTGAGAAGTAGTTAAATCCATCTTTAAGGGAGAAGGATTGAAGTTTGGGTTTTGGCTAGCTTCAAGGAAAAAGGAAACATCAAAATTTTAAATATCTTCCACATCCCTTAGAGTTGACTTATTAGGAGGGTTGATTTTAGAAACATGATTTATGTGTCATGTTTTGTTGACCCAATTGTGTTAGAAGGAGGTATTTATTTCCCCTTGTAAAGCCCAATTTATAATACATTCTTGCTTCTATAAAGTTTCAATGTTGTTGTGGGTTTGGATAAGGGAGGCTTTAGCTTTAGAAACTGCTATCCTATTTTTGTCAGAGGGGTCCAATTCAAAGATGGTTCTAAACAGGAGACCTTATTTTCCAATTGGGTGGCATTATTGAATATATTCACAATCTCATTTTTATTCCAAAGGCAAATTGCTTTCCTAAGTTTCTTAAATTTTTTAGCAAGGCGAATAAAACCATAAGAGCCGTAGTTTTCATTCCATATTGAATGAACAAGCTGGGCGAAATCCTTTCTATCAAGCAAGTAAAGCTAGAACATGAAAGATTTAGGGAAGATAGTGGTATGGTTCCAAGAGGAGAGGGTATTTGGCTTATGATCAAACACATTGGAGTTTAGGGAGGAGGCTTCTTAATTTAAGAAGGAGTTGCACCAAATGTTATTAATGAGGAATCTATCAAGTCTAGCAAATTTTCTACCAGAGTTCCAAGTAAAAGGAGAGCCTGTATATTTGAAATCTTCAAGACCGCAATCAAGGATAGTAGTGTTGAAATCAAAAGAAGAATTAGAGTGGTCTCTCACGTAGCCTTTATATTTAGAATTTTTTAGGATAGCATTGAAGTCTCCACCAACAACCCAAGGGAGGGTGGTAGAGCTGCAATCTTTAAGAAAATTCTAGAGAGTTAAACAATCAGTTCTTAAATTATTGGCATGAACAAATTTTATGAATAAATTATGTTCATAATTGTTGAACCGCATATGGATGGCTTGGTGACATTGAGAAATCACCTCAGCTTTCCATATGTTATTCCACATAACCCAAATCTTGTTAGAATCAGATAAGCACACATTTTCCAATTTAATAAACTGACATACAGCATTGATAGCTTCCCCTTTAAGTTTGGGTTCAAAGATGGCAGCAATTAATTTTTTTTTTCAAAAATTATATACTTAAGCTTAATCGTAGAGGAGGCATTACCAATGCCTCTAATGTTCCAGCAAAGAATATTCATTTAGCAACAGAAGATGATCTACTATGGACCAACTGAGTCATATCATTGCCTAAAGTAATATTTTCAGAATTATTAAAACTAGAACTTTGATTAGCGGATTCGACAACCTCATTATCAGTCAGTAAAGCAAGAGATTTATACTTGTTTGAGGTTGGCATTTTATTAGAGCTTAATTGGACTTTTTTTGCTTTTCAATAGCATTTTAGGCTTAGAGAAGGAAACCATATTGGTGCCTTTTACTTTTTCAACATCACCAACTTGTTTAACAATTTTAACAGTAGTACCAAAATCATCAGTTTCATTTTCAACAGCAATTTTTTTCCATCATCAAGATTGATTATAGTATCAATATTACTAATAATAGCATTAATAGTAATAGTAGATGATAAAACAACAGCATTAATAAATTCAGTATTTCTAATAATAGTAGCATTTATATTTTCAGCATAAGTTGAACGGGTAGTGACAAAATCATTTCTATCAGTATTTATATTTTCAATAGCAATAACGTTTTCATCTGTTATCGGAATAATAGAACCATGTCCAGCATTGTTACCTTTGTTAACAAAATTTTTAGCTGTAAAAAGCAATTCAGCGACACTAGTATTTCCAGAAGCCAATAACAAATCATTAATATTTTTAGTATCCATGACCTTTCCAGCAGGAATGGAAGGAGAAATAATATTTTTTGAGTTAAAAATAGCAATATTGCTACTATAGATAGCGTTAATAGAAGAGGTTTCTTTCAAATTTATCACCAAATTATCGCTAATAAAGGCACCAGCTTTTATAACTACCTCATCATGAATGAATAAATTAGCATTAGACATTACAGCTATAATGGGAGGATCCAAATTTCCTGATTCCACCAGAATAGCAGTAACATTACAATCAAAAGAATTTAAAACAATATTACTAACCTTGTTTCCAACAATATCAGAACTATAGGAAACATCCATATTGTTAGATACAAGATCATCAATATCATTAAGTATGTCACTTGAGACTACATTTAAACCTATTATATTGAGAGGAGCAACAGTTTCACTATTGACCATAGCATCAGTATTTTTCCCATTTTCACCATTATCATTAAAATGTAAAACTTTATTAACTTTAGAATTAATTGCATTAACATTACTAATAAGAGGTTCTTTAACACAATTAGTATCTATAGCAATAATTTCAGGAGGGAACAGATATCCAAGAGCCAAATTTAGACAGACATTTTGGTTGTGCTCTATTATAGCCAAAGCATTGTTAACTTCCATGTTTAAGGGTCTTAAAACGTTGTTGAGATCAAAATGATTTGTTATTCTGGAAGATGAAGGAATGGGGGAATTATGGTTTCTAAAGGTGCAGGTTTCAGTGTTATGCCCTAATGTGAAACACCAGTTACAAAACATTGGCATATTTTCATAGCAAATCTCTTGAGAGTACCCTTTCTCCATGGAGCACAGCCAAATGTGGTTAGGAGGAGGGGTAGAGATGTTAGTTTCGATAAGGATATGAGGAGCAGTAATGTTCCTATTTAAAGCCATGTTACGGTCTAGTTACAGAGGCTTTCCAATGGTATTTCCTATGTTAAAGAGAATGTCTTTGGAAGTATATTGCAACCGAAGACCGGGAAAGTTTACCCAGATCGGAACAATTGGAACATCATGTTTCACATCTGAAAAAGGGTCCCATTTGCATAGTTTCATCGTGTTACCTTTCAAGTCGTAAGATCCCTTTGAAAAAATACTTGCGTAATCTAAATCAGATTGAAAAGTAAGAAAAACTCTATGTGAGTCAAAGATCTGATATTCACCGGTGCTAAAAGCTTAAGACTTTCTATGAAACCAAGAATTATACCAAAATTAGGTTTAACTCTAGCGAATTTACCCACAAGAGTGAAGGTATGTGGACTAGCTAGGTGTAGAACTTCTTCATCAAAAAAAATTGAGATGGACCTCCATTAAAGGAGCTATCAGGCTTTGATATAGGAGGGGAGGTGTTAGCGACAATATTACGGAACGACCGCACCACATGATCAATATTCAAAACATGGAGACTAAACAGATCTAGCTAAAAGAAAAGCAAAAAAGTAAAGACCAGAGTCACCCAAAGCCGGCACACCAGAAAAGCCCTAAAATCTCCGGTTGAGACTTAGAACCTAAAAACTTTTCAGAAAATGAGCAAAGAGTTAGAAGTAGAAAATGAAAAGTAAGAAAGGGAAAAAGTCATTCGAGCCGATGAGGCACGCTGGGGAAGCCCAGAGGCCTCCGGCCGAGCGCCGGAAGGTAAACCCTAATCGCCTTCAGAATCGCCTCGAAGTCGCTTCACTGACGAGAGCAAAAATCTGATCAGTTATATATATGTATGTATGTATGACATTTGATGTGTGCCAACATTAGTGCATAATTATAGACGCTCTTTATATTTGTACTTTGTATTGTTCATTAAGCTTTTTATATTTTAAATTAGGCTTAATTATTTGCATAATTGCACCTATGAATTCTTTTCTTCATATACTCATGTTAATTTTTGAACTTCTATTCAAAAGTGTATTATTGACATGACAATCAAATGTATGCCTATGCTCAGTAGTTGTTGTATAAGCCTCAGACTTGCTTTCTATTATTTGTATTTAATCTAGTAGTGCAAACTTCTTGAAGTTTTTTTATTTCACTTAATGCATTCAATGATGATGATTTATTAAATTAGCATATAGCATTAATTTGTCCCATTATTTTAATATTAATTTAATATATTATATAAATCAACTAGTTATTTTTTATTTTTGTGATATTTCATTCTATTAGGAGTACAATTTAAATAATAATTTTAATTTCTGATTGTTTAAGGTAAGTATTTTTTATAAGAAATTAGTATGTCTTATTATAATATTTGCACATATATTGATGTGTAATTGTTATTATTATTGATGCAATTTATATCTTAGTACATTGTATTTCTCATTATGCGATATTACAGTTCGCTTTAAACTGCATTATGAAGTCCTTATAAGAAATTACTTTGTATTGCTCATTATTTTATGTTATAGCTAAAAATAGAATTAGTCATTTTATAATTCCCTTCTTTGTTTATTCATGTTAATATTTGGGCCTTTAATTATAATCTTTTCTAGCGGTAACAGTTTATTTTAGAGAGTTGTATGACAATATTGACATCGCAATTAAAGGTATGACTATATTTTGTAATTAGTGTTAAATCCTCACCACATACTCTCTTTTACTTGTATTTAACCTTGTTATACAATTTTTTGAAGATTATTTAATCCAGTTAATATATTCTATGTTGAAAAGGAGCAGTTTTGAAGCGCGGCACAGCGTACCATAGCGCGCCACAGCGCTTGAGCACCCGAGAAGCGAGCGCTATAGCGCATCGTAGTGCCAGGGCACCCAACATAAGGGCACCATGGTGCGCTGTGGGGTCTGTGGATCTGCAGGCACAAATATGAGCTATGTATAAATATTCTCTAAGCCCATTTATGGTTAAGAGAGGCGAAAATAACATAAATTGACAGCCTCCTTTTTGGTTTTGAGGGTGTGGTGGTTGCTCCATTGAAGAAAAAGGGCTCTTATGGTTTTGGTAAGGGTTTGATAACACTAAGCCTTTGAAATATCCTCTCAACATCATGAAATCATTTTTTCTTTCTACTGTGAACATAAGTGTTTTCACCGAACCACATAAATCTCTTTGTTTTGTGCTGTGAATGTTTGAATGTGGACTTTCTGTGTTTTACTTTGATTTGTTCAATATCTGCAAGCTTTTTGTTTCATAATGTTGAAGCCCTACCACCTATCGAAGATCCCGACAAGTGGTATTATAAAGGTTGCTTTGTTTGTTCTTAAGGGTTAGGGTTTGTTTCTAGGTGTGTATTTTTGTGTTTGAGCTTTTAAAACAAGAAGAAAAACTTGGGAGATATGACAGATGAGGTCGTTTGAACTTCATCATCATCTGTGGTGGGGAGATCCCTCCATCAAGTAGTTACTCATCCAGTGAAGAGTCATGTGATCAAATTTAATGAGAAGAACAACTTAGGCAAGTGGTAGTGCAAGGTAACAGACACACTATGTTCACTAAATCTTATGGATGTTCTTGATGGAGAAGATAAACCAGAAGAATATTTAGAGAGGGAATGGATTTAAATGAACTGTAATGCATGCTATTTGATTCGAAATTGTTTAACCAAGGAGATCAAGTATGTAATGATGATGGCGACGTCGGCGTGGAAACTCTGGAAATTTCTAGAGTGAAAGTACCTGACAAAAAGTGTGGAGAATCGACTCAATATAAAAAAGGTAGCTCTATCAATTCCAAATGAGAAGAGAAAATTTCTTAGATGTGCACTTAAATTAGTTCACAAATTATTAGCAAATTTGCTAAATCTGGATGAGACAGTGGATGATGAAGGCATGGCTTTATTGTTGTTGAATTCATTGTTTAATGAGTTTGAGCACTTCACCATGAGATTAATTCATTGGAAGGATGCTCTAAAGTATGGGAAAGTAAATGTAGCACATGTGAACCATGAATTCTGGAGAAGGGATAATGAGTCCACCAAATTGTATATGGTTTAGGCTCTTACACTCTAGAGAAGGAAGACCAGAAAGAAAAATGTAATGGCCAAAGAAAAATGGTAACTTCCAGAATAGACGAAAACTTAGAGGCCGGAGCATTAGGCTCAATCAATAAGCATTCTGTTTGGAGACGGGACAGTAGAAGAAAGATTGCCCAAAGTTGAAGGAAAAGCAGTGGGCAAATATATATTTTGAGGCAAAGGCTAATGTGATCCAGAATGTGGTGGAGGGTTCATATTCAGAGATATCTCTTATTACTATTTCAATAGGTCTAGTAGCTGACAGCTCTATTTGTATAATGGATACATGTGCAACGTATCACATATATTCCCAAAAGGATTGGTTTTGTTTGTACAAAGAAATGAATGGTGGTACAGTCACAATGGGGGATGATGTTATGTGTCGTATTGCTGGAGCTGGAAGTGTGTTGATTAGGACACATGCAAGGATAGCTTAAGAACTTAAAGAAGTTAGACATGTAGTAGAGATCAAGAAGAATATTTTGTCTAATAAAGCCTTAGAAGTTAAGGGCTTTAAGGTAGTGATTATTACAGGAGTCTTGAAGATCAGCAAGGGTGCAATAACTTATTTGAGAGGAGTAAGGCAATACAACCTATACTACCTTCAGAGAAGAATTTTGACATGTTCAGTAGTTGTGGCTGATGATTTTAAAAATGCAAATGATATGTGCATTAATGCTAATGCATAATTATTATTTTTCAAAAAGGGGAATAATTATTAGCTACATGTTTCATTTTAGTGAGATGAAAATGCTAAAGGATAGTAATGCTTTCTCTTTTATTGAAGAGAATAAATTTTGTGATATAAAGCATGAAATTATGGATAAGAAGAATTAGTTGATGGGTGGTAATGCTAAAATCTCAAATGTAATGCTATTAAATATCTTTCAAAATTCTTATGGTGAGTGAACTCATTAGTGATTTAAGTTATGCTTCTCCCCTTGTATAATAGATGCTGATTCTTGGATTTATAATTTTCAATCTTCATTTTTAAATTAATGTTTATTAATTTTTTTTTGAAACTAATCAAAATATGGTGGTTGTCCTGTTTGTTAAAAGAAAAAGAATCGTGCAACTTAGGTCCTGTTTGCGGCCACAAATTTCCTTCATTGAAGCTTAACTTGTAACGACCCAATATAGAGTAGTAACTAAACCCAACATTGGTGCGTCACCACAGCATCTAATACTGGATTAGAAGGAAGCTAACCCAAATCACTAGGTGCTGTGTTTGGCCAAGGATCACGAAGAGGGTCTTAAGTTAAGAGTGGAAAAATAGAAGAAGATAAAATGCACATGATGAATTTGATGTGTTAAATATGATTTCAAATGCATGTATGGGATTGATAATTATATGCAAAGACAAGTGATCATGTATCTAAAGAAGTAATTGAAATTAATAATAGTGGAAAGGGAAGAGTAACATGTATCAATAATAGATTATAAGTAAGAATAGAAATAAACCTTCACATATAACATTAGGAGATTTACAATTATGAAGATGCATATACAATATACTACAAGTAGGGATGGATACAAATAATTACATGTAGTAAATGATTTTATGAGCATAATGAAATGCAAGAACAATTATGCAACAATAAGGACAGATGAGCATGATATATTTATGAAATCCTTTCAATTATCCACCTAAATTTTCATTTAGGTATCCATTTATCCAAACCTAGAATTTTAAGTAAAAGGAGGAACTAATTCCAACATAAAATAAGTAAAGACAAGCAATTTATTTAAGTTATTACATGGCATTAATTAATCAATAAGCAAGAGACAAATAAATACAACCTCTCTCTCATAATTAACCAAAAACCAAGTAAAACTAATAAATGCGGAAGCATATAAACTGTAAGCGCTTGGTCCAGCTCCACTAGCATCCAAGTGCACCTGATCTATCACATTTGGCATTTAAATATGATAAGACAAAACTAATAAAAAGAAAATTATAGTTAGACTAAACAGTCTAAGCACAGATTAGGCTAAATATTTTTAATATTTATTTTAGAAATCATAACTAGTTACAATTTAAGTATCAGCAGCAGTGCAAAATACAAGCATATGAATATGGAAGGAAAATAGCAATTGTAAAGAAAGATAATTGAAGCCAAAGAGTGAGTAAGAATAGTTACAAGTAGAGCCATTCTAGCCTGCATATAATATAAGGGTACAAGCATCTTAAATTGGCTAGAAAAGTACTAAAGTGCATATGAAAATAGTGAAGCATTTAAATAAAATTATAATAACATTCACTGCAATCTAATTGAACTGCAAATAAGCAAAGTATAGTACTAAAAATATGGAAAGTGTAAAATATAGTAAACGAAGGAAAATCTTAGACTGTAAGTCTAAGATACACATAGCCTTGGACAATATAAAGTAAAATAGCTAAAAGCTATAATGAGTCTTCATAATCAATAAGATTATAGAAGAACTCATAATTTATTAAGTTGAAGTTATTATATGAAAATATTCATTCTGCGGGTAAATACAGAATAAAATGATGAGTTAAGCATGTCTATTTAACAAGCAAAGGAAAGCAGGGTTCAAAACAAATAACACTCATATTCATCCTCTAAAAATGTGAGATCTCCTTATTACTCCTTATTTGCCTACCCTTAGCTTAACCATCAATAATAAACCCCTAATATTTTAATGTGAAAGACTTATTTATGCACAATGTCTTGTATGAATGATTTAAATGAATAAGGTTCAAAGCTAAGCAAACATCCAAGAAAAAATTCAATAATTGCAAGGGATGTGATATCCAAAGTTATCTAATTTTAATGATCTCTTTAATGATTAGAGCTAATTGAGCTCCCAATTGACTTAAAGATATTAATCTCAAGTTAATTATAAATAATATAAGTTGTTGGGGTTTTGGAAAATAGAAGTTTATTTTCATTTTATAAGATGACAAAAAAATTTAAAAATATAACAATACTAAATGAAACTAGTTATATCCATATCCTAAACCATAAAATTGAAATATGTTAACTAATTGAAGGTATAGTAAACCAGTTAGGAAAGGTAAGGTTAAGTAAACACTACATTTGAGGAAGTTGAGAGTTAAGGTTTTATACACTAAACTCATCTAAGTTGAATTAGAAGGATCTTTCTTTAAAATCCACTAATAATCTAACAAGGTTAACAATAAAAGAAAAGGGTTAAAAGAATTGGAAAGAAAGATTTGTAAACTATAAACTCTATGTTTTTCTATAAATTGAAGGTTAGGGAAATCAATAGGATTCTTAAGCTAATCTAATGAATCTAGGACTCCTAATATAAGTCCTTAAAGAACTTAAGTGAGAACTTAAGGACTAAGATGAAGTAGACTACGCTCTAACCTAAATACTTAGGACTAGGACTAAGAGAAATATAACCTACACTACACAAGAATTAAGATTAAACACACTTAATGGTTACAATATTTAGTTCCAGAGGATCACTTACAGATATTGTAAATCTACCTTAAGGTTGCAAGATGAATCAACAATTTGCTAAGTATTCAAACATCTAATTAAAGAGAACTAAGCTCAATCATGCAATTGAAATTGACATGGGAAGAAATTTAATGTGATATGTTAGTAACCTTAAGGTTCAAACATACATAAAATATGAAATTATGAAATTAGAAGAATTATCGAAATTACCATAATTTAGGAGCCAAAAACCTAAAATCTCCAAACATTGTCCAAATGAAATAATATGCATAAAAATGAGATCCTTATAGTATAAGTAGTAAAATGATACTAACTAGGTCAAAATTGGACAACATTGAAAAATTAGGATTTTCGGGACACCTAATAAGGATTAAAAAATGATAATAAAATTTTGGGTTTAAATCCTAAATTAATTAAGCCATTTTATTCATCTCATTTTTTTGATCAAAATGATATATAATATCAAATAATTTGGATGTATAATATTAAAGTTATTAAAGAAATAAAAATTCGTAATTAATTAATATTAATTTAATTCATTACCAATTAATAAACAATAACAACCGACACTAAAATATAGAGTTACTAAAAAACACGCAGGCATGGAGGTTAAGGGGGCGTGGGAAACTAGAGGAGCTGCCAATTAACCGCGAGTGCGAGGCGCCAACACGTCAGTGTCACGTGTTGAGAGGACGGGCCTGCACACGTAGCCTCGTGGGCCGATCGCGGGTCAGTCCCCTAGTGCGGCCCGCCTTTTTGCATTTAAGCAAAAATCGACCTGAAAAGAGTCTATCGGGTCACATATGACCCAACTAGGTCCAGAATCAAAAATTAGGGTTCTACGGTGAAAGAGAAGACTACGACTAGGGCTCCTTCATTTGAGCAAAGCCCAGACTCCAGATAACTAAATTCGCTCATCAACGAAGGATCCTTTATACGGCCGATGTACCGAGCATGAGCTCGGTATCCAATGACCACCATCACGCACACACGGTGTAGCCCTAATCTGTTGATGGCATAATAGTGCATTCCATTAGAACAAGCTCAAACGATCAATAGAAGCAAAAGTTTGAGCTCGAAGGTTTGATTAAGGTTTATTTAGCATCTTATTACATTAGAAGGATGAATTTAAATCAAACGTGCAAAGATAGACAGGTAGAAGGTGAGAACCATACCTGTCTTGCCGAAAACAATGAAGAATTTAAGGTTTATGAAGGAGCTTCAAATGATGACCGTCGCAAGCTCACCAGGTATATAGCAACTAGGAAAGGAGAAAATCAGGGGATGGAGCCTAGGGTAAGGCCTTATGGCTAAGAAGAAGCTGGAGAGTACGACGCCTGCCCTTTTTTGGCGCATGATCGTGCGCGGTAGAGATGTTCAAGGAGGCTAATTGCCTTCCGATCCCTATAATTAATGGATCGACGGATCGGATGGACGGAACTTGGTGTTTGGTGTTCAGCACCATTCGCTAGATTTCCACGATTTGCATCTAACCGTTGAAAAAATTAATATATATATATATATATATTAAGTATGAATTAAATTTAATTCAGATGGAATATTAAATTAATATATTATTCAAATTAATTTCTTTAATTTAAATACTTAAATGCATTTTGAAAATACCAAATTTTCACCCTTACCTAATTGAGGGGTGAGGAACTCAAAAATGTCATCGGATTTTTGATCGGAGGTATAATTAATTTTTCTAATTTTTTGAGTAATTATATAATATTAAAATAATCGGGGAAAATTTGTCAACTTCTAAATACTTCCAAAATACCGCGACTAGCTAATTTGGGGGTGATGAGTCCAATTGGTACTCCATTTTTTATTCTGAGGTCTAAGTAAATTTGGTATTCTCAGAATTATTAGGAAAATAGGAAATGTTGGAAATTGCTAAATAATCTTCAAATCACACAAAACTTGAGGTGGAAGCTCTCAACACTATTGTAAGAGTAATAGAAAAAAAATTGAGTTTATTAGGTTACTAAATATTATATAAGAATACTAGGGTTGTTACATAACTTCTTTACATAATTTAATAATTCAAATAGTTAATTAATATAAAATTAATAAATACATAATTAAAAAAATTTTAATTTGTGGATTAATATGTAATTATTATTATTAAGATTATTTTTTATTGAATAATGTTAAGTTACTATTTATAAAATGAAGTAATTTTTATATAATTATAACATACATATAAATTACTATATAGTCTTAAGTACATATTTATTTTATATATAGATTATCATGGCTAATACTAAAATCAAAATGATCAATTAAGCTTAATTGCCTAAGGTTTAAACTATTTTTCATTGAAGATGAGCTAACATGAGCACCTTGCAACTGAGGGGGTGGGGATTTTTTCTATTGAAATTTTCTCCGCTATGGGGGTGTAGAGGCGGTGGCAAATCAAGAATTTTTTTTTTTCTTCTCAGTTGGCGATGTGCTTTGGTTGCCTGCTTGGGAAGATTATTATTTCCCTAAAAGTATTCTCCATCCAATAATTGTATTAAAGCTCTGCAAACACCCTAATTTGAGTTGATGCTAAATTTTTTATCTCTCTTTTTTAAAGTTTTGTAGTTCCTTAATCGCAAGGATGAGTGTGAAGCCCAATATGTAACAACCCTAGTGGTTTAGCCCATTATTGAGTAATCAAATTAGCTATTATTATTTTCATTGTACTTTTAATAGTATTAGAAGCAACCACCTAAATAAAGGTGTGAATTGGAGATTGTTCATTTTCTACCAATATTCTGAATAATATAAATAATTTCAGAATTACCTAAATTAATTTGACTTCCAAATTAAAATAAGAGTTTTTCATTGAAGTGATCACCCGCAAATTAGCTAGGGTGAAAACTCTAGGACTTCTTGGAAGTTGTCAAATTTTCTCGAATATTTTTTAGATATTTAAATGCTCAAAAAATTAAGATAATTAATTTGATCTCCAATTTGAAATCTGATCTCCAAATTAGCTGAGTGAATTTTTGAGATTTTTTGGAGCTTGTTAGATAACCTAATACTGATTAAATAAAAAGCTAATCATTATTTAATAATTAAATTAATTAAATAATTCATTGAATTGTATTAATTGTCTACCGCAATAGATTCATCGAGTCAGGCCATACATGGGATAGCCTTTTTTCATGAATCTGGACCATCGCACCCTTTTATCAACCAGATTAAAAGGTTATAATTTGATTGCTCAATCTGAGCGTTGGATCAGATCGATGATCCAATTGCCAGAATACTACATAGCATTTTTCTCTATCCTTTTTTGCACGATCGTGTTCGATAATGACAGGCGTAGGACTACTGTTGTCTTGGATAGTTGGCCACTCCCTTCTCTCGTGACCTTAAGCTGCCATTCTCCTTCTTTTGCATACTCTCATTTAGACATCGCAATTGATAAGAAGGATTCCAACTAACATCAAAGGAACCAACATCTGGAGCTCATTGAATCCTTCCCTATTACAATGATAATTATGCCATTTACCCTCTAATCCACTTTGTTTTCCAATCAATGTCAATTTGTTTCCCAATTTTATCGTATTCAGAATGATTATGAGGGGTCAATCGAGCTATATCAAACTCCATTAAACCCAGGCTCGCTATACATGAACAGTGATGCACAGTAAAACCCTAGCCCAACAATATAGGACTAGCACATCATATTAGCTGAAGTCATGCTGAGCCGTGGAGAACTCTGGTTTGCCTGAGCATTGATGCCCTAGCTTTTGTCTCTGCCTTACCTGATAAGGATGGGATGTGATTTCAGGCCTTACCGAGTCGGGCCCGCTCCACTTAACCCTACCCTGAGATTTCTTGACCATGCACTGCGACAGTTGCAAACCTGATGTAGCCTACAAAGGTAGCGCGCGCTCTGTTTGCTTGCTTGCGGGAACAAAAAACCCAAAAGTCTTTAATGTGATTATAAATTAAATTCAATTATTATATATTAAATAATTTTAAATTACATCTCAAAATGTATCAAAATTATAAATCATTTTTATCAAGAAAATGGGAGGAACAAAAATTTGCAGTTTAATTTTGGATTAGACTGCTCTTTTTATTAATCAGCATTTAATTGTAGTTAGAAGTGCTTAAACACTAATTAGGCCAAATGATGTCCAAACTAAACCTATATGGTGCCATTTTACTCCTTATGTTATAAGGATTCCATATTTGGCACTTTTAATTCAATTGGGTGTCTTAATTTGCATTTTTAGCACATCAAATAATTATTAAATGCCTTATGCACATTTTTGTAACTTGCATATTTTAGGTTTCTAACCTTAGGATTGCAAACTAAAGTCTAGATGGAGCCTCAATGACACCTTAGAATGTGGATATTAGCCATGAAGAATATAGGTAGATAACTTAGGGATTAGAGTAGTTAATTTGGAATCAAGCTTCAACATTAAAATTTTAGGATTTCATGAAACCCAAGAACTTGATTTTGACACTTAATTTGTGTAGTGATTCAAAACCCAAGAATGAGATTGAATAAGTAGTCTCCCATGCTAGTATGAAACATCCTTAGAACCTTAAAGTATTGCTTGAGCTAGGTGTAGTATCCTTACTTTCTTCACATATAGGATTCCACCCTTATCCTCTAAGAATATAGCTTAACACTAATTAGCTCATTATAATGGCCTAGCCTCTTAGTAAATATTAGAATACCTAGTTCATTTAATCAACCCTAGAAACTATTAGATTGTAGACCTTCCCTTAAACACTACATTTAAAACTTCACTAGTTAGTAAGTATCCAACTTAGTTAACCCATAAGCTAGTATCACCTCAAACCCTTAGTTGCCTTAGTGAGCTCAAAAGTAAGTAAATTATAGTCTATCTTCTAGTCTTAGAACCTTAGCCTTAGTCTAAGTCTATTAGATAGAAAATATTAGTATGTTTAGTAATAGTATAGGATCGAAATAATCATATATATGAATATACTTACAAATTATTTTATCACATAAGTAATTTCCAATCAATTCACTATTTTTCCAAACCTCAATTACTTATACTATTATCTTTCAATTGACATATAGATTGATAATGCTTAAGCTAATTGGGAGCTTGATTAGATCAGATCATTATGGTAGATAAATAAATTAGACAATAACGGATATCACATGATTTATAATTGACTTGAACTCCTTGTATGCTGCTATGCTTTAAGACTATAACCATAAACATACATAAGGACATTGTGCATCAAAAAACTTCAAAAAAATTAACTAGGGGTTTTATATGGTGGACTATTTACTAGGGTAGGCTATGGATTAATAAGGAGATCACACATATCTTAGAGAGGGAATGTGTGTGTTATGGGAAACCCTGCTTTACTTAGTTTGGAATACATGCTTGACTCCTGATTTGTTCAATGACTTTGCTCGTAGAACAAAACCTTTCATAGATATATAACTTAACATTACTTTTATCGCAATCGTATTTATTGTGAGATACTTGTCATAGACTTTTGACTATGATTACTTATCATTATCTTTGACTATGCTTACCCAGTTCTTGTGGCTGAACTTCAGTTTACTTTATTGACAGTACCTTTTTTTGTCTTACATTACAGTCTTTACTTTGCATGCTTGTAGTGTATGTTGCTTTTCACTTACAATTATACTTACACTGCTCCCTTTTAAATGTTACTTAGCATTATTTTAAATGGACATATCTATGTATCTCTTCATGCTTCATATGAACACTAACAGTTTTAAGCCTTTATAAAATGTATATTTCCCTTACTTATTTGATGTATGCTAAAGTAAACTAATCATGAGTTCTCTTTTGTCCTCATTTACTTTATTGCTTTTAAATGCGTAGTGCTCTGCTTTCTCAAATAATTGTAAATGACTAATATGATATCCGCTTAAATCTAAAAATAACTTAGTGTAATCCTAATATGTACTTAGACATCTTAAGTTTAATCACTTTTTTAAGTTTGTTGGTTCTGCTCTACTGTATTAAATACCAAATACGGTAGATCATGAGCATCTTACGGAGCTTGGAGTTTGTATGAGTATCGTATGTCATTAGCAAGAAGACATACACCTTTTTCTTTTTTTTGTGAGGATGAGTGCATTTAATAACATTTAATATGTTTGTATAACTTTAATTCAAGATGTTTTTACTTTCATTTCAGTGATGGATGCATTTTCATTCTTCTTTATATGCTTCATTTGGATGATGAATGTTGGTGTTTATACACATATATTACTTTCTTTTCATATTCACCACAATTTCGTTGACTCAAAAAGTTTCTTTGCCACACATTATTTAATACTGAGTTAGTTTCCTACTAATTCAGTATTAAGCACTATGGCAATTTCTATTGTTTGGTAAGACTTCACTTAACACCGGGTTGTTACACTACAAAGCCGAAAAAAAGGCCCAGTATGACAAAACACTCTGGTATTTGTTCGATGAGTACAACAAAATTCTGATCGTTGGGGCTGACAATATTGGATCCAATCTGTTATAGAACATTATGAAGAGTTTGCGAGTTGATTCTACGTTCTCATGTGTAAGAACACACTCATAAGGAGATGCATCAAGAATTATTGCTGAGAAGACTGGCAACCAGGCTTCCCTTAATCTCTTTTGAATGCTCGTGGTATACTTTGAACCATTTTTTCATAAATCTTATCATTTTTAATGCATATGTATTGGATAGATTATGTTCCTTCTTTTCCATAATTTATATCTTGTGCAATTCTTAATTTTATTGGTGTTTATTTGTAATTATGGTAATCTATTACAATATTTATTAAGTACTTTAAAAAAAAGGAAATGAATATAGTTCTATATTCAAGTTTATTTAATTCAAATATTGCATCAATGTAAATGGTTAACTAATATATATATAACAATAATTAATTTATTTATTATAATCTATTATATAGATCAATTGAGTATTTATATAAGTTAATCTAAAAAATAATTATTGCAGGTGGATGAGAAGACTTTGCTTGACTATACTCATTCATTGTGCACTCAACAATTTAGCAAGTGAGATCAATATTGAATAAGGCTTTGTTAAAGTTATAACTTCTTTGGTCTATGTAAAATAGTACATGCAAGAAAAATATGATTGATTTTTTTTATTATGCAATATTTAATTTATTTATCATCTTCTAAGAAGAAGTATATACACTAAGATCAATGAAAAGCTGTTAACATTTCTCTTATAATTCTTTGTTTTTTTATTTTTGCATGTTAATATATTTCCTTTATTATCCCATGGAAAAAATAGTGATGCAACAAATATATAATGTTTAAGCAGTCTAACAAATTTCCCAAACTCTCATAATGTTTGATGAAGCAAATTTTTATAATGTTTGATGAAGCAAATTTTAAATATTTAAAAGATAAAAATTCACAAAAATCTTATAATGTTTGATGAAGCAAATTTTAAATATACTTTTAGTGATCAATTAATATTTTGATTTATAAAAATTGTAAATAAAAGTTTTTAATGTATATTTCATCTCATTTTTGTTAACCTAAACAATAAACCTTATATTCTGCTCAACAAGGGATTAAATCTAATAAAACATCGACTTAGCTGGTAGCTAGATTTTTGTTGTCGATAGATGCATGTATTTGTTCGTTGAGTTGCCAATATAGTAACTGGTCTTTAGGCTCCATAAAATAATTTTTAGGCATTATTAGTATCTCTGGTAGAATGTCGAAATAAAGCTTTTTGCCTAGTGAAAAATAATTTATTATTAAAATATATGACTCACACCTTCCTAAATGGTGCATTCCATGGTCAACCATATTGTGGTGAGACAATCATTTTAAGTAATCACTTGACTTAGATCAAGTGCCCATCATACTTTCAATTAAATTTTTATTCTTGTTAATAATTCATTACATACTCTAATTTATTTAAGTTATTCTTATATATTTGCTTATTTAAATTTTGAAATCAAATCTTTTAAAAGCAGCTTGAAAATTTTGTAACTTCTTCAATTTCCTTTCTACTTTCTAACCTTGTTTTCACTCTGAGCATGGCTAGTTGAATAAGGCAAAACTTGACAACCTTGCCTTTGTGAACCATTCCTTTGTGGCATATGGAATGCCTTGCTTTGTACATCAAAGTTATTAATAAATGTTGATATAAGACAACTATGGTGGAATGTTGTAATTATAATTACACCATTTACATTTAAGTTGCCAATATATTGAAACTATAATATGTGCAAGCATTGAATTGCTCTTTTAATTGCATTATTGGGCGTAATCAAGCAATTCTTGTTGCGCTTGGTGGCCTTATTGCGCCCATTGACGTGGTAGTCCCTCCATGAAACACTAGACAGGATCCTTCTCAGATGTCTTTTTTCCAGGTTGAGAAACATAATGAACCTCTGCACTTCTTTTGTCTTCTTATAATGGTATTCATTCATCTTAATAAATGTAATTCTCTAGCACTCAGCATCCACAAAAAAATAAACATGAGCACGATTGAAATCATCTATCAGGTTGAACTGATAAAGAAAGGCGATAAAGTTGGATACTTCGAGGTTGCTCACCTTGCGAAGCTGGGCATTCAGCATTTCTCTTGTGACCATCTTGTTCAGTATGTGTATGATGATTGGTTTCGCTTCAGCCCTACCATTGTTAAGATCAAGGAGGACGATCTCACAAAGACATATTTACCTTATTTCTTTTCATGGTCACCTCACACACCTCAGTCATGTGAAATGGGTATGCATTACACTTTTTGTGTTATTATTTTATCTTTGAATGCTAGAAGGTGAGAATTTTTAATGAACCAAAAATATAGGTTAATGAGAAGATAAACTAAGTAATAGAACAAAGAAGATAAAATAATTAATCTGATCAATCAGTTATTTAACTGAATATAAGATAATTGTTATGTTTAAGAACCCTATTGCTAGCATGTTACTTTTCATTAAGTGTCAAGTTTAAATATTCAAGCATAAGAAATACTTACTAAGTTAAACTTGTATACCAAAAATTTTAAGGTACTATTACTTATTAATTAAGTGTTGCAACTATTTTCTAATGATGCAATTAAAAATATTAATGAGAGAATTTGAATAAAAATATATATGGCTATAGATGGATTGTTAAAAGATTATAGAAAATATTTCTGAACATCTAATTTTCTTAGTAATGTTTGAAAAAAAAGAGACACATTATATTAATAAAATAAAATACTATGGAATTAATAGAAAATGCATGAATATAAGATCAGCATGATTTAACAATAAGAAAATAGGGTACTAATACAGGGCATCAACGAAATCATCATTGACATGCCAGATCCTAAATTAGTTTAATGGTACTATGTTTTATTTTGCTATTTTTGAGTCCTATAAGCTTTTGTGTTTGTTTTATAAATAGGCCTTCATCCTAGCCCATATATTGTCATGTGAGTTTTTTAGATAAAAAGACACTTTAATCTTTCACGAGAGAGTAAGTATATGACTTTTTTAGTATTTTAGAGGAAATGACACTTTAGTCTTTCATAAGAGATTCATTAAAGGGTTTTATAGTCATTTGATATGATTTTATGGCTATAAATTGGCCACCCTCATATGTATTATGGCATTACAAGTGATATAAAGAATACTCTCTCTTCTTTGTGTTATGTGAGCTTCATTCTTAAGAGAAGGACTTCTTGAGGTGTGGTTTGCAATTCTTGGAGAAGGACTTCCAAGGAAAGAAGGTTTGATCTGCGGCGAAGGACTGCTCGTAGAAGTAAATCTTCTTTATCGTAAGTGGCATATTCGGTAATAAGGCTCCGGTAAGAGCTTTTTCATTAATTTTTATTTTCTTTCCTCCTACCTTACAAGTGTGCTCGTTTAATTCTAGCTCTCATTACTTGTGAACGCTTACAACACTTCTCTTTATTCTCGACAAGTGACTCGCATATTTTCTAGTAACTTAAATTTGCAAGGTTAATTTCGTTAATTAATTGGTGGATTTGATTATGTTACATGTCATCACCAACATCCTACATCAGATTGGTATTAGAGAAATTTATCCTCATATATAGTCCTATAATTCTATATCAATTCATAATAATTTTTATTTTAATTAATATTAAAGGTTCATTAGTTTGATTAAAATTTAGTAGGATTATAATTTATATCATCCTTAGCCACTAAAAAAAAAAAAAAAAATAATAATAACAAAAAAAAATTTTTTTTTTCTTACTTTTAATTTATTCACATTACCCTTATTAAAATTATTAAAAAAAAAAGTTATTTATATTTATCATTATAAATCTAGTTCTTGGGTAATCGACAAGAGATTTACAATTTCATAGCTGGTTATTTCATCATCTACTCGGATAACAATGACTACTCGCAGTGGTCACCCATATCAAAATTAATTGCTCAGTTAAAGATGTGAGAATGTTATTTTTAATCTGCAAGAGCAGCTTGATGATTTAAGTTTTCTTTATCAACAATCTTGTAGAGAGTTCAAAGGAAGATTGGAGGCCCTAGAAAACAAAATTAACAACAACACAATTGAAGAACCTTACCCGACACCAGATTCCCCACCAAAAAATAGTGAGCAAAATACACCTTATGACCCGCACACAAATTCTTCTCCACTTACATTTAGAATATAAAGAAATAGGATGTTTTCACAGAATGATTTATTTGAATATCCTGAGGTAGAAGATATTCCATTTCAAACTCTTCGTAGAGCTAATGCACTTTTGGGTCGACTAGGAAGTTTTAAACAAAACCAAAATCATATAAGATTTGAAGAACCTTATCGATGTTATGATCAACTTTAAGCCACCACAAGGCGCATTGAACATGACCAAGATATCGACATTACTAGAAAGGTTAGAGTAGACCCTCCAACCTTTGATGGGCGTCTTGATCCTAAAATTTTTTTTGATTGGCTTATAGAAATGGATCAGTATTTTGATTAGATGGCAATGTCTGGAATTCATCAGGTTAGATTTACTAGTATGAAACTTGTTGGTCATGCTAAAACTTACTGGGTAAATCTAGAACGACAACAACAACGATCAGGCCAATTATTTGTAAGATCTTAGGAAGAAATGAAATAGATGCTGTAGCAAAAATATCTTTCTTCAATATTTCAAGACCAGTTTTTTGATGAACTCATAACACTTAGGCAAGGATCTATGAGTATTACAGATTATATGACTCGCCTTGATGAGTTATTAATTCATTATGATATTATTAAAGATTCTAGAGCAACTATAGCTAGGTTTCAAGCTAGATTAAGGCCTGACATTCATCGAGAGATGTTGACTCAAGAGGTGTATACACTTGAAGAAGCATTTCAAAGAGTCCTCCAAATAGAATAATACTTAAGGCCAATTTCTCACCGCAATTTTAACAATGTGCAAGGAGCACCTCTTAAGCCAAATCAACCACCACCATCTGTTCCTAAAGTACCAAATGATCAAAGAGTAAAACCCATATCTAGAAATTCAAATGCTAAATCAAACATCGCATGCTTTACTTGCGGAAAGACGGGACATTATGCAAATAATTATCCACATAGGAATCTTCATGTAGATTCCATCGATCCAGAATTACAAGATGACCATCAAGGTAATGATGTTGAGTGTGATCCATGTGAAGATGCTTGTGATGCTGATGAAGCTTTAATTAATCCACATTTAACAGTAGTTCGTTGTGTCTTAACTACCCCCCCAAACCAGTATAGATTGGAAATGAACAAATATCTTTCACACTTACTTTAAAAGTGGAGATAAGTCTTGTAAACTTATAATTGATAGTGGTAGCTGCATGAATGTTGTCTTAGCTAGTGCATTAGTAAGAATGAAACTAAGCCCAAAGCCTCATCCATAACCATATAAGGTTGCATGGGTAGATAAGACTAGTATCTCTATTACCCAAAGATGTCTTATTCCTCTCAACTTAGCAACCTATTATGATTGTATTTGGTGTGATGTTCTCCCTATGGATGTTGCACATGTACTTTTAGGGAGACCTTGGCTATATGACTTAGACATTACTCACTTTGGATAGGCTAATACTTACATCTTTATGTTTGGTGGAAAGAAAATTATCTTAAACCCGGCAAAGCCAAAAGAACGTTTGATTGAGAATCCAAAAGACTCTTCTTCACCAATAGAGAAGCTACCTTTAATTATAATTAGTAGTCATGAGTTTGAGCATTCTAGTGAAAATAATATTGTCTATGATCTTATTATTATGGAATCTTTAAAAGGGAATGAAAATTTAACCCAATCCTATGAAGTCACTCAGCTCTTGACTGAATTTCAAGACTTGTGTTCTAAAGAACTTCCTGGTGAACTACCCCCATTGAGAAACATACAACATGCTATCAAATTGGTACTTGGATCTACCTTGCCCAACTTGCCACACTATCGAATGAATCCAATTGAGCATGCTGAACTTAAGCGCCAAGTTGATGATTTATTACACAAAGGATTCATTCGTGAGAGCTTGTCCACTTGTGCTGTTCCAGCACTTCTTACACCTAATAAAGATAAAACTTAGCACATGTGTATTGATAGTAGGGCAATTAATAAGATCACCATTAAGTATCGATTTCCTATTCCAAGGTTGGATGACATGCTTGATATGATGGTTGGATCTGTAATATTTACAAAGATTGATCTTTGAAGTCGATATTAAATTAGAATGCGTGATGGTGATGAATGGAAGACTACTTTTAAAACACAAAATGGCCTGTATGAATGGTTAGTTATGCATTTTGGCTTAACTAATGCTCCTAGTACATTTATGTGCATCATGACACATATACTTCAACATTATATTGGGGTCTCTTAGTTGTGTATTTTGATGATATTTTAATATTTAGCAAGACCCAAGAAGAGCATCTAAGTCATTTAATAAAATTATTTGAAACACTTTGTCAAGAAAAATTTTATATTCATATGAAGAAATGCTATTTCATGACTTAATTTATCATATTTTTAGGATTTGTTGTTTCAAACCATGGAGTCTCAGCTGATCCTAAAAAGATAAAAGTAATTAAAGAATGGCCTACACCAAAATCAATTCATGATATTAAGAGTTTTCATTGGTTGGCCACATTTTATAGAAGGTTCATTCATGGGTTCAGTAGCATCATGGCACCTATCACATAATGCCTAAAAAAAGGTGATTTTAAATGGACTCCTGCACCCAATAAGGCTTTTACTGAAACAAAAGAGCGTCTAATTAGTCCACCAATATTGAATTTGCCAGACTTTGATAAAGTTTTTGAAGTTTCATGTGATGCTTCTGGGGTAGGTATAGGTGGAGTGCTTAAGCAAGAAGGCCATCCGATAGCCTTTTTCAGTGAGAAGTTAAATGATGCTCGCCAAAAATATTCCATATATGATCGTGAGTTTTATGCAGTTGTTCAAACTCTACGGTACTGGCGACATTATCTTTTATCTCGTGAATTTATTCTCTACTCTGATCATGAAGCCCTTAAATACTTAAACTCTCAAAAAAAGTTAAGTGCTCGTCATGCTAAATGGGTTCAATATTTACAGGAATACACTTTTGTTTTAAGGCATAAGGCCGGCATTGAGAATAAAGTCGCAGATGCTTTGAATCGCATGTTTCTCCTTTTACATACAATGAAAGTAAAAGTAATTGGGTTTGATAAAATGATTTCTAATTACTCTACATGCAAAGATTTTGGTGAAATTTATTATTCATTATCTGAAAAGGGGCGAGTTATTGATTCAAATTACCAATTTCAAGATGGATATCTTTTTTATGGCACACGCCTTTGCATTCCTGATTCTTCTCTTCGTATTTTTCTCATTGACGAGCAACATGCATGAGGAATTCCGGGACATTTTGGGCATGATAAAACTATTGCAATGATTGAAGATCAATTTTATTGGCCTATTATAAAGAGCAATGTTGCTCGTATAGTTTCTCAATGTCGTGATGCCAACTTGCAAAGGGAAAGCTAAATAATTTTGGACTCTATACTCCTCTTCCTATTCCTCATAAGCCTTGGGAAGACATAAGTATGCATTTTATACTAGGATTACCTCGCACAACATGATACTACGACTCTATTATTGTAGTCGTTGATCAATTTTCTAAGATGGCACACTTTATTCCATGCTATAAAACTTCTGATGCATCTCATGTTGCGACATTAATTTTTTGTTAAGTAGTCAAGTTACATGGTTTACATAAAACAATTATGTTTGATCGAGATGTACGCTTTATGAGTTATTTTTGGAACTCTTTGGAAGAAACTAGGCACAAAACTTCATTTTTTGACACATATCATCTACAGGCAGATGGTCAAACAGAAGTGGTAAATATAATCTTAGGAGATCTACTTAGATGCTTAATCTCAGACCATCTTGCTAGCTGGGATTTTATATTACCCACTGCTGAGTTTGCTTATAATAGTTCAATTAATAGATCTACTAGTAAAAGTCCTTTCAAATTGTAACTGGTTATGAGCCACGAAAACTAATTGACTTAATTGATCTTCCCATAACATATAGAGCAAGTGAGTTTGCATCATCATTTGTTCAAAGCATGCATGATCTCCACCAAGAAATTGAACAGAAATAAACCATTACATACAATAAGTATAAAAATAATGCAGATAAGCGAAGAAAAATTATTGAATTTCAAGAAGGTGACAAGGTGCTAATAAGGATGAGATCTAAGAGATTTCCAATAGGAACATTCAAAAAGTTGAATGCTAAGCAAGCAGGACCTTTTAAAATATTAAGGAAAGTCAATGTAAATGCTTATGAAGTTGATCTTTCGAATGATGCTGGAATATCTCCAGTTTTCAATGTGGCAGACCTTACATTGTACCATGATTATGCTTCTTCCGATATA
The DNA here is from genome assembly GCA_016760335.1 of Gastrodia elata. Taxonomy (NCBI): domain Eukaryota; kingdom Viridiplantae; phylum Streptophyta; class Magnoliopsida; order Asparagales; family Orchidaceae; genus Gastrodia; species Gastrodia elata. The sequence continues at coordinate 33,324,084 of CM028681.1, forward strand.
TTGGATGCTTCTACTTGTATTACTAACTTACAGGAACCACAAAATAAAGAACCAGTATTACCATTGCCACTATCGACTCGTCGCCTCCGTTCTCATTATTCGTCCCAAATACATGATGATCAAATAGTTTCTAGTACTAATGGTGGGGTTCAGAGATATCTCGTTCGATGGAAAGGCATTTCACCTTTAGAAGGCTCTTGGTTGACGCATGAAGAATTACAGCAACTTGATTTAGATCTACTTCAAGAATATAATGAGCTTCATTCACCAGAGGTGAATCCTTCAAAGCCGGGGATTGCTGATACAGGGCATCAACAAATCATCATCGACGTGCCAGATCCTAAATTAGTTTAATGGTACTATGTTTTATTTTGCTATTTTTGAGTCCTATAAGCTTTTGTGTTTGTTCTATAAATGGGACTTCATCCTAGCCCATATATTGTCATGTGAGTTTTTTATATAAAAGGACACTTTGTCCTTCATGAGAGAGTTGGTTTATGATTTATTTGGTCATTTATGTGAAAGGACATTTTAGTCCTTCATGAGAGAGTAAGTATGTGATTTTTTTGGTCTTTTAAAGGAAAGGATACTTTAGTCCTTCATGAAAGGTTGGTTAAGGGTTTTTATGGTCATTTGATATGTATCTAATGGCTATAAATTGGCCACCCTCGCATATATTATGGCATTGCAAGTGATATAAAGAATACTCTCTTCTTCTTTGTGTTATGTGAGCTTCATTCTTAAGAGAATGACTTCTTGAGATGTGGTTTGCAATTCTTGGAGAAGGACTTCCAAGGAAAGAAGGTTCGATCTGCGGCGAAGGACTGCTCATAGAAATTAATCTTCTTTATCGTAAGCGACATATTCGATAATAAGGCTCCCGTAAGAACTTCTTCATTTATTTTTATTTTCTTTCCACCTACCTTACAAGTGTGCTCGTTTAATCCTAGCTCTCATTACTTGTGAACGCTTACAACACTTCAATTTATTCTCAACAAGCGACTCACATATCTTATAGTAACTTAAATATGCAAGGTTAATTTCATTAATTAATTGGTGGATTTGATTGTGTTACATGTCATCACCCCCATCCTACATCAGGTATACACTATAATTTATAGTTTAAAAGATATTTCATTTTAATGACATTTTAATAAGTTAATATCATTTTAACAAATTATGATTAAAATGTTAGAGAATTATGGCTTTGTTTTACAATTTATAAGTAATAATAAAGTACTAGTATGATTATTAGGATAATATTTGTTATTATGAAACGTTCCATAATATAGCATTTCAAAGTATCATTTAGGTTGCTTGATTAAGTGGATCTAGATTCTAAAAATCACACGAAACTGACAAAAGAATGGAATAATGAATTAGAGAAACTTATGTTTGAATAGCGCCCGCGCATGACCAAACCGGTCTCTCTTGCCGCCACCACTATTAGAGCCCATAGCCCCAACGATGACCCTTACAATGAGCAGCGCATATGCGAGAGGGTTGGTGAGAGTCACGGGTTCCTGGATTCGAATGATGGACATGGACATGGATGCACTAATTTATTCAAATATTTTAATAATTTGTTAATCTATTATATAAAATAAATCAATTTCTTTCAAAAGTTAAATTAAACCAATTTTTGTGAGGATGTGAATACTTTGCTTGGAAACGCTCGTTCATTGTTCATCTAGCAAATTGCATTTATTTTTTCATCATTTCATTATTTTGTTAAAATTCTAGTAAAATTTGGGTATATTTCTAGTTGGGCGATGATTACACTATTTTATTCTATTAAGAATAATGCTTAGTTGACTTTGTTGTTGGTTTTAATTTCTCGTTATTTTGAGCGCTTAATCATATAGCACATCAAGACCAATTACAAATTTTCATTACAATGCCCTTATAAGAAATCAATTTGTATTGCTCATAATTATATGTTATAGAATTAGTCATTTTGCATAATTCTCTTCTTTGTTTATTCATTTTATTATTTGGGTCTGTAATTAAAATCCTTTTGAGTTGTAACACGAGGCTTATTATAGGGTGTTGCATGACACTATTAACACCACAAAAAATGTTTCATAATTGGTGTTTAATGCTCACCACTTACTCTATTTTATTTTTATTTATTTAATTAATGTATTCTATGTAGATGGTTAACTTATCAATAAATAAACTAATTAATTCTAATGTTTATTTGATCTATTATATTAATCAATTAATTATATATATATATATATATATATATATATATATATATAAATATTAAAATAAGTTTGAAGCTAGAGAAAGAAAATACTTGGCTTGACCACTCATTCATTGTGCACTCAGCTATTTGCATTTAATTTTCTATGCATTTAATTCTTTTGTTCAAATCATAGGAAATTTTCAAGTGAAATATTTTTAGATGCATGATAATTATGATGTTTCATTCTATTAAACTTAGCTAGCTCTCTAGGTTTTAGTTTACCATTATTTTAAGGAAATTTTTTTTGAAAAATTAGTATTACATGATGATATGTAAATTAATGCTAATGCATAACTTTAATGAGAATAAAATGTCAATGGAGCATAATACCGTCTCTATTATTGAGGAGGATGAATTTTGTGATTCCATAAAGCGTGAGATTATGGATAAGAATATTTAGATGATGGGTGGTAATCATGTCATCTCAAATGTGATGTTGTTAAATGAAATGTATTGTCTACACTCAATAATCCTTAGATTTACAATTATAATTATATATTCTTTAGATATCCTTCAGAATTCTTGTGGTGAGGGAACTCATTAGTGATTTTATTTTAGCTTCTCCCCAGGTATAATGATTCTAGGTCTTACAATTTGCGATTGTAGTTTATTGGTATTTGAACCATTGATTCTCTCTACAAAGAACTCTCCTTAAAATTGTGGTGGAAAATATGTACCTTCAATTCCCTTTTATTCTATATCTTAAATGCCATTATTTGAAATTATGAAAACATTTCAACTACATTTTAGTTTCAAGTGTTAACTTGTGTTATATTACACTAACTTAACAAAGCAATAAAATTGTAAATCAAGTGGTGCAACATAGATACAAACAATTTTTTGTATTTTTTATTTTGATTAAATAATGCAAAAATTGTAAAGTAAATATTTCTAGATGCAAGATGGTTATGATATTTTATTCTCTCATAAATCTTATTTACTTTTCTCTATGATGTAATTTCAAATTGTTTCATATAGTATTCTAAGAAAATATTAGTTTTATATTATTAAATGGGTACTAATACTAATATATAATTGTTAATGTCAAATATGAACTTTATATTTTGTGCTTGAACACACTCATTCATTATGTAGGCTGTGTATTTGTGTTTAATTTTATGTTCATTTAGTTTTTTTGTTCAAATCATAAGAAACTTCTAAGGTTAACATTTCTTGCTGCATAATGATTATGATATTTTTTTATTAAGAATCATGTTTAATTAATTTTATAGGTTTTAATCTCTTCTTATTTCAAGTATTCTTTTTAGTAAAAAGTAGCACGATATTATTATTCATGATTCTTTTTAAATTGAAGTACTTTGTAGTGTCCATTAGGTTCTATTAAAAGGCTTATTTAGTGGTTATATGGAGCTTATTTTATGGAGGGGCAAGACAATATTAACATGGCAAATGCAAGAGTGCCCGTGTTATATAATTGGTTATTAATCCTAACCACTCACTCTTCATGATTAGTAATTAGTTTACTAATATAATGATTATGAAGTTTATTTAATTGAATTAATGAATCAATGTAGATGGTTAACTTAACGATAAATAACACTAATTTATTCAATAATTTTAATTTTATATATAGATCAATCAATTGTTAATAAAGTTAATCTAAAAACTAATTATTAGCATGAGGACGAGAAGACTTTCCTTGACTACATTTGTTCATTGCGCACTCAGCAATTTATCAAACGAGATCAATACTGACCAAGGATTTGTTTGAGCTATAAATTATTTGGTCTTGATTACCGGTGTTCTTTGCAACTAACCAAAAAATTTTGTATAATAGTATTAGGAAAGCGAGAATATTAATTGCTTTTTTATATATTTATCATTTTCTAACCTGAAGCTTATACCCTATGAAGAATGAAAAGCTATTAAAATTTCTCTTTCATTTCTCAGTTTTGCTTTTTTTGAATGTTAGTATATTTTCTTGATAATCCCATGGAAAAAAAAGCATAAAGTTTAAGCAATCCAACATTGTTCCCATGCTATTTGTCATGATAACTAATAAACTTTGAATATTGAAAAGATACAAATTCACAAAAATCTTAAAATGTTTAATATAGTAAATTTTAAATATACTTTTGGTGATAAATCAATATTTTGGTTTATAAAATATATAAATAAAGTATTTTAATTTTTATTTCAGCTTAATTTTGTTCACCAATGAATATGCCATATATTCTGCTCAACAGAGTATTAAATCTAACAAGGCATCGGCTTAACTAGCATCTAGTTTTTGTTGTGGATAGATGCATGTATTCATTCGATGAGCAGCTATTATTTGAATAGCTAATATAGTAACTAGTCTCTTAAGCTCCTTAAAATTACTTCTAGGCATTTTTAGTATATCTAGTTGCATGTCGATATAAAGCATTTCACCAAGTGAATAAGAATTTATTATTATTAAGAATTATGATGCACACCATCCTAAAAGGTGCATGCCATGGTCATCCATATTTTAGTGAGATAATCAATTTATGCAATTAGTTGACATAGAACGTGTGCCCATCATATATTCTATTAAGTTTTATTGAACATGCAGGTCACCTTGGGCTTAATTAATGAGTTTACAGAGTCAAATATAAAAGTGTGCCTTTAAGTGCATTTGAGGGGCCCATGAATTGGGGATCCACACATGAGTAGCAGCAACAATTTCCATTGAGCTGACAAAGCACTATTTGATTAGCTACATTGTAGTGAAGAAGTTAATGACATTTTTATTCTTGTCAATATTTCATTATATAATCTAATTTACTTAATCCATTCTCAGATATTTTCTTATTTATAATTTTAAATCTAATCATCCAAAAGCTACTTGAAAATCTTGCAGTATCTTTAATTTCCTTTCTACATTTTGACCTTATTTTCACTCTGAGCATGTACAACTCAATAAGGAGAAATTTGTCAACCTTGCCTTTGTGAACGATTTCTTTGCAACATATGAAATTCCTTGTCTTTGTACATCGAAGTCTCTAATGCATGTTGATATAAGACAACTGTGGGGGAACGTAGTAATTTAAATTTCACCATTACATTTAAGCTGCCAACATATTGAAACTATAATCTATGCAAGCATTAAGTTACTCTTTTAATTGCATCCTTGGACTTTATCAAGATGGTTCCATTGCTCTTGTTGGCCTTGTTGCTCCCATTGAATCAAATCTTTCTCAGGCGTCTTTTCTCCAAGTCAAAATACCATAATGCACCTCTCGCCGTGTTTCTTACCTCTTTATGTGTAATACATCATCTTAATAAATATATTTATTTGGCGCTCAACATCCCCATAAAGATTAACATGGGTGCGAATGAAATCATCACTCCAGTTGAGCTGGTAAGGAAAAGTAAAAATGCTAGATCCTCAAAAGTTGCTCTGCTTACAAAGTTGGGCACCCAATCAGTATCTTGTGGCCCTATTGTTTAGTATGTGTACAACATTTGGTCGACTTCAGTACTGACGTTGCTAACATGACCAAGGATGATCTCATCAAGGCATTTACCTCCTTCTTTTCCATGGTCACCTCACTCACCTTTGTCATGGCAAACATTTGATGTTTTTTCGAATGATTTTCTAATATCAATATTTCATAATGTGAACGAAACACAAGAGAAAACTATACTCTTGATAAGTTTTCTAACTTACTTATTGGCATTAAACGAATATACTTTACTTTTTTATGTGTGATTGCTTTATCTGTAAATGCAAGAAGTTTATACTTTTTGATGAACCAAGAATATAGTTTAATCACAAGATAAAATTAGCAAGAGAATAAAGAAGATAAAAAAATTTACCAGATCAATCAATTATTAACTGATAACAACTTAATTTTTATATATAAGGACCTTATTGCTAACATGTTACTTTTCCTAGAGTCTCCAAATTAAAAGTTCAAGCAAAATAAAATATTTACTAAGTTAAACATGTATACAAAACTTTTGAGGTGCAATTTTTATTAATTAAGTGTTGTTATTATTTTCTAATGATGCAATTAAAATATTAACAAGAGAATTAGAATAAAAAAATTATGGCTATAGATTGATTGTTCAAAGATTATAGAAAATATATTTCAACATCTAGTTTTCTTAGTAATCTTTGAAATAGAAAAAGAAACACATTATTACAATAAAATAAAATATTATGGAATTAATAAAATATGTATGAATATAAGATCACTACAATTTAACAGTAAAAATTAGGGTATATACTATTATGTAAAAGATATTTCACTTTAATGGCATTTTTATAAATTACATTTATTTTGACAAATTATGATTAAAATGTCTGAGAATTATGGTTTTCTTTGACCAATTATATGTAATAATAATGTATTATTATCATTACTATGATAATAGTTTTGATTTTAAAATGTTCCATAACATAACATTTCAAAATATCAATTAGGTTATTTGACTAAGTTGATTTAGATGATGAAAATCACACTAACATGATGAATGAAAGGAATAAAGTATTAGAGAATATTTTGTCTGAAAAGCACCCATGCATGACCAAGTCGGTCTCTTTTGCTGCTACCACTGTCAAAGCCCTAAGCCTCAATGATGTCCCTTCCATTAATAAGTGCATCCGCGAAAGGGGTGGAAATGTCCACGGGTTCATTTGATGTAAAGATGGACATGGGCAAGCTGAGGCCGTTGAGTAGAGCCAGTGCATGCACTCATTGCCGAGTCCAAGAAAATGATTATTTAACGATATCCAGTCCTCTCCTTCTTCCTTTAGTTTTCTTAAGATTTAGCCATTGATGTGGAAAACAAATCTCTAAGAAAGTGAGTTGAAATTGCTGCAGATCTTTGTTGAATGACTTAACAAATTGCTGACAATTTTTCTTAGGCAAGATAATGAGAAGATATATTACGAAATGTGGTTCTGTAAACCAAACCCAAGAATAACATCTATAGAAGCTCATTTATGTGCGGTTCCAAAGAATTCCAGATCAATGTTCCCCCCGTAGACACCATTGTTAGTATAGAAAAATCAATTCAAGAGTAATTGAACATGGTTTTTATAGATCTTATACCCCCCTTGAATGTTCTTATAAATTGCTAGCAATTTTTATTGTATATTTTAGGGAAATGGGGGCTCGATTTTTAATAGAGGAGATCTTAAAGAAATTAGTGAAGAAGTTTCAAAATTCTAAGTAAGAGTTTTTCATTTATGTTGATACCATTATTTGAAATTATGAAAACATTTCAACTCTAATTTATTTTAAATTATCAACTTGACTTATATCACCTTAATTGATTGTTGCAGTAAAATTTTAAACTAAGGGGTACAACTTAAATACTATGACTTTTTGTATTTTCTTTATTTATTCAAATCACGGGAAACTTGTAAAGTAATTATTTATAGATGCATGATGATTATGATATTTTATTCTTTTAAAAATCTTGTTTAGTTCTCTTTATGATGTAATTTCATATTATTTATGATACTAGTTTAATAAAATATTAGTTTGATATTATTGAATTGTTATCAACACTAATATATAATTATTAATGCTAGTGATGCACTTTATATTTTGTGCTTGACTACACTCATTCATTACGCACGCAGCGTATTTGGGTTATATTTTTTGTGTGTTTAGTTTTTTTTTCAAATCATACGAAACTTCTTGGGTAAACATTTCTAGCTGCATGATGATTTTAATACTTTTTTTATTAAAATCATATTTAGTTAATTTTGTAGGTTTTAATATCTTATTAGTTTAGGTAATCTTCTTAGTAAAAGTAGTACGATATTAATATTCATGATACTTTTTAAATTGAAGTACTTTGTATTACTCATTAAGCTTTATTTAAAAGCTATTTGAGGGGCTATATGAACCATATTTTAGGGAGGGGCATGACAATATTAACATAGAAACTATTAGTGTCCCTATGTTTAGTAATTGGTGTTTAAGCCTCACCACTCAATCTTCATGATTAGTATTTAGTCTATTAATTTAAAATTTCCATGATTTACTTAATTCAATTAATGCATCAATGTAGATGGGTAACTAGTCGATATAGCACTAATTACTTTAATTATTTTACTCTATTATATATCAATTGAATGTTTATAAAATTTAATTAAAAACTAATTATTAGCATGAGTATGAGAAGACTTTACTTGACTTCACTTGTTCATTGCACTCAGCAATTTAGCAAGCGAGATCAATAATGACCAAGGATTTGTTTGAGCTATAAGTTCTTTGGTTTTGATTACCGGTGGTGTTTGCAACTAGCCAATTGCATAATATTACAATGCAAGGGTAAATAGGAATTGATTTTTTTTATTATGCAATATTTTATCTATTTAACATCTTCTAAGTTGATGTATATACGCCAAAATCAATGAAAAGCCGTCCATTGCTTTTTTTCATTTCAAGGTTTTCCTATTCTCGCATTCTAATATGTTTTTAAGATAATCCCATGGAGAAAATGGTGATGCAAAAAATATATAAGGTTTAGGCAATCAAACATATTTCCCAAGCTAGTTGTCAAAATAACTGATAAATTTATATTATTCAAAAGATACAAATTCTCAAAAATCCTAAAATGTTAGATGAATTAAAATTTAAATATACTTTTTGGTGATCAATCAATTTTTTGGTTTATAAAAATTGTAAATAATATATTTTAATATTTATTTCAGCTTATCTTTGTTCACCCAACGAATATACAATATATTCTGCTCAACGGAAGAATAAATATGACAAGGCTTCGGCTTAGCATTCATCCGATTAATAGCTATTATTTGTATAGACTATATAATAACTAGCCATTTAAGATCCGTAAGGCTGTTTCTATGCATTTTAAGTATCTCTAGTCGCAAGTCGATATAACGTTTTTTGCCAAGTGAATAGAGAATTATTATTATTAAGAAATATGATGCACACCTTCCTAAATGAGGCATATAATGGTCAACCATATTGTGTTAAGGTAATCATTTTAAGCAATCACTTGACTTAGGACAAGTGCCCATCATATATTCAATTTGATTTCATTGAGCATGCAGGTCACATTTTGTTTAGCTAATGAGTTCACATAGTTAGATTTAGGAGTGTGCTCCTAAGTGCACATTAGGGGCTCATGAGTTTGGGATCAATGCATATGTAGCTGCAACAAATTGCACTGAGTTGACAAACCACCATTTGATTAGCTGCACTACCATGAAGAAGTTAATTACATTTTTATTCTTGTCGATATTTCACAATAAACTCTAATTTACTTAATTCATTCTCATATATCTGCTTATTTTTATATGGAAATTAATTTATTTAAAAGCAGCTGTAAAATATTTGCGACTTCTTCAATTTCCTTTCTACTTTCTAAATTTTTTTTCACTCCGAGCGAGTTCAGCCGAATAAGGCAAAACTTGATAACTTTGTCTTTGTGATAAGTGAAATTCTTTGTATTTGTACATCAAAGTCATTAATACATACGGATATAAGACAACTGTGGTTGAACGTTGTAATTATAATACCACCATTTACATTTAAGTTGCCTGCATATTGAAACTATAATTTGTGCAAGCATTGAATTGCTCTTCTGATTGTATTCTTGGGCTTAATTAGGGTCTTTTCTTGTGCGTGGTGACCCTGTTGCACTCATTGAGGTGGTTGTTCCTACACACTGGACTGGATCCATCTTTGACATCTTTATTCTAAGTCGAAACAACATAATGCACCTCCCACCTTGTTTTTCCCCTCTTTATGGGTATTCATTCAACTTAATTAATGTATTTCTCATACGCTCAACATCCCCATTAAGATTAAAAGAAAAATTGAGTGAAAATACTATGCGTAGGAACAACCTTAGCATTCTCTTCATCTCTTCTTTTATTCAATTTCGTTCATTTCTTCTATCCCTCAATGCTTTTCCTTGTTCCGAAGCTGCAAACTTCTCTTTATCATTAAGGCTTGTATGTGCACCTTGAATGTGCTTTTCCTTAACTAAAATTCAGAACCCTCACTAAGTGTTTCTTTTCCTTTTATAATTTCCTTCTCAGCTCTTCTTTATTCATAACAACCACCTCTTCAAAACATAAAATTCAATTAATACTTACCTTGAAGGTGATTTAATGCTTATCATAAATCTTTGTTGTTGGAAAATGAAGAGAACTAAGTTTTTTGGTCTTTCCAATGCTCACTTGGAGCAGATTTACAAGACAACATTGCAGCTCGTGCTATTGCGTACTATAGCACCAAGCTTCCAGCTTTTCTGGTGCCACTATGGCACCTTGGTCTTGGGTAACTAGGCGCTGTGGCGCGCTACGGCGTCCGGCTTATTAGAATCCATGTGTTGTGGAACACTGTAGTGCCTTTCTTTCTAGATCTTTGACGCAGTGGCTTATGATGGTGCCTTACTCTCGATAACAAGGGTGATAGGGCATGCAGCAGCACCTTTCTCTCAAAAGTTTGGCGATGTGGCATGCGATGGTGGGTTTCTCTTACAAATTTTGGCGCTATGGCGCGCTGTAGCGCCTTGCTTTTGAGAACAAGGTCATTGTGGTGCACTACAATTTTCTCATAGAAACTTTGGAGCTAGGGTGCGCTTTGGCCCCTTGCTCTCGAGAACAAGGGCGCAACGGTGTGCCAAAGAGCATCGTAGTGCACCATGGCGTCCTTTTCACTCATTTTCTCTTCTTTTGAATTTTGATCTCTTCTCACCTGAAATGACATAAAATACACTAAAATAATGATTAGTTTTAATATAAATTTGAATTATATATAAGAAAATAACTATAATTATGGGGCTAATGACTCCCTCACACTTAAATTCTTGCTCATCCTTGAGTATGTAATAAGAATTTCTTTGTGTAGTAATTTAAATCAATGATTGAGAATTATATTAGTATTATTTTGATTTGGAGGTTTATGATTAATTCAACAAAATTAAGTAATTTTTTTTTTGCGGAAAATGCAAAATAAAATTTTAAATAAGTTTTTCTTGGTTTTTTTTTATTTAGACTTATTTTTAGCTAATTCCAATGACTCATTCCTTATTTCATGATTACTACAAACATTGTTTGAGATAACCTTAGCTGCATCAAGAGAATTGGTTCAGTGGTCATTCTAGGGATATTTATGTATCATATGTGCTTGTTATAAGATGTAATGGTTTTCTCACTGGGAGAGATATTTTCTTACATCCTTTTTATATTTTCTCATCTCTTTGATAGAAAAGATATTTTTCTCCAACCCATAATATTTAGCATAAATAAATAAATATATATATATATATATATTTAATTTTTTATTAATATGCCGACTTTAGCACATGTATTACATCCATAAAGTCCTGCAAAAGATTAGCACATTCAAAAGTTAACCACTAGTTTCATTTCTTTCTTTGCCTCTACAATTAGTTTATTTTGTCTTTTTATTTCAGTCATGAGTTAATGCCAATTAGTTTATCAAGTTAATCCAACAAACCTTACTGTATATGATTTAAGCTCTTACTTTGACATCTTTCACCAATCCAAAATATTTGATGTATAGTATTAGAATTTAATTTTTCAAATTAGATTTTTGGAAGATTAAATTCTCAGATTGATCAACTCAATTATCAAATCATTAGTCTTGATTGGTACTCTTTGATGGATAATTTAATGGATGACTACATAAAAAATACAAACATAAAATACAAAAACTAAACTACAAAACTAATTACTAAATTCAACATAAATTACTAGGAGTGTAAGGAGTGAAATGACATGGAAGAGTAATTATAGACTGTCATTACTGCATTCATGCTCATGATTCCTCATGCCTCATTATTGACACAAAAAAATACTACATAAAACAAATAAGAAATATGAGCATAAAATAATTTGTTGGGTTGCCTCCTAACCAGCACTTAGTTTAAGGTCCTCAACCTGACTAATAACACTTTATATCCTATTAGAATTTCTTTCCAGATTTTCATTAAGGTTTTTGGATATGCATGAGCTTATTTAATAATAAAATCATTATGGATATCCACTATATATTCTTTTCCCTTCCAAACTCAGCTTGCATTTTCAAACTTATAATAAGCCTTCTTTTTTCTCTTTTCATTATTCCCATTTCTAGCCCATGTTTTTCATCCAACTCATCAATTTCATCATTCACTTCATTCATATTTTTATTTTGTAAAAAGGCATATAATTTAATTTTCTTAGGGGTGCATTCAAAGCATTTCTCCATAAATTTAATTTGCACACAATCATCATTAAGATTACTAAGGGGTTTATTGATGTTTGAGAAATGTTACAAATGGTTTTGACACCTTCATAATATTGTATCCATTTACCTTGTTCATTCCCGATTAATATTTCACCTATTTTAAATATTGAGGTAGATGCACTTGATGTGTGTAGGGCACATAAGTTTTGAGATACATTTGATCAACTTTATTTGTCTGAAAATCTTGTTGTATTTCCAGGTGGTCTAATTTAAATTGATACTCTTACTATTTCTTATTGTCATTGTTTGTTTGAGTTAAAGATTCCTCTCTACACATTGGCACATCCTGAGTTTTTTCCTTTATATGCTCATATGCAGCTATATCTTGGGCAGAGTTAACTAATTGTTGCAATATAAATTCTAACAGAACCTTAATTATATTATATAAATGATCTTGATCTTCTAGATTCAACTCACGTCTAATCAAGGTTGGCTCAGTTTCTTGCATGTAATTGTTCACATACCCATTAAGCTCTTACATAGATTATTTTAAGTATGATTGCTCTTTTGTCCAATTTTTGTTATTAAAGTTAATGTCAGGGTAAGTATAATAGTGATCAAAGTTATGATCATACTTAATGTTGTTAATGGGCATTAATCTCAATGGTGCATAAGAGTTATTGGCACTACAATCAGAACTTGAAGGTGATCCCTATACTAACTACACCAATTTAGATTATTTTAATAACCTAAAGTTATTACCCTAGCTAATCTATGCTAAACCAAGTCTTAATTCTCATTCCATCAGTTTTATTGAGTCATTAGAACCTAACTCTATAAATTTAGGGTCAATCAGAGCTCATTTGAGTTAATTTACTATTTTGCCAATTTTAGGATCCTGAAACATAACAACATTAATTTTGTCTCCAAATTAAAATCTGATAGTACTTTTGAATTCCTCACCCCCATATTAGCTATGATAGAAAGTTTGAGAGTTTTTGGAGATCATTTGGTTTTATATTAGAATAAAAAAATCATAAAAAATTTAATTTATTTAATTTATTTAATTTATTAATTTATTTAAATTATTATTTTTCCAACAATTGGGATTCGTTGTCGGGATCGTGGAAGATACACTGCTAGGGTCCCGAAAATGGCGCAACGTATCCAATGAGTATCTGTCATCGCATGAATTTTGAAGCCTCGACTGGGTAAACCCAATTAGCATAGAACCATTGGACCCGGATAGTGCACTACATTGCATGGCTGCGAGTAGGACCCTGATGTTGCAGCCATTCTTTGACCCAATGAACAGAGGGCTTCACTTTATCTCGGCTAGTAGAAAATATCGAGATTGAGAGCTAGCCATTTGATGGTCTCTGTGGGGAGAATTCACTCCCCGTTATAAACCTTATAAACCCGTAGGAACAATTTTAGGGCGAATAGGCCCTCGACGTTCCTGTCTTCCTTGCATGGGGCCTTAGTGCACAATCAGCTCATCTCAATTAAGGGAAGGTGTGGCGATTGATTTGAAGTGATGGTGTGGCCTAAAAATGAAAAATTTTGCATCCAAACCTTACCCTAGTTGGTTTGTCAAAGGGTGTTGGAAGAGAAGAGGTGCACAGAGTTAGGTCGGGTCAGCCCTAACTCATGCCTTTTGTCTATACGCTTGAATAATAAGCCATTTAATTAAATTTAAAAATCCTTAAGGAAATTAGAATACAAATTTAGAAACCTATGGTTTAATTAAACCAAAACATTCCAAATGTATTAATGAAATAATACACTCAATTTAAATCTAAATGTTATGACCCAAAATGCCATTCTGATCAAGAAAATGCAAGGGATATTATACTACAAGAATATTTTAAATTTTATGGTTAGATTTCTAATTAGGCTCAAATAACCCTAAGTCTTAATTATTGAATATTAAACCCATTCATTGGTCAAATTTCATGATTAAAGTCTTTTAATCTTCATTAGACATAGGAGAACTTAATTATGCAATTAAAAATATTTTATGAGGTTTTATTTTACAAATCACCTCTTTATTAACCTAAATATTAATTAGTCAATAATTGGCTTAATTGATCTTTAATTTCTAGGATCTTAATATCCATGAACTCCATAAGTCATATAGAACCCATTGTTAAGTTTAGAATCCATCTTCTTTGCTTAATTTTGTTAATAAACCTTAATGACCATAGAAATAGATTAGTGCTCATTAGGCCTATGGTCTCTATTCTTTCATTAAATAGCAAGGAGCATATTAGAATTGAGTAGACTCAATTTGGAGCCCTAGAACTTCAAATCTCAATTTTGACCATTAATGAGGGGCATTTTTGGCATTTTGCCCAAGTGTAGGTTTAGAGCTACTAGGCCTTGGAAATCTGTCCAAATTATTAAAATCAGCAAGTTAAATGCTTAGAACCATTTTAGAAATCTAAAAACTTGAAAATGAGGTCTAAAAGCTAAACCATAATTCTTCATTAAATTTAATTAACTAGCTTATTAAGAACCTTTATAAGTTCCACATTATTGTCTCATTAGATGTAAGCTAATGATTATTAAAATAGTAATAATTAACTTATTAAATCATTAGAATATTCTTGATGTTTAACCTAAGTAAATATTCTTAAATCAACCTTAGTTAATATCCCAAGTGTTTATTCTTAACCTTTTAATCTTATATCTTAGTTGTTTATTTATATTGAGTAATGAAATAACTCAATGGTTTTCAACCTTCATAAGACTTGTAATCCTCATCTTATTAAGGATTAAATTCTATTCACAAAGCCTTTAGAAACTTTTAAGTGCTGCTTCCATAGGTTTTCTTTTTATAACCTTCAGTGAATTCATTTATAATGAATAACAAAATTATTCTATAGATTGAATCTAGATTTTGATTTAAAAGTTTAATTTTATTTTGTTATCTTATGACTTCGACTTTCAACCTTTTTAAGATTGGAATTCTTCCATTTTTAGTTCTTTATTCTCTAAATTTAGGGTGAGAATTGTGTGTATCCCTAGATCCTTAGATGTTAGCACCTTGGGTTTAGAGCTTAAACCCTAATTTTGGAATTTAACTCTAAATCAGTAAATCAGGAGTATCTTGATCATAATTTAGTTATGGGTTATTAAAATATATTAATTAAGTTATTGATTAATTGTTCAACCTTTGTAAATGATATTTTTGATTATAAATTAGGACTTGTTAAGTTATAATATTTAATCTTAAGGACGTAATTCTAACATTTTCCTCGATAGTTGTATATTGGAGATCCTAAACTTGTATTCTCTCAGAATAAATTGAACAAATTAAATAAGATAACAACAAATATCACCTATTTTTTAGTATATTCTTGCTTACTTAGACTTTGATGCTCTGCACATCTTGTATTTGAGCCTTGTATTTTTGGACATATTTAGTTGAACATAGAACACTCAATAAGTATTATGTGTTATTTTAAAAATGTAATAAGAGTATCAATCATAATCAAAACATTCATAACCTTCTATTATCAGTTCTAAATAATGTGTTTTAATTAGCCTTCCTTTGTAGTTCAGTTCTTTTGCAATAGAATCGACTCAAATCCAACCATGAGAGGGTTTGGATGATATATGTCTAATTTTATTCTCTGGCTTGGATCTAGCCATGAGTGGTCTAATTGATGTAGTTATGGGACTTTTGGTTTAGTGGCTTTTCTTAGCTAGGTCCTATTATGGTAGAAGTAATTTAAGCACATGTCTAATTTCAATGTTTAATTTAGTTTCAGTACTGTCTTAGTCATGTATTTATTAAATTATTTTCTATTGTGACATGAGTGGTCTAAAAATGTCACATGTTAGATTTTTTTTATGTTGAACTCTATTTCTATTTTGCATCAATTTAGATTTAATTCCTCGTAAATTAGCATACTTCAGATGATCATGTGTGAAGACCCTTGCCCCGACAAGGCAGGTTGGGATGGTCATCACTTGGCAAATCTCTCACTTATCATTAGATTGGGTTATAGTCTCCAATCCACTAATAAAGGAAGATTATGCACTTATAAAGTAGCTGAATCAATCACTAAATACATACATATCAATCAGAGTGCGGAACAAAGAAAATAACATGTTTACATTGATTACACCATAATGCAGAAATTGGAAATAAGCAACTCAGAATAAAGAAAGTAGTAAAAGAAAATACACAGAGTACATGTATTATTATAATATTTAATTATTCCAAATTGAAAATAGAATAAATACTCAGCCTAAGAAGCGAAATAAAGAAAGATAAAGATTTTTGATAGTAGGACACTCCTCCTCCTGATCTAGCTACACTCCTGGCTCAACCTCATCAAACAGCTAAGAATCAGTAATTGTTGTTTTAGAATGATAGGGCCCTAACCAAAATGAAGAAAAATAGATTAGACAAAACATTTTAAGCTGATTAATTCATGTTCTCTTAAGATACCACCATTTACTTAAACAACTAAAGCAAGCAAATAGGTGCAATAAGCTAAGAAGAAATAGGGAAAGCAATAAATAATACATTTATAACTTAAACAAAAAGTGAGGTAAACAGACATACCTCAACCCCAAAACTGCAACAAATGTTAGGAAATATATATGTATAATAAACTATAAACATTGTAAAGAAAGACTCATCCTAATATGCTGATGATCATAAAAAATTATGCTGATTAATAGAAAGTAAATTGAATTGTGATAACTTATAAGTAAACTAAATCATCTACTAGCATCCTAGCATATAAGTAAGCAAGCAGGTACTAAACTAAAGATAAAATGCAGTAAAAGTGAACAAGAATTAGAAAAAGTAAGGTAAAAACTGTCATATCAGAAGAAATAGATAAATAAGCCATTGAACTGTAATTGAACTGAAATGTATAATATCATATTATTTAGCTTCTCAAAGCTAAGGCAGAAAACTGTACTAAACTAAAGAGGCACAAAATACATATGCAGTAAATATTAAGTTATTTTACTTTACTTCTCTGAACTTATCCAGAAGTAACTAAGGATTCAAGCATGTATGCAAGACTAAAGTGGGTTCCCGATCCTAGACACAACTCTCCCCAATGAGTATGTGTCAGGTAATCCTTATTCCTCCTTACTGCCTGTCCATTGGCAGTAATATGTATACACAATCTCTTATCCAAAATATGAGCCCAATGTAAGTGTTATCATAATTTTCTATATTTTCATTTCATGCATCAAATCATCTTATATGATGTGTTCACTGTAAAATGGCTTAACATACATGGAATGCAAAGGAACAAAGCTCAATAGTAAGCAAGAGACCCTACAAAACATAGGTAATATTTGCTGTTGTTAAATTTATCCATTCTAACTATTCTAAATTTATACAAGCTCAAGATCTCCAATATCCTACTATCAATTATAGACTCAGATTCATAGCCTTATAAGGTTAAAAGTAAGTAGAACTAATCAGATCCTAATAGAGTTCAATCCATGATGCCTACAAGTTAAATAGTCCTAATTAATGAATTGAGATAATCCAAACTAATCTTGATTAAGATAAACCAAGATTGAGGGATGAAGAATTAAACTCTCTTAATCTAAAGGTGATTCTAAAGGCTAAGGTTTTATCCCAAATTCTCCCAATACAACATGTTTGGCTATCTTATTAAGCAAAAGCAAGCTTAATAAGAGAGATCTCTAACTTAGACTAAAGTTTAAATACAAAATAATCATAATAAATGATAAAATCTAGAAATTGTTAAAAACTAAGATTTCATCTATTGAGTAACCAACCTATTTACTTAATGAATGAAATTTAGCCTAATTTCTATCATTAATTCCTAAAGAACAAATCCTAAAGTTAAATGAAATTCCTAATGAAAGGATAAGGACTTAGAATAAAAGTGAAAGTTTAAGAATTGATGTTATTTAATCTTAGTTATGATTATTATTGATTTAGAGGACTTAGAATTAACATAATGTGAGATAAATCTCATATTAAGAAACTTATTAATTGCTTAGAAATATTTTAAGATAGAATTTTGGATTTCACTTAGAAATTTAATTAATAAGCTTAAATAAACTAAAATTAATTCTAAATAACTTTATTTACTGATTCTAGTATTCAGATTATGTTTCTAAGGCTTGAGGACACTTAAACTTAAATTTAAGCAAAATCACCATTTTGCTCCTACTTAAGGGAATAAAATGTTACTTTTGATTTAGGATCCTAAATTGAAATTTATTGATGCTAAATGGTTACTTACTATCTAATATAAAGATAGACAGTAAGTACACCCAAATTGGCCAAGCATTTAGCCTTGAGAGCTCAAATTAAGAATTTAGATCATTATGGGTAGTTTAGTAATTTTACTTATGGAACTATTAAAATTTAGTTATACTTTTGTTGTTTAATGTATGAGGATTCCATGGAGTCTAAGATCACTAACTTACAAGGTCATTTGGTCAAGCTATGCCCAAAACAATATTAGGGTTCAAAAATCTAATTTAAGAGCTTTAGAGCTTTAGGAAAGGTTCAAAAACCTAACTTTTTAAATGATGTCTAAATTCAACAAACTCAGTGGCTATAGCTTTCTTTCAACACACTGAGTACTATGACTGGAAGTAGGCTCAATTTAAACTCCATTTGATTAAGTTATGAGCTAGTCAAGTTCTAGGGTGATTAGGGAAAGTTAGGAAATCTAATTATCAAACCCTAAAATTTCTTGCAGTTTACTATTTATTAGGATTTCTTGATCAAAATGATATATTGGATGACCTAATTTTAAGCTCAATTGACTAAATAGGGTAATTAGGGAAAAGGCCTAAATGTCATTAGTCAATTTATGAACCTAACAACAAAAATAAAACTATCATAGCACTCCCAATGATCACCTGATTAAAATGAGACTAATATTGGCTATGTTTGGGTCTATGGTTACAAAGATAGAAGCATTTGAAATTTTTTAGGGTTTGAACTAATTAAGAGGTCCTAAACTATCACTTTGCTTAATATTCATCCAACTAGAAAGCTGACACTACCATAATATTCCTCTCATTTTTCTGATTAAAATGAGATATATATTCAATATCTTTAAGCTTATTGTATAAGATTTATGAAGGATTAAAGAATATGTAATTACTTAAATTAATTAGGCTAACTTACTCAAATAATTTTTTTTGCTAAGTTAATTATGCAGGTCACAACTGTGGCGGGACCCACTGAGAAGGAAGCTCCACAGAAAGTAGGGACGGCAAGGCCCACAGGCTCGCAAGTAGAGGACAGCCTGGGCGCACTGTCATTTTTTGAGGATGGCAGAGCGGGCCTCAGCTATGCTATTTCGATAACTGATGGCCCAGCTGATGTGACAATCGGGTTCGACTTGACCCGGCCTAATGGAAGCCCTGTCATCTTTGATAGGGTTGAAGACAGGGAGCTAGGGCTTGCAAATTGTAGTCTTTCCTGGTAATAAGATGTCTCAGCCCGCACAGTGTCAGGTATAGGATTGTTAGGGCTTGCCGTCAGTAGTTGCACCGCCAACTGAGGTGGTCGGAATCATCTGCAATCCCTAACCTTAAGTTAGGACCTACAGACGAGCCGCGGGACTAACTGTATATACTGTTAATCGATCTTTAAATTACTTTGATCGGGTTCGATCAAACACAATCAAACTATTTCAGAATATAATCCATGCTATGAAATAGCTAAACTAACTAGAGCAATCACAAAATGTGAAAAAGAGAAGGTGAATCGAAGAGTACCTTTACTGGCGGCTGAGATGCTTAGGGTTTGCTCGGGGATGGCTAGTAGCTTGAGAGGTTCCTTTGCAAAAATGAGCGATGATCTGAGCTTGTGAGGGGGCTTAACAAGACTCGGCAGAGGTCTCTAGGGTGCCGGTGACATCTAACACCAGCATAGAGGGCTACGTGCGCTACGCATGCCACCCGTAGCGGATGCGAGAGGGATGATGGTTATGCCGTCAGATCAACTGACAGAATGGCTCAGAATAGCTGTGCGATCCAACAGAAAGGGAAACAATGTGAGTGGTTGCCTGATGGTGTCGTTTAAGGGAATTAAAAAAAAAATTAATTTATTATTATATCCAAATTTTTTAATTAAAATTGATTTGATAAATGGCTTTAGAATATTTCCGATAATTCACCCCTAGCTAATTAAGAGGTGACAAATGCGACGGCGAAGACGGATTTCGATTCCGATGAGTATTTAATTTTCTTATTTTTTGAGGTATTTTATATATAATAAAATATTCGAGGAAATTCAACGACTTTCAAATACCTCCAAAACTTCACCTCTAGCTAATTTGGGGGTGATGAGCACAATGGTGAAGTCCAATTTTTATTTTGATATTAAAATAAATAGGTCAATTTTTAGTGTTCCTAAAATTCTCCTGAATCAATGTTTGATCCACTAGACACATGATTTGGACCAAAACTTCAAGGTGTGGTCCTAATGACTATTTAAGAGTATTAGAATCAAAATTAAGACTTGGTTTAGTCTTAATTGGTGAGGATAATAATCTTGGGTTATTACAAACTCCCCTACTTAAGAACGATGTCATCCTCGACATCACTTAAGTAGGAAGAACGGTGCATGAACAAAATTAATAAAATAGAAATAAGAAAGATGAGGAAGTACCAAGATTCTCGAATAACCTTGGGTACTTCGAACGCATATTAGCCTCCTTCTTCCAAGTTGCCTCTATAGAGGAATGATCCTTCCATTGAACTTTGATCATTGGGATTGAACGACTCCTTAGCTGCTATTGATCTTTTCCTACAATTTTTATAGGCTTTTCAACGAATGATAGGTCTGGCTGGAACTCCATAGGGAATTGAAATTAAGTGATGAGGTTCTCTTAGGCATTTCCTAAGTGATGACACATGAAAAACATTGAGCACTACAAAGAAGTCATCATTAAATTCTAGCTTGTAGGCTGAAGATTCAATCTTGGATATGATTTTGAAGGGTCCAACATATCTTTGACTGAGCATTCCATCCACTCCAAAATGGTATATTCATTTCATTTGACTGACCTTCAGATATACCAAATCATTTTCCTAGAATTCAAGAGGTTGATGATGAGATTAATGGTACTTACTTTGTCGGTCTTGGGCAGTCTGAATCCCTTGATGAATGAGCTTGACCTTTCTATTAGTTTCTTCTACTAAGTCAAACCCATATAATTGAACATCTCAAGTTTCAGTCCACGATAACAGAGTAGAGCATTCTCTCCCATATGACACATAATATGGATCCATTTTGATGCTTGACTGGAAACTATATTATATGCAAACTCTACTAAAGGGATATGATCCTCCCAAGAACTGGAAAAATCCAAAACACAAAGATGGAGCAGATTTTCTTGAATTTGATTCATTCTTTCAATCTGGCCATATGTTTGGGGATGAAATACTGTGCCAGCCAGGGTGGTTCCTAGATCTTGATGCACCGCCTGCCAAAACTTTGAAGTAAATCTGCCATCTCTGTCAGATATAATTGATTTGGGAACACCGTGCAGCCTGACTATATCTTTGATATACAGCTTTTCAAGCTTCTCAATAAATAACACTAATGGATAGGAATGAAATGAGATGATATGGTAAGATGATCTACTATGACCCAAATTGCTTCTGCCCTAGATCTTGTGCAAGGTGATCCCATCATGAAGTCAATCAAGATGTCAAACCACTTTCATTCAGGACTCTAATAGGTGAAGCAATCCACCAAGATTTTCATATTTAACCTTGAATAGACTACTGTAACAACCCTAGGTTGTTATCCTACTAATATATAGCCTAACTAATTATTAATTTCAATGCCATTGTTTATAAAACATCAAGTTAAGCTAATCCTAAAATTTTGAAGTCCATTGGACTTCTCTAAGTCAAGATGGCATTTTGATCAGTCTAGATACCCAAATTTAGACCTAAAATGTTTTGACCTCATAATTAAAATTTGATTGCATTTTTGAATTCCTCACCACCAAATTAGCAAGGTGTGAAAATTTGGTGAAATTTGGAGATCATTTAGACCTTAATTCAACTTAATTTGGTCAAATTGCACTTTAAGGTTTCCAACAATTTGAAATTTCAATTTTACCCTATACCCGTATAAACGTTCGGGATCTGCTGTGCGGACCACGGGCGATCCACTATGGAGCTCGGGTCACGCGACAGCGGAGCCCCATAGATCTCACCGTTGCGCCTTCCTATACAATGGCTAGGATTTAACCATGCGAGATCACGGATCCGTCATTGGATCCACCCCGTGGATCCTATGGTCTCGATCATGGATCTTGCTGTTGTGATCCAGTCCATCAGGATCGTTCTGCATTCCTGATCGATCCATCAAATGGCCCACAATGCCACCGCACTGTAGATCTTCATCTTCACCTCACTCGCGTCCGACTGAAGAAATCCCATAGATCCTCGACAGCCTGGCCTATCCCCCGCTACTCATTCCACCTCAGCAGGCCATTGGGGATCTTTCCTCAATGGCATATTGGTCTAGGTCGGGCCTTGTGACCTGGCCGAGCTCAAATTAAAAAAAATCAAGAACTCGGCCATGGCCCAACTTCTCGGGCCCTTCCAACCCAATGCCTCACATGTGGAACCTTCCTCATTCCTTGCTGAGGCTTTAAATAGCCTCAACATTCTCCCCCTAATCCCTTTGCTGCCTAATTGAGCTTAAATAATTCTCTGCCTCTTCCTCCATTATTGTCTGCTCAAGCTTCCTTAGGCAAATACAAGAGCTCTCGAACCGCTCATAGTAGGCTCTCCTGGGTTCAGGATCCTTTGCGCTTTTTGGAAGCTCAGCCAGTGCCTATTCTGCCTTTTGCCGACCACCCTGAGTCATCCCGTCGAACCAAGTACCCCCGCTTGCTCGGTCTGAGCCAATTGGGCTCAGACCCTCTTCCATTTGATTCGTAATTGCGCGTATAGTTGAAATAAACCCAATTCTATCAAGCTTAAGCCCTGAGTTAGCCCCGATTGATTGATTCGATCGATTGGGCTAAGTTCCTAAGGAACGCCTCGGGACGAGTAAGGCCCTGGTGTTCCTACCCACCTCAGGCCCTCAAACCAAGGGGCTTCGATCCATCTCACCTCCCTGATGGTGTAAGGATCAAGCCTTGGGTCTGGCATGGCCTTTGTGAGGAGAACTGTCTCCCCACAGTAGCCCCATTTAGGTAGATCTTGGGTGAGTAAGGTCTGGCTGATCCAGGCTGCCTCACATAGGGCTTCTGGTCCCCATCGATGCGCCTGGCTACGGTGAATGTGTAGCGACCATTGGGTGGTCGTGCCGCGACCTAGGAGCGAGGGAATTAACCAATTAGGGTCCCCCTAATCGAGTCCTTCCATCAGGATGAATGATCAGGGATGAACCCCCTGTGCAGGTCGGGCCGACCAGTGACTCGTGCGATGCGTCAGTCCCTGGTCCTCGAGCCCCGGTCGACCCCCGTCTTTTTAATTCGGGTCAAACCCGTTAAGTAAATAATCTGATTAATTGGAATTATTTACCTTAAGGAAAATAATCCAATTAATCCAATCATTATAAATTATTTAAATAAAAATACAGAATGTATTAATTGAATAACTTTCAATCTACTGATCTAAGCCCTAGGATATTATTCATCAAATTAATCAAAGAAACATCAAGAATCTAAATATAAAATAATATTTAACTTTTAATGGTTGGATTTTTTGGTTTAGCTTAGTTATTACAGATCTTAATTAGGGTTGATTAGCATGTACACTTAGCCAAATTGCATGATTAGGGTGCCTATTAGTTTTCCTTAGATTAGTAGAATGAATGTGCTAAGTAGTCTATTTTTCTGATCTTTGTATTTCAACTTATGCCCTAATCTTGTTAAACTAGGATTAGTGATTATTAGGATTTTTAATTATTGGATCTTAGCAAACTTAGTCTCTGATTTATTATATGATTAAGTAGAACTTATGTTCCAAGTTATATGAGATTCTGATGGTTAGATTTGTAATTAGGCTAATCCTTTTGAATTAGTTTAGAGTTTGATTAGCATTAATTACTTTTTATTTTTCTAAATTTTCCTATTATCATGCCCCATATCAGTAAGGTATATGTATTTAAATCATGCATGTCAACTTATGATGTATAAATTCAACAAACCTGAATTTGAGAACTTAAATATCCTAATTAAGCTTTAGAAGTCTTAAGACTTTGATCAAGCTATTAAGACTTGATCTGGGTCTGAGATTGCTACTAATAATACATCCCTAATTCACAAGTTTGTCATTTGATCTATAAATAAACACTTGACCTTAATTAAACATGAGTAGGGGTCAAACTGTAACCTATTTGATTTAGATCTAAACTCTTAAACCTTAATTAAATCGACTTGATTATGTCTGTATAAGTTTAGTCAGGCATAGTCTCACTTAGATTAAATCATTCAATCCAAAGAGTGTTATGACTAGGGCATTCAGATCATTAGCTTGTTTGAATAAAAATCACCATCGGGTGATGCCTTCTATCGAAGATCGCTTCCATAGGTGTTCTTCAAGCAAACTACATGATCCTAGCCACCCTATTTAGAACACTAAGTGTGCTTGTGATTTGGGTATTTTAATAGCTTAGCTTGAGATATAAGTCGCCATCAGGTGATGCCTCCTTTCGAAAATTGCTTTGTTAGGGTGGCTTAATCAAACAAAGAGTTTGAAACTATCCTTCTTGGAAATATGCTATATATGTATATACCATCTCCCCATCTAATAATTTATAACTAAAACTTCAAGTGTAACCAATTATCATTATAGAAGCTAGGAGTCAAAACCATTTTAGTAGGATTCTGCACAATGGAGACTTTTGATTCATTACCAATATTCAAGCATTTATGGATTTCTGGATTTAACTCATGTAGGATAGAAACATGAGCATGCGCATGAGCATAAGCATGATAAATGATTTCAGTGGTGATGCATAAGTATCAGTGATAATTTATAGGTTACAAAATATTACATACATTGACTGGGGAAATTATAGGATGCATCGGCATCACAGTAAGCTGCATTCCCAATTGGATGTATGTATACATTTGTAACAACCCAAGGTTGTTACCCAGCTTAAATTTAGACTAATCATATCGTAACCACCATTCCATTAAGTTCATCTAGCTTTTAGAACCAAACCTTGAAGGTTTGGAGCAATTCAGAGCTAAATCCAATATTATGGATTACTTTAATATTTATTTAATTAGAAAATTGAGGTATTTATTTTGACCTCAAAATTGAAATCCAACTT
Source organism: Gastrodia elata (assembly GCA_016760335.1). Lineage (NCBI taxonomy): Eukaryota > Viridiplantae > Streptophyta > Magnoliopsida > Asparagales > Orchidaceae > Gastrodia > Gastrodia elata. The sequence continues at coordinate 33,349,798 of CM028681.1, forward strand.
CGTCATTGTGATCGTCACCCCCAAATTAGCCAGGGGTGATGTTTTGAACGCATTTGGAAGTCATCGGATATTTCATAAATATTTTAATAAAATTAAATGCACCGAAAAATGGGATAATTAAATAATCGTCGGAATCGAAATCCGACTTCACCGTTGAATTCCTCACCCCCAAATTAGCTAGGGGTGAATTTTTGGGAATTTTCGGAGCGCATTTTAAAAATCTGAATTTTTAAATAATTAAGGGAAATAAATAAGCAATTCTTCGATCCCCAAATTGCAATTTTCCCACCTTCTTAAATTTTTGGCTGACAGCCCCCCTCACAATTCGGCTGGCCATCCCTCCCCATGCCCTCTTAACTGCAACCATGATGAGCCCCCTAGGCCTCATGATGGCCTATTCCCTAGGCTCCTCATTATTTCTCCTCCTTTAAGAAGGAGCTCAAATCCATCATCCTCTCCATTTGCAAAATCTGAGAGCTCACGTCCCTTCCTCCCTCCTTCCTCCATCTTTGGGTGCTTGCTGAAGGAGAAGAAGTGCAGCTCTCTACCTCCAAAGTTCTTGAAGAAAGTAAAGGTTCCTCTTCTTCCTCTCCTTCCAAGGGCAAAAAGGTACCCTTTGCTACTCTTCTTATCTTTCTCATGCTATTATAATGTTGGAATATAGCTTTGGAAGCCCATAAGCATGTATGTAAGCCATTATGACTCTTAAAAGCTTCACAAAAATATGCTCTATTTTTATTTATTCTGCATACCCTGTCATTCATTCATATTTTGTGTATAGTTAGGATGCTCTGTTTGTGCCGATTTTGGTGTCGATGGAAAGGTATCAAAAATTCCTTTCCATTGATATATGGCACCACTCAGGAAACTCTCTAGATTGAGAGTATTTCAGCTTGAAAATTGGCCTTACAGTTTTCATCCTCGAAGAAAATGTCGTTGGCGCTGCAGCGCGCTGCAGCGCCCGATTTTGTAAAAAGGACCTCTCCAATGTGCTACAACGTGCGACAGCGGTATTTTTACGAAAAACCTTAGGAAATAAGAAAAAAGATTATTTGAATAGTAAATTCGCAAAATGGACCGCTGCAGCGGAAATATTTTTGGAACTTAGAAAAATGTGAAAATAAATTAATTGAACAGTGATTTCTCAAAATGAACCGCTACTGCGCGCCATAGCGCGATGCAGCGGGCCGCAGCAGATTGCAGCGCACCAGTGCGAAAAGTGCTACAGTACGCTGCCGCGCAAAAAGCGCTACAGCGCGCTGCCGCGTAAGAAGTGCTACATAACAGTTTGAAATTAAATTAGTGCTCATAACCTACTATGGATCCTAAATATGTATTGTGCCAAATGCTAAGAAATAGAGTCTTAAGTGCTTGAATTGAATATGTATATCCTGACAACAATAATGGAATGAAACCTAAGTCTTTTAGATTTGTGATTAAATGCTAATCCCTGTAATTTGATTTAGAATTTGATTATCATTGATTACCCTTTTGCGGCATCTTTCTATATATATACTTTTAGGATGTATATTAGAGAACTTATATATTTATTTGAATACTTAAATGTGCTTACTTGAACATAAAAATCTTGATAACTTGATTAAGTAGATAATAATTAATTCAAACCTAAAGCTTGACATCAATAATACACTAATAATACATTGATTTGTCATTGACCTTTAAATTAATATTGGTCTTAATGATAGAAGGGTTAGGGGTTAAACCCTAACTTATCTTGATTAAGATCTAAACTTTAATCACTTAATCAATTAATTTGATTGAAAGATAATTTAATTGACATTGTTCTAATAATGCATATGATTTGATATTGATCTTAAATCAATAATTTAGATGTGCTAAGATTAATATTGAATATATGTGATTGTACCATCTGAATCTAAACTTTGGATCTTTGATTTTCTCTTATATAAGACAATTAACATAAGATGGAAATAAAATTGTAATGATTTATGCAATGATCAAACTCTAATAAGATCTTTAATTTTATCTCATGATTATAGGATAGGAAAGGATCAAATGAATTTTAATCATCTGATCTGATCACTTATCCTAAGTATAATAAGTAACCCTTAGCAAGTAGAAGAGTGAGATCTTAAGGGTCTTACTATAGGATCATTATTGAAATAGTTAAAGACCTTAACTAATGATACATTGAGGTAGGAAGTACTTTTGTAACTTATTGAGGTAGAAACCTAGATGCTCCTTCATAACTTTAGAAGTTAAACTTGATACCTTGTGGTAAGAATTACCTAAAGTACTTAGAATGTGGCTCATTCTTTGTGGTAGTAACCAATGTTGAGTGATCCTCTGATCACATCCTTGGAGCCTTGTGTAGGATACACCTACTTAGAGTAAGGATTAATAGATTTGATAAATCCTTGTCGATTAAATAGCATCTATTGAACTCAAATTATTGGTTGGGTATAGTAGGGTATACCCATATTACTGGTTTATTTCAATAGTATTCAGGATTGGTTGATTAACTCTAATGTGGACTTATGACCAGGTGCTATCCTGCAGGATTAGCTGAATACAGTCCCGTTAGAATAAATCTTCCAAGACTAAGAGTGTTACAATTAGTAAATAAGATCCTTAGTTTGAGATGTAAACTACAACCGAGTCCTGCCTTCTATTGTAGTGCGCTTCGATAAGTGCAGTTTAAGCAAACTAAGTATCTTAAGTCACTTTGCGTAGACCACTAAGTATGCTTATAATTAGGGAATTTAACGGCTTAGCTTGAAATGTAAACTGTGACCGGGTTCTGCCTCCTATTGTAGTGCGCTTCGATAAGTGCAGTTTAAACATGCTAAGGGTTAAATCTCCCTTTCTTGCAAATATGCTAAATATGTGTATACAATCTCCCCAGCTAATGATTTTTAAGTAAACTCTCAACTTTAACCAATTATCAAGCTTAGAATTTAGGAATCAGAATCCTTTTAGTAGAATTCTGCACAATGGGGACTTTAGATTCATTATCAGATTTTAAAGCATTTTCTGGATTTATCTCATGTAGTTTAGAAGTTTGAGCATGAGCATAAGCATGATGTGTGAGTATCAGAATGATGTGTGAGTATTAGAATGATGTATAAGTATCAGTGATAATTTATGAGTTACGAAATATTGCATACATCATCTGGGAAATTTCAGGATGCATCGGCATCATCAGTAACAGTATTCCCAACTGGATGTATGTATATATTGGATCGTACTGCTCATAACAGTTCAGTGATATTTTGATGGCATATCAGTAGCATACAGTATTGTGGCATATTCAGATGCACAGATTCAGTGACATACAGCATAGTTGTACATATGATTACTCAGTTTTAGATTCAGTACTATTTTGATTTATTTTTAGTATTCAGTTATAGTTCAGTTTTACTTTACATTGCTTTAGTTTTGTATAGTTTTAGACAGTTTTATACTTTCAATTACCCTTATAATTTTTCTGCAGCTTTAATTACATTATGTAAATGTTAAATGAATAATTAGAACTGTTAGACTAGTTTCGATATTTTAGACTTATTGTCTAACATGAGATACTTTTGGGATCCAGCAATTTGCTAGATCCTGAGCAGTATATTGAATCAGGTCAGGAGGACACCCAGAAGATTCAGGAGGAGCCCATGGAGCTCTAGTGGACTCTCCTCCAGAATTATTTTAAGGTTAGTATTTTCAGTTCAGTATTTAGTTTTATACCTATTTCAGTAAATTGTTTGTAATAATTTTGGATGTATTTTTTTTTCTTTTCTGAGATGAATACTTTTGTTCAGCTTCTATGATGAATGTTTTTTTTTTGATGTTTACTTTAAAACTTTCGCACTCTGTTATATACTACTTATACTTAGTATTGTGATATGATCAGTATACTGAAAATGCTGATATACTATACATATATTGGATTCCTATTGTATTCTAAATCCAATGTATGTTACTCTTATCTTAAGTATTAGCTCTCAACCCTACTTGAGGTTGAGTCAGTAGCCCTTCAGGTGGGGTTAGTATTCAGTTATTCAGGGAGACGAGTTATTCTTCCCCGAGTGGCGCACCGCTCTGCCGCTGATATGACTGTACTTAATTCTTTTGTGCATGACGTCGGGGCGGGGCGCTACAATATTGGACCGTACAACTCATAGCCCTTCAGTGATAGTTCTATTACATATATGTGGCCTATCGTGTTCTGGCATATTTGGATGCATTATCCCAGTGGCATATAGTACGACATTAGACATTCTTACATTAGTTTTTGAGTATTTCATATTTTCACTTAGTTTCAGCATTCAGCATGCAGCATTCAACTTTCAGTTCATTTTCACCTTATTTAGTCTTTACATTTTCAAATGATTCAGTGATTTTACTGCTTTTCTACAGTCTTGTTTACTTTATTGTCTACTTGCATTTACTTTAGTACTGCTTAGTTTAGTTGCGATGTATTAGACTTCTTGTCTAACACAGGGTACTTTTGGGATACGACAATTTGCTAGATCCTGAGCAGCTCGTTGAGACAGGGCAGAAGGACTTACAGGAGATCCAGGAGGAGTACGTGGAGCCTTAGTGGAACCATCTTCCACCTTTTACTTATTGTTCTTGCTTTCAGTACTTTAGATGAACTTTATTTTTCAGTATTTTGAAAATAGTTTGTAATAATTCTAGATGTATTTTAATTTTCTTACTGAGATGATTGCTTATTACTGCTCTATGATGAATATATTCTGGATGTTTTGTTTTAGCTTCTACACTCTATTATTTTACTATTATACTTAGTATTGTTATGTGATCAGCATACTGGAAATGCTGATATATTAATAATGTATACTTGGATTCCTATTTACCTTTTTAAATCCAATGTACGTATTAGCCTAATACTTAAGATAAGCATTATACTCCTATCTTAAGTATTGGCTCTCGACCCTACTCTTGGGTTTGAGCCAGCAGCCTTCAATGTGGCTCAGTCCTTCCCTATTCGGGAAGATGGGTTATGTGTCTTCCTGAGTAGCGCATCGTTCCGTTGCCAAATTATGATTTACCTCTTTTTGCATGCGGTGATGGGGTGGGGCGCTACAACTACAGGCATGGCACATGGCAACAAATTCTGCAACACTTTTCTTCATGCCAGGCCTCTAGAATGAATATTTCAGAACTTAGTATATCTTTAAACTTCCTGGGTGGATTTTATATCCAAAATTATGACCTACAATAAGGATCTCTTGCTACAGGGACTAAGGGATTCATAGCAGATTACCAGATAAATTATGGTTCCATGCAACTGCAAATCCTAATCGTAGCCACCTTCAATATCGACTTTGAACTTTGAATAATCATCATCCTTAGTCTGTGATATGGAGACATCTCGGTGGAATGTGGGTTCCACATTAATATTAGTTAACATCAAACTTAGCATATCTCTATGAACAGAGGTGATTCCTAATTTACAAAATTCTTCTTCTAATGAACTTGAAGCAATCAAAGTGGATAAGGTAACACGACGGCTATGAGCATCAGACACCACATTTGCTTTACCTAGGTGATGAATACACTCAGATCATAATCACTGATGAGCTCCAACCATCTTCTCTATTGGTAGTTCAATTCTCACTGAGTGAATATATACTTCAAACTTTGGTGGTTAGTGAAAATGGAACATAGAACTCCATATAAGTAATGACGCTAAAGTTTTAAGGTAAATATTATAGCAGCAAGTTCAAGATCATGAACGGGGTAGTTCATTTTGTGTGGTTTCAATTGACGAGAGGTGTAAGCAATCACTTGCCCTTTTGCATCAAGACACAACCTAATCAAAATCCAAAAGCATTTGTGCAAACTTGATAATTTATTCCTTCTTTTGTTGAATGAGCATGGGGGCTAATAAAAGTACATACTTCAAGGCTTGGAATGCTTCCTCACATTCAGAGCTCCAAACAAACAACACAAACTTCTTAGTTAATTTAGTAAATGGATAACTAATTTGGGAAAAGCCTTTAATAAACTTTCTATAATATCTAGCTATACATAAGAAGCTCTGAATATTAGTTATAGTTCTTGGTTGTGTCCAATCTTGATTTGCGCTGACCTTTTGCTGATCTACTCCAATGCCTTCGACAACATGACCCAGAAATGCTACTGAGTCAAGCAAGAACTCACATTTAGAGTATTTGGCGTAAAGCAGATGGCTACGCAATTCCTCAAATACTGGTCATAAATGAATTTCATGCTTTTTCTCATTTTTAGAATAGATTAAGATATCATCGATAAAAACGATGACAAATTTGTCCAGAAAAGGTTTGAGTACACGTTGCATCAAATTCATGTATATTGACGATGCATTTGTGAGTTCAAATGACATTACAAGGAATTCATAATGTCTATATCAAGTTTGAAATGCTACCTTTTTAATGTCTTCATCCTTGATACACAATTGATGGTAGTGGGAACGCAAATCAATTTTAGAAAATACCTTGGCTACAACTAACTGGTCGAACAAATCATCAATTCAAGGTAATGGGTATTTATTCCTAATTGTCATCTTATTGAGTTCTCTATAGTTGATACACAGAGGCATCAAACCATCACTCCTCTTAATGAAAAGCACTGGCGCTCCAGAATGGGATGAACTTGGTTGGATAAGAACCTTCTCAAGCAACTCTTGAAGTTGACTATTCAACTCATGCAGCTCTTTGGGCGCCATGTGATAAAAAACTATAAATATAGGATGAGTTCTTGGAATAACTTCTATTGAAAATTCCACTTTCTTGATTGTTGGAAGACTATGTAGGTCTTCAAGGAAAACATCAGGAAACTCACAAACAATTCTGCTCTCGCTTATAGGTCTTACCCTTTTTTTTTCACCAAGTATCATTACCAGTAGGCATAGCAACCTTTCATTACTAACTTCGCTGCCTCAAGAGCATTGATTAAGGAAGCATGAGTACTAAATTTACCAATGACTGACTTATTTTGATTACCATAGCCCAATGTGATCATCTTATTTTGACAATTAATGGTGGTGTTATTTTAGCTTAGCCAATTCATTCCCAGAATTCCATCGAAATTTGCGATTGGAAGAACAACGAGCTTAGCTTCAAATTCAAGCCCACCGATAGGAACTGGTATGCTAAAAAATTGGTGAGCTAGCATGTGGGCTCTAGATGGTAGCCCAACACTTAACAAGCTGGCAAGGCGATAGATTGGCAAGTTAAGGGATTTGGCCCAGCTTTTTGGCATGAAGGAGTGATTGGCTCCAGTGTCGAATAACTTATTGTAAGTCCTGTTATTCAAACATAAGGTGCCTATTTACACATGAAACAAATCACTATTTGCAAAAATATGTCGAGCAAGTAATAAATATTCTTTGCAAAAAAAGATTGCTTTAGAGTTGTGTAACTGAAACAACACTGTTGACTTTGGCTTCTTCTAGTGGCGTGAGCGCGTAGACCCTGGTAGGTCCAGCAGGTTTGTTGTTGTATACCTACTTTTGAGGAGGTCTTGCTGTGTTTGGACACAATGTACTTGGCAGTTGTCTCCTTTGAACTGGAGCCACAACCTGAGATGAAGGCATTATTGCCAACTGTTGGCTCTTGTGATTTACGAGATTTGTGCTAAAAGCTTGTCGATGCTTGGAGTGATCAATATAAACCCCATCGACAATTTCTACATAGTTGCATCGGAAGTATAATGGCTCAATCATTCGCAGGTGTAGCAAGTTAGATTTTTGTGAAAATATTTCCCATACTGATGAGGCCTCGCACAGTCATTGCGTAAGTCTATGGGGGTAGCTACTGTTTCAATCTGATAGGCCAACTCTGCTGGGTACCTAGCCTTTTTAAGATGTCGATTCAATAAGAGGATGAGGCAAAAGATCTCTTATAGTCCCTCTAAGACTGATGATGTTCAACCACTCTAGCTATCTCTATAAGTTCTGTGAAGTTGGACAGCCTTCGGGGGTACCACATGATCCTTAATTTAATTACACATCCGATTTTGGAATCTATGATAACAAGAGGCTTTAGTTAGCACCATGTTAAGAGCAAATCGAGCTAAATGCTGAAACTACGATTTGTATTCAGCCATGGAATGACTGCCTTGTGTTAACCTAAAGAACATATCCTCTAAGCAGAAGGAGGGATGCATTCATCTCTGAATGCTTCAACAAATGAGTCCTAAGAAATGTCTTCAATGGCATAATCTATGAATAGTGTATTCTGGGTGTTATCCCACCAATATTATGCTTCATCTTAGAACAAGTGTGTTGCCAATCTTATTTTTTCGAAGTCAGAGCACTTGAGACTAGTCAGATTCTTTTTAACCAACTTTAACCAATAGGTGGTATCCATAGCTGATTGGTTCCCACTAAGGGTAGGGGTCCTCAGATGGATGAAGCTATGCAAAAGTTCATCAGTGGATAGATATTGTTGTTGAGGTGGATAATATGGTGCAGGAGCAACAGATGTAGGGGATGCATTCTAATTACTTTGAGCAGCAATCAGCCTTTATATTATTTCTGCTTATTTCACATGCATATCTACCAAGGTTTGCATAATTTTGAGAAGTGCATGGATATCAGAAAAAGAGCTGCCAAATGCAGGGGCAGAAGAGGACTGTCCAGGATTCATGTTTTATCTGAGTGTAGAAAAATAATACTCTTTCAAAATTTTAGAAGAGCTAAAACATACTAGTTTATTTTATTTCTCATTTCAAATAGGACACATAATAGGAGAGATACAATGGAGAGCATGGAAGGAATCACAAAAACATATATTTAATGTACTCCACAATAAATGCAAGACATAAATCTTAGAAGGTAATTTCACGTTGCTCTCTCCCTTGCTTATGGGTGATCTCCCAGAGAGTGTTGTCCCACCATTCTTCAACATGATCTTGGAGGAGGTAGATCATTAATGAAACTCAAATCTCATTAGGGCATTCCATTGCTTCGAGAATGAAACTCACGTGCTTTAGCCACTCCTTGGCTAAAATAGGGAGGTCAAATCCTCTAAAAATGGCATGTTGAAGCATCCTATCCAGCCCTTGTGCTCCTTGTTTAGATATCCCATCAACATGTCTTCCATACCTTAAATCTATTTGGAAGTCAAACTCCAATATGGATTCAAATCTCTTGAAGCATTCCCAGGTTGGCATTTTTGATTGTCTAATGATCCTATAGTTCAATCAAGTTCCATTAGTTAAATTTAGCTATTTATTATTCATAAAGTTCTTAATATATGAGGATTGTATTGAGCATCTTATCTTACTTATATAAGTATTTTCATTCTATGTCATTTATTATGAGCATATGGTTATGGTAATTGTGGATGTATCTCTAGTATTATTTAGTGATTGTATGACAGAAGAATAATCCAGTAGGTAGATACGAATACAAAGTCCAATCTGACACTTTATGGTGTTCTCTGATACCAAATGTGGTGACCTGTGACACAATAAGGTAGGTTGTGGTGGTCATCACTTGGCAAATGCCTCACTTATCACTAGATTAGGTTATAGTCCCCAGTCTACTAATAGGGAAGAATGTGCACTTATGAAGCATCTGAATCATTCACTAAATAAACACATATCAATCAGAGTGCGGAAGAAAGAAAAGAACATATTTACATCCATTACACCATAATGCATAAATAGGAAATATGCAACTCAGAATAAAGTATGCAGTAAGGGAAAATGCATAGAGTACCTGTATTATTACAATATTTAATAAGTTCAAATTAAAAAGAGAATAAACACTCGGTCTAACAAGCAAAAATAAAGAAAGCTAAAGATCTTTGATAGTAGGACACTCCTCTTCCTAATCTAGCTCAACTCTTGGCTCAACCACCTCTAACAGCTCAGTTTCTGCCATTGTCAGTTTCGCCCCATCCAAAATAAGGAAAAACTGATTAGATAAATTGTCTAAGTATATTTTAAACTAATTAATTCATGCTCTTCTAAGATATCACAATTTACTTAAATAATTAAAGCAAGCAAATAGGTGCAGCAAGCTAAGAAGAAATTAGAAAAGAAGTAAATAATACATTTATAACTGAAACAAAAAGTAAGGTAAAAAGACAAACCTCAAACCTATAGTTACAACAAGGTTATACAATATATATATAAAATAAAATATAAACACACAAAAAAAGACTCAACCTAACATGCGGATGATCATATGTAATTATGTAGATTAATAAAAAGTAAATTGAACTGTGATACCTATAAGTAAAATGATTCAGCAACTAGCATCCTAGCATATATGTAAGCAAGCAGGTACTCAATGAACAAAAACTAAAAAAGTAAGTAACATGTAAAAACTGTCATATCAAAAGAAATGACTAAACAAGCCACTGAATAGTAACTAAACTGAACTGTATAATATCAAATCACTTAGCTTCTCAAACATAAGGCAAAAAACTATACTGAACTAAAGAGGCAGAAAATATATATGCAGTAAATTTTTAGTTGTTTTAACTCACTTCTAGGGACACGTTCAAAAGTAGCTGATCAGTCAAGCAAATCTGTAAGATTGAAGTGGGTTCCCGAACCTAGACAAAACTCTCCCCAATGAGTATGTGTCAGGTAATCCTTATTCTCCTTACCCATTGTCCATTGGTAGTAATATGTATACACAATCTTTAGTCTAGAACATGAACCCAATGTAAGTGTTATACTGATTTTCTATGTTTTCATTTCATGCATCAATCATCTTATATGACATATTCGCTGTAAAAATGCTCAACATAAAAGGAATATAAAGCAACAAAGTTTAATAGTTAGAAAAAGACTTTACTAAACATAGGTGATATCTATTATTTTCTAATTTATCTATTATATCTATTCTTATTTTATACAAGCTCAAGATCTCCAATATCCAACTATCAAGTACAGACTTAGATTTACAGCTTTATAAGATTAAAGTAATTAGAACTGACCAGGTCCTAATAGAATTCAATCTATGATGCTTACAAGTTAAATAATTCATCAACACGCCTTAATTAATGAATTTAGATGATCCAAATCAATCTTGATTAAGGTAAACAAAGATTGAGGGATTAAAAATTAAACACTAATATTGGGGTTAAATCCCTTAATCCAAAAGTGATTCTAGAGGCTAAGGTTTTATCCCAAATTCTCCCAATACTACAAGTTAGGCTATCTTTTTAAATAGAATCAAGCTTAATAAGTGAGATCTCTAACTTAGACTATAGTTTAAATACAAAATAATCATAATAAATGATAAAATCTTAAAACTATTAAAAATAAGGTTTCATTTCTTGACTAACTCATTTACCTAATGAATGATTTTATAACCTAATTTATATCACTAATTCCTATGAAAGAGATCCTAAAGTTAAAGTAAAATCCTAATGAAAATAAAAGGACTTAGGATAAAAGTGAAGATTTAAGTATTAAGGTTATTTAATCTTAATTATACTTACTACTAATTTAGAGGACTTAGAATTAACCTAATGTGAGATAAATCTCACATTACGAAACTTACTAATAGCTTAAAAATATTTTAAGATGGAACTTAAGGTTTCACTTAGAAATTTAATTAATAAGCATAAATGATCTAAAATTGAATCCAAATCACTTTAATTAATAATTTTAGTGATCAGATTATGTTTCTAAGGCATGATGACAGTTAAACTTAAATTTGAGCAAAATGATCATTTTTCTCATACTGAAGGGTCTAAAATGCTACTTATTGATTTAGGATTCTAATTTAAAATATATTGATGACAAATGGTTACTTACAGTCTATTATGAAGGTAAGCAGTAAGTACACCCAAATTAGCCAAGGATTAAGCCTTGTGAACTCAATTTAAGGATTTAGCTCATTACTTGAAATTTAGTAATTTTACTTAGGGAACTTTAAAATTTAATTTATACTATTAGAGCTTAAGATCACTAAATTTTGAGGTCATTTTTTCAAGTTATGGCCAAAATAATATAATGGTTTAAAAATGTAATTTAAGGATTTTAGGAAAGGTCCAAAATTTGAACTTTCTCAAATGATGTTCAAATTTAGCAAACTCAGCGGCTATAGTTTTCTTACAACACTCCGAGTACTATGCCTAGGAGTAGACCCAATTGGACTTCATTTGATTAAGTTATGAGTTAATCAAGTTCTAGGGTGATTAAGGAAATCTAATTATCAAAACCTAAATTTTCTTGCAGTTTACTATTTATTAAGTTTTCTTGATCAAAATAATATATTAGAAGACCTAATTTGGAGCTCAGTTAACTAAGTTATGGCTAAATGAAATTCAAGGCTAAACAAGGTAATTAGGGAAAGGGCCTAAATATCATTAGTCAAACTATGAACCTAACAGCAAAAATAATACTATCAAAACACTCTTGATGATCTCCTGATTAAAATGAGACCCATATTAGCTATGTTTGAATATGTGGCTACAAAGATAAGAGCGGGCGATTGCCTGTCGATGTCATTTAAAGGAATTTCCAATAATTCACCCCTAGCTAATTGAGGGGTGAAGAACATGATGGTGAAGTCAGATTTTGATTCCAACGAGTAATTAATTTTCCTATTTTTCAAGGTATTTTATATATGTTAAAATATTCGACAAAATTCAATGACTTTCAAATGCCTCCAAATCTTCACCCCTAGATTACTTGGGGGTGATGAGTGTAATGACAAAGTTTGATTTTTGATTTGAGGTCAAAAAAATTAGGTCAATTTCTAGGTTCCTAAAATACCCAGTATTAGGGTTTGATCCATTTGACACCTGATTTGGACCAAAACTTTAGGGTGTGGTCCGAATGACTAGTTAAGAGTGTTATAATCAAAATTAAGACTTAGTTTAGTCATAATTGGCTAGTGTAATAACCTTGGGTTGTTACATCATATATATTTAGTATTTTTTTTCAATTATTTTCAGTCTTATATATATATATATATATATATATATATATATATATATATACTTCCTAACCTTTTCACAACTTCTAGTTTGTGATATGTCTTCTTACATACTTCATTTTATTAAGTTATAAATGCCTTATTTATAATTGTCCATTTTGTTTATTGCTTATTGAACCTTTATAATTGCTTAAATGTTTAAATAATTGTGATATAATAAAAATGTAGATTTCATTAAATCAACCTAAAATGTACATAGACAATTATCAAACATAAGTTTTTCTTTTCTTGGCTAGGGGCCCTAGCATTACGAATCCGACAATATCAGATTCATAGTTGTTTGTAAAGGTAGATTCAGGCGAGGAGCTTAGTTTGGAAGAGGACCTTCCTGCAGCTTGCTGAGAGTTATATAAACTTTACTTTCTATTTGTGAGGGCAAGTATTCCATTCAGTTAAACTTTAAATTTAGTATTGTAATAATAGATTTTGGATGATCTTACTTTTTTGCACTTTTATATTGAGTTGAGCTACTATTCTTTTATTACTTCACTATGGATAAGGATGTTGTATATTTTACTTCTGCACTCTTTTTTTTTTGTATGCATGTTTGATGAATTAATTACAAATATAGGTGGCATATTCTACACTTATCGATGGATTGGAGTGAAAACCAAATTCTACTATGATTGAGAATTTATTACATGGTGAAGTTCGTTTTTCCTATTTGAGGTCAATTTAGATAACTCAAATTTAGGGTTTTTGGATCTTCCAAGAATCAGGATTCGATCTATTTTACTCATGATTTGAACTGGGTCTTAGTGGATGACTTCTAATGACTTGATTAACACCTAGGATCAAGATTATGACTGAGATTTGTCCTAGTTGACTATGGTAACAACTTGGGTGGTTACACCAATTCTCTTTAATCTATTTCCTTTCTATGTGCTCTCTGTACTTTACCTTCGTCTAAAGCAAAATCCTTCTCTTCCTCCTTAGGGTTTGGATGTGCACCTTGAATGTGTCTTTCCATAATTAAAATTTAGAATTCTCACTAAGCATTTCTTTTTTCCTTTTATCACTTCCTCCTCTGCTATTCTTTATTCCCAATAGCCACCCCTTCGAAACTTTGAATTCATTTAATGTCAAATTTATGATATAAATAAGCCTAGTTTAGATAGGGCAACAACCTTGGGTTGTTACAACTCTTCCATTATTACTCTAAGATAAGTTTTGAACAACTCCCACAACACTCAACACCGCAGCCACCGAGCCATCGCTTCATCCATCTGCCGCAGGCACCGCTAAACCACTCCGCTATAGTCACCACCAAAGCCCTCTGTTATAGCCACCGCCGCAGCACTTCGTTGCAGCCATCACGGTAGAACTTCGATGTGGCCACAACCGTAACACACCGCTGTCAATACCACTACAGCACTTGGCTGCGGCCACCGATGCAGCACCCTAATCTTTGACTTATTCATAGAATATAATTTTTTATTTGCCTAGACTCTCCTCACATGTCTTTAAAGATTAGTTTAGTGATTTGATTCTAGCTTCTCATCTCTTGAAACAAAAGGCTGAATTGATTAAATTTGAAGTTAGAATAGAAAATTTATATGACTTTTAACTTTTATTCTATTTATTAGTAATCCATTTGAATATCAAATTATTTATTAAAGCCCTCTTCCAAATTTTTTTTTATTGTGTATTTATTTAGCAAGCCTAACAAACGCCAAAAAAATAAAGAATAAGTTAAATAATGACCTATTGCAGCAACCAATGTCATTTCTTAAGCTGGCTATTTTCTTTTTTAATGCTTAAGCGATCGAAACCTAGTTTTGCCACTAAACTAGATCTATGCATATAAAATAAATAAATCTTGAACTATAAGTATGTAATCAAATTTAAGAGATCGAGAAAAGTTAGGTCGATCAATAAACCAATTCTTGTTGAGCTTAAATTGATCATCTCACAAGATTCGTCGAAATTTCGCAATTTTCGGGGTAATTAAATATTATTAATATTCGACAAAATTTCGACGACTTCTGATTGACACGAAAATGTCACCCCTAGCAAATTTGGGGGCAATGAGCGCAATGGCAATGTCCGATTTATCGATTTGAGGTCAATTTAGACAAGTCAAATTTTTGGATTTTTGGATCATCCAAGAATCAGGATTCGATTCATTTGACACATGATTTGGACTGGGTCTTAGTGCATGACTTCTAACGACATGATTAATACTTAGGATCAAGATTAGGACTGAGATTAGTCCTAGTTGACTATGATAACAACTTGGGTGGTTACACCAATTCTCTTCAATATATTTCCTTTCTCCGTGCTCTCTGTACTTTACCTTCTTCTAAAGCAAAATCCTTCTCTTCCTCCTTAGGGTTTGGATGTGCACCTTGAATGTGTCTTTCCATAATTAAAATTTAGAATTCACACTAAGCATTTCTTTTTTCCTCTTATCACTTCCTCATCTGCTCTTCTTTATTCCCAATAGCCACCTCTTCGAAACTTTGAATTTATTTAATGTCAAATTTATGATATAAATAAGCCTAGTTTAGATAGGGTAACAACATTGTGTTGTTACAACTCTTCCATTATTACTCTAAGATAAGTTTTGAACAACTCCCACAACACTCAACACCGCAGCCACCGAGCCATCGCTTCATCCCTCTGCCGCAGGCACCGCTAAACCACTCCGCTATAGCCACCACCAAAGCCCTCTGTTATAGCCACCGCCGCAGCACTCCGTTGCAGCCATCGCGGTAGAACTTCGATGTGGCCACAACCGTAACACACCGCTGTCAATACCACTACAGCACTCTGCTGCGGCCACCGAGCAGCCCCCTAATCTTTGACTTATTCATAGAATATAATTTTTTATTTTCCTAGACATTCCTCACATGTCTTTAAAGAATTGTTTAGTGATTTGATTCTAGCTTCTCATCTCTTGAAACAAAAGTTGAATTGATCAAATTTGAAGTTAGGATAGCAAATTTATATGACTTTTAACTTTTATTCTATTTATTAGTAATCCATTTGAATATCAAATTATTTATTAAAGCCCTCTTCCTAATTTTTTTTTATTGTGTATTTATTTAGTAAGCCTAACAAATGCCGAAAAAATAAGAATGAGTTAAATATTGACCTATTGCAGCAACCAATGTCATTTCTTAAGCTGTCTATGATTCCTTAAATACTTGGAAGCAGAACAAAATGCCATCATCTAAACTGTCTTTAGAGTACATCACACGCTTCAAAAAAAACAAATTATGGCACTCTCCTTACCTTATCATTTCTTCCTCCTCGGCTTTCTTTTCTACAACAGAGCCAATTGTGCCAATCTAATTGCTAATCAATGCGGAAAGAATTACGCTCTCAATGACCAACTCACATCTGCCATCACCGAAGTCCTCAATAACATTCAAACTGACAGTAAGAATCAACTCGGTTGTTCGAGTTTCTCCAAATACGGCGTCAACAATACGGTCTACGGCCTTGCTCGGTGCCGCGGAGACTTGAGCAACCAAGGCTGTACAACATGTGTCGCTGAGGGTGCTAAGACGGTCTCCTCGTCTTGTCCAGAGCATGCTCAAGTCTACATCTGGTATGACACTTGTTACCTGCGTGTAGATAACCAAAACTTTCTCGGACAATGGCAAGTGAATGAAGCCATAAAAGGTGCTCGTAGCTCATTGCTTGCACCGAACAGACAATTGTTTGAGAATGATGTGAGTCAATTGATACAAGCAGTTGTGGAAAAAGCGGTGATGCCGGAATCTAACTTGTATGGAGCACTGGCAGCGATGCCACAGGATAACGGTAATGTTACTATATATAGTCTTGCTCAGTGCACATTGGATTTGGATGCCTCCGAATGCAAGGATTGCCTGAACAAACTGGCCGGCCTTTTTCCGTCCTTCTGCGGTGGTAGTCAAGGATGCAATATTCTCCACAGTAGTTGCACTATGAGGTTTGAGGTTTACAATTTTATAAAATCAGGTTGAAGCATGCCACTCATAAAGTTAAAAGAATGAGTCCACAAGCAAAATTAAGTTCAATATATTTGAGTTTTTTCATCCACTTGGGTGAGTTTTAGTTTGAGTTAGTTGTTATATGAATGCCTCTCTTCTACAGTTTGTAAGGTCCGATGAATCAATAGTTGAGCGTATTGTCATATGGAAGCAAAATAAATTGTACTTTTGTTTCAATTGAAAATATTATGTTGATGCTTCAAAATTATTATAAATAAAATTTTCAATTATTGCGATTTAAATTCTTAAAATAATAAATTATTCCGAAATACTATATAACATTTGTGATAAAACTAAAATTAAAAAGTATAATAAATATTTTTGCCAATAAGATAATAAAATATAAGTACTTTTATCATAATTTAAAATTGGCAAATTATTATATTTAAAAAACTTTATACTTCAATATTAAATTCTTACAATGCAAGGTATGGTCATCAAATATTTGTTTGGTTAGTTTTGGTCTAAGCCCCAAAATAAATAAAAGTAAATAAAATAAAACCAAACTTCTTTAGCGAAAGATTAAACATGTTCTTTCTGGGTTGATCAATAGTCATTATGCAACAAGATAGAATGAGAGGGAATACTGCTATCATTGTGCTAGCAAAGTGTATGAGGTGTTATACAAAGATACAGAGCAGGCTTGCAAAGGTGAATATTGTATTAGATTTACATATATAAACAAATAAATTTAAGTAATGTACAATAACAAAATATGTTGTTCCGGGACTATAGTTATAGTGATTCTCCCATTACTGGCTAGGTTTGGATCACTGGAACGGTCTCATTTCTCCTTCACACCCCCCTTCTTCCTCTTCTCACTTTCTGAAATCTCTCTCTTCTTCACTACTGCAGATTGAAGCCTTTCTATCTTATACTTTTTTTTGACAAATGGAGGCATTACTGTAGTTGTCAATCAAATTGAATATGGCACAAAATAATGGAACACTACTTAATCGGTTAATTGGTTTGAAGGATTCCTTCCCTGTTCTACTCGCAGAAATGTAGAAAGTCTAGATTTTGAAGAGATACCCTGAACAATTTTCAATCAATGCGAGGTACTGTTCGCTTCATTTTGGTTGTTAAAAAGATATACTGGCAGTGAAATAAAGATGATCTTACTCTCTTTTATTTTTTTGATCCCTAGTACGCAAGTTAGACTCATCCTTCGTTCCTTTAAGAAAACCATTTTCTTTCCTTCTCGTGTATGTGTGATTTCTATGTTTCCCGAATTGTATTTTGAACATATGCAATACTCTTTCGGATTGCCAATTACATGTTCATTTCACTTCTTATTGACTATCTTACAAAAGCAAAGAGGCGACTACGATTAATTTGATTATAGAATGAGATATTCTAAGTAAAATTAGGTTGTTAGAGGGCTTAAATATTTTGAAATTTCATATTTGAATCACACCCAAAACATTTAAAATTTATCATTATTATCGAACCCGGCCCGTGTTGTGCCCAATGCCAAAGTGCCATCATCCTTAACAACCCAGATAATGATGCCATAACCCTTACAAAATTGGGTGTTTTGAATTGGCTCGATAAAACAAGTTCAACACGAGCCGAAACAAGCTCTCAAGCCCTAAGGGGGTGATTTAGGATCAAATTAGAACTACGATTGTCCCTGGATTAGTATAATTTACAAAGTCCTCGAGCAGGCTTAAATAATAAATTTCAGCCTTATCATTGGCCTTATGAAAAGCTTTTGATGACCACATGTTCATGTGAACTCTATAAATTGAAT